>OZ030015.1:86157148-86757148 GCA_964023405.1 Apodemus agrarius | reverse complement strand
CATCTGTGTTAGCATCTGTTTGTAACTATTCATTGGAGCCTGGTGTTGTGTGTGTGTGTGGGGGTGGGGTGGGGGGGTGGGAGCACCAGTGCTTACACAGCTGAAGAAATGACTCCTCCACTTCCTCTGTCAGTGGCAGTTGCTCAGTAGTGAGAGATGGAGCCCTTGAGCCCCCTTTCTTCCATGCTGGACTGTTGACAATCTTATTTATTTTATTCAAAGAAATAATTTCGTTTTACATATATGAGTGTTTTGCTTGTGTATATGTCTATACTTTGCAGACGCGGTGCCCACGGAAGTCAGACAAGGGTGTCAGCTCTCCTGGAACTGGAGTTCCCGAAGGTTGTGACTGTCCTTGTGGATGATCATAACCGAAGCTGGGGCCCTCTGCCAAAGCCTCAATGCTATAAACTGCCACGCCCTCTCTCCAGCCCCTGATCTCACTTGTGCAGACGCCTGGCCTACTGCAGCAGTGTGACAGCAATCGTTGTACGCTGTGGGATGCCCAGAGGATGACATTTTGCATGCTGTCCTTCCGTCCTTCCTTCCGCTGTGACACTCTCCCCACCGCTTCCTTCTACATCAATGTTCCTGGAGTGCCAGAGGGGAGGATGCAGATGTGTTTCTGAAGGCAGAGGGTTGATCGGTTACTCAGCCTCAGTGTCCTGTGCAGCCACGAGCCTCTCTATATGCGCCGTTCACTGCAAAAAGAGGATTCTCCCATCAAGGCCGACAGTGGGCACACTTACTTTAAAAAATGTTTTTAAAATTAGATTTGCTCACTTTATTTAAGCATGAACTTCTCCAACGAGGAAAACCACAGCATCTGCCCCTCCAGGATTAATTCATGATGTGTAGCATGACCAAGTATAAAAGCGAGACCATAAAAAAAGAGAAAAAATTAAAATGTCTCTCGCATCTGATTTGGAGATGGAGAATGGCTTTCAAAATATAACAGGATGAGAAAGGAAAGATAGATTTGTTGACAAAAAAGAGAACTCTGTCTTTACAGACACCACAGACACAATTAAATGATGCCCTGGGGCGAATTTTGAAACATATTTGACATAATGAAGAATGGAACATACTTCCCGTGAAATAAGTTCCCATAAATCAGTTAGGAAAGGTGAGTAGCTTAGTAGGAAAATTGGCAGAAATAGACAATTGCCTAAGGGAAGTTGGATCTCTGTCTCTGTCTCTCTCTCTCTCTCTCTGATTTCAGTTGTGAGGAATAATAATTATAAAGTAGATGTACTGATAATGAAATATATTCACATAAATATGATGAAATTTTGCAATTGGCCTACTAGACATACAATAAGATTTTTTAAAAGATTTATTTGCATTTTATATGTGTGGGTGAGCATGTATGTTTGTATACCCCATACATACTTGATGCCTGCAGGGGCCAGAAAACACCATTAAACCCCTTGGAACTGTAGTTACAGAAAGTTGTGAGTTACCATGTGGGTGCTGGGAATCAAACTCTGGTCCCGCAGAAGAACAGCCTGTGCTCTTAACTGCTGAAACATATCTCTAGCCCCAGGATTCCAATACTTTAAGAAATATAACATAAGCTGGTCTCAGTGGAACATGCCTGTAGTCACAGCACAGCATTTGGAAAGCAGAGACAGAAGGTTTAAGAGTTCAAGGCACCGGCCACCAAGCCTGGTGGACTGAATTCCTCCTCCAGGACCCACAAAGTGGAAGGAGAGATTCAACTCTTGAAAGTTGTCTTCTGACCTACACACACACACACACACACACACACACACACACACAACCCACATGCAATAGATATCTAAAAATTATAATAAAAATGTTTTATACACCTAGGAAAATAGTTATTAAATACAGTGCCATGCCCCCCTCTCCCCATTTTGTGGCCTGCCATTTTGTCTAAGTGATGGTGAAAAAGCTGTGTAGCCCAAACTGGCCTCAAACTCTTGATCCTCCTCCTCCTCCTCCTCCTCCTCCTCCTCCTCCTCCTCCTCCTCCTCCTCCTTCTTTTTTGCCTCCTTCATCCATCCTACAGGCACACACCACCAATATAGAAACCCATAATTGGACGACGTGCAGAAGTCAGAGCCCTGCTGCTGCTGGCTCCTGCTGTTGCTGCTGGTTTTCTGGTTGGAGATATCCTGGAGAAGGAGAGTGGACTTGCCCCTAGGAACTTGATGCCCACAATCAGCAGGGAGTGGTCTAAAGAGGTCTATGCCCCCTTTCCTCTCTAACCTTCTTTCTTGCCTACCTAGTGTTGAGGGGTTTGGAAGAGATTGGGGTGGAGAGGGTGATAGATATAAGACCCCAATAAAGTAGCAAAAAGCATAGTTTTTATTGTGTGTGTGTGTGTGTGTGTGTGTGTGTGTGTGTAAGGAAACGTATGTCTCAGAGTCTGTGTGTGCTTATGCTTTGGTGAGGGGCCCTTTTTACTTTATTATTTGCTTGTTTTGTCTTATTCTGGTTTGACCAGAGTTTGATTCCCACCACAACAATCTTCTTATTGTCTATATTATTGATATTATTATTATTATTGCTATGGATGTCTGTTTTTATTCTAATAAGAGAAAGTGCGGAGGATCTGGGGGAATCAGAATATATCGTATGGGAAGAGTCCATTTAAAAAATAACATAACAGGGGCTGGAGAGATGGCTCAGCGGTTAAGAGCACTGACTACTTTTCCAGAAGTCCTGAGTTCTATTCCCAGCAACCACATGGTGGCTCACAACCATCTGTAATGGGATCTGATGCTTTCTTCTGGTATGTCTGAAGAGAGCTATAGTGTATTCATACAAATAAAAATAAGTAAATTTTTAAAAATAACATAAAAAAGAATATGTTAGATGGTGAAAATGCTCCATTGCTTCAGAGTACCTCTTCTAACTGCACAAAAGTTCAGTGGGATATAAAGACATCGGGGTTGGCTAACTTTGATGCATGATCTTATCTTACTTGCAAGTGTTTTATATATAATAAACTTTATAAAATTTTCTTTAAAAAAATCTATGGATACAAGCAAATAGAAATGAAATATTTATTTTCTGCAGTGCAAACTCTCCCCCAACAAAGACTATTAGCAACTCCACAGAGAGATGGGCAAGGGCTTGGGATGAGAAGATAATTCCCCGGAGAGGGGGCTGGCATTTAAGCACACAGTAGAGACCCACATTAGCCTTGCTATCTTCCCTGCTGCAGATTGGCAAGGTCACATTCCTTGACGGCCATCTTGTAGGCGAGGCGTGAGTGGAATGAAAGGCAGGGCTGAAGGGGTGTCATTTAGTACCTTTATAAAGAGTGATATGACCACATCCACGAACATTACAAACGCAAGAACTCATTGACCCTGTGTTTTCAAAGAGTTTACAGCAGGGAGAGACCAAGATATGTGTAAAAGGACTTAAACTACAGTTATTTCCCACAACGCGCTTATGTTGTGCCCAGATTGTAAAATCCTCAAAGAGACCACCAGGAATCACAACCCGCTGTCATCGAGTGAGGGTCTTTATTCAGGCGGGAGCTTGGGCCACCGACCTTCCTGATGGAACAGGAAAGAGACCTGGAACCCCCAGGTCTGGGTGAAGGAGGGTTTATAAAGGAAGAAACCTCAATCAGGGTTTCCAAGCCTCGGCATTACATGAGAGGGCCAAGGGACGCCGCTCTTCAAACCTGATAACCTTTGTTCAGATCTCGGGGCGGAACCGTGCAGCTGGAAAGGGACCTTCCTGACCTGGGAAAAGGAACGTGTGCTATCAGAAGCTGGTATATTTTTACAACTGGCCCCAGCTGTCGGGCAACTCTTGATTGTCTCTTTTTCGTTGTCCAAGAGTAGGCTATTATCATTTTGAGGGTATTGGCTTCTGTTTCTTTCACGGGCAGGAGTCATCTGCCCTGGAGAAGGTTGGTAATCAAAAGAGAGTGCGAGTTTCAGTGACGTGGAGGCTAAGGCATGCTGCTTTTCGCTTGTTGCCAAGACTGGTATTTCCAGCCCCTGGAGGGGATAGTCAGTGGGAGGGAGTGCTAACAGCTCTGGCTCCCTGCAGGGTCAAGGAAAGGAGGATCTGATGTGCAGGTTTCTCCTATCTCTTTACTTAGAGTGGGGAATACCAGAAATAGTAGGAATGACCTAAATGTCTTTCAGCAGGGAACTGGCTAATGCAGACTGCTGTTATAATCTTATGGAAAACCTCTTTATATACCTGATGATGGAATGATCTGTAAGTTATTATAAGGGGCGGGGTATCAGCACGAAGGACAGCGTGTGGAGGTCTCTAAAGGGAAGTGAAGGGAGGTTTTTTTCCTGAGGTTTATGCTACCGTCAAAATGGAGCCTGGTTTGTACCTCAGGCAGGCAGGTACTCTGTAGAGGCTGGAGCCCAGCAGCCTGGGATCCATCTCTGCCTGGCTGCTGGCATTTCTACCAGGCAGGTGGAAAAGAGAATAGAGGATTTAATCGCTAAGTTCTGTCAAGCTTTGACCTCCTGACGTGGAAAGAGGTGCAACCAGAGGGGCTGGAAGGGATCACGAGACGGAGCAGCTGACAACACCTGGGTCTATCAGAGGAAAGCCACAGCTCCGGAGAGGACATCTAGGGACACACCGAGAGCAGGAAAAGGAGGAGGGGATCCTCTGGCAGTCATTCTGAAGGAGGGTGGCGTGGCCACGCCTGGCTTTTGACCTGCTGTCTCCCTAGAGAAGCAGGTTCTCCGTGAGGCTAGACAGCTTGCTCAGCGCCTGTGCCCTAGGCGCCTCGCCAGCCCCCTGGCTGTGTCCTCAACCCCTCCACTGTACAGCAGCAAGTGGCACAGGGCCTCTGCCCAGGAGGGAAATGAGCTCTCCACCACCTTCCACACTCGTGGCATAGCCTGCATCCATATGGCCACACTCACATGCCCACACTCATATGCCCACACTCACATGCCCACACTCACATGCCCACACTCACATGACCACACTCACATACCCACACTCACATGGCCACACTCACATGGCCACACTCACATGGCCACACTCACATGCCCACACTCACATGCCCACACTCACATGCCCACACTCATATGCCCATACTCGTATGCTTGTCTCCTGAGAGAGGTTCCAGTTGCACTAAGTGGCATCCTGTGGCTGCCGAGTTTCCATTCCCTTAGCAGGCCTCTGGGCTCTTGGGTTGGGACCACTCTGCCTCTCCAGAGCTTAAGGAAGCCTTAGGTTCATCTCCTTTGGAGCTGGGCCTTCTCTCAGCAGCAGGTGTGACCAACGAAGGGGGTCCTGTTCCCAGTCAGCCTGTGTCTCTGTCAACAGGCGGGGCTCACTGCACTTGACCCTCTGTAGTCTCTGAACTAGATCAAATAGCTCTTTAGGGTGCAGGAAGACAGGAGAGAATGGAGCCTTCCTAGCCCTCTTCATAGGGGCCCAGCCCATCTTGTCCTCACCTGGGACTGATGGAGACACAGACAAGGAGTTGCCCCTTATCTAGGTGAGGTTCAAGGGGCCCAGGTTCCCAGCCACCTAAGGTTTATGGGGAATACTCATCCAAGCCTACTCTCTTCCACTCTAGACCTGCTCCCCCTTTTCTCTAAGGGGCTTCTATTGCTCAGGCTTCATTCTTGGACATCTGTCATTACCGCTGCCACACAGGCCAAAGGTCATCCCTATCGCTTCTCCCTAACTCCCCATATCCCCTGTCCCGAGATGTTTTGTGGGAGATGGTAACTGAGTACAGTGGCTTGGCTGCCCACTCTGCAGATCTCAGAGAAGGCGACTCCCATCTCTAGATTGCCACAGCGGACTGAGAGGAGAGTGCCCCATGCTGACTGCAGAGAGGTGTGAGGGCTACCTTCTTCCCCACTCTGTTGCAGAGGGCAGCCATTATCTATCCCATTCCTGTTCCATCAGGTTTTCTTTTCTTTTTTTTTTAAGGTATGTTTTTTATTCAATATATTCTTTATTTACATTTCAAATGATTTCCCCTTTCCTGGCTCTCCCCTCCCCGAAAATCCCATATGCCCTCTTCCCTTCCCCTGTTCCCCCATCCACCCCTTCCCGCTTCCCTGTTCTGGTATTCCCCTACCCTACTGCACTGAGCCTTTCTAGAACCAGGGGCCACTCCTTCCTTCTTCTTGGACATCATTTGATATGTGGATTGTATCTTGGGTATTCCAAGCTTCTAGGCTAATATCCGTTTATCAGTGAGTGCATACCATGAGTGTTCTTTTGAGACTGGGTTACCTCACTTAGGGTGATGTTCTCCAGCTCGGTACAACCACTCTGGAAATCAGTCTGGCAGTTCCTCAGAAAACTGGGCATGACACTTCCAGAGGACCCAGCTATACCACTCCTGGGCATATACCCAGAGGACTCCCCAGCAGGTAATAAAGATACATGCTCCACTATGTTCATAGCAGCCCTATTTATAATAGCCAGAAGCTGGAAAGAACCCAGATGTCCCTCTATGGAGGAATGGATACAAAAAATGTGGTATATATACACAATGGAGTACTATTCAGCCATTAGAAACAATGAATTCATGAAATTCTTAGACAAATGGATGGAGCTGGAGACCATCAGGTTTTCTATTTGAAATTACTTGAGTGAAAGAATCATTGTTGGGCTGGAGAGATGGTTCCACAGTTAAGAGTACTGACTGCTCTTTCGAAGGTCCTGAGTCCAAATCCCAGCAACATGGTGGCTCACAACCATCTGTAACGAGATCTGAAAAAAGAAAATCATGTAAAGAAAATACTTCTGTTAAAAATAAAAAGAATCATTGTCTGGAGGAGAATATCTCTATGCATTTCTAAATAACTAACTTTGCTTTTTGGTTTCTGTAGTTCTGCTTCTAGCTAACTGATCTTGCTAACTGAAGTGTGTCTAGTCAGGATGTGGTGTTGTTCTTAAAGTCTCACCCTGAGAAAGACTTAAAACTGCGCTGGGTTCTGAATACCGAGTGCAGTTGCTGGTCTGCCAATGAACTCTTTCTATTGGATTAAACCATGTCCAAGTAGCCTACTCCCGTGGATATATCACAACATACATGCGGATAGAACACAGGGAACAATGGCCAGTCACATGGACTTAGAGAAGCATCTGCTATTGCAAATATGTGTGTGTGTGTGTGTGTGTGTGTGTGTGTGTGTGAGAGAGAGAGAGAGAGAGAGAGAGAGAGAGAGAGAGAGAGAGAGAGAGAGAGCTCTGGGCTCCAACCAACTGAAGTCAAGTTCAGGTTTTTATAAGAACCAGCTCTGAGAAGAATCACTCTGGAACCCAGCATTCCCTTCTGGTGGGCAGCATTTCAGTGAGCTACTAGGCCACACCTCTTACAGGTCCTTCAGTGCCTCACAATACTCCAGTGAGGGCCAAGCTCCCAACTGTCCATGGGAACACACTTGAAACTCATCCAAATTGTAGTTAAGACTCTGAGAATGCATTACCAGTCACAAACCCAACAGAATAGAAGGATGTGTGTACTGTGGACATTCCTGTATTATGTTCCTCTCCCAAGTGCCAGCCTCAGGGCAGTACCGGGGCATGGACACTTGACCGGGAAACTGAACACGTAACAAGGAGTCCACGCTATCATTAATGTGTCCCTCTGGACACTGGGATCATCTTCCAAAAAAAAATATGAACACTTTCAGGTTGTGTTTGTGGTCTAAGCAGTGTTAAATTATGTCAGTGTTTTGTAACCCATTTGATAATCTAACCCACCTTAGATATTTTTAAGTATATAACTTCATAACCACTCAGATTTTTACTTACTATAAAACAGGGATGCATTTGGAGGTCTGCGCTGTATAACTCCTAACTTAACTGAATGCTTGGTTTCAAGAAAAAAAAATGGGTGTGTTGAGCGGCCGTTTTCAACCCTTGGTTGTGACTTCTGTTACAGGGGTGGCATATCAGATATTCTGCATGCTACATACTTAAATTATGATTCATAAACTTAGCAAAATTTCAGTTGTGATGTAGCAACAAAAATAATTTTTTGGTTGAGGGGAGTCAGCATCACAGGAAGAGCTGTATTAAGGGGTTGCAGCATTAGGAAGGTTGAGGACCAGCGACTGAGAGTGTCTGCCAGGAGGTGTCATCCTGGAAGTCCCCACACCACTCTGGGTAATCCTGACATGAAACTAGCCTTAGCAACTGGAGCTGGTGATGGTTCAGGGCTTCCTTGGGCCCCAGGTTCCCTATGGGGTAAAGCAGTGGCGTCCACATCAGGTCCAAGTGTGCGTTTCCCATTCCTGGGCCACATCTGCCCAGTCCTGAGTCTGCCTAACCTCTCTTAGCTTCCAGCCCATGTCCAAAAGAAAGGCAAGGAAAGGGGAGGGGCTGTTATTTGGCCCAGATTCCCATCTGTGCCCCTATCTCCTTGGCTTAAGGTAGAGCCACATTGGCTCTGGGGCTGCCATGATCATCCCTGGAGCATGGCAGGATCCAGAGGCTTAAAGTGCAGACGGACGGTTCACCGATCTCAGAACCTGGGCATCCTCATCTCTTCCCCAACGCCTTTGATTTCCTGGGGTGACACTGGGACATTCCACACCGGTGCCACATCCTGGCGGATGCTCTGTGTAGTCTCCAGTTTTGCTTTCCTTAAAATTCAGCATCCAATTAAGATAGGATTTAATTCAGTAAGAAAAACTATGAGACGTAACAAAAGCTCAGGGGAGATTTTAACTGACGCTGGTTGGTTTGCCCCGATGCAAGCACACAGAATCAATCGCTTTGTCAAGGGCAGCGGCATCTGTCCATGTATTCAACATTCCCATTTTTATTTTTATAGATTTATTTATTTTGTGTATGTGGGTGTTTGGTCCGCAGGTATGTCTGCACTGCTCATGCACCTGGTACCCACAGAGGCCGGAAGAGGACTTTGGCTCCTCTGGAGCTGGAGTTGCAGATGGTTGTAAGCTGCCACGTGGGTCCTGGGAGCTAAAGCTGGGTCCTCTGCAAGAAAAACAAGTTCTTAAGTGCTGAGCGCTTTCCTCAGCTCTGCAAAGTTCCTGTTTCAATGGAGTGTTTTGCCTTCTAGTGGCCTGCCCTCCCTCCCTCCCTCCATCCATCCATCCCTCCCTTCCTCTCTTCCCTTTCTTCTTTCTTTCCTCATTTCCTTCTTTCCTTCCTTTCCTTCTTCCCCTTCTCTTTCCTTCCCACTTCCTCCTCAACTTCCTTCTTCTCTTCCCTCCCATTTCCCCCCCACTTCCCTCTTCCCTCCCCTTTCTTTGCTTCTCCTTTCCTCCTCCTCCGCCTTCTTCCATCCACTCCAGCTTTCCCCGTCCACTCTCTTCTTTTGCTCCCACCCCCCTCCCGCTCTTTCCAGCCTTCCTGCCTGCCATCAGTTCTGTCTTCTCTTCTTTTCATCTTTCCTGCACGACTTCCTTCATTTCTCCCTCCCTCCCTCCATCTCTCCTCCCTCCTTCGCTCCTTCTCTCCCCTCCTTCCTTCCATTTCCTTTTTCCTTTCTCATTTCTTCCTTTCTTTCTCCCTCTCTCTCCCTCCCTCCCTCCTCCCTCCTTTCTTCCTTCCTTCCTCCTTCCGTTTCCTTTTTCCTTTCTCATTTCCTCCTTCCTCCCTCCCTCCCTCCCTCCCTCTCCCTCCATCCCTTTTCCCTCCTTTCTTCCTTCCCTCCTTCCTCCTTCCATTTCCTTTTTCCTTTCTCATTTCCTCCTTCCTCCTTCCCTCCCTCATTTCCTTTCCTTACTTCATTCTTTCTTTTCTCTCCCTCCCTCCTTGCCTTCCTCATCTCCATCTTCCATAACAGAAAGGCCTGGGGCTGCGGGTAAGCAGGCGCTGCCCTGAGCTCTCCCTGCCTGCACAGGGAGAAGTGAGAACGCTCAGTTCATCTCAGCGCAGAGAGACTGCGGCTCCCCTTCTGCCTTCTGCCTTCTGCCGTTGTTTTATGGCGAGTCTATCTGCACTTCACAAGTTGGTTATTAGTCGTGATTGACGCTCACCTGCCAAGCCTAAATACACGTGCGGCTCACGTCCACATACCTCACACAGACACAAATATTTGCTTTGCTCACACGGCTGGGGAGAGAATGCTATTCTGCCTGGGAGACAGCGTCAGACCCTCCACCGCTGCCTCTGTGTACACAGAAGGCTTAGCCATTCTTACTTTTCACGTTTTCAAGAGTCAGCGTCTGTGAAAACAGGCTACATGGCCAACAGAGGGATCTCCTTCTGGCCACTAGAGAAGAGGTGCGAGAGGAGCCAGAGCAGACTCCTTGGCCAGCTTCCCTTCCTCTCTCCATCCTGGCTAATGACAGGTCTTTTCCCAGGTGTATTTTTACCCTCTGGACAAATAGCAGTTGGGACGAGTGGGGCCGTTTTTATGAGTTGAGGTACTCACAGCTGGAAAATAAACAGCCAGCTAATGAGACGTTCTTATGGAAACCAGCATAAATAATAACAAAGCAAACATCCTGTGTCCCGTGCCAACACCCCTGGGTGAGGGGGATATAAAAGCTGCTGTCCAGCTGGCCACTGTCAGACCTAGGGGAAGCTCGGCCGCGTTCCTGACCTGCGACCTGACCGGCTGGGACCATGGGATGCTGCCCGGGAGACTGCCTCAATTGCTGCTCCCAGGAACAAGACTGCTGTGAGGAGTGCTGCTGTCAGCAGGGCTGCTGCGGCTGCTGCGGCGGCTGCTGCGGCTCCTGCTGTGGCTGCGGCGGCTCTGGCTGCGGATCTAGCTGCTGCGGGTCTGGCTGCGGGGGCTGCGGAGGCTGCGGGTCTAGCTGCTGCGGGTCCGGCTGCGGATCTGGCTGCGGAGGCTGTGGAGGCAGCTGCTGCGGCGGCGGCTCCGGGTGCTGTGGCGGCGGCGGGTGCTGTGGTCCCGTGTGCTGTCAGCCCACACCGGTGTGCGAGACGAAATGAAGACCTTCCCCCCTCTAGCTGAGACAGTGTTGGGGACAGCCTCTGTCCACTCCAGGTGGAGACCTCCTCATCGCCTCGTTCGCAGCTCCAAGACAGCGACATGCCTCTCCTGTTATTTCTGAGAGGAGAGCTTGCCTTGGTTAGGTCTAAGGCACTCAGGGCCAAAGAGTCATTTCCTGGCAAGAAAGGAAGGCTGGGTTCTAATGAGGTGGTCACCAAGTTTAATGTTCCTGGCTTCATTTGCATGAAGTCGAATGCCTTGCAGCTATGAGACATTCTCTTATTCTTTGGACCTGTTGGTTCACCCCAGCTTTCTGCTCCTTTGAAACTTTGTCAACCCTTTAATAAATTCAAGCGTGCTGGCTACCTGATCTGTCCTGTTGCCTCTTCCTTTAACCCTCCTAGGGACTACGAGAAAGATTTACTTTGGCATCCACCTAGGGACAGCATAGTATTTGCTGATGTCCTGCAGCAGAGTCCCGGGAGGCTGGTTAAAATTAGGTTCTGGAGTCCTCCCTGAACGTAGTGGGTGCTGTGTGGGTGGGGGCCTGGGGATCTGTGTTTTCCATAGGAACACAGAGGTAATTCTCTACACGGAGGGTTGGAGGTTGTCCAGATTGTAGACAGGAGCTGCTGAGTGCAATGCCAGAGTCACTTAGGGAGGCTTTGGCGATATCTGGGTGTCACCATCAGCTGTGGTTTCCCTTAGCTCTAGGACCTGGGGTGCCTGAGGGTCCTGTTTCTGAAACACGCTGACTGTAGCTGAGTCCTGTCATGCCCAGGCTGCATGCCTTCTTTCTGTGCTGTGCTTCTAGACTGCTTGGCCTGAACCCATGGCAGAGTCAGAGGAGGCAAAGGAACTTTACTGATTCTTTTCTTCCATGCTAGAGATTGAGTTTAGGCTTCCAAGTCATGCTAGGCAAGACCCCTGCCACGGGGCTGACTTCTCAGGCCTCCTTTTACTTTTATTGTGAGACAGGGTCTCACTGAGTTGCCCCAGCTAGTCTTTTTTTTTTTTTTTTTTTTTTTTTTTCGAGACAGGGTTTCTCTGTGTAGCTCCGGCTGTCCTGGAACTCACTTGGTAGACCAGGCTGGCCTCGAACTCAGAAATCCGCCTGCCTCTGCCTCCCAAGTGCTGGGATTAAAGGCGTGCGCCACCACCGCCCGGCACCCCAGCTAGTCTTAAATTTAGAATCCTCCTGCCTCAGCCTTCCAGGTGGCTGTGAACGGCATGGGTTTCTGCGGCCTGACTGTGCGAATGCACAGTTTCTGAGGATGTTTGTGTGGTTCCGACTCTCCGCTAGCCTCATGTTCTGGTCTTGCTTTTTAGGTTATTGGGTTTTATTTTTTGCCTTTTTGTTTTGTTTTTGTCCTGGACCTAGCCGCAGTTACCACACTGAGAGGAAGAAAAGGGGCACATGTGCAGAACAAGCCGAGCTGGGGAATTAAACTCATATAATAGTGGGTTAATCCCTAGTTAGGAATGATTTTAAGTGACACATAGGTTAAAATAAATAAAGTCTGTTCTTGCACTAAAGGAAAAGTATTTATTTTACTTATACAGAGGAAATAGAGAAATGATCGGGTCTCACTATATAGCCCCAGTTATTCTGGAACTCGCCATACAGGTCAGGCTGGCCTTTAACCCATCTTCCTGCCTCTGCCTCCTTAATGCTGGGGTTAAAGGATGTACCACTACTTTTGGCCAGAAAATCTATCTATCTATCTATCTATCTATCTATCTATCTATCATCTACCTATTACAAATAATATATAAAGAATACATATTATATATAAAGGCTATATATAATATATAAAGGATGCATATTATATATAAAGGCTATATATTATATATAAAGGATATATTATATAAAAGATATATTATATATAAAGATTATATATTATCTATGAAGAATATCTATATTATATATCAGACATCTGACTATAAGCAGAGCCATGATTCTTAAAAGGACACAGACTATAGGAACATAGACAGGAGAAGGAGCCGGTGGGATGCTCAGGTTTTCTCACTGACACGCATCTCGGCAGGCCCTCATAAGCATATTCACAAGCACAAGCTGGAGGCTGCTTCTATGATGACGCCTTTAAAGTTTTTTCTGTTTCATTTAAACACCCCCAAAAAGCGTATTCTTATCCAATGTATACAAAGAACTCAAGAGGTTAGACCCCAGAAAACCAAATAACCCTATCCAAAAATGGGGTACAGAGCTAAACAAAGACTTTTCACCTGAAGAAATTCGGATGGCTGAGAAACACCTTAAAAAATGTTCAACATCATTAGTCATTAGGGAAATGCAAATCAAAACAACCCTGAGATTTCACCCCATACCAGTCAGAATGGCTAAGATTAAAAACTCAGAAGACATCAGGTGTTGGCGAGGATGTGGAGAAAGAGGAACACTCCTCCACTGCTGGTGGGACTGCAAGCTGGTACAACCACTCTGGAAATCTGTATGGCGGTTCCTCAGAAAACTGGACATGATACTTCCAGAGGACCCAGCCATACCACTCCTGGGAATATACCCAGAAGATTCCCCAGCATGCAATAAGGATACATGCTTCACTATGTTCATAGCAGCCTTATATATAATAGCCAGAAGCTGGAAAGAACCCAGATGTCCCTCAACAGAGGAATGGATACAAAAAATGTGGTATATATGTACAATGGAGTACTATTCAGCCATTAGAAACAATGAATTCATAAAATTCTTAGAGAAATGGATGGAGCTGGAGAACGTCATACTAAGTGAGGTGACCCAGTCTCAAAAGAGTACCCATGGTATGCAGTCACTGATAAGTGGATATTAGCCTAGAATCTTGGAACACCAAAGACACAAATCACATACCAAGTGATGTCTGACAAGAAGAAAGGAGTGGACACTGGTGCTAGAATGGACCAAAACATCATTGTGGGGGAGTACAAGAACAGGGAGGTGGGAGGGGGTGGATGAGGGAGCAGGGGGAGGGAAAAGGGCATGTGGGACCTTTGGGGGTGGGGAACCAGAAAAAGGGAAATGAATTGTAAATATAGAATATATCCAATAAAAATATATTAAAAAAAGAAAAGATCTGTGTAAGAAAAAAGAATTTCATAAACTTTTATAGGTCAATATATTGTACTGCTGCGTGATTGACGTGTGATTAAATGCTACCATCTTTACCAGCCGGATGAGACCTGTGTGTTGTACATCCTGTCCGAGTGGTCTCACGGCTGCATGCAGATCACGGAAGGCTCCACCACCTTCTAAATTCCCTGCTCTCTTCTTCCCATAGGTAACTCTCCCCAGCCCCTGGCTGCTGCCAGCTCTTTACAGTCTGAGACACTCTGCCATGTCTAGAATTTCATTAAGAATTCATGCAGCATGAATTCTTCTTGTTCTGTGTAACAGCTTTGATATTCATTCACATTGCTGCCTGCATCAGGTTTCTCCCCCTCTCTGTGTGTAAGCACGGGTGTCATGTTCCTGTGTGTGACTGCATGTGTGCAGATGGGTGTGTGTACGTGCACGTGATCAGAGGTCAGCCTTGGGTATGCTCCTCGGGCACTGTTCATCTGTTCTCCTTTGAGCCAGGCTCTCTCTCAGCGACCCAGGAGGTAGACAGCCTGGCCAGTGAGTCCCAGTGCTCCTCCTGCCTCTCCTTCGCTAGCACTGGGATTACCAGGACTTGCTGCCATGGAAACTTCCTTTTTTAAAAATATGGGCCTTGAGAGTCAGACTCAGGTCCTTGTTCCTGTAAAAGGAGTACTTTACTGAGTCGGTTCCCCAAACCCTAGGCTTCTGTTGTTGTTGTTGATGGCTAGTATTTCATTATATGGACAGATGATATTAAAAATTCACCCATTAAATGAAGGGTGCTTGCATTGCTTATAATTTGTCATCATTGTGAAAAAAAAAAGCTTTCAGCAACATTCGTGTCCAAGTTTTTATGTAAACATGTTTTCATTCATTTCGGAAAATACATAGGAATGATATTTCTAGGGAAATGGCAATTGGATGTTTAAATATGTAAGAAAGTATTACATTATTTTGCAAGGTGGTTAGGCCATTTTGTATTTTGATTAGCCATGTCTGAGGGTTCCAGCTGCTCCATGCTCTTGTAAGCACGTGATATTATCAGTCTTTTCATTTTCAACATATATATGTATATGTATATATATATTTCTATAGCTTTCGAAAGTACAATATGCCTACCTTCCGACAGCATTGTAGGGGCAGCGGTGGAGAACTCATCAGCTCTCTGCCATTCCTAGGTCCTTTCCTATTGTACTTTGAATTTGGGATTTTATTATAAAATGTTGGCGGTAGTAGTATGTCTTGCTTTCAGAGGATATGAGATTCCATTTTGCTCTGTTATCATTTCAGATTCCATCATTTCGGCTACTTTTTACTTAGGATGTCTCTGGTCTCTTAAAGGGAGACTTCTTAATGACCAGAACAAACCCTGCAGAAGGAGCCTCCTGCCAAGGATGGGACAGTGGGACAAGCCTGTCAACAGACCAATGGCCGTGTACGGAGTGCCTGTGATTCAGAGCAGCTGATCAATCCATTGCTCATGGCCATGCCAGCCGGATGCATGAGTGGAGGTAGTGATTTCTTTGAGTTACCAACAAGGGCTGCCTTCTTAGCTACACGCACAGGTTCTCATTAGCCCATTCGATAAATAGTAGTTGCAGGCTGCCATTGTATTAGTCTTGATTCTGGGTACCAGGTATGGGAGCACTGAACAGACTAAGTCCTTGCTCTTCTGGCATCTGGATGATGCTGAATGGTGAGCAGTCAAGCAGGAATGGTCCACACGCTTAGAAGAGCTGCCACTTCACTTAGCAGGGGAGGCTTCTTGGAGGAGATAAAGGACAATGCCCTGTCAGTTCTCATCGGAGAGTTTATGAGGGCTCTTTTTTAAGGGAGTTATCAACAACTACAACTCCATCACTGGCTTAGCTGAGCAGAGGGAGAGGGCCTGTGAGTGACAGGGAGGTGATGAGCTCTCCACTTCTCCCTCTACATACCCCTTCCCCATAGCTGGGAAGGCATAGCTCAAGGAAACCCTCGGCACTTCTAGATTCTGCTGCCTTCAAACCTGGCACCTCCAAAGAGATGCCAGGTCCAGGTTGTCACCAGGAGGCTTTTGGGTAATTGGACAATCTCCTTATGGTCTCTCTACCTTTAAACTTGCCCTCTTTCTCTCATCTCCATAGGCAGAGATTTATAAAATCACAAACCCATTATGTCTTTGCTTAAACCACCAAGTGTCATTATTCAAACTAACTTCTTACTCGAGACCTTCTATAGCTTGGTGCCTAAGTAGTTGCTATGGTCCCAGTACCGTCTCTTCCTGTCTCCTGTGCTCTTCTTCCTGACTGGGTCAATTGTATTAGCTGTCAAATCATTTCTGAAATATATCCCGCTCCCGTGTCTTTGCTTCCCAAGGACTGAGCTTTTTCATCACCCCTGGAGGATTCTATTGACGATCTTATTTATGACTTGAGAATGCTTTCCTCCCTAAACCCCATATGAATATTTCTCCCGGTACCCTCAAAGTGCTTGCAAATCTATGACAATCATCATCATGTCACACTTGCTCACGGGTGTGCACATCTCTCTTTTAACCTGTACGTTGTGACTGAAATTGCTGGTCATTCTTTTGGTATCCCTACTGCATGCTCCAGTGCTGTCCTGGTTGAGGGATAAGACAAAGAGAAACCGAGTGAATGGTTATGTCCACTAATGCATGAAGGGAGGGGTGAATGGTGGCCAATGCTCGACTTTCCAGGGGAGGCTAAACTACACTCGGGCTGGAAACACGGGCAAGATGGCCTTTCCTTGGACAAGGAGCCTGGCTTTGGTGTCAGGAAACCTGTGGTTTGTTTCTTACCTCATCTCGTGTAGCAGTCTTATTCACAGCGCCTTTAGGACCAACTTAGGAAACCACCTTTTCTCAGTTCACTTTATGAGTCCTGGAAATATCTTCAAATGATTTCACATTTGCTCTTTCTGTAAGCAGCCTCAAGTGACCCGGGAGGCTGGTTCACTCCTCTCTTCACCCAGTAAGCCCCTACAAACATTATGCAAATCAAGAGATTCAAATCTTCAAGTTCACGTTAAGAATACCCACGAAACTGCCCAGGCCACCAGCGGTATGCATATCTGAAAGCCAGTAAGTCTTTCAAAGACGTCACTTTAAAGATGCATTTACATTCCCGGCAGTATAACGGTGGAGTCAGTAGTGTGCCCAGGCCAAACAGTGGGGCTGGACACAGCGTCAGTAGCCAAAGCTAGAGTGTTGAATTTTTGCTGCACATGCTTAAAAACTGCAGAGAGTCATGTCAAACTTAAGGGTTTAAATATAGATTCTCTAGTCACTGAACATGCCCAGTCAACAAAGCACCTGAGATGTCCCGACAAATTTTACATGAGCTCCCCAGAACACATGGAGATAATCCAAAGCCAGAAGAGGAATTTGCAAAGAAAAAAAATATATCCTAGAAGAGAACTGAAGAAACAAAAATGTATGACCTGGGAATGAACTCAGCATAAAATAAATGCAGATGCTAGAGGGGTGAGGTAGGAGTGGGTGGGTGGGTGGGTGGGGGAGCACCCTCTTAGAGGCAAAGGGGAGGGAACATGGGGTGGGGGAATCGTGGAGAGGGGATCAGAAAGGGGATAACATTTGAAACGGAGATAAGTAAAATAATTAATAAAAAGTTTTTAAATTAATATTCCTACACGTCTTTATTTTGTGTGTATGTGGGGTACGCATGGGGCATGGCATATGTATGGCCGCCAAAGGGCAGTTTGTAGGAGTTGGTTCTCTTCTTCTGTCACATGGGGTCCCAGGCTCGAACTCAGGTTGTCAGGCTTGGCGATGGTCACCTTTACTCACTACGCCATCTTCCTGGTCCCAGTGTTTACCTTCTAAGAGCTCTCAAAGTCTCTCAAAATGGATCTTTCCTGCGTGGAAGCTGAAACAGCCAGGCTCTTTCCTCAGCACGGCCATCCCCTAGTGCCTGCCCCACACTGGGAATAGGTACAAGTGCTGTCCCAGCCTTGGCGACAAGGAGACTCTGCAGATCCACCGAATGCTTGGGACAGACTCAGAAGGAAAAGATGGAGAAGCAGAGGAACCGTGTCCAGCACTTCCTAGGGACAGATGGAACAAAGGTTCTTGCATAGTGCGGCTGACAGAACGGGTTGGAGGTTGGCATCACGGGAGCCTATGCCACACGACATTGATGACGTCGGCTGAGAAAGTCGAGGTTCAGAGCCAGTGAGATGGCAAGACAGGTCAGGGTGCTTGTCACCGAGCCTGGTGACCTGAGTTCAATCCCCAGCATGCACCTGGCAGAGAACTGCCCCCTGAATTGTCCTCTTGCTTCCACAGATGCGCACGGTACATGCGCACATGCACCGACATGCACCTGCACAGGTCTACGCATACACGGCAAATCAAGGACAATACTTTCTTTTCTCAGAGGAGGTTCAGCTTGCTGAAAGCCTATCTGTGGAAAGGGTGGGAGTGACCTCCAGCCTTTCTTCTCCTCTACCCTCAGTTTTCCATCTGTAACTGGGGAGAGTAATCTGATCCGCACAGGATGGCTGTGGACTGTGGCCATTGACAGCTCAGTTTGGATGTCCCACCCACAACTGACACAGGACACTGTGTGTCCCTGTGGCGCTTGTCGTGATAGTGTGGCTGTCTGCTCCTGGCTTGCCTGCCAGCTGCAGGGTAGGCAATCATACTCATGTAGACATCTGCGCCTAGCCCAGGAGAAGTGGGGGAAGGGTAGACAGCAGCCAAATTATAGGCTCCTTTCCTCTTTCCTTCTTCATGATGCTAGGATGGAGACCATCCATCGTGAGGGTGACAAGGCTCATCTCGGGACTACCTGTAGCTTTGAGGAATCCATACTTAGCCAGTCAGTACACACACCTCTTCCTTATGGGCAGACAAACAACTTCTGGATCAACAAATGTCAGCATAATAAGAGGTTCCTCCAGAAAACAGGGGCCAAACAACAATGAGGAAAAGATGCAGGGGGCCCCCAGACAGCACGCACCCGTGAGGGCGTATAAAAGGGAGATGTCACACTCAGGCAGCACTCACTCCAAGGCAGAGAGCTCTCTCCACCATGTCTGGCTGCTGTTGCTCTAGGAAATGCCCCTCCCTGCCCGCCGTCTCTCTCTGCTCTACTGAGGTGAGCTGTGGAGGACCCATCTGCCTCCCCAGCTCCTGCCGGAGCCAGACGTGGCAGCTGGTGACTTGCGAGGACAGCTGCGGGTCATCCGGTTGCGGCCAGCCTTCGTGTTCCGCGAGCAGTTGCTGCCAGCCGGTGTGCTGCGGGGCGGCCATCTGTGAGCCGTCCTGTTCCGTGAGCGGCTGCGCTCAACCTGTGTGCTGCGAGGCCACCATCTGCGAGCCTTCCTGCTCGGTGGGCGGTTGCTGTCAACCTGTGTGCTGTGAGGCCACCATCTGTGAGCCGTCCTGCTCCATGACCACCTGTGCCCAACCTGTGTGCTGTGAGGCCACCATGTGCCAGCCTTCTTGTTCTGTGAGCAGCTGCCAGCCCGTGTGTTGTGAGACCGCATCCTGCCAGCCGGTCCTCTGCCTGCCCGTCTCCTGCCAGCCAGTGATCTGTGAGCCCAGCTGCTGCTCAGCTGTCTGCACTGTGCCTGCTTCCTGCCAAGCAATGATCTGTGAGCCTGTGGTTTGCGAGCCTGCTTGCTGCCAGCCAGTGTGCCCCACACCTAGCTGCTGTCCGTCTGTCTGCTCTGCAGACAGTAGCTGCCAGCCAGCCGGCTGTGACTCCGCCCCCTGCGAGCCACCTTGCTTGGAGAGCAGTGCTTGTCAGCCATCTGCCTGTATGACTCTGGTGTGTGAGCCTGTTTGTCTCCAGTCTGTCTGCTGTGTCCAGGGCCCTTGTGAGCCACCATGTGTCTCTAGCAGCTGCCAAGACTCCTCATGCTGTGTCTCCAGTATCTGCCAACCTGCCTGCCCTGAGCCCAGTCCTTGCCTGCCATCGGTGTGTGTTTCCACCCCATGCCAACCTTCCTGCTACATAGTCAAACGATGCCGTTCTGTCTGCTGTGAGCCTGTTTCCTGCCCATCTCCCTCCTGCCAACCTCCTTGCTGCCGTCCCGGCTCTTCTGCCTCTGCCGTCTGCCAACCGGCTTGCCCCCCTCGGACTTTCTACATACCTAGTTCCTGCAAGCCGCCTTGCAGTCCAGTTTCGTGCCGCCCTATCTGCCGCCCCATCTGCTCTGGACCCATCACCTTCAGGCAGCCATATGTGACGTCCATCACTTACCGCCCTGCCTGCTACCGCTCCTGCTATTCCATATTCCGCCGACCCACCTGCCTAGCTTCTTACTCCTACCGCCCTGTCTGCTCCCGCCAGCCTTGCGCTGATTCTGACAACGACAAGTCTGATGACAAAAAGCCAACTTCCAGTCAGCCCGACTGTGCTGACACAACCCCTGGCAAGACAGAGGTCTCAGATGAGACTCCCTCCCAGCCCTCTGACATCAAACCCGGCAGCCCCATCACCCGTGAGGCTGCAGCCCCCCAGCCTGCTGCCAGCAAGCCTGCTGACCGCTGAGCCGGCTCCGAGCTCGTCAATTCCTGCAACGCAACAGTCAAAAAGCCAGAGAGAAACCGGGAAAGCCCCGTGCACAGCTCATTACAGCATAGCTAGAACCTTGCGTAGTCTACACTGCCAGACACCACTTGCTTATGCTTTAGAGAACTTATCAAAAGTTCCAGCCTCCTCGTGGCCCCAGTGAAGATGTCTTCTCCTGCACAGAGAAAGGAATGTCATCTTCTGTTGCCAGCACACTGAGAACTGCTTTGCCACATCACTGGATGATGGATTCTGTTCTCATGTATTGTGTTTCTTGGGAGCATCTGAAGCGAGATGTATTTAATTGCGCAATAAAAGTGGCTAAGTTGAAGTGACACTTGGTTCTTGCTTTTCTTGGAGAACCCTCCCCTGGCCATCCATCTGCCCCTCCTTCTTTCTAGTCCTCCCTCCCTCTTCCTTCTATTCTTCCATCTATCCCACTGCCCATTCTTCCTCCCCCTCTCTCCATCCCTCCCTCTCTCTTTTCCTCTCTCCCTTCTTCTATCCACCTCTCTTTTCAATATCTCCTTCCTTGAATTCATTCATGCCTCAATCTCTCCATCCATCCATCCATCCATCCATCCATCCATCCATCCATCCATCCATCATTTCTTCCATGTATGTTTCCTCTCCTTTCTCCTTTCCTTCTTCCTTCTTTCCTCCCCTCTCACCTTTCCTCTACCTCCCATCCCCCCTCTTCCCACTCCCTCTGCTTTTCCTTTAGAGCTGTTACTATTCTTTCTTCCTCCATCTGTTTTTCATTCCTTCTTCACTCCCTCCTTCTCCTTCCCTCTCAAAGCTTCTACTGTTCACTAGATTCTTTAGATTCATTCTTTGCTTTCTTCCTTCCCTTATTTCTTTCTGGTCTTCCCCCTCCCTTCCCCCTTCCTTCTCTACTTCCCGTCCTCCTTTCTGTTCTTCCCACCCCTTCCTTCTTTACTTCCCCCTTTTCTTCTTTCCTTTTAAAGCGTCTGTTGTTATCCCCAAGTCTTCCTTCTTTTCCTTTCGTTCTCTCTTCCCCTCCCTACCTTCCTCAGCCTCCTTTTTCCTCCTTCCCTTCCTTTCCTCCCTTCCTCCTTTTTTCTTTCTCTTCATTTTTAACTTTCCTCCCCCTTTCCCATGTCTCCATTGCCACCATCCTCTCTTTTCCCTCTCTTCTCTCCTTATTGTTATTTCTTTCTATCCCTCCCTCTTTCGTCCCCCTTCTCTCCCTCCTCTCTTCCCCCCTTTCCAGCCTTCTATCCTTCTAATTATGCGCCTAGCTAGACAACCAGTGGTGCTTAGAGACTAGCTGCTAGGGAAGTGGCTTGGATAGTGTTATGCTCTAGAAATCAAAAGACAGAGGTCTCAGTCCCTAGTCTTCAGGGGAGTCAGTCTGTGGTGTGGTGACACATGTCAATGAGACAGCTACTTTATTCATTTATGCAAAGCAGAGAGCTCCTATCCTTTGATACAAGTAAGAATTAACCAGGTGCAGAAGGGGAGCTCTCTAGGAAGGAGATTTACAGACAGATGATTAGGGCTGGAACCCAACTGTCTACTAAGGTGAAGCTTGGGCAGAGGTGTCCTTAGAGGGAAGGTGAGCCCTGACAGTGGGTAGCAGGCAATCATCTTCCCACAGAGGGCCTTGTGTGCTAGATAGATGCTTGGTTTGTTGAAGGGCTTATGTGAAGTCACTGAAGGGCTGTATGCAGGTCAGGGGCATGAAGGAAAATGGGCTTTGGAAAGTCTGGCCTTGGCATGGGAAACTCAACGAGAAGACATGCCAAGAAGTCTAGGATGTAGAGGACTGGAAGGAAACAAACGGCTTTGGGGGTCAAAGAGGAATGAGAACAATGAATGGGAGTCTTGCTTATAGGGGTTGGGCAATGAGGAGTCTTGCAGGAGAGCGTTGTGTTCTGAGCCCCACAGACACTAGTTATCTAAACATCGTCTCCTACATCCGAAGCACATGGCATCTTCAGTCATGTCCTTACTTCACACATGGAACGAGCGGTCTCTCCTGCTCTCCAGGTCTAATGTGAACAATCATAAGCACAGGAGCGGACGGACTAGGGTTTCTCAGCTTTGTCACCACTGACATTTGAGTGGGACAGTCATTTGCTGAGGAGTCTTGGAGATCATCAAGCAGAATTCTTGCTCTCTACCAGTCAGGCATTGCCAGACATCCTGAGGGAATTGTGAAACCAGCCTCTGGAGAATCCGATTATGCAGTGGCCGAGGGAGAAAGCCGATAATGACACTTACCTGCACGTGGTGTTGGCTGGAGTTACTGTCACGACCGGACATTAGGATTCAATCTGTCTCCTCCAGAGGAGGAGTTAGCTAGGGATTCCAGGCACTAGACTTAGTGTTTCATGTGAATCCTTGTTCTTCTTCAAGGTAAGATTTCTCCTTTCCCTGTTCCTCTTCTATGTGTGAGATACAACATCTGAAGCTCAATCAAGCCAAGTGCCAATGAAGAGATAAATAAAATGTGGTTTAATTAACAGAAGGAAGTATTGTGTTGCAGTAAAAAAAAAAAAAAAAGGGTGGACAGCTGTAACAACACGAATGAGGCCTAATAAGGATGTTGATAGATTTAAATAATCCCTAGAAGATGATATTTATATTTAAAGTATTAAAAACAACCCATACACATACATATGTATATGCATGCACATATAAATACACAGATACAAAGATATATACATATATCTTACATGAAATAAATACATACACAGGGTAGTTACAGTTAGTAAATATCATAAATTATTTAAACATGAAGTTATGTCCAAAGTCTGTTTTTTTTTAAAAATATAAATCACTATACTAGATTGAGAAAGAGAGAGAGAGAGAGAGAGAGAGAGAGAGTAAGAGAGAGAAAGAACCAGAGAATGTATTCTGTATGTATCTGTATGCATCTGTGTGTGTGTGTGTGTGTGTGTGTGTGTGTGTGTGTGTGTGGTGAGAGCATGCACAGGAGTCTGATCTGCAGTCCGAGGAGGACTTCACTCACCCTGCTGGATCACTCTCTGACTCGTTTCCCCGACACAGGGCCTCTCACTGAAGCTAGGGTGGTGACCACCAAACACCAGTGATCCTCGTGTCTCAAACTCTATCAATATTGAGGTCATGGGCAGCCACGGCCGTGACTGGCTTTTTACTGTGGCATCTGGACTCTGGTCCTCATGGTTGTGTAGCAGGCTCTCTACCTGCTGAGTCCTCTCTCCAGTCCCATCACTGTCTCTCGTGCTGTTGTCGCGCAGTGCCTTTGAATGCTGCTGCAGGTGTCTTCAGAGCCTTCAATCACATTAAATTGATAGGAAATAAAATTTTCTCTCAACTGGGGTATTTTAATTTTTTAAAGAAAAAAAATAAAAACAGAATTGCTTGGAGAAAATAGATGAGAAATGAAGTTTTGGTGCAACTGGGGTGGCTTGGCATGGAATTTCAGTTTTCAAACTGAAACTGATGCTACATTTCAAGCATTTGCATGTTACTTGGTCTGGTTGACTTCTTTGGTGAGACTAAATATATTTCTCTCAAGGGATGAAGAGCTTTGGGATAAACATATTCTAGAATAAAACATATTCCTCAGCTTTCCAATTATCAAAACTATAGGGGCCCGCTCAATGGTTGCAGTTTTAAAGATGACAAATTGAGAGCGTGAGGAGGAGGGAGCCAGGAGCCGTCCACGCTCCATGGAAAAGGCAGTGGTCGAGAAGAGCTCTTCAGTGACTGGGGTGAGTGTCTTCCAGGCACCCCTCTCCTCTTCTTTCAAAACAGAGGGAGAAGAGGAAGCCAAAAAGACAGGGTTCCACAGTTGCTCCCTTGCCAAGACCCTTCCAGAATCTCCACCCATTTCATCTGTTTCAGAAGCAGCTGAGTTACCCCAAGAAACATCAAGGCAGCTTATGATGTCCGGGTACTTTGAAGATGTGGGTAGTGAGCCACCCTGCTCCACAGAATGAGCTGCAAATCCAGGCAGCCCTGCCCGCCGCCGCCCCACACCGTCACCCTGACATTCCATCGCAAACCTCAGCAGGAACCAGGCCAGGATGTGCACTTGCATGGGATGCCGGAGTCAGTCGGTGGCGCGCAGCCAGCCACTTGGGCCCAGAGGAAAACAAGACAGGTCCAGAGAGTGCATCACAAATCCTTCTTGTAAGGGATCGCCTGAACTTTAAAATGCTCTGCAGAGATGACCTGGCATTTCTGGTTATTGACGTTTTATCTTTGAGGGATTCATAAGCTGTTGATTTCCATCTTATGAGTTTAATACTCCTTCATGAAATATCTGAAGGTCTGTTTCATTCCCCCAGAAGTTTTTGAGATGTTTCTCACACCTTGGTGCAGGCTGAACTGGAGCTCACTCTGCAGCCCACCCTGGGCTTGCACTTACAGCAACCCTTCTGCCTCAGCTTCCCAAAGACCAGAATTGGCAAGCTACCATGCTCGACTAAATGTTTATATTTTAAATTTCCAAGTGACAAGATCATTGTTGGATATATTACTAAATAGAGGTAAACATCCAACTCGTTTGATCCTGCTAACATCACACCACACTGGGGAGGTGATCCCTACACAGGGCCTGGACGTGCTGCTTATGGGCCAGCCCTGCGGTGTGAATGCCACCCAGTCTCTCAGCCCCCACCCCTACCGCACTCTGTACCTCTACAGGAGCTCCAACTGGGCAGAGATTTCGGGACCAATGACTCTGGATTTGAATTTTGTTTTAATCATAATTTAAACTCCGAGTTTGTCTTGTTACTTTTAAAATAAGAATGTCAACCATACTTACTAGTTAAGGCCATTTCAAGGATAAATGAAAGATGCCACCAGAGACTCAATCATATATGGTAACTGCTCATAGAAGCCATTACAGCTCTTAATAGCTGGCCCCCAAATCAGAGTTAAATGACGATTCTAGGGAGAGGGGGCATGCATAAGCGTCCTTGGGATCCACAGACTAATTTTCTGTTCATCTTTGATATCACATCTTCTCTTTGAATACTGACAGTGCTCCACCTCATCTGATGGTAAGGAACTGCTTCCGGGAGGAAGAGCGGCTTCCTCTTGGAGGAGGCTTCCTGATGAGAGGGTGCTGAGGAAGAGCTTGCTTTGGTGAGGCTGAGGAACAACCCGTAAAAAGAGACAGCTCATCCCAGAGTGCTTCCAAAGTCGGCAAAGAAAACGCCCAGTGGGGGCCTCTTTCAGGGCTCCCGAAGCCCTCACCTGATGTTTATATGTAAATGAATAAGAACACTAACAAGGAAGGATGCTGTAGGCAAGGCCAACGCCCCAGGGGAGGACTATAAAAGCCCCTTGGAATCAGATGTCTTCTTCATAGGATGGATCTTGCAGCCTCCCGGCCTGGCTCGTAGGAACACCATGGCAGACAGCTGCTGTTCCGGAAACCCCACGGCTGTTCCAGCTGCGCCCACCTTCTCTACATGCTCCAACGGTGGCTGCCTTAGAAATACGATCTGTTTACCCAGTTCCTGCCGGTGTAGGACATGGCAACTGGTTACACACCAAGAAAACCGTCAAGGACCCGACAGTGCCCCAGTTAGCTCTGAACCCGTTTCTCGTCCATCAACCTGCTTTCCAGAAACTTCCTGTGTGGGTTTTGTTTGCCAACCCATAGGTTCACACGCAGCCTGCTGTGCATCTGACCCCGGTGGGACTCCTCATCCTGCTGCCTCACGCCAGCCCTCCTGTCTGGAATCTGCCGGTTGTCAGACGTTGTGCTGTGAGAACACCTCCTGCTGCCAGAGCTCCGGCCAGGAATCTGCCTGTGCATCCGGGTCATGCCAGACAGCATGTGGCCTGTCTGCTTCCTGTGCTGATGGATCCTGCCAGCCCTTCTGCTCTGAAACCACATCCTGTGCTGAGACCCCGCGTCTACCAGTCAGCTGTGAGGCTGGCCCCTGCCAACCAACCAGCTGCCAAGGAGGGTCATGTCAACCCACTGAAGGTGAAGGTCAGCTCTGTCAGTCAGTTTATTACCAACCTATCTGCTACGTTCTTACGACCTGCCAGTCAGCTCCCTGCCTGCCTGTCTCCTGCCAGCCATTAACTTGTATGTGTTCTTGCAGTCAAACTTGCTGTGCGCCCTCCCCTTGCCAGTCACTTCACTGTCAAACAACGCCTATAATCTCCTTCCTCTGCCAGCCTGTGGCTCTCTGCCAGGCCCCCTGTTATGTAAAGAGCAGCGGGAAATCAGTATCGTGTGTTATGGTTTCTGGCCAACCGATTTGTGGTGGACCCACTCGTGATCAGAGTGGCTGCCAATCTCCTTCCTTCCAGCCCCCCTGCTGTGTGACTGGTTTAGGCAAACCTTCCGGCAGTGGCCCCGGTTGCTGTCCACCAACCTCTTCGGACATATGCCAAGCGGGCACCTGTGGGCCCACTTCCTGACGACCTAGCTGTGAGCCCAGCCTCTCTAAGGTCAAGCCTCACAATGGAACTCTCTAGCACTTCTGAGTGTGGGGCCGTCCTGTGGGTGCCTGCCTCCACCCCTGCACGGACATCACCTCTTCTCTGGCTTTACTGGAGTTCAGACCCGCATTCTCTCCAAGTGTTGAGGAGAGGACTTGTCAGCTCTGAGGAGATCGTACCCAAGGGTGGCGTGTCAGCAGGCATGGTCTGCCCTCCCAGCATGCATTTCCTGATGTCAGTTCATTTCATGTCAGCAAAGCCTTCTCTCCCAATTCTCCTCTCTTTTGATTTTCGCCTGGGTCTTTCTGGAGATGCTTTTGCGGCTGGCTGCTAATAAAAATTTGAGTGGTTAATTATTGGGTAAGACTTACAGACTGTTTTCATTTAGGTCCCATTTGAATACACTGACCCGGAGTCCCCTGGTCAGAAAAATCTGCATTAATCTACTTGGGTAGTGGGTGACTGGAACTATAGATGCTCAGGCTGGAAGAAAAGACAAGTAACTAGCTTGTTTCTTATTACCAAGAGCTCTTTGGAACTGAGTGGCTTTAGTTTCCCTGTGAGGAGTGGATTTGAAAAACCCGAAACAGATAATTCGGGAAAGCTATAGATGAACATAAAAGACCCAGAAAAACGAGGGTGCCCCAGCACCTCATGCCTTGGAAGGTGATACCCCAGTCACTCACGAGAAACAGTCTTGAAGCAACAGCAAGAGGATTTTTATTCCAGAGGCTCTGGGGTTCACAGTCTTACACCATGCAGGGGTAGAGGACTGTGGACCCCGAGTGCAGAATTGGGACAGCTTTTATAAGTTCATAACAAAGCACATCGCAAACCAATCGATTTGTACCACTCCATAGCTTCTAAGCCAATCAGTTTAAATTATCCAAGCCTGCCCTCCTAGGACCAATCAGTTTTCTATAGAAGCCAGATAGCAACTAGTTAGCTCATTTTTTCTTGTGGAGCCAGGATCACATACTCAAGGCCTTTTTATCTAGTTTCTAACAAAGAGCAGGGTCTGGAATTTGAGGTGTTTAGGGCTTCTTAGGAGGCTGGAGTTAGAGCTATAATTTTTTATTCTTTCAAACATAAACCTATGGATTGCATGTAGAGCAGCATGCCCTTTAACCCTAGTGCTGTCCTGGAGGCTGAGAGGACTATGAGCTCAGGCTGCCCAGGGTATATAAGGCGATCCTGTGACAACAATAGCTGAATAGGCCAGGGATGCAGCAGAGTTGGTAATGAGCTTGCCTGGAGTGCAGAAAGCCCAGGGTTAGATCCTAAGCTCCTCCTAAACTAGGCTTGGTGGTGCATACTTGCAATCCTAGGACCTAGGGGGGAAAGCAGCAGCTGGAGCTCACCTTCAGAAACATAATGAATTCCAGGCCACCCTGGGCTACAAATCTAGCTAAATCAAACCACATCAAACCTGACCAGATATAAATATATAAATAAATCTGAGATATTGGTCATGGAGGACAGTTTAGGGATAATTCACCTAATAATAGGCTTTCTCTGTGTAGCCCTGGCTGTCCTGGAACTGGCTCTATAGAGCAAGCTGGCCTCCTAACTTAGAGATCTGTCTGAGTAATGGGATTAAAGAGGTGCACCAAAAAATGTTTAATGGCTGATTGAGAATAAAACTAAAAATACCAAATATATTTCTTTATTGGGGCAAGATTCTTGACAGGCCATACAGTGGTGGAACACGCCTTTAATCCCAGCGCTTGGGAGGCAGAGGCAGGCAGATTTCTGAGTTGGAGGCCAGCCTGGTTTTCAGTGAGGGCCAGGGCTACAAAGAGAAACCTGTCTCAAAAAACAAACAAAAAAAGAAAGAAAGAAAGAAAAAGAAAAAAAAAAGATTCCTGGCAGGTATACATTGACTAAACAAAGTCCTGTACAGAAATGATACACTACCCATGCACAGGTTTTGATTATACTTCACTTATCGATGGAATATGGAATAGTTTAATTCAGAAAGTTTATACACTAAAAAGCTTTGAGTTTGTCCAAGCATCACATTTTTAGCTCTGCTTTATAGCACTGGAAAGCTTAGACAGTCAGTGGTTCCCCCTCACCATGTCATTGGACAGAGAGAGCTCTTCATTTGGAGCTACACAGTCACATCTGAGAACTTCCTGCTACACACCCAGTGAAACAGTGAAAGTATTCCTAATCACCAGTGTGGACTTCTTGTGACAGCCCATCCTCTTGGCTGCCTCTTGAATTGCCACTTGTAGCTGTCTCTGTATATCCTGACACTGAGCAACAGGTCTGCAGGAGAGTATTAGCCTACACAATTACCGTAGTATTGAGGTAACTAAAATCTCATTTAAAAGAGTGACAAATTGAGATTAAAAAAAAAAACAGAAAGCAAAAAACAAAACCAAAAACTATCCACTTTATCTAGCTATGGAAACATTTAGACCTTAGTCAGATCCCCTTATTTAATCTACATAGCCTGGAGGTCAGCTCAGCCTGTACCGAGCCTACAAAATACAAAATTAGGGTGACCAAGTCTGAGGAAGATGTTGTAAAAGTCAAACGTGGAAGGCTACAGTTAGTTCTATTCTGACAGAAAAGCATCCAGTTCTCTGTGTACACATTTAGCTGTACTGTAATAAGACAACCTTTAATACATTTAAAGTTTAAAATGGAATACCAGTGCCCTGGAGCTGACCCTGTGCCACAGCTCTCCATACTCAAATCCTGCCTGGAGAGAGCTGGTTTCCCAGGAGTGCTGACACACTCGTGAGCAGAGGTAAGACCAAAACTTCTGCTCTGAGGAACCTGCCCAGAGCCCTCAGGACACAGGACCTGGGGAGCATCCTGGGACAGGATCCTTCCAGTTTCCATCTGCACCTGGAGCCGACCCCGTGCCACAGCTCTCCATACCCAAATTCTTCTCAGAGAGAGCTGGTCTCCCAAAAATGCTGACACACAGGCTTACAGGAGGGACAAGCCACAGTCAGAGACAGCAAGACCAGCTAACACCAGAGATAACCAGATGGCGAGAGGCAAGTGCAAGAATATAAGCAACAGAAACAAAGACTACTTGGCATCATCAGAACCTAGTTCTCCCACCACAGCAAGTCCTGGATACCCCAACATACCAGAAAAGCAAGACTCTCATTTTAAAATCAAATCTCATGATGATGATACAGGACTTTAAGAAGGACATAAATAACTACCTGAAAGAAATACAGGAGAACATAGGTAAACAGGTAGAAGCTCTTAGAGAGGAAACACAAAAATCCCTTAAATAATTACAGGAAAACACAACCAAACAGGTGAAGGAATTGAACAAAACCATCCAGGATTTAAAAATGGAAATAAAAACAATAAAGAAAGCACAAAGGGAAACAATCCTGGAGATAGAAAACCCAGGAAAGGAATCAGGAGTCAAAGACACAAGCATCACCTACAGAATACAAAAAGATAGAAGAGAGAATCTCAGGTGCAGAAGATACCATAGAAAACATTGACACAACAGTTAAAGAAAATGCAAAAGGCACAAAGTTCCTAACCCAAAACATGCAGGAAACCCAGGACACAATGAGAAGACCAAACCTAAGGATAATAGGCATAGAAGAGAGTGAAAATTCCCAACTTTAAGGGCTAGTGAATATCTTCAATGAAATTATAGAAGAAAACTTCCCTAACCCAAAGAAAGAGATGCCCATAAATACAAGAAGCCTACAGCACTCCAAATAGATTGGACCAGAAAAGAAATTCCTCCTGTCACATAATAGTCAAAACACAAAACAAAGAAAGACTATTATAAGCAGTAAGGGAAAAAGGTCAAGTAACATATAATGGCAAACCTATTAGAATTACACCAGACTTCTCACCAGAGACCATGAAAGCTGGAAGATCCTGGGCAGATCTCATTCAGACACAAAGAGTACACAAATGCCAGCTCAGGCTACTATACCCAGAAAAATTCTCAGTTACCATAGATGGAGAAACCAAGACATTCCATCACAAAACCAAATTTACACAATATCTTTCTACAAATCCAGCATTACAAAGGATAATAGATGGAAATGCCAACACAAGGAAGGAAACCACACCCTAGAAAAAGCAAGAAAGTAATCTTCTTTCAACAAACCCAAAAGAAGATAGCCACACAAACATAATTCCTCCTCTAAGAACAAAAATAACAGAAAGCAACAATCACTATTCCTTAATATCTCTTAACATCAACAGACTCAAGTCTCCAATAAAAAGGCATAGAACACCAGACTGGATATATAAACAGAAACCAGAATTTTGCTACATACAGGAAACAGACCTCAGTGACAAAGATAGACACTATCTCAGAGTAAAAGGCTGGAAAACAATTTTCCAAGCAAATGGTCCCAAGAAACAAGCTGGAGTAGTCATTCTAATATTGAATAAAAACAACTTTCAACCAAAAGGTATCAAAAAAGATAAGGAACGACACTTCATACTTATCAAAGGAAAAATCTGCCAAGATGAACTTTCAATTCTGTGATACAACTCATGGACCACATGAAACTCAAGAGGAAGAAAGACCAAAGAGTGGATGCTTCAGTTCTACTTAGAAGGGAGAACAAAATAATCAAGGAAAGTAGAGGGTGGGAGAGTCTTGGGAGGAAGAGGAGAGGGGGAGGGGAAAAAGAGGGGGCAGAATCAGGTATGGGAGGAGATGGAAGAGATGTACAGAGGGTCAGGAAATTGAACAGAGGTGTATAGCAATGGGCGTTGGGGAAGTGGGGGTAGAAACCAGAAAGTCCCAGATGTCAGGAAAGCAAGAGCTTCTCAGGACCCCATAGGGATGACATTAGCTGAAATACCCCACAAAGGAGAGGGAGAACTTGTTGAGACCATATCCAGAAGTTAGGCATGGCTTAGTTGAGGGATGGGGCACCCAATTGCTCCTGTCTAAAGGAAATACAGGGACAAAGAGTGTAACAGAGACTGAGGAAAGGCCATCCTGGGATTGTCCCACTGGGGATACATTCCACATGCAGACACCAAACCCAGACACTAGTGCCAATGCCAAGAAGTGCTTGCTGACAGGAGTCTGATACAGTTGTCTCCTGAGAGGCTCTGCCAGATCCTGACCAATACAGATGTGGATGCTCACAGCCAACCATTGGACTGAACACAGGGACCCCAATGGAGGAGTTAGGGGAAGGACTGAAGGAGCTGAAGGGGCCTTATCTGGCATCAATGGGAGGGGAGGCACTTGGTCCTGTGGAGGTTTGATGCCTCAGTGTAGAGGAATGCTAGGTTGGTGAGGTTGGAGTGGGTGGGTGGGTGGGTGGGTGGGGGAGCACCCTATAGAAGCAGGGTAATGGGGGATGGGATAGGGAGTTTGCAGAGGGGAAACCAGGAAAGGGGATAAATAAAATATCCAATTAGAAAAAAATAAATAAAATGGAACACCAATTTTCCTTTCCAGGGGAAAACAAGAAAACATTGAAGACAAAACAAAATCATCATATGGATTATCATATGATTTCCTCCTTTGTGGTCTTGGCTAACCTTGAACTCAGAGATCTGCCTGCCTCTTGCCTTCCAAATGCTAAGATTAAAGACATGTGCCTCCGTGCTTCTCCTATTAGGAGAGGAATCTAATAAAAAATAATTTGCACTTATTTATTATCAGGTACATGCCATGATGACTGCGTGGAGCTTAGAGGACATATCGATCCCTAGCGCCCAAATGATCAATGAAGAGAATTGGCCCCATGCACATACAATGGCACTAGAGAAAGAGAATGTGTTGTTAGATGCTAACCGTTCATATTCACATAGAGACACTGTGGCATCTCTGGTTTGATATACAAAAAAAAAGAAGAAGAAGAAGAAGAAGAAGAAGAAGAAGAAGAAGAAGAAGAAGAAGAAGAAGAAGAAGAAGAAGAAGAAGAAAGGAATTCATGCACTGCTACACAGGGGCCCAGAACCTTTCTGCTTTCAGCAGAATGACAAGACCAGGAGGGTGCCCCCTCTACAAAGCACAACTGCAATGCTGATTCCATATAGGTTTTTATGACAGGAAGGGATTACAGAACACATTTAGAACAGAAACGTGGAGATTTTTTTAGCCTTGGGATATGGCTGTCTAGTTATTCTAGCCTTATTTGTAGAAATGACTATTCTCTCTCTCTTGGGTGATCTTAGAACTGTCAAAAATCAGCTGACTATAGGTATTTGTGTGATTTCATGAATCAGTTTCCAGTTCTGCTGTTGGTTCATGTGTCTGTCACAATTATCCATTATTTGTAACTGGAGTCTCAAATGGAAATTAGGAGCAGGCAAAGATGAAGATATGTCAGCTTTGCGTTAGAAGAAATGGGATCTTGGATGTAGGACGCCTCTTACCCTTTACTGCTGGGGATGTTCTGTAATGTTCCTCATGCTGCAGTGTTTCAGGGGAGGGTCCACCTCCTACAACATTTCCATCAGCCATACCAGATGCCAGCATACCTGCATTTTCAAATTCCGTTTTGCAATATTTTCGACCTATCAAGTTTATTTTGATAAATAAATTAATTAGCTTTTGCAGTGCTAGGGGCCAAAACTACAGTTTTGCACATTGTAGATAAGTGCTCCACCCTGGACTATAGCCTCAGCTCTCCATTCACTCTTTAAAAGTTTTGCCTTCAAGGGTTGCCTTGAATTTACTTATTGTGGACCCTAGGCAAGCCTTAAACTTGAGACCTTTCTGCCTTGATCTCCCAAGTAGCTGGAATTGGCCTTTGATCTAGCAACGGGGCTATCAGATCCGATTGTTTTATTCTTTCCATTGTCTCATTTATGAATCTCACAACTTACTGCTCCTCTGCCAGCACGCTGACCACAGGCTCCAAACGCAGTGGGTATAAGAGGTATGGAAAGATCTATGACTTGGTTTTTGTTTGTTTGTTTGTTTTTTTAAATCATGCTTGGCGTCAGGTCAGATAATGTAGCACTTACTTGCTTCTTGTAGGTTTGCTAGAACTTGCCCATCAAACATCTGAACCTCCTGTTATAAATAGCATTCAGCCTGAACACGCTCATAAGAAAATCCCTATTTACACTTATGTTTGGAATAGAGAAACAACTTTCAAAACACAGCAAGAGCATGCCACTGCCCAACATCCACGATAGAAAGTTTTTCCTTCCTCCTTCCTTCCTCCCTCCCTCTCTCCCTCCCTTCCTTCCTTCCTTCCCTCCCTCTCTCCCTCTCTTCCTTCCTTCCCTCCCTCCGTCCCTCCTTTCCTTCCTTCCTCCCTCCTTTCCTCTCTTCATTCCTTCCTTTCTTTTCTTTTCTAAACATCTGCTTTGGATCTTTACAGAAAGGACACTGAGATGAAGCATTGCCCATGGCGGTGATGTCTCTTTGTAATCCTCTCTGCTCAGCTCATCTTAGCTCACTTCTTTCCTCAGATCCAACCTCTCCCAAGATTTCAATTGTGCACAGTTCTTGACCCTGTTTTTTATTCAAATCTGGACACAGTGTCTGTACTGCCCACGACGTGTTTAAACAGAGTCTAGTGCAGGGCTCACAAGCTTCGAGAGCCATGGATGCCAGGTAAACTGTGTCTCGTATCCGTTTTTTGTCTCAAATCGCCTTCCAGAGCTGTGCATCTGGGGGCTGGGGAGTTGGCCTAGGTGGAGAAGTTTGCTGTGAGAGTGTGCAAGCCTGTGCTTGATCTTCTGGACTCACATAAAAGGCTAGGTAGGTATGGGGTGCTTGGAATCCTAGCCCTGGAGGAACAGAATCAGGAGAATCTGTGTGGTGAGTTGTCTGGTGAGCAATGGGCCCAGTAAGGGACCTTGTTTTAACCACCAAGGTGAATGGCTCCTGAGAAATGATTCTTGAGGTCTTTTTGATTCCTCTGGTCTTTATGAGTGCACACACGCGCACATGCATACACATACATACATGCACACACACACATGCACACACTCACAAACTCCCATGAACTATATGCACTTTTAAACATGGATCTGTTTAATTGTACTAATAACCTATGCTGCAAAAGAAATGTTTTCAAAAAGTAGTTGTTCATAACAACAAACATAGGAGCATGGTATTTTCATGGGACAGAAATACAGGTGTGGTTTAGATGGGTACCTCTAACTTAGGATTTGAGTGAAATGCCAATAAGAACCTCTGATGAGGGCTGGTGAGATGGTTCAGCAGTTAAGAGCACTGGCTGCTCTTCCAAAGTTCCCGAGTTCAAATCCCAGCAACCATATGGTGGCTCACAACCATCCAACCATCGTAATAAGATCTGACACCCTCTTCTGGTGTGTCTGAAGACAGCTACAGTGTACTTACATATAATAAATAAATAAATCTTTTTTTCCCTTTTTTTAAAAAAGAACCTCTGGTGCTCTGAAATCCTTTACTGGGAAGTCCTGCCCCTCTGTGGCAGGCTGCCTGCCTAACCACCCCTCTGACACATTTCCTACCCAGGATCTCAGCTTGAATTTGTGCTTAAATTCTCATTAGTATCTGATGAAGTAAGACCTTAATAACAATGAAACAGGCCTGGGCAAATTGCCACTGGATTCAATCCATACTTCCATATTGTTTTCCTAAGGTAATAGGAGAGGTCTTTCAACCATCCTGCAGAATCTAGGATCATTTCTACCAGGCTTGGCCTATCAACATAATCTAGCAAAAACAAAACGTTGAATGGTTTGAAATTACTTGGTCTAATTGGTGGTATGTTTTGTCTTTTCCAAAACAATCACAAAGAGTCCTTTGAATAAGCCAGTCTACGATTTTTTCTTTTTTGAGAGAAGATCAAGCTTAGAGGTACAGCCTGCAGGAACTTGAATACCTGGTGTGGTGCTTGCCTGTCTTACTAAGCATCTCTGGTTTTCAAGTTTTCTCAAAGACCAACCAGTGGCACTTCCAGCTTCTAACTGCTCCGGACATAAGCTTGCAGAGTATGCAGTGATGTGGACTTGGAGATTCTTGGTGTCTGTGAGCTGGTCTTTAGAACAAACAGTCTTTCCCCATCATCTGACAAGACAGAAGCCATGTCCGTAAGACTCGAGTCCAGCTCATGCATTCCTTTGCTTCACTCTTACAGTAGCTCTCTGTCCAATCTAAATTTCCAGCATCCCAATGAACCAAGGATTCCAGACTCCCTTTATGAGTCTATGTCCTATATCTGTGTAGATGCTGATGTGATTGTTTGTGGGTCACAAGTTAGATGAGGGTGACTACAAATGCATGCTGAAGATAGAGACACATCAGTAACCAATCGCAGTACCACCCAGAGCTGCTCATTGCACAGCAAACCGGCATTTTGTTTTTTGTGTTTCAGGGGCAATGATAGCTGTCATATTAAAATCCAGAGGAATTAAAATCTCCTGCCATCTCCTTTTCTCTCTGTGTAGTGTTTCTACTTGTATCTGTCTATCTGTTTCTGTCTTTCCTATTTTCCCATTTCAGTCTAGAAGGAAACATTTTAATTTTACATTCTCCTTCCTTTATAAAGGTAACCTGTTCTTGGTATGCATGTCCGCTGTCTTAGTTAGGGTTTCACTGCTGTGAACAGACACCATGACCAATGCAAGTTTTATAAAAGACAACATTTAATTGGGGTTGGGCTTACAGGATCAGAGGTTCAGTTCATTGTCATCAAGGCAGAAACATGGCAGCATCCAGGCAGGCATGGTGAAGGAGGAGGTGAGAAGTCTACATCTTCATCTGAAGGCTGCTAGCGGAAGACTGACTTCCAGGCAACTAAGGTGAGGGTCTTAAGCCCACACCCACAGTGACACACCTACTCCAATAAGACCACACATCCTAATAGGGTCACTCCCTGGGCCAATCATATACAAACCATCACACATGCTTTCAGCCTATGTGACACATATGAAAACATAACGGCCTTGTGCTTTTCAGACAAGGTCTCATGATGTAGCCCATGTGTACTGGAACTCACTGGGTAGCTCAGGCTGTCTTGGAATTTGATCTCCTCCAGCCTCTCCCTCCCATGTGCTGGGATTACAGGCATGTGCCTCCATGCCTGGCCACATGTTACTTTTTACTTTTTTTTTTTTTTTTTTTGTATATGAGTCAATTGTAGCTGTACTGGGAATTTGAATTCAGGACCTCTGCTGGCTCTGGCCCCCTTTCTCTTCAGTCTAACTACACTGTAGCTGTCTTCAGACACACCAGAAGAGGTGTCAGGTCTCTTTTATGGATGGTTGTGAGCCACCATGTGGTTGCTGGGATTTGAACTCACGACCTTCGAAAGAGCAGTCAGTGCTCTTAACCACTAAGCCATCTCTTCAGCCCCCATGTTACTTTTTAATACACAAGTCACATTATGTAGACTCCTTAGGCCATAATAATTTTTTTTAATCAACGGACCTTCATTGAAATCTTACTTCTTCATTTACCTCCTTAGGTGTGGGCAGGTTGTCTCATAGGGAATTTGCTTTGGCTTTTAATGGATTGGACTGTTAGTATATGCATGCTCTGTTATACTTGTTGTTAGACACTTAAGCTGAATGGTTAGGAAGAACTCGGTTAATTCTGCTGAGAATCATTCCCAAAGGGCCCAACATCATCGAAACTTGTTCCTTTCTCTCTTAATCTTAAGGAAGAATCTGTCTTAAGATAAAGAGCTTGAGTCCTGCCTTCTGCAGTCTCAGATAGAGGAATGCTTTCGTTCAGAAGGGGTCTGTAGGCTCTCTGGCCAGATCAGGTTACAACCACCTTGGATACAGAGATAACAAATGAAGGCAAGAATGTGTGTCCTCCTTATCAAACTATTTATACAACTCAGGACTTCCTGCTTACACTTTCCATGTGGAAGAAGCAGCCAGTACCTTCACTGTAGTGATGTAAATCAAGGTTTCTCAAAGGAGTTCTGAGAGGGAAGGAAATCACTGTGGCAATTTTGAAGTTAAGTAAAGTCTGCTGTCTAAGGACCACTCTCTGGGCATGGGCACATTTTTGAGTCTTTTTTTTCTTTCTTTCTATAGTGGCTGAGGAGGAAAGGAGGGGATGACTGAAAACTGTGGATTTGATGCACAGACCTGCTGGAAGCCAAAGGGCCAAGGACCACCAGGGGCAATTCAAATGAGAGAAGGCAACCTTAGGTTCAGAAGAGTGGGTAGAAAGCTCACTACAAAGACACACGAGAGATTAAAAAATACAGGCAAAAGCACCTAAGTTCAAGCCATCATGTTCCCTAAAATGTTTGCCTGTGCTTGTACTAACATTGTACATGTAGAATAAGCCTTTTTTATTCCACTTAGTTTAGTGCTTCTGTGTATGGAATTCTCAAAGAACAAATAAATATGGATTAAAGAGAAGCTAACCCAGAGATGATCTTTCATGTTTGATTTAAATGATAAGAACACTAATTAAATTATAAATAGTCTCTAATATGCTATAATGAAGACAGAATGTTATATGATGTGTGTGTGAGTTAAAAGAAGCTGGTGATACTAGATTATAATCTAATGGATGGAGGCACATACACACATACACACACATGTACACACATGGATACACTCACATACATACACATCATACACTCACATATACACACAGACCTCACATATACATGAACACATACACATACTTAGGCTCACACACTAGACACAGACACAGACACAGATACAGACACACACACACATGCACGCACACATACACATGGATATACTCACATACATACACATACATACATTCACATATACTCACAGACTACACATACACATAAACATGTACATACACTTATGCTCACACACAGACACACACATATGCATACACACATACACATACACACACACACACACACACACACACACATGCCCAGGAAATAGTATGATGACAACTCCACATTATCATTGTAATAACAGTTTCTACCTCACTGAGATTTCTCATTTTTGAAGACCTTAGGAGACAAGAGAAAGACTAATAAACCCCAAATTTGAAATACATTTTAAAATACTATGAAGAGATAGTAGGAGCTATATCAAACTAGATTCCACCGTGGGTATTCATGGCACAGTGGTGCTAGTGAAATATCACCTCAAGTTGGGAGCCACAGTTAGAGGCTATTCCTGACATGGAATTTTTCTTATAAAATATCAAAGCCAAACCATGTAAAGTCAATTTAAGAAAAGACAGCTTGAAAACCTGAAGAATTGACAGAGATCTTGACCAAGAATATAAAAATGTGAAACTTATCCACTAAGCATGGACACTCGGGAGGTCAGACAAGTCTGTCAGTCTTGTGCGTGAGGCCAATGAATGGCCCACGGAGGTGTGCTGGTGGGGTTTGGTCTTGGGACTGTGAATTCCCATGTTTCATTGGGGAGGCAATGAGCATATCACCCTCCCCCCCCACATTCTGTTCTTTTTCCTTCCTGTGTTGATTCCTTGGTCATGTGGTGGGTGAGAAGTTTCTGTAAGCTATTGCTGCCATAGGTTAATAAACAGATGCCCTGGCTTTATAGGCTTCCTTAGCGTGTGTCGGCTCCAAGAGTTGGCTTCAACCTAGGTATGTAAACAGTAACGAGTCTGTGAGTTTGTGAGGCTAAAGGCCAGATCCTTCTAAGTTTATCAGAACCATGAGTTCTGCCTCAAATGTCCTTTGAAGGTAGAATTCTTTAAAGGGAGCGCTGTAGTTCATAGCCATATATCTGTTCTCCTTAAAGATTTGTTTAAATGCTATATATACACTTCAGAGGGCAATCTGGTTGGCAGTGAACCAATCTATAATGACAGGCTAAGACAGAACGCTTAGAGAGCTCGAGGAATTCCAGGCACGGAAAGAATCCTCGTGAATCTTCCCAACAGGCAGTTACCAGATCCAGGGTTTGTCTCCTGGCTGAAAACTCAGTTTTCATGAAAACAAATGGTCTGGTGGGTATATCCCTGGGAAGATCTTTTAAAGAGTTTCTCCACCTATTAGTTTATTCCCATTCCGAGCCCTCTAAATGTTCCCCCTTAGCAGCAAACATTACTGGATAATCAGAATGGAACTTCTGAGCACGTCTCTGTCTTTGTCATCTCCATCCTCTCTACCTGGGACTCTTTGCTAGAAAGTCAGATAGATTTTTCTCTAAACACAGTGACTTGTTTCTTTTGATGTGGGATACAGTTTAGGTCAAGCAAATACTTTTCTGCCTTGTTAATACACTTTTAGAGGTCCTCTGGTGGCAAGTTTGTCATCACTAACGTTTAGTGGGATCCTAGCTTGTTAAAATAAAAGTCATAGTGGTTTTCCTGGATGCCTAAGAGTTTTGGATTTTAGGTGTACTGGGTAATGTCTCCAGAAAATATCTAGATTATTTTATTACCTATTATTATCCCTCTCCTAGCATATGCACCCATTTATTTATTTTAGGGGTTTTGAGACAGTGTCTCAGCCTGTGGATCCAGCTGTGCTGGGAACTTGCTGTGGAGTCCAGACTGGTCTTGAGTTTACAGTAGTCTTGCCATTGCCTCCAAAGTGCTAGGATTATAGACATGTGTCTTCATGCCTGCTTATGCACTAGCTTTGTGATATATATCTTAATCACGCCATTAATTTTTTTTTGTCTCTTGCCAGGAAGATTGTATAATATGCCCATACAAAGAGAGCCTACATATGCATCTTTCTTCCTAGATTCACCTGAATGTTTCCCATTGTGGAAGGAGGCAGGCAAGGCCAGGTTGTGAATCAGAGACATGAAGAGTCTCATCATTCTTCCATTTATTTGAGAATGTGATTTGTCCCTTCAGTTTCCATTGGTTTTACATGTACTTATCTCAGGAGCATTTGTACTTGGATGGTCTCTCAATGTCTCCTTTTTGTCCCACCTACACGTTGATTCGTGTGTTCAATGGAGACCAGTTTTTCCTTTCCTTCTTTTTTCCCTTGTTTGCTTGGAAAGACATATCCCTGCTAGATATTACTGTCTTTGATGTGGGTGAACTGTCCCCCAAAGGGTTCATGTGTTTGAGCACTCAGTCCCCAGTAGGTGGCGCTGTTTGAGAAGGCTGTGTAGCCCTTAGCAGGTGGATCCTCCCTAGAGGACATCATAGGGGAAGGGGGCAGGCCTTGAGGCTTTATAGCCTGACCCTGCTTCCTGTTGATTCTCTCCTGCCTGAGAATAAATCCAATGTGACCAGTCAGACTCCTGCTCCTGTCACCAGTCACCATGTCTTCTCTGCCATGACAGGCCATTTCCTTGTGGAACTGTGAACCAGAATAAATCCCCTTTCCTTTAAGTCTCTTTTGTTGGACGATTTAATCACAGCAACAGAAAGAATAACTCTGACACTACATAATTGTGATGTAAGTTTATGAGTCTCACTCCTGATATGTAGGTTTCTTGCTTCTTTTCTTCAAGACAATGATGGCAGATGTCTTGATGGTCCTGTTCTCATCTTTAATCCTGGTATCTGGCACAGTACTTATATAGTAAGTGCCCCATAAATCCTATTGAAATAAAGGACCATCTTAACAGGCAGAAATCTTTGTTTTCATTCTCCATACCAAATTCTCAATTAGGAAAATAAAGTCAAACAGCATGGATGGATTAGGTAATTTATAATTACTGGTAATTCCACAGTCTATATAGCTTCATCAATTCATGTTCCTTCTCTAGACATATATGAGCAAGCTGTGGGGTTATGAATTAGATAGGAGGAGAAAAGATCTAGGTTCATATCTGTAGATAATCAATGGATGATGGTTTCCCAGCTCATCTTTCTCGTCATCATGGATCAGGGGAATAAGCATCTAGCAAACAAGATAACTTGGTAACCCCTTCTTGGAATTCCTCTGTCCATCTGAGATCTAACTAACCACAAGCCAGTTCTGGCCATAAACTATTCATTCCGATCTAGAGTCAGGAACAGTTGTTAGCCTAGCACATATCTGAGTATATTGCTTATATTGATAATTATTCAGAAGACCTTTGGGGGACTACATTCATACCTGTTATGTCTGCTAAGACTTCTAGGAGTGTTTAATTTCTTCTCTTTTTCAAATTCCACTTTTAGTTTCTCAGCTGTCTTTGATGTGGGTGGCTTAGACGTGAACTGTCCCCCAAAGGGTTCACGTGTTTGAGCACTCAGTCCCCAGTGGATGGCGCTGTTTGAGAAGGCTGTGTAGCCCTTAGCAGGTAGATCTTCCCTAGAGGACATCATAGGGGAGGGGGGCGGGCCTTAAGGCTTTATAGCCTGACCTCCAGGTAGATCATGGGGTCAGCCTCACAGAGCTCTGTCCAGGAAAGCTAAGCTGATCCAGGGTTTGGAGAACCCCAATTTAGAAATGTGCTCTAGCAACCCTACAGCCTGTTTCTTAATCTAGTTTTTGACAGTCTGCTCTAGTTTACTTTCTGGTGTGATAAACATGACAGGGAAGCAACTTGGGGAAATGGCTTATTTTAGCCTGTGGCTTATAGTTTATTTTTATGGGAAGCCAAGGCTCAGACTTAAGACAGGAGCTTGAAGCAGAAAGCATGGAGAAATGATGTTTCTTGGCTTACTTCTGGGTTCACAGCCAGCTACCTTTCTAATACAGGTAAGACCCACATGTCCATGGATGGCACTGCCCATGGTGGATTGGGATTTCTAACTGAAATTGACAAGGAAGAAAAATGCCCAAAGACATTCCCAGCCAACACAGGCAATTCCTACATAGAGGTTCCCTCTTCTGGGGCATGTCAAATTGATGACTAAAATTAGGCATCACACAGTTATACTACATTCTTAGATAGATCTTACACAGGCAAGATATAATTATTATCGCTGATGAACAACCCTAACTTGTAAAAGTAGCTTTTATTCATCTGTAGTCATTGTCATCTCAGCGGTTTGCTGCTAACCTAGGCCTACTTCTGGAAGCTTCTAGCCTCTGTATAATCTAATCTAGGCCTAGAATGTGTTTAGCCTCTGAGACTTGCTGCTGAATAATAAGCTCACTCTTTTCTAGCTCTTTCTGAATTCTAGCTGGCTGGTTCAACTCAGCTGTTCTGGCTCAAATTCCTCTCCGAGGTGACTGATTCAATCTGGCTTCTCTCTTAGACTCTCCTGAATTGCTCTTCTTGGCCTCAGACTAAGTTTGGCAATAAATGTAATTGGCTGCTTTTCATTCTTTGGCTCATTCTGTCTTTTCCTATACCTAGCTTGTTCTTTCTTTGCGACTTGTCTGCACAACTGTCCTGGTAAAACTGCCTCCTCTTTCTTTCTCTCTGTTCTCCCGAGAGTTGAGCATACCCTATTCTGACAATTTTTTCTCAGATTTGTCATTTTGTCTGCCACTCAATTAGATATTACTTTCAAACATGAGTGCTTCCTTCTATAAACTAACTTTACCTTCATTGTCTGGGATTAAAGGTGTGTGCTAATGGCCTATTACAGCCAGAGTAGCCAAAGTGCTGGATTAAAATCTCTCTACATGCAAGTCCTGGAAATTAAATGCCAGAAAAAAAAATGGATACCACTATTACAGGTTGGATGACATCAAGGTTTTGCTGGGAGGAAAATGGAGGCTTGTCCAAAGCCGGTAAGACAATGCAAAGCAACTATGAAAAGAAGAAAACAAAACAGAAGAATGAATTCATCTTGGGGATGAGCAGTCTTAGATCTGCATTTGAATCCTTAGCTCTGCCAGCCATGCAAACCCGAAGCCATCACTCAGCCTTTTAAGTCTGCAGAAATCTAGAGTGCACTGCAGAAGAAACAGTGATCTCAAATGCAATGGGCCGGTTGCATGAAACTATGCAATTGTCTTCCTTAAAGACCTCGGTTTTAGAATACGACCACACGAAGGACATGCGGTTACAGAATACGCATCCATAAGCCCCAAGGAAATAAGAGTGAGATCTCTGCATTGTCTCAGAGTGGCTCAGAAGCTCTTAAAACAGAGGAGATGATGAACACTGTGTTAGCCGTGAAAGATAAGAAGGTTACCAGAAAGATAAGAAGGGAATTGTGTCAGCATGACAAGTAAGTTGCCAGGCAGCTCATAGGCATCATCATCATCATCATCATCATCATCATCATCATCATCATCATCATCATCATCACGGCTGGCAGCAGCTAGATCCACAGCAGCAGAGATGGTAGCAAGGTATGCTGCAGAAGATGGTCCTGCAGCGGGTGGCTTCGCGGCAAGTTGGTTGGTTCCAGTTGGTTTGGTAACGGGGCGTGAAGCAACTGGGAATGCAGCATGGCTGGCAGCAGGTGTATCCACAACAGCTGGGTTGGCATCAGGACTGGCAGCAGCTGCTCCCCCAACTTGGTCTCCAGTAGGTTGTTCTGCAACAGCTAAGCTATCAGCAAGAGGAACAGAAGGGATGGGTCATGGTATTAGAAGTGGAAGGTTGGATTTCCTGATCAATGGTCAGTTTTCCAGAATACAATGGCATTTTTCTATGTAGGCCCTTTTGTATACCAGGTCTTCATAGTTTGGACCAACAAGCAAGTCTTTCTTCGTTTTTGTAATATTTCACATTCAGCTTGATGTTGTTGAAGAAAGCATTGCTCTCTCAATGTTATGAAGCTTTTCTAAGTAAGAATCTTAATTGAGAACTCATCAGAAAAAAAGTTTACAGGAGAGAGGAAGCTGAATACGTCACCAGCAGTATCTTTCTTTGGTCATCACTTGATGGTGTGATCCCTCTTGGAATCCTAGGAGACTCAGGATGGTTGTCCCTTTAAAGTTTTATTCCTTTGACTCTATTTAGATTAGGAAGAGACTCGGAGAGAGGCTTGGCAGTGCTTAGAGATGACCTGAATGACTAGTTCATTGTTCACACACAGAAGCCTGACTCTATAGGCTATTCTGGGCATTTGTCTCTGTGCCAGCTCCTCTACCTGGGTGTTCCAGATGCATCAAGGCAGTTTGGGGTGAGGGACTGGTGATGTAGCTCAATTGGAAGGATGCTTGCTCAGGGCGTATGAAGCCCAGATTTCAATCCCTAACACTACATTAACCGGGCATGGTGGCACATGGCCATCTTCTCAGTACCTGAGAGCTAGAGGTGGAGGATCAGAAGTTCAAAGTCACCCTTGGATATGTAGGGAGTTTGAGACCAGCTTGGGCTATATGAGATGTTGTCAAGAAAAACAAAAGGAAGCTGGGAGGTGGTGGTGCACGCCTTTAATCCCAGCACTTGGGAGGCAGAGGCAGGCGGATTTCTGAGTTTGAGGCCAGCCTGGTCTACAGAGTGAGTTCCAGGAAGGACAGCCAGGACTACACAGAGAAACCCTGTCTCAAAAAAACCAAAAACCAAAAAAAAAAAAAAAAAAAAAAAAAGAAAAGAAAAGAAAAAAAAAAAGAAAAAGAAAAACAAAAGGAAAATTGGGAAGAAATCAAGCACAGTGCCTTCCATGGTAGAGCCTAGCCAGTCAGAGCAGGTGGGTTGAAGCCGCAGGATACTCTGGAGGGAGAAGGCATTAATGGATACAGTGATGGTTTCGGTCTCACTTCCCAGGTCTGAGATCAAACTAGAATGAACACAGCGGACTTTTGGTCATATAACTGCTGCCAGCCTGAACAAACTGGGGTCCAGAGAAGTACAGTCCTAACCTGTGTGGAAGTAGGGTTAGTGATCATAGATCAGCATTCTTTCTGCTCGTGTTTTATTCTGTCTTGCCTTACCATTCTATCTTCTTTTTATTCAAGGGAGGAGTAAGAGGGGTTGCTATGGTACCCGAACAACCGGAGACATTGACAGGTTTTCTCACTCAGTTCTCTCAATCATCTTAAATAAACATAATATACCAATTCAAGAGAACAGCATGAAGTGAATACAACAATGCCGCTATGGCTAGAGTAAGAAATTGAAATGAACTCCAAGATCTCCCAATAGCATCCTTGCATCCTCTCTAAAGGAACCGAGGTCAGCGTTGCCTTGAAGCATTGACAGTCAGTTTGATCTTTTTGTTTTGTTGCCTTCAATGGCTCTCTTTAGCTGACTTTAATCTTGGAGGTTATCAGCATTGGAGGCTGTGCTAGGTCATGTTGTTCGATGCCTATCAGCTTTCCTATAGAAAACCCCCAATGATGTGTTGGTCTTGAGAATAGCAGTTGGCTGAGTTGTTTTCCAGGGACAGATTTATTTAATCTAAATAAATGGGGTTGAAACCATCGATACTTCAGTTGGGATTGTGGGCATTTCCAGTGGGTGACTTCTTTGGGATCAGAGGGTGGAGAACACACTGGTGTGCTATTTTCTTCACCTGTGGTTCACTTTGTGTCCACCCACTGTGCCCACACCACAGTTCACTCTGGTCTTTATCACATCAATATCCCTGGACTGTATCCCAGAGAAGGCAGATCTGAGGATTCTTCCTATCTCTTTGTCTGACTATCCTTGTGAGTTAACCCTTCCCCTTTTGCAAAGCTCCTCCTTTGAGTGACAGTCATGCTCTGTGATGTGTGGTGCTGATTTCAAAAGATAACAGTAGTACTTTTCTCCTCATTTTTCATATTATATCTGGGAAATACGTTGACTTAAGAAAACTTCAACCTTTCAGAATTCCACATATGTATATTATATATTCTGATAGACCACCCATTCCCTCTCTAACTTCTTCCAGATTCCTCCACTGTGTCTCCCTTCCAACTTCATGTCTTCATTTTGGACATCTGAGTCCAATCAGTACTGTTCACATGCTGATGGAAATGGAGATGTCTACCGGAAATGTCCACAGTCCCAACTGAAGTATCAATGGTTCCAACCCTATTGAGTTAGATAAATCTGTCTCTGGAAAACATTTTATGCAACTGGTATCATCAGGACCCACATGTCATCGGTGTTATCTATAGCAAAGCTGGTGGGCATCTAATGACACAGCTTAGCACAACCTCTAGAGATGATGATATCTATCATCAACTGTAAGGCTATCCACTGGCTATTTCCCTTAAAAATCTCTTAAAAACCTTTATATTCACTACTCCAGCAGCCTTCAACTGTTAAAGATCATCAGCTAGAGACAGGCCTTCATGACTACCTTTCCTCACATGCTGGAATTATGACTGCTTTGATCTCATGCAGGTCTTGGATAGACAATCACACTTCCTGTGAGTTCATGCGTGCAATGATATCATCATGTGTAAAGGGCATTATTTCACAATGATTGTTCTCAACCTCCAAAGCTAGTAAAAGGGAAACCTGTGCAACAAAAGCTACAAAACATGAAAGAAAGAAGTTAGATATGCTAGGGGATGGAACAGACTTCCACAATCATGGATTAATGTTTAGAAAATGCCCACTGTACCAAAATGAGTCCATAGATCCGGTGCAATCCCCATGAAATTTTTACAATTCTTCACACAAATTGAGAAAATAATCTTAAAATTCATACCAAAGCATAAAAGACTCTGGATAGCCAAAACAATCTTTTAAAAAATATTTATTTTTTTATGTGCATTGATATTTGGCTTACATGTATGTGTGAGGGTGCCAGATCCCTTGGAACTGGATTTATAGTCACTTGTGAGCTGCCATATGGGTGCTTGGAATTGAACTTGGGTCTTTTGGAAGAGCAGCCAATGACCCAATGATTTTAACCCCTGTGCTATCTCTCCAGCCTGCCCAAACAATCTTGAATATAAAAATATGGCTGGAAGTATCAACATCCCTCATTTCAAGTTAAACCACAGACCTATAGTAATAAAACATCCTGGTATAGGCATGAAAAGAGATATAGTAATTAGCAGGATAGAATTAGGTCCCCATATATAAGCCTGAGATCCTAAAATTTCTGACACATGATTTTTAAAAAACAGTTCTTTGAGCTCATAAGTATTTATTGTTGATTTTTTCAGGTTGTATTTTAATTACACATCTCTCCCTTCCTTTTTCTTACTTTAGCCTTCCAGTATACCCCCTCTCTACTCTTCATAAAATTCATGTCTCCCTTTTTTGACATATGATTTTTTTAATTTTTTACAAAAATACCAAGAATGCACATTGGAGTAAAGACAGCATCTTTAACAAATTGTAATGGGAAACTAGATTCTTATCTCTATCTGCCCCACAAAACGATCAATTCCAAATGTATTGATGTTTTACAACCTGATTCTAGTTTGAAATTTGAGATACTTGATTATTGCATCTTTTTTAGTAAACATGATTAAAACATTGAGGCATTTTCAAGTGTTAGACTGATACTGCCTTACTGAAGCCAATTCATGTATGTTGCACAGGATTCAACTCATGTATGTCTTATTTGGGATACATACTGACTATACAGACATATCCCTGAACATAATTTTCTATTTTTCCTGTTTTTTTTAAACCATAATTCTTCTAGCTCATCTAATTGAGTTAAAGTTTATCTATGTTTTTCACCTTCTAGGTACGTAGTGTGGCTTTGCTTTGTCTCTCTATATTTATTTTCTTAAAAAATTACTTTACTTTATTCCATGTGTATGGATGCTTTAAGTGGATGCATATCTGTATATACATGTATATATCTGGTGTTCACGAAACCAGAACAAGGGGTTGGATTTCCAGGAACTGGAGTTATGGATAGTTGTGAGCTACCATGTGTTGTCTGTGAATTGAACCCAGGTCCTCAAGAAGAGTAGTCAGTCAGTGCTCTTAATTTTAATCTTAATTCTCCAGCCCCTCCCATTTTTTTTCGTTAAGGCTTCTCATTGCTGCAGAAAATACTTCAATGATTCTGAGCCGGTGTGGGGAGCAGTGGTGCTTCCTCTGTGGGTTCACTGGCATGTATCATGAGTTTCTTTTTGTACAGATGCTGTGGGGAAGTCCCAGAAAGGAACATGTGACCAAGTTCTGAGCTGCCTTATATATTTGGAACAAAGAAAATAAAGTATCAATTAATTTTATGAAATTAATAATAATCATTCATGCAATACTGAACTACTCCAGAGAATTGAATAGTTCAGTATTGAAGAAGTGTTTTTAGTCATCACAGAATTATCAGAAGAGGTGTTTATTTTCACTATATGTGCCAACCAAAATTTCTGAGGAGAGCTCAGGAGACAGTGTGCTTATTAAATGAAGAAAGAACATATTAGGTATGCCAGAGTGTTACCTGATCAAAAATTACAGAAAATATGAGAGCTTTTGACACTTTTTGGAAAAAATACAAATTTGGTACTTTTATTTGCTTAAACTTTATTATTCTGGGACTTATATCTAGCTTTTTTAACACTTGTGGAAGAACATCTGAGTTATTAAAAATCATAACTATATTTGTGTGACAATGTCCTAACACACTCTAACATGGTATAAATAAGGACCAAATAAAAATGTTGCCAATTTGTGTGTTTGTTTGTTTATTTTTATATTTTATCACAAACTGGTTCACTTTTCCCTTTAGGTATCATGGAAGCAAGAGAAAAATCCAGAATCTCTGGGGCCAAGAATTTTGGAGAAATGATTGGCCAATCAGGCTGCCACCTGAACAATGGATTTGAAGGTAAAGGAACAAAGGGGAAGATACTGAATATGAGTGGGAAGATTATTCATCAGGTTTTGTGGAGGGGTAGAGTCCATCTTGGAGATGAGAGAGTCCTGCCCTTTAATCTTCAGGAGTTGGTTTGCATCTGCGTTATATGGTTGGGCAGGGATTTTACTAGGGTAATGCATGACAGGGAGATGGTAATGAGTCTGGGGGTGAATAGCAGGTCATCGAGGTGTCCTCTGGGGATGAAACCTGTTTTACCTGGTGCATCTCTGCCTCTTGTTTTTCCCAGGACAGTCAAGATCCTCAGTGTTGTCATGGCTGGATAAGAAGGTATGGTATCTGAAACAGAATTCTAGTTAACAGAAAGAATTCTTTCTCTGAGGTTGAGGGGTGTTTTTTGGTAACAAATAGAAATATCAGCACAAGAACTGTGCACCATGGTACCTTAGGACAAACAAACAAACCAAGAGAAATTAGATTAGTTTTGACAAGAGAAACTTGTAGTGACATAGCTAGAAGCATAGTCATTTTGAGAAAAGGGGATGTCAGGAGAGCTGAGTACAAGATAAGAGGAGGACATCTTCCCTCTGCCATTTAGTTTACTAGTCATATTGCACGTTCTGCCCAGACTGGTAATGTATCTTTGGGATATTATTCAGTAACTGCGACATTGGAGCACTCTATCCATCTATTATCAGAGACAACCTAGAGACAAGGATGTTGAGGAGGACATGGAGAAAAGAGAATCTTTGTACAGTGGTGGGATAGGAAAAGGAGATAGTAGCTAGTGGAAAATCTATGGATGTTTCTCAAGCAATCTTCAAAAGAAAAGCAAAACCATGTCTGTGGTAGGGTATGGAGTCCTTTGGGCATGTGCTTAAGAGGGTAAAGGTGGGTCGCATGGAAGTGCTTACTTTAATTTTTAGAAAATTTTATGCCAATTTCCATAATGACTGTACTTGTCTTTATGTTGAGATGTGTTTTCTCCAGTCCTATTTTCTCTAGGGATTTTTGTCACAAAAGCCAGAGGCTTTTCCTTCACCTATTGAGATTATCTTGTGGTTTGTGTTTCTAAGTCCATTTATGTGATTTCTCCCACTTAGCAACTTGCGTATGTTGAATCATCCCTGAATTTCACAGATAAAACCAACATGGTCATGGCGGATGAGCTCTTTTGATGTATGTCCATACCATGTGTGAATATTTTATTGAGTATTTTTGAGTCCCACGTTCGTCAGGGATATTGGCAGGTAGTTTTCTTTTGTCGTGTCTTTGCATGGCTTTGGTGTCAGAGTGTCACTGACTTCATTGAAGGAGAGTTGGTAATTCATGGAACGGTGAGTTGGTAATCAGGTATGCAAGATGAGTAACTTAAGAGATCTGTCTTGTAACATTGTAACATTGACATGGGTATTACAGTGTCAATATATTGTCCATGTGAGAGTTGATTGCACACGTAGATCTTCTATCAAATGACTTTACCCCAAAATAATAGAGACAGACAATATGGGATAGAATGCAGTGCATAATTATTAAGAATTTGTGAAGGCTGCCTACATTTTATGAGACATTTCAGAGTGACCAGGAGGAAGAAAGTAGCATAAGACTGTGGAATGCACTGTAGAATGAAGTGTGATTATAAAGGTGTATGAAACTAAGGCGTTTTTAGTGAACATGCTCTCCTAAGTTATTTAAAGGACAGGATAAAGACCTTGGCATAGCATTGAAGCTAAAGAGAGACTTCTGCCCGAGATGACATGGGGTCTGCGATAGGAAGTGAGTGAAAGCAAGAACTCTGGATTCACTTAAGAAAATTAATGCTTAAATAAAAAAATTGATAATTAAAAGAATTTTGGTGTTAGCCTAATGACTGTTAGCACAAGTAAGTGCGTTTACGTAAACTGTGCGGGCATTTGTCCCTTGGGGAACTGATTATCTTCATCAGGGCTGGTGGTAGCTGGACACAGTAGCTGGGCTGGCAATGGGGATCACTGCAGCAGCTGGTCACACGGACTAGTTTAAAATAGGCGGCCCTATTGCAAGTGGTTTTGTAGCGAGTTGACTGATAGCAGGACTGGCAGCAGGATGTGGTACAGCAGCTGGGCATGCAGCACACCTGGCAGCAGGTGGTCTCATTTGTTGGTTTGCAGCAGGTGGTCTTGTAGCATGTAGTTTTACTGCAAGCTGGTTGGCAGCAGGGCTGATAGAAGCTGCCGTCGGTGTTAATTTGGCCACAGCAGCTGTGTCCACAGCAGCTGTACCTCCAGCAGCTGGGGTGGTAGCAGCTGGTCACATAGGTGGGTCTCCAGCAGGTGGTCCTGCAGCATTGGTCTACACAGTGAGACCTTGTCTTGAAAACAACAATATCATCAACAACAAAAACAACCAAGATCAAGTAGATTTCCTCTAAGGAATGTAGGGTTGGTTCAACATGCATATCAAATGAAATTCATCATATGACTAATCTTAAGGATGGAAAGCACATGATCATATAGGAAAGGTACAGAAAAGGCATTTGATAAGGTTCAACAGGTTTTCATGATTAAAAAATAACCCTGGAAAAATTAGGAATAGATGGGCCCTATTTTAAAATAATAAAGGCTATATGACAAACATATTGCTAATGTCATACTAGATAGCAAAAACTGAAAAAACCCTTTTTTCTTGCCTTTCTTTCTTTTTCTTTCTTTCTTTCTTTCTTTCTTTCTTTCTTTCTTTCTCTCTTTCTTTCTCTCTTTCTCTCTCTCTCTCTTTCTTTCTTTCTTTCTTTCTTTCTTTCTTTCTTTCTTTCTTTCTTTCTTTCTTTCTCTCTCTCTCTCTCACCCACACTCTCATAGACTTCCTTTGCCCAGTGCCGAGATACTTTCCCCTCTGCTCATCCGTCAAAGTCCTTGTATTTATTCACACGTTCATGCACGTCTTACTATGAGTAACTGACACCAACCTTAATGTTGACTGACAAGAAAACTTTCCATTAATCTCTGAAGGAAATTTTGCTTTTTTCTAGAGTTAAGGAGAAGGGAGAAATAACTGGTAAATCAGTTTCCCATCCAAACGAAGAATGAGAGCGCCGTGAAAATAAACAGAGAAAGAGGAGTTTGGATAGTGTGTCGGGGTTTTTGAGCATTTACTATTGTCATTTTCCAAGATAATTATCATTTATTTATGCCCTTTGTTTATAAACCCCGTTGGAATAAAAAGATCATGGTTTCAGTTAGTTCTTTGTTTAAATTTAATACCCACTGAAATCATTTAGTGTTGCCTGCATGTGCATGAGTGTAGGACCAGTACCTGTGCCTGAGGTAGAACCTTCATCCCTGAAGAAAACAGATTTTCCATGCTTCAAGGCCTGCATAAGATCAAGTCAGCCAGAACTCCAGCCTAGATGGTGGAGGGGCTCACGGAATCCTTGAACTCTTGAGGGAGGATGTTAGGTTAATCCCACCATGGCCCACCTTGTGTAGATTGTTCACCTGGATATATTTAATGAGCTGAGAACACACATCTCAATCCTTGAGTTTAAATGTCTTTGCATTTTAAAGCCTGAATAGCAGAATAATTCTTGTTTAGACCACTGATGCTGGAACCACCTCCACCCCATTGTATTACCAGTCAGTTCATGGGTGTCTATTCAAAGGTCTTAATTGTAGGCTTTTGAAGGTTTTCTGGGTCAAGAAAGTTAGCAACCCATTTTCACAGGTCATCTCAGGGCATTCTGGAGGAGCGGAAATAGTAGCGCTTCCATACTCATGCCAAACCTACTAGCAGCAGATAAGACATCTGAGCAAATCCTGATGCCAGTCAGCTGTAAAGCACGGCAGGAGAAACAGTGCTGTGTGGTTCTGCACAAAAGAGGTTTCTGGAAGTCAGAATCAGAGAGCCAAAGAGCAGAACGGATCTTTCCATGGCTTGGAGGAAGGGAAATGGGGAGCAGGGAACCACTGTCTGTTAACTTCCAATTGTTCCAGATATCTGATGGATGCCACTGGGTCCAGTGTGTGTGCCTCCCTCCCTCCCTCCTTCCCTCCCTCCCCCTCCCTCCCCCTCCCTCCCGCTCTCTCTTCCCCCCTTCTCCCTCTTCTTCCTGTTCCTTTCCCTCTCCCTCTCTACCCCTTCTTCTCCCTCCACCTCCCTTTTCCCCCTCTCCCTCTCTCCTTCTCCCTCCCCCTCTCCTTCCCCCTCCTTCTCCCCTCTCCCCCTCTGTATTCCCCTCCTCCTTCCTCTCCCCCTCTCTCTATGTCTGTGTGAGTATATGTGAATGCATCTCTCTCTCTCTCTCTCTCTCTCTCTCTCTCTCTCTCTCTCTCTCTCTCTCTCTCTGTGTGTGTGTGTGTGTGTGTGTGTGTGTGTGTGTGTGTATGGTACAGGACTCTTCTTAGATCTAAACAACAGCCATCTTGGAGCTCTTTATAAAAGATCATTCCATCTGGGCTTGTTTACTGTTTAATCCATCACAGAGGGGTGGGAGGGTCAGGAGACTATCACCTGAATCTCCAGCCCTTCCTCACGCCTGTTATATGCCACTCTGCTCAAACTATGGGTGTTCTTCGGGAGGGACTAGAGTATCTAGGAACGTGAAGAGTAGGGACGGGAAGCTGCCTGTGCAGCTATCAGAAATCTATTCCTGCTAGATAAAGGCTTCCCACGGTAGCCTTTTCAGGGAGGCATGCCCACACTTCCACAAAGCAGCCCCTCGTCCATGCTCTGTAAGGAAGCCCAATAACCTTATTGGCTCCTCGGAGTTTACTTTGGTATCATCCTGCTTTGGTTTGTTAGTGGGACCTTAAGAGTAGTTTATGTCTCCTGCTGGGAAGGAATGTTAACAATAATGTGTGTGTATTTGTGTGTGTGTGTGTGTGTGTGTGTGTGTGTGTGTGTGTGTGTGTATGTGTTTGTGTCTGAGAGAGAGAGAGAGAGACAGACAGACAGAAAGAGAGAAAAAGAGAGAGAGACAGACACAGACACAGAGACATAGAAACAGAGAGAGACTATATTGTATTGTACAACAAAAAGTCTTTTGAGCATGTGGATCTACTATCAAGTGATTTATCAAAGTAAAATAACAACAGACAATATGGAGTGAATAATAAGTCCAGAATTTATTAAGTTTCCATACATTTTTGATAATTTTAATTAAAGTGTCTTTCTCAGTTGTTCAGAGGGAAAGATAAAGATCTGGGCTCAGAAGAGAAATTGAATGCTGGCTTCCATATCTGTCTCTGAAGTCAGCACATGATTTACAGTATAGAGAGAAAAGGAGAGAGAGAGAGAGAGAGAGAGAGAGAGAGAGAGAGAAAGAGGAGGGGGGATGATTTTGGATCCCATTAAAGTGATGAATAGGTTTCCAAAGTGGCAATAACCTCATACTAAGATGTGAGCTTATGCCCACATGGCAAGACTGGTGTGACAGAAGTGTGGTTGTGTGGCATTGTTCAGTTGGAAAGTTGATCAGCAGCAGGGCTGGCAGCAGCTGCTGGTCACATAAGTTGGTTTACAGCAGGTGGTTTAGCAGCAGGTGGTTTCACAGCAGGTTGGGCAGCAGCAGGGCTGGCAGCAGCTGGACTCACAGCAGCAGGGCTGGCAGCAGCTGGACTCACAGCAGCAGGGCTGGCAGCAGCTGGACTCACAGCAGCAGGGCTGGCAGCAGCTGAACTCACAGCAGCAGGGCTGGCAGCATGGTGGGATGCAGCAGCTGGTCACACAGGCTGGTTTGCAGCAGATGGTTTCACAGCAGCAGGGCTGGCAGCAGCTGAACTCACAGCAGCAGGGCTGGCAGCAGCTGGACTCATAGCAGCAGGGCTGGCAGCAGCTGAACTCACAGCAGCAGGGCTGGCAGCATGGTGGGCTGCAGCAGCAGGGCTGGCAGCATGGTGGGATGCAGCAGCTGGTCACACAGGTTGGTTTACAGCAGGTGGTCCTACAGCAGGTGGTTTCACAGCAGCTGGGCTGGCAGCATGATGGGCTGCAACAGTTGGTCACACAGGCTGGTTTGCAGCAGATGGTTTCACAGCAGCTGGGCTGGCAGCATGGTGGGCTGCAACAGCTGGTCACACAGGCTGGTTTGCAGCAGCAGGGCTGGCAGCATGGTGGGATGCAGCAGCTGGTCACACAGGTTGGTTTACAGCAGGTGGTCCTACAGCAGGTGGTTTCACAGCAGCTGGGCTGGCAGCATGATGGGCTGCAACAGTTGGTCACACAGGCTGGTTTGCAGCAGATGGTTTCACAGCAGCTGGGCTGGCAGCATGGTGGGCTGCAACAGCTGGTCACACAGGCTGGTTTGCAGCAGATGGTTTCACAGCAGCTGGGCTGGCAGCAGCTGGTCACACAGGCTGGCTTACAGCAGGTGGTCCTACAGCAAGTGGTTTCACAGCACTTGGGCTGGCAGCATGGTGAGCTACAACAGCTGGTCACACAGGCTGGTTTGCAGCAGATGGTTTCACAGCAGCTGGGCTGGCAGCAGCTGGTCACACAGGTTGGCTTACAGCAGGTGGTCCTACAGCAGGTGGTTTCACAGCAGCTGGGCTGGCAGCATGGTGGACTGCAGCAGCTGGTCACACAGGTTGGTTTACAGCAGGTGGTCCTACAGCAGGTGGTTTCACAGCAGCTGGGCTGGCAGCATGGTGGGCTGCAGCAGCTGGTCACACAGGTTGGCTTACAGCTGGTGGTCCTATAGCAGGTGGTTTCACAGCAGCTGGGCTGGCAGCATGGTGGGCTGCAGCAGCTGGTCACACAGACTGGTTTGCAGCAGATGGTTTCACAGCAGCTGGGCTGGCAACAGCTGGTCACACAGGTTGGCTTACAGCAGGTGGTCCTACAGCAGGTGGTTTCACAGCAGCTGGGCTGGCAGCATGGTGGGCTGCAGCAGCTGGTCACACAGACTGGTTTGCAGCAGATGGTTTCACAGCAGCTGGGCTGGCAGCATGGTTGGCTGCAACAGCTGGTCACACAGGCTGGTTTGCAGCAGATGGTTTCACAGCAGCTGGGCTGGCAACAGCTGGTCACACAGGTTGGTTTACAGCAGGTGGTCCTACAGCAGGTGGTTTCACAGCAGCTGGGCTGGCAGCATGGTGGGCTGCAACAGCTGGTCACACAGGCTGGTTTGCAGCAGATGGTTTCACAGCAGCTGGGCTGGCAGCAGCTGGTCACACAGGTTGGCTTACAGCAGGTGGTCCTGCAGCAGGTGGTTTTACAGCAGCTGGGCTGGCAGCAGCTGGTCACACAGGCTGGCTTACAGCAGGTGGTCCTACAGCAGGTGGTTTCACAGCAGCTGGGCTGGCAGCATGGTGGGCTGCAGCAGCTGGTCACACAGGTTGGCTTACAGCAGGTGGTCCTACAGCAAGTGGTTTCACAGCAGCTGGGCTGGCAGCAGCTGATCACACAGGTTGGCTTACAGCAGGTGGTCCTACAGCAGGTGGTTTCACAGCAGCTGGGCTGGCAACAGCTGGTCACACAGGTTGGTTTACAGCAGGTGGTCCTACAGCAGGTGGTTTCACAGCAGCTGGGCTGGCAGCATGGTGGGCTGCAGCAGCTGGTCACACAGGTTGGCTTACAGCAGATAGTCCTACAGCAGGTGGTTTTACAGCAACTGGGCTGGCAGCAGCTGGTCACACAGGCTGGCTTACAGCAGGTAGTCCTACAGCAGGTGGTTTTACAGCAGCTGGGCTGGCAGCAGCTGGTCACACAGGCTGGCTTACAGTAGGTGGTCCTACAGCAGGTGGTTTTACAGCAGCTGGGCTGGCAGCAGCTGGTCACACAGGCTGGTCTGCAGGAGGTGGTCCTGCAGCAGCTGAGCTGACTGCAAGGTGAACAGCAAGAGATGGCCATGGTGTCAGGATGTTTGGGGATTCCTGTTAACAGGTGAATTTTCTACAATATGAAGAGTTCTTGTATTCTGGACCTTTTATATGCCAGGCCTCCAAGGTTTGGACCAATCAGCAGGACTTTTCCTTGTTGTTGTTTACACCATTTTCCATATTCAGTTTGTGTTTCATAAGGAAGTGTTTCTCGATGTTATGCATAATTTGAAAGTTGATTCTTAGTCCAGCGTAACTCATGGGAATTCTATCAACAGAGGCAAGGGTATTGCACTACCAGTCTCATTGTACCTTTGATCGCCATCTGATCATATGGTAGCCCTAAGAAGTCTTGGGAAAGTCAGAGTATCTGCTTATCAACCTTTTACTCATGCTTAGCTTATGAGGTATCTCTGAATGATAGTGCTACGTTCACAGTGACAAACGGGCTGGTTCTCTGTCCTTTTTCACAAATCTTCACCGCAGATTAGCCCAGGCATCTGTTTCTTTACCGTCTCTTCCACCTATGTGTACCCAAGACACTTGGGATAAAGATATCTGGCACAATATGCTCTGTATTAGGGTAGACTAGAGAAGTGATGTGGACACGGTAACAAATCAGAATGAGAAGATATCAAAGTGCATGTGTGTTCAGTGTTCTTTTCCTGGTCTTTTAATCTTCATCCTCTGTCTGCCTACCTGTCTTTCTGTCCTACTATCTCATTTTGCTATCCTTTTTTATTCTCTTTCTCAGTTGCTTTTCTTTCTGTGCAAAGATGGGTTAAAAATAAGTTGAAATGATTCCTAATTTGTTTGTGATGGCATATGTATTTAAAACATTTGGAAAGTCTACTGTACATGTGGAAAGGGACAAGTTATGTTATGGTGGAGAGAATGTCACAAAATGAACATTCCTGTCTCTTTACTAATCAAGTAAGAAATACAAATTTTTATTTGTATATATATATATATATATATATATATATATATATATATTTACAAATAGCATCCTTTCAGCATCCTTTCACTCTTTTTCAAGGAAGATGATCACTCTGTATCAAGTTTACTTTTTGGCCTATGATGCCACCTTTGGTTTCTTTGCAAATAAAGTTTATAATTAACTTCTCCATTTAGCTTATGATTGTGCAACCCTTCACTGCGACAATCTGTTCTTTCTCTTTTTCATTGGCCTGTAGTCTCCTCCAGGATAGATTCAACACAATCTATGTGTGGATTTCTCTTCTACCAAAAATGCAGCTGGTTTGCAGTTTGGGTCAATTGAAATTAATGGCATGACAAAAGTCTCATATGCTACTTTTGGCAAGTAGATTTGAATGTTTTCCTTGCATGTGTAACTATGTGGATAATTAGTTATAAGATCCTTTTGTGAAATGTTTATTTCTCTGTTTATTTTTAGTCATACTTCATGTAAAGCAATAGAGTTTACATATTAAATAACACTGTAATAGAATGATTTGGGGTAGTTTTAAGCCAAAGAAAGAAAAAAAATTCAGGTTACTGAGCCCTCCGTACCCCTGAATACACTTATAAAAATAATCACTTCTTCTAAATGGGTCGATATGATGTAGTTGTAGATTTATTCTTAGATATTTAATTTTTCTGCTACAAGATGTGTTCTGATTAAAAAGCTCATTTCTGCTGTTTCTGAAGTATATAAAGATTAATTTTATTAGCATATATTAGCATATGTTAATTTTACAAAATTCTATGGTTGATTGTGACATCTTCCTACCCTGCACAGCACACTCTTATCACACGTGGCTTCGGCGTGGTGCCCTCTGCCGCGTTCACCTCAGCCTCTCTCAGTTCTGCTTTTCTCTCTTGTTATTTTTATGTCACTTTTTCCTTCTCATTTCCATGTGATTATTTGCCACAGAAGTACTTAACACGGGCAACTTCATTTCTATCAATTTCTCCACAAATCACATAATTTTGTTCTTTAGGTTAAATTATTCCAGTAACTTATACATTCATTATACATCTTACTTATCCGTTAAATCTACTGATGGACTCCTGGGCTGATTTCACAAACTGAATAATGTAATAATCCCTTACTGGCTATGCCCAGGAGTGGTATGCCAGGGTCCTCTGGAAGGGACATGCCCAATTTTCTGAGGACCCGCCACACTGATTTCCAGAGCGGTTTTACCATTTTGCAATCCCACCAACAGTGGAGGAGTGTTCCTCTTTCTCCACATCCTCGCCAGCATTTGTTGTCTCTTGAGTTTTTAATCTTAGCCATTCTGACTGGTGTGAGGTGGAATCTCAGGGTTGTTTTGATTTGCATTTCTCTGATGACTAATGATGTTGAACATCTCTTAAGGTGTTTCTCAGCCATCCGAATTTCTTCTGGTGAAAATTCTTTGTTTAGCTCTGTACCCCATTTTTTGATAGTGGCTATGGTAGAGGATATTTCTCCATTGCATATTGGCTTTGATTTCATTGGGTGCTTACAGAGGAGCAATGTAGCTGGATCACACAGCTGCTTTATTCTTAGCTTTTTAAGGAAACTCCATACTGATTTGCATAGGTTTTATGCAAATCTACATTCTCATCAACAGTGTAAGAGGATTTTTGTTTTTTAATTTTTCCCCCTCCCTTTATCGTCAGCATTTATACATTGTTTCCTTGATGGTGGCCTTTCTGACTAGGGTCAGATGGAATTTCATAGATAGCTTTGATTTGCATTTCCCTGATGACCATTTACATCCATTAATTTTTTCATGTATTTGATGGATATTTGTGCTTCATTTTTAAATATTCTGATCATTGGCCCATTTAGGGATTGGGTTACTTTCTACTTTGTTGTTGTTTCTTTTTTTAACTCATTGTATATTCTGGATAGCAGTGCCCTGGATGGGAAGCTGAGAACTGGTTTTCTTTCTGATTTTCCATTCCATTGCCTGTCTTTTAGCTTGCTCATTTTTTCCTTATTTCTGCAGAAGCTATTTAATTTGATGCACTTACATCTATCATTTCTTGCTGCTGTTTTCTGAGCTATTGCAGAGCTGTTGGGAATCTTACCGCCTGTGCCCATGTCCTGAAGTGTTTTTTTTTAATTGCTTCATAATTGTAATTTTATATAAAATTCATGTTTTCTTCATTTTTTTGTTTTTTGTTTTGTTTTTATTGGATATATTCTATATTTACATTTCATGTCCCTTTTTCTGGTTCCCTGCCCCCCAAAGGTCCCACATGTCCTTTTTCTCTCCCTCTGTTCCCCCATTCACCCCTTCCCACTTCCCTGTTCTGGTATTCCCCTACACTGATGCTTTGAGCCTTGCCAGAAGCAGGGTCTATTCCTTCCTTCTTGTCGGACATCATTTGGTATGTGTATTGTGTCTTTGGTGTCCCAAGATTCTAGGCTAATATCCACTTATCAGTGAGTGCATACCATGGGTATTCTTTTGAGACTGGGTTACCTCACTTAGTATGATGTTCTCCAGCTCCATCCATTTCTCTAAGAATTTCATGAATTCATTGTTTCTAATGGCTGAATAGTACTCCACAGTGTATATATACCACATTTTTTGTATCCATTCCTCTGTTGAGGGACATCTGGGTTCTTTCCAGCTTCTGGCTATTATAAATAAGGCTGCTATGAACATAGTGGAGCATGTATCCTTATTGCATGCTGGGGAATCTTCTGGGTATATGCCCAGGAGTGGTATGACTGGGTCCTCTGGAAGTATCATGTCCAATTTTCTGAGGAACCGCCAGACTGATTTCCAGAGTGGTTGTACTAGCTTGCAGTCCCACCAGCAGTGGAGGAGTGTTCCTCTTTCTCCACATCCTCGCCTGATGTCTCCTGAGTTTTTATTCTTAGCCATTCTGACTGGTGTGAGGTGAAATCTCAGGGTTATTTTGATTTGCATTTCTCTAATGACTAGTGATGGTGAACATTTTTAAAGGTGTTTCTCAGCCATCCCAATTTCTTCAGGTGAAAAGTCTTTGTTTAGCTCTGTACCCCATTTTTGGATACGGTTATTTGGCTCTCTGGGGTCTAACTTCTTGACTTCTTTGTATACATTGGATATTAGCCCTCTGTAGGATGTGGGGTTGGTGAAGATCTTTTCCAAATTTGTTGGTTGCTCATTTGTCCTTTTGACAGTGTCTTTTGCCTTACAGAAACTTTGTAATTTTATGAGGTCCCATTTGTCTATTCTTGATTTTAGAGCATAAGCAATTGGTGTTCTGTTCAGGAACTTTCCCCCTGAGCCAATGTCCTCAAGGGTCTTCCCCAGTTTCTTTTCTATTAGTTTTAGTGTGTCTGGTTTTATGTGGAGGTCCTTGATCCACTTGAAGTTGAGCTTAGTGCAAGGAGATAAGAGTGGATCAATTCTCATTCTTCTGCATGTTGACCTCCAGTTGAGCCAGCACCATTTGTTGAAAAGACTATCATTTTTCCACTGGATGTTTTCAGCTCCTTTGTCGAAGATCAATTGGCCATAGATGTGTGGGTTCAATTCTGGGTCTTCGCCTATTCCATTGATCTGCCTCCCTGTTACTGTACCAATACCATGCAGTTTTTAACACTACTGCTCTGTAGTATTGCTTGAGGTCCGGGATATTGATTCCCCCAGAAGTTCTTTTACTGTGGATGATAGTTTTAGCTATCCTGGGTTTTTTGTTATTCCAGATGAATTTGACAATTGCTCTTTCTAACTCTATGAAGATCTGAGTTGGGATTTTGATGGGGATTGCGTTGAATCTGTATATTGCTTTTTGGCAAGACTGCCATTTTAACTATATTAATCCTGCCAACCCACGAGCATGGAAGATTTTTCCATTTTCTGAGGTCTTCTTCAATTTCCTTCTTCAGAGACCTGAAGTTTTTGTCATATAAATCTTTCATTTGTTTGGTTAGAGTCACACAAAGATACTTTATATTGCTTGTGGCTATTGTGAAGGGTGTCATTTCCCTAATTTCTTTCTCAGCCTGCTTATCCTTTGCGTATCGGAAGGCTACTGATTTGCTCGAGTTGATTTTATAACCAGCCACTTTGCTGAAGTTGTTTATCAGCTGTAGGAGTTCTCTGGTGGAGTTTTTTTGGTCACTTAAGTATACTATCATATCATCTGCGAACAGTGATAGTTTGACTTCTTCCTTTCCAATTTGTATCCCTTTGACTTCCTTATGTTGTAGAATTGCTCTAGCTAGTACCTCAAGTGCTATATTGAAGAGATATGGTGAGAGGGAGCAGCCTTGTCTAGTTCCTGATTTTAGTGGGATTGCTTCAAGTTTCTCTCCATTTACTTTGATGTTGACTATCGGTCTGCTGTAAATTGCTTTTACTAAGTTTAGGTATGGGCCTTCAATTCCTGCTCTTTCCAAGACTTTTAGCATGAAAGTATGCTGAATTTTGTCAAATGCCTTTTCAGCATCCAATGAGATGAACATGTGGTTTTTTTCTTTGAGTTTGTTTATGTAGTGGATTACGTTGATGGATTTCTGTATATTGAACCATCCCTGCATCCCTGGGATGAAGCCAACTTGATCATGGTGAATGATCGTTTTGATGTGTTCTTGGATTCGGTTGGCAAGAATTTTATTGAGTATTTTTGCATCAATGTTCATAAGGGAGATTAGTCTGAAGTTCTCTTAGTTGGGTCTTTGTGTGGTTTTGGTATCAGGGTAATTATGGCTTCGTAGAATGAGTTGGGTAGTGTTCCTTCTGTTTTTATTTTGTGGAATAGTTTGAAGAGTATTGGTATTAGGTCTTCTTTGAAGGTCTGATAGAATTCTGCACTAAAACCATCTGTTCCTGTGCTTTTTTGGTTGGAAGACTTTCTATGACCTCTTGTATTTCTTTGGGGGTTATGGGACTGTTTAGGTGATCTATTTGATCCTGATTTAACTTTGGTATTTGGTATCTGTCTAGGAAATTGTCCATTTCCTCCAGATTCTCCAGTAGTGTTGAGTATAGACTTTTGTAGTAAGATCTGATGATTTTTTGAATTTCCTCAGTTTCTGTTGTTATATCACCCTTTTCATTTCTAATTTTGTTGATTTGAATACTGTCTCTGTGCCCTTTGGTAAGTCTGGTTAGAGGTTTATCTATCTTGTTGATTTTCTCAAAGAACCAGCTCCTGGTTTTGTTGATTCTTTATATGGTTCTCTTTGTTTCAACTTGATTGATTTCAGCCCTGAGTTTGATGATTTCCTGTCTTCTACTCCTCCTGGGTGAAATAGCTTCTTTTTGTTCCAGAGCTTTCAGGTGTGCCGTTAAGTTGCTAGTATATGATCTCTCCTGTTTCTTTTTGGAGGCACTCAGGGCTATGAGTTTTCCTCTTAGCACTGCTTTCATTGTGTCCCATAGATTTGGGTATGTTGTGCCTTAATTTTCACTAAATTCTAAAAAGTCTTTGATTTCTTTCTTTATTTCTTCCTTGACCAAGGTGTCATTGAGTAGAGTATTGTTCAGTTTCCATGTGTATGTGGGCTTTCTGTTGTTTTTGTTGCTATTGAAGAACACTCTTACTCCATGGTGATCAGATAGGAGGCATGGGATTAGTTCAATCTTTTTATATTTGTTGAGGTCTGTCTTGTGATCAATTATGTGGTTGATTTTGGAGAAGGTACCATGAGGTGCTGAGAAAAAGGTATAGTCTTTTGCTTTAGGATGAAAGGTTCTACATATATATGTTAGCTACAATTGGTCCAAAGTTTCAATGAGTTTCCCTGTGTCCCTGTTTAGTTTCTGTTTTCCTGATTGGTCCATTGAGAATAGTGGAGTGTTGAGGTCCCCCACAATTATTGTGTTAGGTACAATGTGTGCTTTGAGCTTTAGTAAAGTTTCTTTTACGAATGAGGGTGCCCTTTCATTTGGAGCATAGATGTTTAGAATTGTGAGTTCTTCTTGGTGGATTTTTCCTTTGACCAGCAAGAAATGACCTTCTGTGTCTCTTTTGATGACTTTAGGTTGAAAGTCAATTTTATCTGATATTAGTATGGCTATTCCAGCTTGCTTCCTGCGACTATTTGCTTGCAAAATTGTCTTCCATCCTTTTATTCTAAAGTAGTGTTTGTCTTTGACCCTGAGGTGTGTTTCTTGTATGCAGCAAAATGTAGGGTCCTGCTTCCATATCCAATCTGTTAGTCTATGCCTTTTTATTTGAGAATTGAGTCCATTGATGTTAAGAGATATTAAGAAATAGTGATTATTTCTTCCTGTCATTTTTGATGTTATTTTTGTTTTTGAGTGGTTATCTTCTTTTGAGTTTGATGGGAGAAGGTTACTATCTTTCTTTTTCTAGGGTGCAGTCTCCCTCCTTGTATTGGAGTTTTTCTCCTATTATCCTTTGTAGAGCTGGGTTAGTGGAAAGATATTGTGTAAATTTGGTCTTGTCGTGGAATATTTTGATTTCTCCATCTATGTTGATTGAGAGTTTTGCTGGGTATAGTAGTCTTGGCTGACAATTGTGTTCTCTTAGAAGTCTGCATGAGATCCACCCAGGATCTTCTAGCTTTCATGGTCTCTGGAGAGAAGTCTGGTGTGATTCTGATAGGTCTTCCTTTATATGTTACTTGGCCTTTTTCTCTTACTGCCTTTAATATTCTTTGTTTAGTACATTTGGGGTTTTAATTATTATGTGACGGGAGGTATTTCTGTTCTGGTCCAGTTTGTTTGGAGTTCTGTAAGCTTCTTGTATATTCATGGGCATCTCTCTCTTTAAGTTAGGGAGGTTTTCTTCCATAATTTTATTGAAGATATTTGCTGGCCCTTTAAATTGTAGATCTTCACTCTCATCTATCCCTATAATCCTTAGGTTTGGTCTTCTCATTGTGTCCTGGATTTCCTGGATGTTTTGGGTTACAAGCCTTTTGCATTTTGTATTTTCTTTGACTGTGAAGTCAATGGTTACTATGGTATCTTCAGCATCTGAGATTCTTGCCTCTATCTCTTGTATTCTGTTGTTGATATTTGCATCTACGACCCCTGATTTCTTCCCAAGGTTTTCTATCTCCAAAGTTGTCTCCCATTGTGATTTCTTAGTTGTTTCTACCTCTGTGTTCAGATCTTGGATGGTTTTGCTCAGTTCCTTCACTTGTTTGTTAGTGTTTTCTTGCAATTCTTTAAGAGATTTTTATGTTTCCTCTTTCATGACTTCTGCCTGTTGACTCAATTTCTCCTCCATTTCTTTAAGTGATTTTTTTTTCATTTCCTCCTTATTGGCTTGTGTCTGTTGATCCATATTCTCCTGGAATTCTTTAAGTGATTTTTGTGTTTGCATTGTAAGGGCTTCTACCCTATTCATGTTCCCCTGCATTTCTTTAAGAGATTTGTTCATGTCTTTTTTTGTGTTCCTCTAGCAGCATCATGACCAGTGCTTTTTTATCCAACTCTTGTTTTTCTGGTGTGTTGGGGTATCCAGGACTTGCTGTGGTTGGCAAATTGGGTTCAGATGCTGCCATATTGCCTTGATTTCTGTTAGTAACGTTCCTACGTTTGCCTTTTGCCATCTGTTTATCTCTGGAGTTAGTTGGTCTTATTGTTACTGGTTGGAGTTTGAAGCTCCTGTGAGCCTGGTTTTTGGCGCTGCTATCATAGAGGGCATCCGTGCTCCTGAGGTGGAGACAGGGAGGTTTCCGCTACTGGGCTCTGAATTACCTCCTCAGCTCTGCTGGGCCGGACCCAAGACTTCCCCAGGCTTGCTCCTGGACCTGCAATTGGCCTCCTGCGGTCTCCTCCTGTCCTGTCTAGTTGCCAGCTCTTAAGAATCAGATCTTTTTTTCCCCACTGATCTGGGCTCGTCTGTTAGATCTTTATGGTGACCTGGGCTCCTGTGTTGGTTCACTATGGTGACCTGTTCAGGCCATCAGCTCCAAGATGGTGGTGGGTCTCAGGGCTCTGTTTAACCACAGGATTCCCTGCAGGACCTGAGGTTCCCTGGTTGGACTGCTGGAACCTAGATAGTGGTGCTGTCAGTCCACAGGTCTCTGTCTGGTTAGCTGTCTGTGGTGTCCTGAGGCAAGATGTCAGCCTCTGGCTGTACTCCAGGCACAGACCCGTGAGCAGGTTGTTGCACACGCTGGTCGGTGCAGAGACTGCACCCCAAACTGATCTGGCTCTGGGTGCAGGCAAGAACCTGACAGGGTAGTCAATGCTAGGCTAGGTCTCTGTCCATGCACCTGACCCCAGCTGCCAGTCGTCCACAGTGACCTGAGGCAAGATGGCGGCCTCGCTGCAAGCCCAGAGAGCCGGACCCCAGCGGTTAGCAACAGCTGCACCGGGCTGTAGGTACACAGATTCCCGCCAAGATCCTCTGGCTCTGGGTGCAGGCAAGAGCCTGACGGGGTAGTCTATGCTAGGCTAGGTCTCTGTCCACGCACCTGACCCCAGCCACCAGCAGTCCTCAGTGACCCGAGGCAAGATGGCGGCCTCGCTGCCTCTTCCAAGCTCTTACACAACATCTCACAGAGGTCTCAGCACTGAATGGACCATCTAGCCCAAAGTTCCAAATTCCTTCCACAGTCCTCCCCAAAACATGGTCAGGTTGTCACAGGAATACCCCACTATGCTGGTACCAATTTGTCTTAATCAGGGTTTCTATTCCTGCACAAACATCATGACCAAGAAGCAAGTTGGGGAGGAAAGGGTTTATTGAGCTTTCACTTCCACACAGCTGTTCATTACCAAAGGAAGTCAGGACTGCAACTCAAGCAGGTCAGGAAGCTGGAGCTGATACAGAGGCCATGGAGGGGGATGTTTGTTACTGGCTTGCTTCTCCTGGCTTGCTCAGCCTGCTCTCTTATAGAACCCAAGAATACCAGCCCAGAGATGGTACCACCCACAAGGGGCCCTCCCCCACTTGATCACTAATTGAGAAAATGCCCCACATCTGGATCTCATGGAGGCACTTTCCCAACTGAAGCTCCTTTTCCTATGATAACTCCAGCCTATGTCAAGTTGACACACAAAACTAGCCAGTACAAATACCATGCAGTTTTTAACACTACTGCTCTGTAGTATTGCTTGAGGTCTGGAATACTGAGTCCCCCAGAAGTTCTTTTACTGTGGATGATAGTTTTAGCTATCCTGGGTTTTTTGTTATTCCAGATGAATTTGAGAACTGCTCTTTCTAACTCTATGAAGAACTGAGTTGGGATTTTGATGGGGATTGTGTTGAATCTGTATGTTTTCATCATTTTTACTTACTGTTTTTTTATTTCTTTCTTTCCTCCCTTTTCTTTTCTTTTCTCTTCTCTTTCTTTCTCCCTTCCTTCCTTCCTTCCTTCCTTCCTTTCTTCCTTTCTTTCTTTCTTTTTTCATTCAGCAAAAGGTCTCACTCTATGGCTCTAGCTGGCCTGGAATTTATTATATAGACCATGCTTGTCTCAATCTCACAAAGTTTTGCCTGCCTCTGTCTCTTGAATACTGAATTTAAAGACTCGTTTCACTACGCCTGTAACAATCCCTCTCTCTCTCTCTCTCTCTCTCTCTCTCTCTCTCTCTCCACACACACACACACACACACACACACACTATTATGATCACTTTATTTCCTCATTACTCTTTCTAATCTCCCTTCCACTGAACTCCACTTCTTCTCTCAAGGCCTCCCTCCTACCTTCAATGTGTGTGTGTGTGTGTGTGTGTGTGTGTGTCCCTGTGTCCATCCCACTGAGTTTATTAGGGTTGCAGGATCATGAGTTATGGGCAACATGACTCTGGCTACAATACTAAAGAAAAGTACTCTTTCTTCCCCGGCAGCCATTGTTTTTTAGGGAGGAGCGAGGCCTTGTGGGTCTCTTCTTCATCTATAATGTAGTGTTAATGGTCCCTATCTTGTCCTGAAAGCTGTGTTCCACACCATTCCTCCCCATCCTCCAGTCCTTAGCTTCTTTCTGTCCCCTCTTCTCAAGCTGCTCCCTGCGAGGTAGATTTAGGGCTGAGCACTCAGAAATTGCGTATTTTGAGCCCTCTAAGCAGTTATGTATCTCAGTAAGAGCCATCATTATCCACTGCAAACAGAAACCTCTCCGACCAAAATGAGAACAACACTAACTTATGGGTAAAACCCTAAATATTTAGAAGTCAGTTTGACACTATTTTTGTTTATCAAAGTAGCAATGTAGTTTCCATCCTAGGGCCTATGAGTTCCCCGGTTGTGGGCTTTGGACCAGGTTTACAATACCTATCATACGTGAATTTCCTCTTCTAGAAGGAGTTTCATCCAGTAAAAAACCAAAAAACAAAAAACAAAAAGCAAGTGGTTGGTTACTGCTGTAATGTTCATGCTACCATTGCCCCAGAGGGTGCATCTTTCCCAACAAGTTGGTATTGTAGCTCACAGGATTTAGCTGTATAAGACTTCTCTTCCCTGACTACTTGCATCATCTCTCTGGTACCATGAAGCTATCTAGCAGGAAGGAAACATCCAGTTCAGTTCTACTTTTTCCTCTCCTTTCCAAAGTATATGGTGTCTTTAGCAGTAGGATCGTACTCGCTGGGTCTGATGAACAAGCAAAAGAAAATGCTAATAGTGGACCGTAGTGGGAAATATTTGATAAAAAGGCACCACCCCACCAGGCCTCTGCACCAAGTGCAGTTCTCATTGTCGCCACTGAGCCAGTCTCTTCCAGCTAGCTCTCACAGCATCCCAGCTGTGTTTCCTCTCCACCATAGACTCTGTAAATGGTGAGAGTCCAGTGCTCCCACCCTGCACTTACTCCTTCCAAATACCGGTAAAGCATGACTCTTAAACTCAAATAGTTAACCAATTATATTCATGTATATGAAACTCCCAATTACAAGATGCCAATTTACAATGATAAAGGTCTTATCCCAATTTTCTAACCTTAGTTAACTTTACATCTGATGCCAACTGGATATGTGCGCGTCTCTCTCCCTGCTCAGCTCCTGTGGTTCTCTGCTCCTCCCCTAGGTCCTCCTCCCCCCTCCCTTCCAATCACTGGCCTCTCACTGTCTCAATGTGAATTGATAGAAAATATTTGGCAACATTTCACCCTTTCTGGGACAGAGAACCACAGGGATATAGTTTAAGTCTTGTGAAAATTCTTCAGTGCTATCTGTAAATAGGGCTGTGTTTTCCTCCAATATGTGTTATTAGTACATTTTAATGCATTCATGTATATGTACAAATTGTGCACATTGTTTGTTTGTTTGTGTGTGTGTGTGTATGTGTGTGTGTGTGTGTGTGTGTGTGTGTGTGTATACCAGCAGCTAGAGTACAATCTCAGATGTCATTATCAGACTTACCTCTTTTGAGACAGGCTCCCTAAACTGTATAAGCTCTTGTTGGTCCTCTCAGGTGGCCATCAGAAATAGAGAATAAGACCATATGCCTGAAGATAGTACATACTTTGGTCAAAGATACAGAGAAAGCAGTCTGGAACTGAGCTGGAAGCTTCTTCCCTCTGGAGGGGTTATAAAGTGTCAGCAGAATTAGATATATGATTCTGGGCTTGTGATGGTGGTGGTAGCTGCCAATAATCTTCCCTAGCTCTTAACACTACAAACTATGAAACCAACCTGCCAGGCAAGATGTGTTCACCGGTGTAACAGTGATACAAATAGTTATGTTCTTCAATTCTATTTGAGGCCTACTCCCAGAGAGGAATCCATGTCCAGCATTATAAATCCATTCAGCCACCCGTGCCTGCAAAGTTCATGGGTTCCAGGAAGGTGGTGATGGTACACACCTTTAATCTAGCACTCAGAAGGCAGGGGCAGGTGGATCTCTGTGAGTTTGAGGTCAGCCTGGTCTACAGAGCAAGTTCTAGGACAGCGAGAGCTACACAGAGAAACCCTGCCTTAGAAAATAAGGAACTTACACTACTGTTGTATACTCATTTGACATACCATCAATCTGTCCCCCCAAGTATCTTTGTTCATACCCATAGACAAAAGCTACTCTCAGTCCTAATCAGAGAAGCCTCTCTGCAGTGAATGGCAGGGATGCAGAGACTCAGTGGCTGCCCAAGATGCTGATGCTAACTAAGGATGGAGGGACAAACACTAAGCAAGACATTCATACCACTACCTGTAAGGCTCAGAGACCACTTCAGAGGAGGGGCAGAAAAAATGTAAGAGCTTCAGAGCTGGAAGACAGGGAGAAAAGCTGTAAGATGCTATCCTCTAAGGCCCAAGAGAGCCACTGATTTATACATCACAGCAGCTGTGGTTACCTTTACTTGGCCTACACATGCAATAATTAAACTGTCAATAATTAATGCTAGGTGCTAGAGGGGCTCACAAGACCCTCTGCTTTATTGCTGAACTCTTAACATGGTTGAACTTTTGATAGATTCTCGGAGACCAAGAGTCATTGTCTTCGGTTATGTGCCCACTGCTGAGGCCCTCAGGCTCCCGTGGATAACTTTAAGTCTGTGATCACATGGACAGCCCTGGTCAAACTCTGTGGGCCACAAACCAAACCAAAAAAAATGAATATGAAAAAAGATTTTATGGAAGAGGTTGGTGTACTGACTGGTTTTGTGTGTCAACTTAACATAAGCTGGAGTTATCACAGAGAAAGGAGCTTCAGGTGAGGAAATGCCTCCATGAGATCCAGCTGTGGGGCATTTTCTCAATTAGTGATCAAGAGGGGAGGGCCCCTTGTGGGTAGTGCCATCCCTGGGCTGGTAGTCCTGGGTTCTATAAGAGAGCAAGCTGAGCAAGGCAGAGGAAGCAAGCCAGTAAGGAACATTTCTCCATGGCCTCTGCATCAGCTCCTGCTTCCTGATATGCTTGAGTGACAGTCCTGACTTCCTTTGGTGATGAACAGCAGTGTGGAAGGTGTAAGCTGAATAAAGCCTTTCCTCCTCAACTTACTTGGTCGTGATGTTTGTGCAGGAATAGAAACCCCAACTAAGATAGATGGGTAGATATGAACAGCAGGAAAGTAAGGAAAAGTAGGGGGTCAGAGCAATCAGTGTGCATTCTATACATGTATGAAACTATCAGAGAGTAAATATGATGATGATGATGATGATGATGATGATGATGATGATGATGATGATGATAAAGTAAAAGAGGTAAAACAGCCATTCTCTAAAGGTCGATGCCTGGAAGTGCACTAATATTTTACATATGTTGATAATTTTTTTGAGCGTGTACATGTTATCGTATTCTGCCTTTGGTCTCTTTGACTTTGAAAGTCAAACTCTGTTTAAAGGTTTTAGGAAAGGATATGTCAGCTAAACTCACTGGAGAGAAGTTGGAGAAGTGTTCTTCCTAACCAAATATAGCCAAAATGCTGATGTTACCAGATCATCACCAGATCCACAATCACATAAAACAGACAAGTTCCCAGGTCTTTGGAGAGACAGTTAGCTACTCTACTGACAGAGACATTCAGACTTTCAAAGACATCATAGAGGAAGCTCTGAGATGCTGAAGGATATACTTTGGGGACTGGGGAGATGGCCTTGTGGTTAAGAGCATGAGATGCTCTTCCAGAGGGCCCAGGTCCAGTTCCCAGAACCCACATGGCAGCTTACCACCATCTGTTACTCTAGTCCCAAGAATCAGATGCTCTCTTCTTGCCTCTGTATGCACCATACACATAGGATGCACATAATACCTCTAGGCAAATGTGCATACATCTTTACATTCATAAATCTTTGACTTGCATATCAGACAAACCCATCACTAGCTTTCAAGCATGTCATGAAGGGACACCATGAGCTGTGGTGGACCTTATTCTTGGCCAGAGAACAAGATGGGAGAAATAATCGGCCAAGCAACTTTTCATATAAATAAAGGATGAGAGGTTAGGGGATTGAGGGCAGGATTTTAGATAAGGAATAAGAACACCTTCCTTGAACTTCTCAGGATGGCTATACAGCACCGGCACACTTCCTTTTCCTGTAACCCTCCTATGACCCCTTGCCGGATCTAGGTTGAAAGTGGACTAGGGCTGGATGATGCTGCCAGGCAGGAATTTACAAGGGAGATCTACAATGGGGTGCTAATGACTCTGGGGGTGAACATCCGGCCAGCAGACTGTCTTTTAGGGCAGAAGCCTCTTTTACTTAGCATCTTACTGTACTTGGTTTCCCGACAATAGCCAAGGTCCTGGATGTCTTCGTGGCTAGCTAAAGAGATGTCGTGTATGAAACCAGAATTCTGGTTTCCGGAAAGAGACTGCTTTTTCAAGCTTTGAGAAGGCTCTAAATGGTAACAAAGGTTTACACTAAGTTAGAAATAGTGCCATTAAGACTGCACACCCAGGAGCCCAAGACAGAAATCAACAGTTCAGATTCTCTTTGGTGGGTACAACTTAAAAGTGGTATATGTGGCCAGGTATGGTGATGCATGTCTTTAATCCCAACACTAGGGAGTCAGAGGCAGACTGAGTTCTGTGAGTTCAATGCTAGTCTGGTTTACATAGCAGACTCCAGGACAGTCAGGACTACATAAATAGACCCTGTCTCAGAGAGGGGGGGCATTGGGGGAGGAAGGGAAGAAAAGCAGCACAACTATCTATAGAGCTATTGTGTGCAAAGGCGCCTTATGGAGATACAGCTATCCTCTAGAGGGTCTATGCCTGAAAACATAGTAGCACACTAATGTTTTGCATACGTTGATTTTTCTTTGGAGCATGTACATGTTATAGCATCTTCCTTTGGTCTCTTTTCTCTTAAAAAGTCAAACTCTGTTTAAGAAGATGTGTCAGCTAAACTCACTGGAGAGAAGTTGGAGAAGTGTTCTTGCTAACTAAATACAGCCAAAGCCGATACTATCAGATTATCATCAGATCCACAACTCTGATCTTAGGAGAGTGGGCCCTGGTTTGGTTGATGGGAAGCAATGCCATTGCTCTACAGATAACAGATACAGAGAGAGGATGGAGTTACACAGTCTTAGTGCCTCGCTCAAGGCAGCACAGTGGAGGGACACTGTTCCTTTGCTGGCTCCTTTGTTTTACCCTGATAGCATGAGATAAGTCTAACGCTGGAATATTATTTAGCTGGATAATGATTGCAGTATTAGAATGTTGTCTGTCTAGTATCAGAAAAAGAAGAGATTAAAAAAGTATTGACAAGTATGTTAAGATTAGGATCCTTTAAACTTCTGAAAACTTTAAAAAGATTTATGTATTATATTTTATGTATATGAGTGTCTTGCCTGCCTGCATGTATATATACTAGATGCATGCCTGGTGCCCAGGGATGTCAGAAGAGGGTATTAGGTACCCTGGACCTAAAATTACAGGTGCTTTTAGCTGCTGTGTGGATGCCAAGAACTGAACCTAGATCCTCCTTAACAGCAAGGTATGCTCTTAACTGCTGAGCCATCTCTCTAGTCCCAGAAACTGGGTCCCTTACCCAGCAGTAGGACATGAAGCAGAGTGGTAGGCGTACAGAACATTACAAAGGCTCAAGCAAACAAACAAACAAACAAATATAAAGGTGATTTGTGACTGAGTAGCTCTATCTCAGGATATTTGTTTAAGTTAACTGAAATCAGAACCTTTTTAAATTTAAATTTTTACTTGTGGCTATTCATTGAATGTAGTAAAGGACTCCAAAAAGTCCTTTTAAGTCTATCATGGACTCTTGTGTTTTGAAGATATTTGTTTATCCATCCCCCCATGCCCCAACTAGTTAAACTCTTTCTTACAGACAACTCATAGGATTTGAAGTTTCTTTATAGAAACTTGGGTTTACAAATGAGAGCACTTGGCTGATAATTTGTCACTCCATATTTGATTTATGTCACTCAATATGATACCCCCACATGCAGCCGTTTGCTAGTAAATGATACCGTTAAAATCAGAATATTAAAGGGTTGTTGACACTTGCAAGTTTATGCCAGTCCCATTAACAATAGATAAATGTTTAGAAACTAAGATGCCAATGAAGAAGTAAATGGATAAAGAAAATATGACAGGAGGCTATTGCTATGTGATCCACTTAAATGATGTGATAAAAGCCAGACAAAACAGGAGAGAACAGACCATTGGTTTATGGGGGCAGAGGTTGAAGGAACTATGAAGGTATCAATCAGTTGATAATAGATTTGATTTATACCAGATAGAAACCTTCCATGGATCTGATGTACAACATCATACTGAGTGTCACTGATATAAAGGCGCCTTGCTGAGTATTTAAACATCTATTAAGTAGATTTGATATTAAGTGACTTATCAAAGTATAATGATAGACAATATGGAATGAATGACAGCAGAGAGTTTATTAAAATTGCTTGTTCCAGTGATACAAATTGGAAGTGAGCAGAAAGAAGAGAAATGGTACATAAAAATTGGGGTAACTCAGAAGAAAATACAGGTTAAATAAAGTTAGCTGATACACAATCTTCACATCAGCCATCCAGGAAGACCATCAGCAATCTATGGAGATGAGAGGGTGAGGGTGAGGTTGAGGGTGAGGGTGAGGTAAGGGTTAGGATGAGGGTGAGGGTAAGGGTGAGGGACTCCATCCTTCCTCAAAGCATTTCATCTCTTAAGAAAGACTACATTTGTCAGGTTTCCTGGTAAGAACGTGAAGTTGGCCAGCAAAGTTTAAGAGGTGGCTTTGAGCAGACAGGCCATTGCAGCTCTCACTGGAGCATGACTTTTCAGGCATTCTTTGTGGACTGGTCATCATCAGCAGGTGGGCACACACAGCAGGGAGGGCAGCAGGGTGTGCTGCAGCCAATGATCACACAGGTGGGTTTGAAAGAGGTGGTCTTGCAGCAGCTGGTTTCACAGCAAGTTGGTTGGCAGCAGAGCTGGAGGAGGCTAGGCTGGCAGCAGCTGGGCTGGCAGCAGGGTGTGCTGCAGCAGATGGTCACACATGCTGGTTTGCAACAGCTGCTGTCACAGCAGGCAGTGTCACAGCAGGTTGGAGGACAGCACAGCTGGGAAGAGCTGTTGACAGTCTTGGTGCTGTGGCAGCAGATAGCCTTGCAGCAACAGGGTGTGCTGCAGCAACTTGGGGCACAGCAAGGCTGGCAGCAGATGAACACAGGGCAGCTGGATTCAGAGCTGCTGGTGGTCTTGCAGCAGGTGGTCTTGCAGCAGCATGGCTGACAGGTGTGTGTCATGGTGTCAGGAGTGGAGGGTGATATTGTGTTCCCGGGTGAGTCTACAATGTAGCAAGTTCTTCCAGTCAGGGCCTTTTATACAACAGGCCTCCAAGGTTTAGACCAATCAGAAAGAATTTTCCTCCCTGTTTATCATTTCCATATTTAATTTGTTGTCATCAAGGAAGAATTTCTCACCCAATGCTCTGAATCATTTGAAAGCATTCATTACTTATCTGGTGATAACTTACTTGAAGTTTTTCCTATAAATCAGGGGTCCATCCCATCAGCTTTGTTGTAACTCTGATGGTCATCTGGGCCTTTGTTAGCTCCTGACTGTATGGATGGTCAAGGTCACTGTGCTCTTACAACTTTCTCCCGGGATCCGCACATGGAAGTACAAATGTCTCTGCTCAGGAGTGTGCTGTATTCACAATCATGGACTCAACTCCTGTTTTCCTGTCTGCCCATGGAGCCCAATTCCAATGTCTTAGTTTTCAATCGCTGCTGCATAAATTCCTGTACCTATGTATCTGAGGCATAGTAAAGGTGCTGAGAGATAGTTTCTGGAATAACGTGTTTCATAGCAGAGTCAGTTCTGAAGGGTATGAAAAGAAATAAAGAAACAAACACCCAGCACTTAGGAATAGGCACACATCAGTGGATGTGCAGGTGAGCATTGGTCCTGACTCTCTGACCTGGGCAGCTCCTGGGAAAGATACATTTTAGTCTCAGATCCAGACAAAGCATGGTGAGCAGGTGACTCCAGCTCACAGCGGCTGGCTGCAGCCAGGATCTTACTTAGACTGTTGATCCTTTCCTTGATTTTCCTTCCCTCTGCCCTGCTCCCTTTACCTCTAACCCCATCTCTCTAGCTAGCCTTTCTCTCTAGCTAGCCGCTTACCTGCAGTTTCTAATTTTTCTTTCTCTTCAATGAAAGAATCACATACCTAATTTATTATCCATTTCACCTGTTAGGACTAAGATGTGCCCCCCTCTCCATTCCTACTACTCATACTAATAAATGTAAATTATTAGTTTCTCATTTGAGAGAATAAAGAGCAAGCACAGCCATCCCAGTATTAAAGGAATGGAAATTAACCCAGTTCCTCCAAACCATTTCATGTCACCAACCCCCAAACACGCTTTTCTACTGCCATCCAGGGTCTGTCTGTCTTCCAATCCTGGGCATCACATTGAACTTCTTTGCAAATTAAAATTATTCTGCCTTTTTTTCATAGGATAATTGTGACAATCTTTACCATCATGACCCCAAGTTTGTCTGCTTTCATTCCTGTGTACTCTTCACCTGCATGACTTTGACACAACTCATTGGCTGAAGATTTTCATAGAAAATAATTTGGGAATATTCATAACCGTGCTGCTACAAGTGTTTCTGTCTTAAATGCTACTGCTGAATGTACAGAAGTGGGTACCGGGAAACTTGCTTCTCATGAAATGTTTGTATATTCCTTTGCAGGAGCCTAGCCATCTTTTCACTAAATTTGTTCTTGGATAATTTTTTATTGCCCTTTATGTGTTTCAATTTATAACTTTTATTTTTGTTTTTTATGACATATGGAAAGTCACTGCCCTCTCTATGGCCCCCGCGGCTGCCTCTGGAATCATTTTCTCTTCCCAATCAGCCAGTCTGATTCTTCTTTTGTGTGCTCTTCCCTCCTTTGTTGAGAAAACATGAAATCTGTTTTTGAGTCTGACTTAACAGGATGATCTCCAAATTTAATCCATGTCTGGCCAGTGACATCATTCTGTCCCTCCTTCTATACACCATGTTTTGTGTATGCATTCACCCACTGACAGACAGGCAGCCCTTTCTTTGTTTTATGTATTGCTAGTAGATTAGATTGCTCACATGGTGGTTCTAATCTTAGTTTTTTTTAAACTATCCTACAAGCTAATTTCCATACAGCTTGTACTAATTTACATTCCCATTAACTGTGTGTAAAGGTTTTCTTTTCCCCTTGTATCCTCACCAGTACTTGTTATTGTTTGTTTTCTTGATGACAGGTATTCTTGACAGGAATGTGATAGAATTTCAAAGAACTTTTGATTTGCATTTTCTCATGACTAATGGTGTTGAATACTTTTTAATGTATTCTTTTAATCATTTGTAGGGAAGTGGGAAGGGTTGGATTGGGGAACAGGGGGATGCAAGAGGGCTTATGGAACATTCCTGGAGGGGGGATCCAGGAAAGGGAAAATCACTTGAAATGTAAATAAAGAACATATCGAATAAAAAAATGCAAAAAAGACTTCAAATAATATGACTAGTGATAGGATTACCTTTTTAAAATTTTAACTTTTAAGCTCTCATATATAGGTATGTATTTATATAGTTGTATACATACACACATGTATAAACATATACACATTTATTTGTGTATATATTTGCCTCTGTGTATAATATAATATATGTACATATATATGTATATATACATATAAATACACATATATACTTTTATATACATATTTGTGTATATAATACATTTATTTATATATAGTTTTTATAGAGTTAATATATATGTACATATGTATATATAAATAAATATTGTATTTTATTATGTGTATATACTCAAATATTTCTGTGAATATATAAATATATGTTATATTATACATAAACACACACACACACACACAGATATTAACCCTCTCTTGGGTAACTGGTTGACAACATTCCTGCTCAGATCACTGTCTGTTCTTGTGGTCACATATCTGCTGCCTAGAACGGTTGGGGTGGTTGCTCTTCTACAATATTGATCTTTGCCTGCACTTAGATTACAAAGTTCATTGCAAGATGAACATGCTGCTGTGGTATCCATAGTGATAGAATGAATGATTGACATCTAGCCTGACTCTTGGCTCTGTAGAGCCTCTCCTCTCATGTCCTCTGTTAAGAAAGGTTCAAGTTTGGTAGACTTCAGGAGGAGAGAGAAGTGATAGGCAAATCAGCTTCCCATTCAAAGGATGAGGATTCTTTGAGCATCAGGGCAAAGAGGGAGAATTTTTTTTAACTTTTCAGGAAAGGTTCATGCCAGGCTCTTTAGACATCCTACATCTTCCACCATCAAATATCATGATTTCTTGCTAGGTTAGAAACATTCTAGGTCAATTTGACACTGTTGGAAGTATTGCACTAGAAGGATGTCTTCCAGTGAGATGGTAATGAGCCTGCTGGTGAATGCAGGTCAGCATAAAGTGTGAACCTGCTTTTTCGTGGTCCCAGGCTGTCTGTGTTGATGGCTAGGCAGGTGATATGTGAGAAAGAGAACTCTGTCCAAGAGAATCATTTCTCAGGGCCAAGAATATTCTTACCCAGTAGCAACACTACTATTAAATGTTCCTATTACACATCAGATCATCAGCACTGGGGCTGTGGGCTCAGGTGCCTGAAGATAGAAAGTCAGTAGGTTAGATTATCCTTGGAAAGTTGAACTCAGCAGCAATGTAGGTAGGAGTAAAGTGTCCTTGTGCAAGGACATCTTGAAAGAACGAATGACTTCATGATTAGTCAAGTGTACAACAGTTTAATTGCAGACATTGAAAAATAAGTATGTATCACTGAAAGCATATGTGTGTAGTCCATTATGGATGTTTAGTGTTGGTGAGCCATACCTGTACTTGCTGATACCTACCTGAACAGGAGACAGAGAAGAGACAACTCTACTACCTGGAGACTCTTCCAAGTCACCAGAATCATCACACCTTTGACTTTGATCTCGTGAGGATGTCACTCACTATTGATATGTTGCTTGACATTAGGCTGATTACAACATTGAAATTTTATGCCTAATATCAGTAAAATAAGAATAAAGGTATTAACAAGGAGGTGAATAAATTTTATATTGGTAGCAATGTGAAATACTGCAGTACTTATGTAAATAATTAAGGGAGCAATCAGAAGAAAAAATATCTGTGTGACCCAGAATCAGCACTTCAGGATATTTTATAAGATAACAGAAATAAGAAGTTCTTGGGAAATACAAGCACCCCCATGTTCATGCCAACCCTACTGATAATTGTCAAGGCTGGCCTTGATCTCTGCCTCTGTGTGTCATGTATCCACTTACACTGTTGATTATTTACTTCTATCTTTCAACTGTGCTGTAGTTCATCAGTTTCAAGAGTTTTGAAAATGTAATTGGTTATTATGTATGTCTTCGTGTGTGAGACTGTATGAGTTTGTATGCACTGTGTGTACAAGGGAGAAGTGAGGCTAGAAGAGAGCATGAGGTCCTTGAACTCAGGTCCTCTGGAAGACACAGGTGCCCCTCACTCCTGAGCCATTTCTTTAGCCAGTTTAAAGAGATTTTCATGGAACCTTTAGCGTCTAAGCATAGGATCACATCAGGTAGACATTGGGATATTTTCCTTTTTCTGATATTTTAATTCACTAATATGTTTATTTCATTTACTTGCTGATTTCAGTTCCCTCTCTCCCCTTTCTTACCAGTCTCTGCCCCACTCTCACCTCCCTTCCTCTTCTCCTTACCATCTACCTTCAGAAAACAGAGGCCTCCCATGGACATCAGACAGCCTTGCCATGTCAGCTTCCAGTGAATCCAGGAGCATTCTCTCCTCTTGAGGATAAATTTGGCAGCCCACTAGGGGAAAGGATCTCAAAGGCAGGCAACAGTCCCTGCTTCTGCTGTTAGGAGTCTCCCTTGGAGACCAAGCTACACAACTGTTATATATGTGCAGAGGACCTAGGTTAGACCAATGTCTTCCCTCTGGTTGGCCGTTAGGGTTCTATAAGCCCCTCTGGGCCCAGGTTCATTGATTCTGTAGGTTTTCTTGTGGTGTCCTTGACCCCTCTGAGTCCTACAATCCTTCCTTTTCCTAGTCCACAGGATTCCTCAAGCTCCGCCTAATGTTTGGCTTTGGGTCTCTGAATCTGTTTCCATCAGGTGGTGAGTGAAGCCTATCTGATGTTTAGATGCTAGGTTTCTCTCTATAAGTGTAGAAGAACATTATTAGTAGTGTCAGTTGTAGACTCCTTCTCATGGCATGGATCTCAAGCTAGACCAGTTATTGTCTGGGCATTCCCTCAATTTCTGCTCAATCTCTGAACATCTTGTAGGTAGAACAAAAGTGTAAGTTGAAGGATTATGGCTGTGTTTGTGTTCCAGTCCCTTCATTGTAAGTCTGGCCTGGTTACAGTAGATGGCTGGTTCAGGTTCCATATCTCCCGTTGCCAGGAGCCTTAGCTAGGATTCACCCTCACAGATGTCCCCTCTCCTGCTGTACTCTCTCCTTGATTTCAGCTCCAAGTTTGACTATTTTCTGTTGTTGTCTCTTGAGTGTGTTTGCTTCCTTTTTTCTCTCTTGGATTTCAGGTGGGCTGTTAAGTCACTAGTATGAGATCTCAGTGTTTTTTTTTCTTTTATGAGCTTTCCTTTTAACACTACTTTTATTCTATCCCATAAGTTTGGATATGTTGTGCATTCATTTTCCTTAAATTCTATAGAGCTTTTTTCTTTATCTCTTCCTTGAGTAAAGAATTGTTCATTTTCTATGAGTATATAGGCTTTTCCTTTGTTTCTGTTGTTGTTGGTGCCCAACAACAGAAACAAAGGAAAAGCCTATACACTCCACCAGGCTATAATCCATGGTGATCTGAGAAAGTACAGGGGTTATTTCCAATTTATTGTATATGTTAAGAATTGCTTCATGGCCAAGTACATGAACAATTTTGGAGAAGGTTCCACAAGGTGCTGAGAAGAAGGTATATTCTTCTGGGTTTTGGTGAAATGTTATATAGAAATCTATTGGATCTACTTGATTCATAATGTCTGTTACTTTCATTATTATTCTGTTTAGTTTCTGTCTGGTTGACCTGTTCACTGTTGAGATTTGGGTGTAGAGATCTCTCACTATTAATGTTTGGGAATAGATGTATAATTTAAGATTTAGTAGTATTTCTTTCACAGTTGTGCTTGCCCTCAAATTTGGGGCATATATATATGATTGAGAAATAATGTTGGTGGACTTTTTTTGGGTGAAATATGAAGTGTCCTTCTCTATCTCTTTTGATTAATTTTGAATGAAAGTCTATGTTGTTAGATCAGAATGGCTGCATCATTTTGTGTCCATTTTCTTTGAAATAATTTACAGCCCTCTACTCTGCTGAGTCAATGTCTATATTTGATGTTTCCGTGTGTTTCTTGTATGCAGCAGAATGATGGACCTGTTTTTTCATCCATTCTCTTAGTCTGTACTTTCTTTGTAGATTTGAGAACATTGATGTTGAGAGATATTAATGACCAATGATTGCTAATGTCTGTCATTTTGATGTTGGTGGCAGTTTTGTGTATGTGTGTGTGTGTGTGTGTTCCTCCCTCTTTTGTTGTTTTGTTTTGCTGGTGGGAATTCATTAATTTCCTGTGTTTTCTTGAGTGTAGTTAATCTCTGTGGGTTTGAGTTTTTCTTTTACTATCTTCTGTAGGACTGGATTTATGGATAAATGTGTCTAAATTTGGCTTTGATATGGAATATCCTTTTTTTGGCTATTGTGATCGAAAAATTTCTGGGCAATGTAGCTTGTGCTAACATCTTTGGTCTCTTAGAATTTGCAAGACATTTGCCCAGGTCCCCCTGGATTTCAAAGTCTTTGTTGGGAAGTCAGGTTTAGTTTTAATACATTTACCATCATGTGATATTTGGCCTGTTACTTTACAGCTTTTTTATTCTTTCTTTGTTCTACACATTTAGTATTTTGATTATTATATGATGGGGAGGTTTTCTTTTCTGCTCCAAACTATTTGGTGTTCTGTCAGCTTCTTATATTCTTATAGGTATTTCTTTATTTAGGGCAGGAAAATTTTCTATGATTTTGTGGAAAATAGTTTCTGGGCCTTTGAGTTGGGAATCTTCTTTTATTCCTATTTTTCTTAGGTTTGTTCTTTTTATAGTGTCCAAGATTTTGTGAATGTTTTGTGTCAAGAACATTTTAGGCGGACCATTTTCTTTGACCAATTTATCAATATCTTCTATGCCTAAGATTTTCTTGTACATCTCCCGATTTCTGTTGGTGGTTCTTGTTTTGTAGTTCCCATTTACTTACCTGGATTTTTCATCTCTAGGATTCCCTCGGTTTCTATTTTGTTCTGTTTGTTTGTTTTTTTTAAAATTTTCTTCTATTTCCATTTTCAGGTCTTGATCAGTTTTCCTTCTCCTGTTTGATTATATTTTCCTGTATTTCATTAGGGGATTCCATTCACATAGAATGTTCCCCAATTTTTGTCAACATGTGTACTTCATGCCCATGTAGGTCAGAATATACCATTAGATGGCCTGAAACTAGAGTGATGAGTGGTTGGAAGCTGGTATGTGGATATTGGGAACTAAACCCAGATCCTCCTTAAGAACAACATGTGCTCTTAAACATTGAGCCATCCCTTAGCCCCAGAAACTGGACTCTTATATAGCAGTGGGAATATGAAAAAAAACCATAAGTATTAAGAATATAACACCATAGGAAGAACAACAATATCAACCAACCAGAACCCCCAGAGCTCCCAGGGACTAAGTACACATGGCTCTGGCTGCATATGTAGCAGAGGATTACCTTCTCAGGCATCTATGGGAGGAGCATTTCTTTGTTCCTATGAATGTCTGATAGATGGCTCATTGTAGGGCAAACGATGGCATGGAGGTATGAGTGGGTAGGTGGGTGGAGGAACACTCCCATAGAAGCAGGAAGAGTGGGAATAGGAGAGGGGGTTTCCTGGAGAGTGGGAACCCAGGTAAGAGGATAACTCTTGAAATGTAAATAAATTAAAAAACATAATAAATGAAAAAAATTAGAACACAACAAATACTCCTAAAAAAGTAATAAAAATAATGGTAATTAATGATTCAGTTGCTGTGGCAGAACCTTCTCAAAATGAATAAAGATTTCAAGGTACTAATCACTAGGCAAGTAAGTAGGACTTCTGGGCCTGGAGATGAAGAGGGGAGACAGGAGAAAGGAATTTCCCTTTCAGACAGGGGGAAAAGGGAGGCAGACCGAATAGAAAAATGGAGACTGTTGTTTTGAGTGGATCCACCACTGGAGGATTTATAACAGAATAGCTTACAAAATTAGGGTGCTAGGTTCTGCCTGCAGTGATTGTATTACCTGTTGATTCTAAACTAAGATTGTATAGTGTTTTCCTTCACGCAGTAATTCCAGCGGCTTCCAGGGCAAGGTAAGCAGCAGCAGGAGAGCATGGTGTCCAAGAGTCCACTCTAACCTGCCGCAGGACCTTGGAAGCACAGTGCTGTGTGTCATCAGCGAGCCATGGGACTTAGCATGGGTGAGACAGGCCCTGGCTAAAAGGAAAGAATTCTGTCTTGACCTGTCAGAGGGGCTGCAGACAGACAGAGGCCACCGTCGGGTGCCTACCCTGCAATAGCGTCGGCTGCTTTATTAATAGTTCATGCAACAAGTTGCTGTGTCTCAGGATCTTATTTTTAAGTTAATTGAAATCAGAATCTTTTCCATTTCAAGATATATTTTCACTTGTGTCTGTTTATTGACTGTAGTGAGGGCCTCTTTGGCTCCTTTTAAGGATAGCACATACTCATGTACTCTGATGTCATTCACTCCTCCACGGTCCACTAACTGCCCTCTTTCTCACAGGCAACCCACAGGATTTGAAGTTGTTGTATAACATCTTGCATTTACAAATGAGAAAACTTGGTTGGTAATTTGTGTTTCTGAGTTTGGTTTATTTCACTCAATATGATAATCTTATATGTGGCCATTTCCTAGGAAATGATTTGGTTGAAATCAGAATATCCAAGGGATATTGACACCTGCAAGTTGATGCCAATCCCATTAACAATAGATAAGATGTGTCAAAACCTAGATGCCCATGGAGAAGTAAATGGATAAAGAAAGTATGACAGGAGGCCACTGCGACATGATCCCACACCCGTGATGTTTATAAAAGCCAAAGACATAAAAGGGGAAACAGACCATGGGTTTCTTGGAGCTGAGGTTGGAGCAATCAGAAGGATAGCAGTTAGTGGGTACTAATTGTTAGTTATGTCAGATCAAAACCTTCCACGGATCTGACGTTCAACACTGAGGCCACTGCATTTGAACATTTAAAAATCTATTGCTTATAGAGATTCTTTGTTAAGCAATTTAATAGAATATAATGACAGATCAAATGGAATGAATGATATCCCAACGTTTATTAAAATTACTTGCTTCTAGCTACACAGCTCCTAAGTGAGCAGGAAGAAGGAAATAGTACATAAAAATCTGGGGTGCCTGAGAAGAAAATACAGTTGACAATATCACAGGTTAATTAAGTTATTCTTGGAGGGAAGTGTTTTTTGTCAGTTGTTTCATGGGAGATGTAAAGGACATTGCTTAGACCTCAGTTTGATGCCAGACCTTCCCAGCAGGCAGCTGTGATGACAGGACACCATCCAGAATTTTTGGAGATGAGGAGACTCCATCTTTCCTCAAATCATTTCATCTCTTAAGCCACATTGGACATTTGTCAGGTCTCCTGGTAAAAAGGTGACGTTGGCCAGCAAAGGGTAAGAGGTGGCTTTGAGCAGACAGGCCATGCCATGCCTTTCAGGCGTTCTTTGGGAGCTGCTCATCGGTAGCAGGTGGGCACACACAGCAGGGCTGGCAGCAGGGTGTGCTGCAGCCAATGATCACACAGGTGGGTTTGAAAGAGGTGGTCTTGCAGCAGCTGGTTTCACAGCAAGTTGGTTGGCAGCAGAGCTGGAGGAGGCTAGGCTGGCAGCAGCTGGGCTGGCAGCAGGGTGTGCTGCAGCAGATGGTCACACATGCTGGTTTGCAACAGCTGCTGTCACAGCAGGTAGTGTCACAGCAGGTTGGAGGACAGCAGAGCTGGGAAGAGCTGTTGACAGTCTTGGTGCTGTGGCAGCAGATAGCCTTGCAGCAACAGGGTGTGCTGCAACAACTTGGGGCACAGCAAGGCTGGCAGCAGATGAACACAGGGCAGCTGGATTCAGAGCTGCTGGTGGTCTTGCAGCAGGTGGTCTTGCAGCAGCATGGCTGACAGGTGTGTGTCATGGTGTCAGGAGTGGAGGGTGATATTGTGTTCCCAGGTGAGTATTCTACAATGTAGCAAGTTCTTCCAGTCAGGGCCTTTTATACAGCAAGCCTACAAGGTTTAGACCAATCAGAAGGACCTTTCCTCCTTGTTTATTATTTTCCATATTTAATTTGTGTTCATCAAGGAGGAATTTCTCACCCAATGCTCTGAATAATTTGAAAGCATTCATTACTTATCTGGTGATAACTTCTTGAAGTTTTACCTATAAATCAGGGGTCTATCCCATCAGCTGTGTTGTAACTCTGATGGTCATCTGGGCCTTTGTTAGCTCCTGACTGTATGGATGGTCAAGATCACTGCATTCTTACATCTTTCTCCTGGTATCTGCACGTGGAAGTACAAATGTCTCTGCACAGGAGTGTGCTGTATTCATAATCATGGACTAAACAACTATTTCCCCGTCTATTTGTCCATGGAGCCCAATTCCAAACTGTCTTAGTTGTCAATCTCTGCTGCATACATTCCTGTACCTGTGTATCTGAGGCATAGTAAAGGTCCTGTGAGATAGTTTCTGGAATAATGTGTTTCATAGCAGAGTAAACAGTTCTTAAGGGTATGAAAAGAAAGAAACAAACACCCAGCACTTAGGATTAAGCACACATCAGTGGATGTGCAGGTGAGCACTGGTCCTGACTCTCTGACTGGGGCAGCTCCTGGGAAAGATACATTTTAGTCTCAGATCCAGACAAACCATGGTGAGCAGGTGACTCCAGCTCACAGTGGCTGGCTGCAGCCAGGGATCTTAGACTGTTGAGCCTTTCCTTGATTTTCCTTCCCTCTGCCCTGCCCCCTTTACCTCTAACCCCATCTCTCTAGCTAGCCTTTCTCTCTAGCTAGCCTTTCTCCTTCAGTTTCTATTTTTCTTTCTCTTCAATGAAATAATCACATACCTAATTTATTATCCATTTCACCTGTGAGGACTAAGATGTGCCTTCCTCTCTCTTTTTCTACTACTCATACTAATAAACGTAAATTATTAATTTCTCATTTGAGAGAATAAAGAGCAAGCACAGCCATCCCAGTATTAAAGGAATGGAAATTAACCCAGTTCCTACAAACCATTTCATGTCACCAACCCCCAAACACTCTTTCTTACTGCCATCCAGGGTCTGTCTGTCTTCCAATCCTGAGCATCACTTTTAACTTCTTTGCAAATTAAAATTATTCTGTCTTTTTTCATAGAATAATTGTGATAATCTTTACCATCATGACCCCAGGTTTGCTTTTTCTAATTCTCATGCACTCTTCAAGTGGATGAATTTGACACAGCTCATTGGCTGAGGTTTTTTGTAGAAAATAACTTGGGACTATTAAAAACCACACTGCTACAAGTGTTTCTGTTTATGACATATGGAAATTCACTACCCTCTCTATGGCCCCTGCGGCTGCCTCTGGAATCATTTTCTCTTCCCAATCAGTCAATCTGATTCTTCTTTTGTGTGCTCTCCCCTCCTTTGTTGAGGAAACATGAAATCTGTGTTTTTGACTCTGACTTAACAGGATGATCTCCAAATTTAATCCATGTCTGGCCAGTGACATCATTCTGTCCCTCCTTCTATACACCATGTTTTGTGTATGCATTCACCCACTGACAGACAGGCAGCGCTTTGTTTGTTTATGTATTGCTAGTAGATTAGATTGCTCACATGGTGGTTCTAATCTTAGTTTTTAAAAAATATCCTACAAGCGAATTCCCATACAGCTTGTAATAATTTACATTCTCATTAACTATGTGTAAAGGTTTTCTTTTCCCCTTGTATCCTCACCAGCACTTGTTATTGTTTGTTTTCTTGATGACAACTGTTCTTGACAGGAATGTGATAGAATTTCTAAGAACTTTTGATTTGCATTTTCTCATGACTAATGGTGTTGAATACTTTTTAATGTATTCTTTTAATCATTTGTAGGGACGTGGGAAGGGGTGGATGTGGGAACAGGGGGAGGGAAGAGGACTTATGGGACTTTCCTGAAGGGGTGATCCAGGAAAGGGAAAATCACTTGAAATGTAAATAAAGAATATATCGAATAAAAAATGCAAAAAAAGTCTTCAAATAATATGACTAGTGATAGGATTACCTTTTGAAAATTTTACCTTTTAAGCTCTCATATATAGGTATGTATTTATATAGTTGTATACATACACACATGTGTAAACATACACATATATTTGTGTATATAATTGCCTCTGTGTATAATATAATATATATACATATATGTATATATACATATAAATACACACATATATATATATACTTATATACACATATATGCGTATATAATACATTTATTTATATAGTTTATATAGAGAGTTAATATATATGTACATATGTACATATAAATATTGTATTTTATTATGCGTATATACTGAAATATTTCTGTGAATATATAAATATATGTTATATTATACAAATACACACTGATACACACACACACACACATACACACACAAACACTTGGATATTAACCCTCTCTTGGGTAACTGGTTGACAACATTCCTGCTCAGATCACTGTCTGTTCATGTGGTCAAATATCTGCTGCCCAGAACGGTTGGATTGGTTGCTCTTCTACAATATTGATCTTTGCCTGCACTTAGATTACAAAGTTCATTGCAAGATGAGCATGCTGCTGTGGTATCCATAGTGATAGAATGAATGATTGACATCTAGCCTAACTCTTGGCTCTCAAGAGCCTCTACTCTCATGTCCTTGTCTTAAGAAAGGTTCAATTTTTGGTAGACTTTAGGAGGAGAGAGAAGTGGTGGGCAAATCAGCTTCCCATTCAAAAGATGAGGATTCTTTGAGAGTCAGGGGAAAGTAGGAGAATTTTTGTAACCAATGGAATGGTTTGTTTTTTTTTTTAACTTTTAGCAAAGGTTCATTCCAGGCTCTCTGTGGGCATCCTACATCTTCTATCTTCAAATATCATGATTTCTTGCTAGGCGAGAAACATTCTAGGTCAATATGACACTGTTAGAAATATTGCACTAGACGAATGTCTTCCAGTGAGCTAGTAGTGAACCTGCTGGTGAATAGCAGGTCAGCATAAAATGTGAACCAGATATTGCATGGTCCCAGGCTGTCTGTGTTGACGGTTAGGCAGGCGATATGTGAGAAAGAGAACTCTGTCCAAGAGAATCATCTCTCAGGGTCAAAATATTCAGTTCCTCTGGAAGACACAGGTGCTCCTCACTCCTGAGCCATTTCTTTAGCCAGTTTAAAGAGATTTTTATGGAACTTTTGGGGTCTAAGCATAGGATCCTATCAGGTAGACATTGGGATATTTTCCTTTTTTCTGATATTTTAATTCACTAATATGTTCATTTCCTTTATTTGCTGATTTCAGTTCACTCTCTTTCCTCTCCTACCAGTCTCTGCCCCACCCTCACCTCCCTTCCTCTTCTCCTTACCATCTACCTTCAGGAAAGGGAGGCCTCTCATGGATATCAAGCAGCCTTGTCATGTCAGGTTGCAGTGAATCCAGGAGCATCCTTTCCTCTAGATGATAAATGAGGTAGTCCACTAGGGGGAAAGTATCTCAAAGGCAGACAGCAGAGTAAGAGACAGCCCCTGCTTCTGCTGTTAGGAGTCTCCCTTGGAGACCAAGCTACATAACTGTTAAATATGCGCAGAGGACCTAGGTCAAACTAATGTCTTCCCTCTGGTTGACACTTAGGTTTCTATGAGCCTCTCTGGGCCCAGGTTCATTGATTCTGTAGGTTTTGTTGTGGTGTCCTTGACCCCTCTGAGTCCTACAATCCTTCCTTCTCCTAGTCCACAGGATTCCTCAAGCTCCGCCTAATGTTTGGCTTTGGGTCTCTGAATCTGTTTCCATCAGGTGGTGAGTGAAGCCTATCTGATGTTTAGATGCTAGGTTTCTCTCTATAAGTGTAGAAGAACATTATTAGTAGTGTCAGTTGTAGACTCCTTCTCATGGCATGGGTCTCAAGCTAGACCAGTTATTGTCTGGGCATTCCCTCAATTTCTGCTCAATCTCTGACCATCTTGTAGGCAGGGCAAATGTGTAGGTTGAAGGCTTGTGGCTGCATTTGTGTTCCAGTCCCTTCATTGTAAGTCTGGCCTGGTTACAGTAGATGGCTGGTCCAGGCTCCTTATCCCCTGTTGCCAGGAGCCTTAGCTAGTATTCACCCGCACAGTTGTCCCCTCTCCCCCTCTACTCTCTCCTTGACTTCAGCCCTGAGTTTGACTATTTTCTATTGTCTAGTATTTTGGGTGTGTTTGCCTCCTTTTTCTCTCTTGAATTTCACATGTGCTGTTAAGTCACTAGTATGAGATCTCAGTGATCTTTTTTTATCTTATGAGCTTTCCTTTTAACACTACTTTTATTCTATCCCATAAGTTTGGATATGTTGTGCATTCATTTTCCTTAAATTCTATAGAGCTTTTTTTCTTTATCTCTTCCTTGACAGGGTGGTCATTCAGTAAAGAATTGTTCATTTTCTGTGAGTGTAAAGGCTTTTCCTTTGTTTCTGTTGTTATTGATGTCAGGCTTTAATCCATGGTGATCTGAGAAAGTACAGGGGTTATTTCCAGTTTCTTGTATGTGTTAATTATTGCTTCATGGCCTAGTACATGAACAATTTTGGAGAAGGTTCCACAAGGTGCTGAGAAGAAGGTATATTCTTCTGTGTTTGGGTGAAATGTAATATGGAAAGCTATTGGGTCTACTTGATTCATAATGTCTGTTACTTTCATTATTTCTCTTTTTAGTTTCTGCCTGGTCGACCTGTTTACTGTTGGGAGTTGGGTGTTGAGATCTATCACTATTAATGTTTGAGGATTGATGTATGATTTAAGCTTTAGTAATATTTCTTTTACAGTTGTGCTTGCCCTTGATTATATATATATATATATATGATTGAAAAGTAATCTTGCTGGATGTTTTTGGTGAAATATGAAGTATCTTTATCTCTTTTGATTAATTTTGACTGAATGTCTATGTTATTAGATCAGAATGGCTGCATCATTTTGTGTCTTACGTACATTTTCTTTGAAAGAATATCCAGCCCTTTACACTGCTGAGTCAATGTCTATCTTTGATGTTTAGGTGTGTTTCTTATATGCAGCAGAATGATGGACATGATTTTTCATCCATTCTGTTGGCCTGCACTTTTTTATTTTTTGTAGAATTGAGAACATTGATGGTAAGAGATATTAATGACCAATGATTGCTAATGTCTGTTATTTTGATGTTGGTGGCAGTTTTGTATGTGTGTGTGTGTTTGTGTTTGTTTGTGTGTGTGTGTGTATTTATGTGTGTGTGTGTGTGTGTGTGTGTATTCCTCCCTCTTTTGTTGTTTTGTTTTGCTGGTGGGAATTTATTTCCTGTGTTTTCTTGAGTGTAATTAATGTAAATGGGTTGGAGTTTTTCTTCCACTATCTTCTGTACGACTGGATTTATAGATAAATGTGTCTAAATTTGGCTTTGCTATGGAATATCATTTTTTTTCTCTAGCTATTGTGATTGAAAATTTGCTGGGCAAAGTAGTTGGGGCTAACATGTGTGGTCTCTTAGAGTTTGCAAGACATTTGCCCAGGCCCATCTGGCTTTCAAAGTCTTTGTTGGGAATTCAGGTTTAGTTTTAATACATTTACCATCATGTGATATTTGTCTTGTTGCTTTACAGCTTCTTATATTCTTTCTTTGTTCTATACATTTAGTATTTTGATTATTATATGGTGGGGAGGTTTTCTTTCCTACTCCAAACTGTTTGGTGTTCTGTAAGCTTCTTATATGCTTATAGCCATTTCTTTATTTAGGGCAGGAAATTTTTCTATTATTTTGTGGAAAATATTTCTGGGCCTTTGAGCTGGGAGTCTTCTTTTACTCCTGTTTTTCTTAGGCTTGGTCTTTTTATAGTGTCCAAGATTTTGTGAATGTTTTGTGTCAAGAACATTTTTTGGAACAATTATGGTATTTCTTTTTTTTAAAATTTGATATATTCTTTATTTACATTTCAAGTGATTTTCCTTTTCCTGGATCCCCCCTCCCCAAAAGTCCCATAAGCCCTCTTCCCTTTCCTTGTTCCCCAATCCATCCCTTCCCACTTCCCTGTCCTGGTATTTCCCTACACTGCTGCACTGAGCCTTTCCAGGACCAGTGGCCACTTCTTCCTTCTTCATGGGCATCATTTGATATGTGAATTTTGTCTTGGGTATTCCAAGCTTCTAGGCTAATATCTGTTTATCAGTAGTGCATACCATGAGTGTTCTTTTGAGACTGGGTTACCTCACTGAGGATGATGTTCTCCAGTTCCATCCATTTGTCTAAGAATTTCATGAATTCATTGTTTCTAATGGCTGAATAGTACTCCATTGTGTATATATACACCACATTTTCTGTATTCATTCCTCCGTTGAGGGACATCTGGGTACTTTCCAGCTTCTGGCTATTATAAATAGGGCTGCTATGAACATACTGGAGCATGTATCCTTATTACATGCTAAGGAGTCCTCTGGGTATATGCCTAGGAGTGGTATAGCTGGGTCCTCCAGAAGTATGATTCCCAGTTTCTGAGGTACCACCAGACTGATTTCTAGAGTGTTAGTACCAGCTTGCAGCTCCACCAGCAGTGGAGGTGTGTTCCTCTCTTTTTCCACATCCTCACCAGTACCTGGTGTCTCCTGAGTTTTTGATCTTAGCCATCTGACTGGTATGAGGTGAAATCTCAGGGTTGTTATGATTTGGAATTCCCTGATGACTAAGGATGTTGAACATTTCTTTAGGTGCTTCTCAGCAATACGATATTCCTCACGTGAAAATTCTTTGTTTAGCTCTGTACCCCATCTTTAAGGGGGATATTTGGTTCTCTGGAGTCTACCTTCTTGAATTTTTTTGTATATCTTGGATATAGCCCTCTGTCGAATGTAGTGTTGGTAAAAAGATCTTTCTCCAATTTGTTGGTTGCCGTTTTGTCCTTTTGATGGTGTCCTTTGCCTTACAGAAACTTTGTAGTTTTATGAGTGCCCATTTGTCAATTCTTGATCTTAAGAGCATAAGCTATTGGTATTTTGTTGAGGAAATTTTCCCCTGTGCCTACGTCCTCAAGGGTCTTCCCCCGTTTCAATTCTTTTAGTTTCAGTGTGTCTGGTTTTATATGGAGGTTCTTGACCAACTTGGACTTGAGCTTAGTAGGAGATAAGAATGGATCAATTTGCATTCTTTTGCATGCTGACCTCCAGTTGAACCAGCAGCATTTGTTGAAAAGGCTATCTTTTTTCTACTGGATGGTTGTAGTTCCTATGTCAAACGTCAAGTGACCATAATTCTGTGGGTTCATTTCTGGGTCTTTAGTTCTAATCCATTGATCTATTTGCCTGTCACTGTACCAATACCATGCAGTTTTTATCACAATTGTTCTTTAGTACTGCTTGAGGTCAGGAATACTGATCCCCCCAGAAGTTCTATTACTGTTGAGGATAATTTTAGCTATCCTGGGTTTTTTGTTATTCCTGATGAATTTGAGAATTGCTCTAAGTCTATAAAGAATTGAGTTGGGATTTTGATGGACATTGCATTGAATATGTAGATTGCTTTGACAAGATAGCCATTTTTACTATATTAATCCTGACAATCCAAGAGCATGGAAGATTTTTCCATCTTCTGAGGTCTTGTTCAATTTCTTTCTTCAAAGACTTGAAGTTCCTGTCATACAGATCTTTTACTTGTTTGGTTAGAGTCACACCAAGATACTTTATATTGTTTGTGGCTATTGTGAAGGGTGTCATTTCCCTAATTTCTTTCTCAGCCTGTTTATCCTTTGAGTATAGGAAGGCTACTGATTTGCTTGAGTTAATTTTCTATCCAGGCACTTTACTGAAGTTGTTTATCAGCTGTAGGAGTTCTCTGGTGGGGTTTTTTTGGTCGCTTAATTATACTATCATATCATCTGCAAATAGTGATAGTTTGACTTCCTCCTTTCCAATTTGTATCCCTTTCACTTCCTTTTGTTGTCTAATTGCTCTGACTAGAACTTCAAGTACTATATTGAATAAATATGGAGAGAGAGGGCAGCCTTGTCTAGTCTCTGAATTAAGTGGGATTGCTTCAAGTTTCTCTCCATTTAGATTGATGTTGGCTACCAGCTTGCTGTATATTGCTTTTATTAGGTTTAGGTATGGGCATTGAATTCCTGTTCTTTCCAAGACCTTTAATAGGAAAGGATGCTGAATTTTATCAAATGCTTTTTCAGCATCTAATGAAATGACCGTGTGGTTTTTTCTTTGAGTTTGTTTATGTAGTGGATCACATTGATGGATTTCTGTATATTTAACCATCCCTGCATCCCTGGAATGATGCCTACTTTATCATGGTGAATGATCATTTTGCTGTGTTCTTGGATTCACTTGGCAAGAATTTTATTGAGTATTTTTGCATCAATATTCATAAGGGAGATTGGTCTAAGGTTCTCTTTTTTAGTTGGATCTTTGTGTGGTTTTGGTATCAGCGAAACTGTGGCTTTATAGAACCAGTTGGGTAATGTTCCTTCTGTCTCTATTTTGTGGAATAGTTTGAAGAGTATTGGCATTAGATCTCCTTTGAATGTCTGATAGAATTCTTCACTAAAGCCATCTGGTCCTGTGCTTTTTTTGGTTGGGAGACTGGCAATGACCACTTCTATTTCTTTAGGGGTTATGGGACCATTTAGATGGTCTATCTGTAGTAGGATACGATAATTTTTTGTATTTCCTCAGTTCTGTTGTTATTTCACCCTTTTCATTTCTGATTTTGTTAATTTGGGTATTGTCTCTGTGCCTGCTGGTTAGTCTGGCTAAAGGTTTATCTATCTTCTTGATTTTCTCAAAGAACCAGCTCCTGCTTTTGTTGATTCTTTATATAGTTCTTTTTGTTTCCACCTGGTTGATTTCAGCTCTGAGTTTCATGATTTCCTGCCTTCTACTCCTCTTGGGTGTATTAGCTTCTTTTTTTCTACAGCTTTCAGGTGTTCTGTTAAACTGCTAGTGTGTGCTCTCTCCAGCTTCTTTTTGTAGGCACTCAGAGCTATGAGTTTTCCTCTTAGCACTGCTTTCATTGTGTCCCATAAATTTGGGTATGTTGTGCCTTCATTTTCATTAAATTCTAAAAAGTCTTTGATTTCTTTCCTTATTTCTCCCTTGACCAAGGTATCATTGAGTAGAGAATTGTTCAGCTTCCATGTGTATGTGGGCTTTTTGTTGTTTTTGTTGCTATTGAAGACCACCCTTATTCTATAGTGATCTGATAGGAGGCATGGAATTAGTTTGATCGTCTTATATCTGTTGAGGTCTGTTTTGTGACCAATTATATGGTTGATTTTGGAGAAGGTACCATAAGGTGCTGAGAAGAAGGTATATTCTTTTGATTTAGGATGAAATGTTCTATAGATATCTATCAAATCCATTTGTTCCAAAGCTTCTGTTAGTTTCACTGTGACTCCATTTAGTTTGTGTTTCCCTGATCTGTCCATTGAAGAGAGTGGGGTGTTTAAGTCCCCCACTATTATTGTGTAGGGTGTGATGTGTGCTTTAAGTTTTAGTAATGTTTCCTTTACGAATGCATGTGCCTTGTATTTGGGGCATAGATGTGCAAAATTGAGAGTTCTTCCTGGTAGATTTTTCCTTTGATGAGATGAATATAAAATGACCTTCTGTATCTTTTTTGATGGCTTTTGGTTGAAAGTCTTTTTCATCTGATATTAGAATGGGTACTCCAGCTTGTTTCCTGGGACGATTTGCTTGGAGAACTGTTTTCCAGCCTTTTATTCTTAAGTAGTGTTTGTCTTTGACACTGAGATGTGTTTCCTGTATGCACCAAAATGTTGGGTCTTATTTACAAATCTAGTATGTTAGGCTATGTCTTTTTATTGGGGAATTGAGTCCATTGATGTTAAGAGATATTAAGGAACAGTGATTGTTGCTTTCTGCTGTTTTTGATATAATTTTTATGTTCGTGTTGTTATCTTCTTTTGGGTTTGTTGAAAGAGGATTACTTTCTTGCTTTCTCTTGTGTGTAGTTTCCCTCCCTTTGTTGGTGTTTTACTTTCATTATCCTTTGAAGGGCTGGATTTGTGGAAAGATATTGTGTAAATTTATTTTTGTCTTGAAAAACCTTGGTTTCTCCATTTATGGTGATTGAGAGATTGCTGGATATAGCAGTTTGGGTTAGCATTTGTGTCCCCTTAGGGTCTGCATGACTTCTGCCCAGGCTCTTCTGGCTTTCATAGTCTCTGGTGAGAAATCCAGTGTAATTCTGATAGGTCTACCTTCTATATGTTACTTGAACTTTTTCCCTTACTGCTTTTAATATTCTTTCTTTGTTTAGTACATTTGGTGTTTTAATTATTATGTGAGAGGATGAATTTCTTTTCTGGTCAAATCTATTTGGAGTTCTGTAGGCTTCTTGGGCATCTCTTTAGGTTAGGGAAGTTTTCTTCTATAATTTTGTTGAATACATTTAGTTGCCCTTTAAGTTGGAAATCTTCACTCTCTTTTACGCCTATAATCCTTAGGTTTGGCTTTCTTATTTTGTCCTGGATTTTCTGGATATTTTGGGTCAGGAGCTTTTGGCATTTTTCATTTTCTTTGACTATTGTATCAATGCTTTCTATGGTATCTTCTGCATCTGATTCTTTCTTCTATCTCTTGTATTCTGTTGTTGATGCTTGGATCCATGACTCCTGACTTCTTTCCTAGGTTTTCTATGTCCCGAGTTGTCTCCCTTTATGATTTTGTTATTGTTTCTACCTCCTTCTTTAGGTCCTGGATGGCTTTGTTTAATTCCTTCACCTGTTTTGTTGTGTTTTCCCTTAGTTCTTCAAGGGCTTCTCACTGTTTACTTGTGTTGTCCTGAATTTCTTTAAGGGAGTTATTTATTCCCTTCTTGAAGCCCTTCATGATGCCCTCCATCAGCATCATGACCTGTGATTTTAAATCCAAATCTTGCTTTCCTGGTGTGTTGTGGTATCCAGGACTTGCTGTTGTGGGAGAATTGGGTTCGGATGGTGACATATTGCCTTGATTTCTCTTAGCAACGTTCCCACATTTGCCTTTTGCCATCTGGTTATCTCTGGTGTTAGTTGGGCCTGCTGTTACTGGCTGGAGCTTGCCCCTCCTGTGTGCCTGCAGGCCTATCTCAGCAACCCTGGGTGAGCTGCTTTCCCCTGGCACTAATTGTTTTGGTGCTGCCAAGTTCCTGGGTGCAGGTGGAGTCCTGCTGCGGTGTGTCTCCAGTGATTTACTCTGGTGAAACCTGCCTACTAATCTGCTGCACAGTCACAGAAGCAAAGATGGTGGCCGAGACCCACTCTCTTGTAGTTGTATTTGGGTATGTAGCTCTGTGGCCCCAATCAGCTCTGGATGCAGGTTGTGCTGGCTGTCTCCTCCTCCCTGGCTACTCTGTGTATAGCTGGCTTTCTGCACTGCTTGGAGATGGCACACTCTGGTCGAGGGTGTTCCCGATCTGGAGGCGGAAACCAGAAGGCTCTTGCCAGAGGCCTCTGGACTGGATCATCAAATCTGCAGGGCCGGTCTCACCTGTGCAGGTTACCTCTTCCTTGCGGGCTGCTGGGTGTATAGCTGGCTTCCTGCACTGCTTGGAGATGGAGTGCTGTGGCCCAGAGTATATCAAGAACATTTTATATGGAGCATTTTCTTTGACCAATTTATCGATATGTTCTATGCCTAAGATTCTCTGGTACATCTCTTGATTTCTGTTGGTGATTCTTGGTTTTGTAGTTCCCATTCACTTACCTGGATTTTTCATTTCTAGGATTCCCTGGATTTCTATTTTGTTCTGTTTGTTTGTTTGTTTTAATTGCTTCTATTTTCATTTTCAGGTCTTGATCAGTTTTATTCATTTCCTTCACCTGTCTGATTATATGTATTACATTAAGGGATCTATATTCATTTAGAATGCTCCCCAATTTTTGTCAGCATGCATACTTCATGCCCATGTAGGTCAGAATATAGCATTAGATGGCCTGAAACTCATTGATCAGTAATTGGAAGCTGGTATGCTGATATTGGGACCTAAACCCAGATCCTCCTTAAGAACAACATGTACTCTTAAACATTGAGCCATATCTTTAGCCCCAGAAACTGGAGCTCTTACATAGTAGTGGGAATATGAAGTAGAACCATAAATATTAAGAATATAACCCCATAGGAAAAACAACAATATCAACCAACCAGACCCCCCAGAGCTTCCAGGGACTAAGCCACCAACCAAGGAAGACACATGGCTTTGTCTGCATATATACCAGAATTCAGCCTTGTCAGACAATAATGGGAGGACAGGTTCTGGGTTCTATTAAGATATGATAGATGCCCCATTGTAGGGCAATTGAGGGCCCGGAGGTGGGAGTGTGTGGGTGGGTAGAAGAACACCATCATTGAAGTAGGGGATTTCCCAGAGAAGGGGAAACAAGGTAAGGGGATAATACTTGAAGTGTAAATAAATTTAATAATATAATAAATGAATAAAGAGAAAGAATACAACAAATAGTCCTCAAAAACAGAAATAAAAATACTGGTACTTTATGATTCAGTTGCTGTGGCAGAATCTTCCCCTAATGAATAAAGATTTCAAAGGACTAATCACTAGGCAAGTAGGCAGGACTTTAAGGTCTGAAAAAAAAAGGGTAAGCAGTAGAAAGGAAGTTCCTTTTCAGACAATGGGAGAAGGGAACCAGATAGACTAGGAAAATGGAGACTGTTGTTTTGAGTGGATCCTTCACTGGAGGATTTATAACAGAATACCTTACAAAATTAGGGTGTGAGGTTCTGCCTGCAGTGATTATCTTACCTGTTGATTCTAAACTAAGATTGTGTAGTGTTTTCCTTCATGCAGTGATTCAAGTGGGTTCCAGAGAAAGGTAAGCAGCAGAGCATGGATGTCCAAAAGTCCACCCCAACCAGGCTCGGGAACTTGCAATCACAGTGTTTGTGTGTCATCAGCCAGGCTTGGGGACTTAGCATGGGTGAGACAGGCCCTGGCTAAAAGTAAAGAATTTGGACTTGGCCTGTCCTCTGAGCTGCAGACAGACTGAGGTCACTGACTGGTACTTACCCTGCAATAGCGTGGGCTGCTTTCTTAATAGTTCATGCAACAAGTTGCTGTGTCTCAGGATACTTTTTTAAGTTAATTGAAATCAGAATTTTTTCAATTTCGAGTTTTATATACACTTGTGTCTGTTTATTGACTGTAGTGAGGGCCTCTATCAGATCCTTTTAAGGATAGTGTGATGGTTTGTATATGATTGGCCAAGGAAGTGACCCTATTTGGAGGTGTGGCCTTGTTGGAGTAGGTGTGGGCTTAAGACACTCACCCTGGCTGCCTGGAAGTCAGTCTTCTACTAGCAGCCTTCAGATGAAGATGTAGAACTCTCAGCTCCTCCTGCACCATATCTGCCTGGGTGCTGCCATGTTTCTGCCTTGATGACAATGGACTGAACCTCTGAACTTGTAAGCCAGCCCCAATTAAATGTTGTCTTTTATAAAATTTGCATTGGCCATGGTGTCTGTTCACAGCAGTAAAACCCTAAGTAAGACAGATAGCATGTACTCATGTACTCTGGTGACATTCACTCCTCCACGTTCCACTAATTGCCCTCTTTCTCATAGACAACCCATAGGATTTGAAGTTGTTTTATAATATTTTGCATTTACAAATAAGAAAACTTGGTTGGCAATTTGTGTTTCTGAGTTTGGTTTATTTCACTCAATATGATAATCTTATAGGTGGTCATTTCCTAGGAAATGATTTGGTCAAAATCAGAATATTCAAAAGATATTGACACCTGCAATTTGATGCCAAATCCTTTAACAATAGAAACCTAGATACCTATGGAGAAGTAAATGGATAAAGAAAGTATGACAGGAGGCCACTGCTACATGATCCCATGCTCGTGATGTTTATAAAAGCCAAAGACATAAACGGGGAAAACAGATAATTGGTTTATGGGAGCTGAGGTTGGAGGAATCAGAAGGATAGCAATTAGTGGGTATTAACCTTTAGTTATGTCAGATAAAAACCTTCCACAGGTCTGACATTCAACACTGAGGGCACTGCATTGAACATTTAAAAATCTTTTGCTTGTAGAGATTCTTTGTTACACGATTTATAAGAATATAATGACAGATCAAATGGAATGAATGATAGCATAAAGTTTATTAAAATTTCTTGCTTCTAGATACACTGCTCATAAATGAACAGGAAGAAGAAAATGGTAGATAAAAATCTGGGGTGGCTCAGAAGAAAATACAGTTGAGAAGAAAACAGTTTAAATAAAGTTATTCTTGGAGGGAAGAGTTTTTGTCAGTTGTTTCATGGGAGATGTAAAGAGCATGGCTCGACCTCAATCTGATGCCAGACCTTCCCAGCAGGCAGCTGTGATGACAGGACAAGATCCAGAATCTGTGGAGATGAGGAGACTCCATCCTTCCTCAAAGCATTTCATCTCTCAAGTAATGCTGGACATTTGTCAGGTCCCCTGGTAAGAATGTGAAGTTGGCCAGCAAAGTTTAAGAGGTGGCTTTGAGTAGAGAGGCCATTGCAGCTCTCTCTGGAGCATGGCTTTTCAGGCATTCTTTGGGGACTGGTCATCAGCAGCAGGTGGGCACTCACAGCAGGGCTGGCAGCAGGGTGTGCTGCAGCCAATGATCACACAGGTGGGTTTGAAAGAGGTGGTCTTGCAGCAGCTGGTTTCACAGCAAGTTGGTTGGCAGCAGAGCTGGAGGAGGCTAGGCTGGCAGCAGCTGGGCTGGCAGCAGGGTGTGCTGCAGCAGATGGTCACACAGGCTGGTTTGCAACAGCTGCTGTCACAGCAGGTAGTGTCACAGCAGGTTGGAGGACAGCACAGCTGGGAAGAGCTGTTGACAGTCTTGGTGCTGTGGCAGCAGATAGCCTTGCAGCAACAGGGTGTGCTGCAGCAACTTGGGGCACAGCAAGGCTGGCAGCAGATGAACACAGGGCAGCTGGATTCAGAGCTGCTGGTGGTCTTGCAGCAGGTGGTCTTGCAGCAGCATGGCTGACAGGTGTGTGTCATGGTGTCAGGAGTGGAGGGTGATATTGTGTTCCCAGGTGAGTCTACAATGTAGCAAGTTCTTCCAGTCAGGGCCTTTTATACAACATGGCTGCAAGGTTTAGACCAATCAGAAAGACTTTTCCTCCCTGTTTATCATTTTCCATATTTAATTTGTTTTCATCAAGGAAGAATATCTCACCCAATGCTCTGAATCATTTGAAATCATTCATTTCTTATCTGGTGATAACTTACTCGAAGTCCATCCCATCAGCTTTGTTGTAACTCTGATGGTCATCTGGGCCTTTGTTAGCTCCTGACTGTATGGATGGTCAAGATCACTGCGTTCTTACAACTTTCTCCCGGTATTTGCACATGGAAGTACAAGTGTCTCTGCACAGGAGTGTGCTGTATTCACAGTCATGGACTCAACACCTATTTCCCTGTCTATTTGGCCATGGAGCCCAATTCCAAATTGTCTTAGTTTTCAATCTCTGCTGCATAAATTCCTGTACCCGTGTATCTGGGGGATAGTAAAGGTGCTGAATGATTGTTTATGGAATAATGTGTTTCATAGCAGAGTAAACAATTCTGAAGGGTATGAAAAGAAACAAAGAAACAAACACCCAGCACTTAGGAATAGACACACATCAGTGGATGTGCAGGTGAGCACTGGTCCTGACTCTCTGACTGGGGCAGCTCCTGGGAAAGATACATTTTAGTCTCAGATTCAGACAAAGCATGGTGAGCAGGTGACTCCAGCTCACAGTGGCTGGCTGCAGTCAGGGATCTTAGACTGTTGATCCTTTCCTTGATTTTCCTTCCCTCTGTCCTGCCCCTTTACCTCTAACCTCATCTCTCTAGCTAGCCTTTCTCTCTAGCTAGCCTCTCCTTCAGTTTCTATTTTTCTTTCTCTTCAATAAAATAATCATGTACATAATTTATTGTCCATTTCACCTGTGAGGACTAAGATGTGCCCCCTCTCTCTTTTTCTACTATTCATACCAATAAATGTAAATTATTAATTTCTCATTTGAGAGAATAAAGAGCAAGCACAGCCATCCCAGTATTAAAGGAATGGAAATTAACCCAGTTCCTACAAACCATTTCATGTCACCAACCCCCAAACACTCTTTCCTATTGCCTTCCAGGTAATGTCTGTCTTCCAACCCTGGGCAGCACTTTAAACTTCTTTGCAAATTAAAATTATTCTGTCTTTTTTCGTGGGATAATTGTGATAATCTTTACCATCATGACCCCAAGTTTGCTTGCTCTCATTCCTATGCACTCTTCAACTGGATGAATTTGACAGAGCTCATTGGCTGAAGTTTTTTTGTAGAAAATAATTTGGGACTATTCATAACCACACTGCTACAAGTGTTTCTGTTTTGAATGCTACTCCTGAATGTAGAGGACTGGGTACTGGGAAACTTGCTTCTCATGAAATGTTTGTACAATCCTTTGCAGGAGCCTGGCCCCCTTTTCACTAGATTTGTTCTTGGATATTTTCTTTTTTATTGCCCTACTTGGGTTTCAATTTATAACTTTCATTTTTGTTTCTTATGACATATGGAAAGTCACTACCCTCTCTATGGACCCTGTGGCTGCCTCTGGAATTCTTTTCTCTTCCCAATCAGTTAGTCTGATTGTTCTTTTGTGTGCTCTCCCTCCTTTGTTGAAGAAACATGAACTCTGTGTTTTTGAGTCTGACTTAACAGGATGATCTCCAAGTTTAACCCATTTTCTTGGTGACATAATTCTGTCCTTCCTTCTATACACCATGTTTTATTTATGCATCCACCCACTGACAGGCAGCTCTTTCTTTATTTTATGTATTGCTGGTAGATTAAATTTTTCACATGGTGGTTGTAATTTTAGTTTTTTAAAATATCATACAAGCTAATTTCCATACAGCTTGTACTATTTTATACTCCCATTAACTGTGTGTAAAGGTTTTCTTTCCCCCTTGTATCCTCACCAGCACTTGTTATTGTTTGCTTTCTTGATGACAGCTGTCGTTGACAGGAATGTGGTAGAATTTCAAAGAACTTTGATTTGCATTTTCTCATGACTAATGGTGTTGAATACTTTTTAATGTATTCTTTTAATCATTTCTAGGGAAGTGGGAAGGGTTGGATAGGGAAAGAGGGCTTATGGGACTTTCCTGGAGGGGGCATCCAGGAAAGGGAAAATCACTTGAAATGTAAATAATGAATATATCGAATAAAAAAATGCAAAAAATATCTTCAACTATTATGACTAGTAGTAGGATTACCTTTTTAAAATTTTAACTTTTAAGCTCTAATATATACGTATATTTATATAGTTGTATACATACACACATATATAAACCTATGCACATTTATTTGTGTATATAATTGCCTCTGTGTATATTACAATATATGCATATATATGTATATATGTATACATATAAATACACATATATACTTATATACATATATATGTGTATATAATACAATTATATATAGTTTATATAGAGAGTTAATATATGTATATATAAATAAATATCATATTTTAATATGCATATATACACAAATATATCTGTGAATATATAAATATATGTTATATTATAAAATCACACACTCATTCACACACACATACACACACATAATCACACACATACACACACTTGGATATTAACCCTCTTTTGGGTAACTGGCTGACAACATTCCTGCTGAGATCACTGTCTGTTCATGTGGTCACATATCTGCTGCCTAGAACGGTTGGCGTGGTTGCTCTTCTATAATATTGATCTTTGCCTGCACTTAGATTACAAAGTTCATTGCAAGATGAACATGCTGCTGTGGTATCCATAGTGATAGAATGAATGATTGACATCTAGCCTGACTCTTGGCTCTGTAGAGTCTCTCCTCTCATGTCCCTGTGTTAAGAAAGGTTCAATTTCTGGTAGACTTTAGGAGGAGAGAGAAGTGATAGGAAAATCAGCTTCCCATTCAAAGGATGAGGATTCTTTGAGGGTCTGAGGAAAGCGGGAGAAGTTTTGTAACCAATGGGATGTTTTTTATTTTATTTTTTTAACTTTTCAGGAAAGGTTTATTGCAGGCTCTTTGGTGGATATCCTAAATCTTCTACTTTTAAATATCATGATTTCTTGCTAGGTTAGAAACATTCTAGGTCAATATGACACCATTGCAAGTATTGCACTAGAAGAATGTCTTCCAGTGAGATGGTAATGAACCTGTTTTTGAATGCAGGTCAGCATAAAATGTGTACCTACTTTTGCGTGGTCCCAGACTGTCTGTGTTGATGGCTAGGCAGGTGATATTTGAGAAAGAGAACTCTGTCCAAGAGAATCATTTCTCAGGGTCAAGAATATTCTTACCCAGTAGCAGCACTACTATTAAATGTTCCTATTATAGAACAGAAACATCAGCACTGAGGCTATGTGCTCAGGTGCCTGAAGATAGAAAGTCAGTAGGTTAGATTATCTTTGTGAAGTTGAAGTCAGCAGCAATGTAGGTAGGAGTAAAGCGTTCTTGTGCAAGGACAACTTGAAAGAATGAATGGCTTCACAATTATAACAGTTTAATTGAGGACTTTGAAAAATAAGTATGTATCACCCAAAGCATATGTGTGTAGTCCATCATGGATATTTAGCGTTGGTGAGCCATACCTGTACTTGCTGATACCTACCTGAACAGGAGACAGAGAAGAGACAACTCCACTACATCTTCCAAGTCATCAGGATCATCACACCTTTGACTTTGATCTCGTGAGGATGTCACTCACTATTGATATGTTGCTTGACATTAGGCTGATTACAACATTGAAATTTTATGCCTAATATCAGTAAAATAAGAATAAAGGTATTAACAAGGAGGTGAATAAATTTTATATTGGTAGCAATGTGACATGCTTCAGTACTTATGTAAATAATTAAGAAAGCAATCAGAAGAAAAAATATCTGTGTGACCCAGAATCAGCACTTCAGGATATTTTATAAGATAACAGAAATAAGAATTTCTTGGGAAATACAAGCAGCCCCATGTTCATGCCAACCCTAATGATAATTGTCAAGGCTGGCCTTAATCTCTGCCTCTGTGTGTCATGTATCCACTTACACTGTTGATTATTTACTTCTATCTTTCAACTGTGCTGTAGTTCATCAGTTTCAAGAGTTTTGAAAATGTAATTGGTTATTATGTATGTCTTCGTGTGTGAGACTGTATGAGTTTGTATGCACTGTGTGTACAAGGGAGAAGTGAGGCTAGAAGAGAGCATGCGGTCCTTGAATTCAGGTCCTCTGGAAGACACAGGTGCCCCTCACTCCTGAGCCATTTCTTTAGTCAGTTTTAAGAGATTTTCATGGGACTTTTAGGGTCTAAGGATAGGATCACATCAGTAGACTTTGGGACATTTTCCTTTTTCTGATGTTTTAACTCACTAATATGTTTCTTTCCTTTACTTGCTGATTTCAGTTCCCTTTCTCTCCTCTCCTACCTGTCTCTGCCCCACCCTCACCTCCCTTCCCCTTCTCCTTACCATCTACCTTCAGGAAAGTGAGGCCTCCCATGGACATCAGACAGCCTTGCCATGAGAATCCTGGAACATCCTCTCCTCTAGATGATAAATAAGGCAGTCCAGTAGGAGGAAAGTATCTCAAAGGCAGACAACAGAGTCAGAGACAGCTCCTGCTCCTGCTGTTAGGAGTCTCCCATGGAGACCAAGCTACACAACTGTTATATATGTGCAGAGGACCTATGTCAGACCAATGTATTCCCTCTGGTAGGCACTTATGTTTCTCTGAGCCTCTCTGGGCCCAGGTTCATTGATTCTGTAAGTTTTGTTGTGGTGTTCTTGATCCCTCTGAGTCCTACAATCCTTCCTTCTCCTAGTCCACAGGATTCCTCAAGCTCCGCCTAACGTTTGGCTTTGGGTCTCTGAATCTGTTTCCATCGTGTGGTGAGTGAAGCCTATCTGATGTTTAGATGCTAGGTTTCTCTCTATAAGTGTAGAAGAACATTATTAGTAGTGTCAGTTGTAGACTCCTTCTCATGGCATGGGTCTCAAGCTAGGCCAGTTATTGTCTGGCTATTCCCTCAATTTCTGCTCCATCTCTGAACATCTGTAGGCAGGACAAATGTGTAAGTTGAAGGCTTGTGGCTGCATTTGTGTTCCAGTCCCTTCATTGTAAGTCTGGCCTGGTTACAGTAGATGGCTGGTCCAGGCTCCATATCTCCTGTTGCCAGGAGCCTTAGCTAGGATTCACCCTCACAGATGTTCCCTCTCCCCCTCTACTCTCTCCTTGATTTCAGCCCTGAGTTTGAATATTTTCTGTTTTCTAGTCTCTTGGGTGTGTTTGCTTCCTTTTTTCTCTCTTGGATTTCAGGTGTGCTGTTAAGTCACCAGTATGAGATCTCAGTGATTTTTTTCATGAGCTTTCCTTTTAATACTACTTTTATTCTATCCCATAAGTTTGAATATGTTGTGCATTCATTTTCCTTAAATTCTAGAGAGCTTTTTTCCTTATCTCTTCCTTGACTGGGTGGTCATTGAGTAAAGAATTGTTCATTTTTCTGTGATTGTATAGGCTTTTCCTTTGTTTCAGTTGTTGCTGACATCCAACAACAGAAACAAAGGAAAAGCCTATACACTCAACCAGGCTATAATCCATGGTGATCTGAGAAAGTACAGGGGTTATTTCCAATTTATTTTATGTGTTAAGAATTGCTTCATGGCCTCGTACATGAACAGTTTTGGAGAAGGTTCCACAAGGTGCTGAGAAGAAGGTATATTCTTCTGTGTTTGGGTAAAATGTTATATAGAAATCTATTGGGTCTACTTGATTCATAATATCTGTTACTTTCATTATTTCTCCGTTTAGTTTCTGTCTGGTCAACCTGTTCACTGTTGAGAGTTGGGTGTTGAGATCTCACTATTAATGTTTGGGGATCAACGTATGATTTAAGCTTTAGTACTATTTCCTTCACAGTTGTGCTTGCCTTCAAATTTAAGGCATATATATATATATATATATATATATATATATGATTGAGAAGTAATAGATATATACATATAGATATATACATGGTTGGGAAGTAATCTTGGTGGACTTTTTTTGGTGAAATATGAAGTGTCCTTCTCTATCTCTTTTGATTAATTTTGACTGAATGTCTATGTTGTTAGATCAGAATGGCTGCATTATTTTGTGTCTTATGTCTATCTTCATTGAAATAATTTCCAGTCCTTTACTCTGCTGAGTCAGTTTCTATCTTTGATGTTTAGGTGTGTTTCTTTTATGCAGCAGAATGATGGACTTGTTTTTTTCTTCCATTCACTTTGACTGCACTTTTTTTATTTGGAGAATTGAGAACATTGATGTTGAGAGATATTAATGACCAATGATTGTTAATGTCTGTTATTTTGATGTTGGTGGCAGTTTTGTGTGTGTGTGTGTGTGTGTGTGTATATATTCATCCCTCTTTTGTTGTTTTGTTTTGCTGGTGGGGATTCATTAATTTCCTGTGTTTTCTTGAGTGTAGTTAATCTCCGTGAGTTGGAGTTTTTCTTCTACTATCTTCTGTAGGTCTGGATTTATGGGTAAATGTATCTAAATTTGGCCTTGATATGGAATATACTTTTTTTGACTATTGTGATTGAAAATTTGCTGGGCAATGTAGCTTGTGCTAACTTCTGTGGTCTCTTAGAGTTTGCAAGACATTTGCTCAGGCCCCTCTGGCTTTCAAAGTCTTTGTTGGGAAGTCAGGTTTAGTTTTAATACATTTACCATCATATGATATTTGGCCTGTTACTTTACAGCTTTTTTTTCTTTGTTTGTTCTATACATTTAGTATTTTGATTATTATACTATGGGGAGGTTTTCTTTTCTGCTCCAAACTATTTGGTGTTCTGTCAGCTTCTTATATGCTTATAGGCATTTTTTTATTTAGGGCAGGAAAATTTTCTATGATTTTGTGGAAAATATTTCTGGGCCTTTGAGCTGGGAATCTTCTTTTATTCCTATTTTCTTAGGTTTGGTCCTTTTATAGTGTCCAAGATTTTGTGAATGTTTTGTGTCAAGAACATTTTAGACAGAGCATTTTCTTTGACTAATGTATCCATATGTTCTATGCTTAAGATTCTCTCTTACATCTCTTGATTTCTGTTGGTGATTCTTGTTTTTGAAGTTCCCATTCACTTACCTGGATTTTTCATCTCTAGGATTCCCTCAGTTTCTATTTTGTTCTCTTTGTTTGTTTTTTTTAAAAATTGTTTCTATTTCCGTTTTCAGGTCTTGATCACTTTTATTCATTTCCTTCACCTGTTTGTTTATATTTTCCTGTATTTCATTAAGGTATCTACAGTCACATAGAATGCTCCCCAATTTTTGTCAGCATGCATACTTCGTGCCCATGTAGGTCAGAATATACTATTAGATGGCCTGAAACTAGAGTGATGAGTGGTTGGAAGCTGGTATGCGGATATTGAGAACTAAACCGAGATCCTCCTTAAGAACAACATGTGCTCTTACACATTGACCCACCTCTTTAGACCCAGAAACTGGACTCTTTCATAGTAGTGAGAATATGAAGTAGAACCATAAGTATTAAGAATATAACACCATAGGAAGAAAAACAATATCAACGAACCAGAACCCCCAGAGCTCCCAGGAACTAAGCCACCAACCAAGGAGTACACATGGCTCTGGCTGCATATGTAGCAGAGGATTGCCTTGTCAGGAATCTATGGGAGGAGTGGTTCTTGGTCCTATGAATGTCTGATAGATGGCTCATTATAGGGCAATCAAGGACATGGAGGTGTGAGTGGGTAAGTGGGTTGAGGAACACTCCCATAGAAGCAGAAAGAGTGGGAATAGGAGAGGGGGTTTCCCAGAGAGGGGGAGAACCAGGTAAGAGAATAACACTTGAAATGTAAATAAATTATAAAACATAATAAGTGAATAAAAATCAGAATACAGCAAATATTCCTAAAAAAAAAGAAATAAAAAGTAACGGTACTTTATGATTCAGTTGCTGTGGCAGAACCTTCTCCAAATGAATAAAGATTTCATGGTACTAATCACTAGCCAAGTAGTCAGGACTTCTGGGTCTGGAGATGAAGAGGGGAGGCAGGAGAAAGGAATTTCCTTTTCTGACAAGGAGGAGAAAGGAGGCAGACAGAATAGCAAAATGGAGACTGTTGTTTCAAGTGATCCACCAATGGAGGATTTATAACAGAATATTGTATTACCTGTTTATTATTCAGGTGATCGTATTACCTGTTGATTCTAAACTAAGATTGTATAGTGTTTTCCTTCACGCAGTAATTCAAGTGGCTTCCAGGGAAAGGTAAGCAGCAGCAGCAGCAGCAGCAGCAGCAGCAGCAGCAGCAGCAGCAGCAGCAGAGCATGGTGTCCAAGACTACACCCAAAACTGCTGCGGGAATTTGGAAGCACAGAGCTTGTTTCTCATCAGCCAGCCATGGGCACTTAGCATGGGTGAGACAGGCCCTGGCTAAAGGAAAGAATTCAGGCTTGGCCTATCAGAGGGGCTGCAGACACAGGCCACCATCGGGTGCCTACCCTGCAATAGCGTCGGCTGCTTTATTAATAGTTCATGCAACAAGTTGCTGTGTCTCAGGATATTTTTAAAAGTTAATTGAAATCAGAATCTTTTCAATTTCAAGTTTTATTTTCACTTGTGTCTGTTTATTGACTGTAGTGAGGGCCTCTATCGGCTCCTTTTAAGGATAGCAATACTCATATACTCTGATGATATTCACTCATCCACATTCCTCTAATGACCCTCTTTCTCACAGGCAACCCACAGGATTTGAAGTTGTATAAAATCTTGCATTTACAAATGAGAAAACTTGGTTGGTAATTTGGGTTTCTGAGTTTGGTTTATTTCACTCAATATGATAACCTTATATGTGGCCATTTCCTAGGAAATGATTTGGTGGAAATCAGAATATTCAAGGGATATTGACACCTGCAAGTTGATGCCAATCCCATTAACAATAGATGAGATGTGTCAAAACCTAGATGCCCATGGAGAAGTAAATGGTTAAAGAAAGTATGACAGGAGGCCATGGCTTCATGATCCCACACCCGTGATGTTTATAAAAGCCAAAGACATAAAAGGGGAAACAGACCATTGGTTTGTGGGAGCTGAGGTTGGAGGAATCAGAAGGATAGCAATTAGTGGGTACTAATCGTTAGTTATGTCAGATCAAAACCTTCCACGGATCTGATGTTCAACACTGAGGGCACTGCATTGAGCATTTAAAAATCTGTTGGTTATAGAGATTCTTTGTTAAGCAATTTATAAGAATGTAATGACAGATCAAATGGAATGAATGATAGCACAGAGTTTATTAAAATTACTTGTTTCTAGGTATATAGGTGAACAGGAAGAAGGAAATGGTAGATAAAAATCTGGGGTGACTCAGAAGAAAATACAATTGTAAAGATAACAGGTTAAATAAAGTTAGTCTTCAAGGAAATTGTGGAGATGAGGAGGCTCCATCCTTCCTCTAAGGATTTCATCTCTTAAGCCACACTGGACATTTGTCGGGTCCCCTGGTAAGAACATGAAGTTGGCCAGCAAAAGTTAAGTGATGGCTTTGAGCAGACAGGGCATGCCAGCTCTCACTGGAGCATGGCTTTTCAGGCATTCTCTGGGGGCTGGTCATCAGTAGCAGGTGGGCACACACAGCAGGGCTGGCAGCAGGGTGTGCTGCAGCCTATGATCACACAGGTGGGTTTGAAAGAGGTGGTCTTGCAGCAGCTGGTTTCACAGCAAGTTGGTTGGCAGCAGAGCTGGAGGAGGCTAGGCTGGCAGCAGCTGGGCTGGCAGCAGGGTATGCTGCAGCAGATGGTCACACAGGTTGGTTTGCAACAGTTGCTGTCACAGCAGGTTGGAGGACAGCACAGCTGGGAAGAGCTGTTGACAGTCTTGGTGCTGTGGCAGCAGATAGCCTTGCAGCAACAGGGTGTGCTGCAGCAACTTGGGGCACAGCAAGGCTGGCAGCAGATGAACACAGGGCAGCTGGATTCAGAGCTGCTGGTGGTCTTGCAGCAGGTGGTCTTGCAGCAGCATGGCTGACAGGTGTGTGTCATGGTGTCAGGAGTGGAGGGTGATATTGTGTTCCCAGGTGAGTCTACAATGTAGCAAGTTCTTCCAGTCAGGGCCTTTTATACAACAGGCCTGCAAGGTTCAGACCAATCAGAAGGACTTTTCATCCCTGTTTATAATTTTCCATATTTAATTTGTTTTTATCAAGGAAGAATTTCTCACCCAATGCTCTGAATCATTTGAAAGCATTCATTACTTATCTGGTGATAACTTACTTGAAGTTTTTCCTATAAATCAGGGGTCCATCCCATCAGCTTTTTTGTAACTCTGATGGTCATCTGGGCCTTTGTTAGCTTCTGACTGTATGGATGGTCAAGGTCACTGTGCTCTTACAACTTTCTCCCGGTATCCGCGCATGGAAGTACAAATGACTCTGCACAGGAGCGTGCTGTATTCACAATCATGGACTCAACACCAATTTCCCTGTCTATTTGCCCATGAAGCCCAATTCTAAACTGTCTTAGTTGTCAATCTCTGCTGCATAAATTCCTGTACCTGTGTATCTGAGGCATAGTAATGATGCTGTGAGAGTTTCTGGAATAATGTGTTTCATACCAGAGTAAACAGTTCTTAAGGGTATGAGAAAAAACAAAGAAACAAACACCCAGCACTTAGGATTAAGCACACATCAGTGGATGTGCAGGTGAGCACTGGTCCTGACTCTCTGACCTGGGCAGCTCCTGGGAAAGATACATTTTAGTCTCAGATCCAGACAAAGCATGGTGAGCAGGTGACTCCAGCTCACAGCGGCTGGGTGCAGAGTCAGGGATCTTAGACTGTTGATCCTTTCCTTGATTTTCCTTCCCTCTGCCCTGCCACTTTACCTCTGACCCCATCTCTCTAGCTAGCCTTTCTCTCTAGCTAGCCTCTCCTTCAGTTTCTATTTTTCTTTCTCTTCAATGAAATAATCATGTATATAATTTATTATCCATTTCACCTGTGAGGACTAAGATGCGCCTCCCTCTCTCTTTTTCTACTATTCATACCAATAAATGTAAATTATTAATTTCTCATTTGAGAGAATAAAGAGCAAGCACAGCCATCCCCGTATTAAAGGAATGGAAATTAACCCAGTTACTACAAACCATTTCATGTCACCAACCCCCAAACACTCTTTCCTACTGCCATCCAGGGTCTGTCTGTCTTCCAATCCTGGGCATCGCTTTTAACTTCTTTGCAAATCAAAATTATTCTGTCTTTGTTCATAGGATATTTGTGACAATCTTTACCATCATGACCCCAAGTTTGCTTGCTCTCATTCCTATGTACTCTTCAAGTGGATGATTTTGACGCAGCTCATTTGCTGAAATTTTTTGTAGAAAATAATTTGGGACTATTCATAACTATGCTACTACAAGTGTTTCTGTTTTGAATGCTACTGCTGAATGTACAGAACTGGGTACTGGGAAACTTGCTTCTCATGAAATGTTTGTACATTCCTTTGCAGGAGCCTAGCCCCCTTTTCACTACATTTGTTCTTGGATATTTTCTTTTTTATTGCCCTACCTGCGTTTCAATTTATAACTTTCATTTTTGTTTCTTATGACATATGGAAAGTCACTACCCTCTCTATGGCCCCTGCGGCTGCCTCTGGAATCCTTTTTTCTTCCCAGTCAGTCTGATTCTTCTTTTGTGTGCTCTCCCCTCCTTCATTGAGGAAACATGAACTCTGTGTTTTTGAGTCTGACTTAACAGGATGATCTCCAAGTTTAACCCATTTTCTTGGTGACATAATTCTGTCCTTCCTTCTATACACCATGTTTTATTTATGCATCCACCCACTGACAGGCAGCTCTTTCTTTATTTTATGTATTGCTGGTAGATTAAATTTTTCACATGGTGGTTGTAATTTTAGTTTTTTTAAAAAAATATCGTACAAGCTAATTTCCATACAGTTTGTACTAATTTATATTCCCGTTAACTGTGTGTAAAGGTTTTCTTTTCCCCTTGTATCTTCACCAGCACTTGTTATTGTTTGTTTTCTTGATGACAGCTGTCGTTGACAGGAATGTGGTAGAATTTCAAAGAACTTTGATTTGCATTTTCTCATGACTAATGGTGTTGAATACTCTTTAATGTATTCTTTTAATCGTTTCTAGGGGAGTGGGAAGGGGTGGATGGGGCAACAGCGGGAGGGAAGAGGACTTATGGGACTTTCCTGGAGGGGGGATCCAGGAATTGAAAATCACTTGAAATGTAAATAAAGAATATATCGAATAAAAAATGCAAAAAAGGTCTTCAAATAATAAGACTAGTGATAGGATTACCTTTTTAAAATTTTAACTTTTATGCTCTCATATATAGGTACGTATTTATATAGTTGTATACATACACAGATATATAAACATATGCACATTTATTTGTGTATATAATTACTTCTGTGTATAATATAATATGTACATATATGTATATATACATATAAATACACAATATACTTATATACACATATGTGTGTATATAATACATTTATTTATATATAGTTTATATAGAGTTAATATATATATGTACATATGTATATATAAATATCACATTATAATATGCATATATACTCAAATATATCTGTGAATATATAAATATGTTATATTATAAAATCACACACTCATACACACACACATATACACACACATAATCACACACATACACAGACATGGATATTAACCCTCTTTTGGGTAACTGGTTGACAACATTCCTGCTCAGATCACTGTCTGTTCATGTGGTCACATATCTGCTGCCTGGAACGGTTGGGGTGGTTGCTCTTCTACAATATTGATCTTTGCCTGCACTTAGATTACAATGTTCATTGCAAGATGAACATGCTGCTGTGGTATCCATAGTGATAGAATGAATGATTGACATCTAGCCTGACTCTTGGCTCTGTAGAGTCTCTCCTCTCATGTCCCTGTGTTAAGAAAGGTTCAATTTTTGGTAGACTTTAGGAGGAGAGTGAAGTGGTGGGCAAATCAGCTTCCCATTCAAAGGATGAGGATTCTTTGAGGGTCAGGGGAAAGCGGGAGAATTTTTGTAACCAATGGAATGTATTTTTTTTTAACTTTTAGGAAACGTTCATGCCAGGCTTTTTGTGGGCATCCTACATATTTGACCTTCAAATATGATTTCTTGCTAGGCGAGAAACATTCTAGGTCAATATGACACTTTTGGAAGTATTGCACTAGAAAAATGTCTTCCAGTGACATGATAGTGAATCTGCTGGTGAATAGCAGGTCAGCATAAAATGTGGACCTGCTTTTGCATGGTCCCAGGCTGTCTGTGTTGATGGCTAGGCAGGTGATATGTGAGAAAGAGAACTCTGTCCAAGAGAATCATGTCATGGTCAAAATATTCTTACCCAGTAGCAGCACTATTATTAAATGTTCCTATTATACATCAGAAACATCAGCACTGGGGCTGTGGGCTCAAGTGCCTGAAGACAGAAAAATCAATAGGTTAGATTATCCTTGGAAAGTTGAACTCAGCAGCAATGTAGGTAGGAATAAAGCCTCCTTGTGCAAGGACAACTTGAAAGGACGAATGACTTCACGATTAGTAAAGTGTACAACAGTTTCATTGTGGATATTGAAAGATAAGTATGGGAGACTGTCAATGACCACCTCTATTTCTTTAGGGTTTATGGGACCCCTAAAGAAATGCATTTACATTTGTTTTCTTCTGCATGCTAGCTACCAGTTGAAATAGCACTGTTTGTTGAAAAGACTATCTTTTTTCCACTGGATGATTTTTGCTCCTTTGTCAAAGATCAAGTGACCGTAGGTGGGTGGGTTCATTTCTGGGTCAGTTCTATTCCATTGACGTACCTGCCTGTCGCTGTACCAATACCATGCAGTTTTTCACACTATGGCTCTGCAGTACTGCTTGAAGTCCAGGCTACTGATTCCCCTAGAAGTTCTTTTACTGTTGAGATTAGTTTTAGCTATCCTGGATTTTTTGTTATTCCAGATGAATTTGAGAATTGCTCTTTCTAGCTCTATGAAGAATTGAGTTGGGATTTTGATGTGAATTGCCTTGAATCTGTAGATTGCTTTCGGTAGATGGCCATTTTTACTATGTTAATCTCACAAATTTATGAGCATTGGCGATCTTTCCATCTTTTGACATCTTTTTCAATTTTTTTCTTCAAAGACTTACAGTTTTTCTCATACAGGTCTTTCACTTTCTTAGTTATCTACAAATATTTTACATTATTTGTGGCTATTGTGAAGGGTGTTGTTTCTAGAAATTCTTTCTCAGTTCATTTATCATTTGTATAGAGGTGGGCCACTGACTTTTTTTATTGAGTGAATTGTGTATCCAGCTACTTTGCTTAAGGTGTTTAATCAGTTGTAAGAGTTCCCTGGTAGAATTTTGGGGTCACTTATTTATACTATCATATCATCTGCAAATATTGATCCTTTGACTTCTTTCTTTCCAATTTGTATCCTCTTAATCACCTCAAGTTTTCTTATTGCTTTAGCTAAAACATCAAGTACTGTATTGAATAGATGTGAAGAGAGTGGAAAGCCTTATCCTGTCCCTGATCTTAGTGGAATTATTTTAAGTTTCTCCCCATTTAATTTGATACTGGCTATCTGCTTGGTGTACATTTTCTTTAGTGTGTTTATGTATGTATCTTTTATCCCTGATCTCTTCAAGACTTTTATCATGAAAGGGTGTTGGATTTTGTCAAAGGCTTTTTCAGCATCTAATGAGATTATCATGTGACTTTAAAATCAGTTTGTTTATATGGTGGATTACATTGAAACATATTTTATGCTGAACCATTCCTGCATCTTCTGGATGAAACCTACTTGATAGTAGTGAATGATGTTTTTGTTGTGATTTTGGATTTGACTTGTGAGCATTTTATTGCATATTTTTACATGAAGTTCATGAGGGAAATTGGCTTAAAATCGTCTTTATTGGGTCTTTCTGTAGTTTAGACAACAGTGTGATTGTGGCCACATGAAATAAATTTGGCAATGTTCCTTCTGTTTCTGTTTGTAGAATAACTTGAGGAGTATTGTTAATAGCTCTTCTTTAAAAGTCTGATTCCTTCTTTGAAAGAATTTTGTACTAAAGCCATCTGGCTCTGAACATTTCTTGGTAGGGGGACTTTTAATGATCGCTTCTATTTTCTTAGGGCTTATAGATTTATTTAGATTGTTCATCTGATCTTGATTTTACTTTGTTAGTGGAATCTGTCAAGAAAATTCTCTATTTCTTTTGAGATTTTCCAATTTTGTGGAGTACCAGTATTTGAAGTAAGACCTAATAGTTTTTTGAATTCCCTCTGTGTCTGTTGCTATGTTCCTTTTTTCATTTTTGCCTTTGTAAATTTGGATATTCTTTCAATGTCTTTTAGTTGGTTTATCTAAGTGTTTGTATATCCTGTTGATTTTCCACAAAGAACTGACTCTTTATCTAGCTGATGTTTTTATTGTTTTCTTTGTTTGTATTGTATTGATTTCAGCCCTGAGTTTGACTATTTTCTGTTGTCTAGTCTCTTGAGTGTGTTTGCTTCCTTTTTCTTTTTCTTTAATTTTTTTATTTTCTATATTCTTTGTTTACATTCCAAAGGCTTTCCCCCTTCCCAGTCCCCCCTCACCATATGTCCCATAAGTCCTCTTCTCCCCCACCCCCACCCCCCCCCGCCCATTCCCCAATCACCCCCAACCCTTTCTCTGTTCTGATACTCCCCTGCAAAACTGGATCCAGTCTTTTCAGGACCAGTGTCCTCTCCTTCCTTCTTATTGGGAATCTTTTGATTTGTTAATTGTGCCTTGAATATTCAGAACTTCTGGGCTTGTTAATATCCAGTTTCAGTGATTTCAATTCATGTGTATTCTTTTGTGATTGGGTTAACTCACTTAGGATGATATTTTCCAGATCCATCCATTTGCTTACAAATTGCATGAATTCATTATTTTTAATTGCTGAGTAGTATTCCATTGTATAAATATACCACATTTTCTGTATCTATTCCTCCTTTGAGGGACATCTGGACTCCTTCCAGCTTCTGGCTATTATAAATAAGGCTGCTATGAACATAGTGGAGCATGTGTCTTTATTCATGCAGGGGAATTCTCTGGGTATATGCCCAGGAGTGGTATGACAGGGTCCTCTGGAAGTGTCATGCCCAATTTTCTGAGGAACCGCCATACTGATTTCCAGAGTGGTTGTACCATCTTGCAATCCCACCAACAGTGGAGGAGTGTTCCTCTTGCTCTACATCCTCACCAACACCTGATGTCGCTTGAGTTTTTAATCTTAGCCATTCTGACTGGTGTGAGGTGGAATCTCAGGGTTGTTTTGATTTGCATTTCCCTGATGACTAATGATGTTGAACATCTCTTAAGGTGCTTCTCAGCCATCTGAATTTCTTCTAGTGAAAATTCTTTGTTTAGCTCTGTACCCCATTTTTAATAGGGTTATTTGGTTCTTTGAGGTCTAACTTCTTGAGTTCTTTGTATATATTGGATATTAGCCCTCTGTCGGATGTGGGGTTGGTGAAGATTTTTTCCCAATTTGTTGGTTGCTGTTTCCTCCAGACACACTGAAACTAATAGAAAAGAAACTGGGGAAGACCCTGGAGGACATGGGCACACAGAGAAAATTCCTGAACAGAACACCAATAACTTAGATCAATAGCTCTAAGATCAAGAATTAACAAATGGGACCTCATAAAATTACAAAGTTTCTATAAGGCGAAGGACCCTGTCAGAAGGACAAAACAGTAAACAACAAATTGGGAAAAGAGCTTCCTTTTTCTCTCTTGGATTTCAGGTGTGCTGTTAACTCACTAGTATGAGATCTCAATAATTTTTTTCTCTTATGAGCTTTCCTTTTAACTCTACTTTTATTCTATCCCATAAGTTTGGATATATTGTGCATTCATTTTTCTTAAATTCTAGAGAGCTTTTTTTACTTTATCTCTTCTTGACTGGGTGGTCATTGAGTAAAGAATTGTTCATTTTCTATGAGTGTATAGTCTTTTCCTTTGTTTCTGTTGTTGTTGAAGGCAGGCTTTAATCCATGGTAATCTGAGAAAGTACAGGAGTTATTTCCAATTTCTTGTATGTGTTAATTGCTTCACGGCCAAGTACATGAACAATTTTGGAGTTTTCCACAAGGTGCTGAGAAGAAGGTATAGTCTTCTGTGTTTGAGTGGAATGTTATAGAGAAATCTATTGGGTCTACTTGATTCATAATGTCTGTTACTTTCATTATTTCTCTGTTTAGTTCCTTCCTGGTCAACCTGTTCACTGTTGAGAGTTGGGTGTTGAGATCTCTCACTATTAATGTTTGGAGATCAATGTATGATTTAAACTTTAGTGATATTTCTTTTACAGTTGTGCTTGCCCTTGAATTTGGGGTATATATATATGATTGAGAAGTAATCTTGGTGGACTTTTTTGGTGAAATATGAAGTGTCCTTCTCTATCTCTTTTGATTAATTTTGACTGAAAGTCTATGTAGTTAGATCAGAATGGCTGCATCATTTTGCGTCCATTTTCTTTGAAATAATTTCCAGCCCTTTACACTGCTGAGTCAATGTCTATCTTTGATGTTTAGGTGTGTTTCTTTTATGCAGCAGAATGATAGACATGTTTTTTCTTCCATTCTGTTGGCCTGCACTTTTTTTATTTTCAGAATTGAGAACATTGATGTTGAGAGATATCAATGACCAATGATTGCTAGGGTCTGTTATTTTGATGTTGGTGGCAGTTTTGTGTGTGTGTGTGTGTGTGTGTGTGTGTGTGTTTGTGTGTGTGTTTGTATTCCTCTCTCTTTTGTTGTTTCGTTTTGCTGGTGGGAATTCATTAATTTCCTTTGTTTTCTTGAGTGTTGTTAATCTCCCTGGATTGGAGTTTTTCTTCTACTATCTTCTGTAGGACTGGATTTATAGATAAATTTGTCCTAATTTGGCTTTACTATGGAATATCCTTTTTTCTCTAGCTATTGTGATTGAAAATTTGCTGGGCAATGTAGCTTGGGCTAACATCTGTGGTCTCTTGGAGTTTGCAAGACATTTGCTCAGGCTCCTCTGGCTTTCAAAGTCTTTGTTGGTGAGTCAGGTTTAGTTTCAATACATTTACCATCATGTGATATTTGACCTGTTATTTTACAGCTTTTTATATTCTTTCTTTGTTCTATACATTTAGTATTTTGATTATTATATGATTCGGAGGTTTTTGTTTCTGGTCCAATCTATTTGGTATTCTGTAAGCTTCTTATATGCTTATAGGCATTTCTTTATTTATGGCAGGAAAATTTTCTATGATTTTATGGGCCTTTGAGCTGGGAATCTTCTCTTATTCCTATTTTTCTTAGGTTTGGTCTTTTTATAGTGTCCAAGATTTTGTGAATGTTTTGTGTCAAGAACATTTTATATGGAACATTTTCTTTGACCAATTTATCAATATCTTCTATGCCTAAGATTCTCTCGTACATCTCCTGATTTCTGATGGTGGTTCTTGTTTTTGTAGTTCCCATTAACTTACCTGGATTTTTATCTCTTGGATTCCCTCTGTTTTTATTTTGTTCTGTTTGTTTGTTTGTTTGTTTAATTGCTTTTATTTCCATTTTCAGGTCTTGATCAGTTTTATTCATTTCCCTCACCTGTTTGATTATATTTTCCTGTATTTCATTAAGGGATCTATATTCACAAAGAATGTTCCCCAATTTTTGTCAGCATGCATACTTCATGCCCATGTAGGTCAAAATATACCATTAGATGGCCTGAAACTAGAGTGATGAGTGGTTGGAAGCTGGTATGTGGATATTGGGGACTAAACCCAGATCCTCCTTAAGAACAACATGGGTTCTTAAACATTTAGCCATCTCTTTAGCCCCAGAAACAGGGGCTCTTACATAGTAGTGGGAATATGAAGTAGATCCATAAATATTAAGAATATAACCCCATAGGAAGAACAACAATACCAACCAACCAGACCCTCCCCACCCCCCCAGAACTCCCAGGGACTAAGCCACCAACCAAGGAGTACACATGGCTCTGGCTGCATATGTAGCAGAGGATTGCCTTGTCAGGCATCTATGGGAGGAGTAATTCTTAGTCCTATGAAAGTCTGATGGATGTTGTTTCGAGTGGATCCACCACTGGAGGATTTATAACAGAATAGCTTACAAAATTACAGTGCTGGGTTCTGCCTGCAGTGATTGTATTACCTGCTGATTCTAAACTAAGACTGTGTGGTGTTTTCCTTCACGCAGTGATTCAAGTGTGTTCCTAAGAATGGTGAGCAGCAGCAGCAGAGCATGGTGTCCAAGAGTCCACCCCAACCTGCTGCGGGAACTTGGAAGCACAGAGTTTGTGTGTCATCAGCCAGCCATGGGCCCTTAGCATGGGTGAGACAGGCCCTGGCTAAAAAGAAAGAATTCAGGCTTGGCCTGTCAGAGGGACTGCAGACAGACAGAGGCCACCGTCGGGTGCCTACGCTGCAATAGCGTCGGCTGCTTTATTAATAGTTCATGCAACAAGTTGCTGTGTCTCAGGATATTTTTAAAAGTTAATTGAAATCAGAATCTTTTCAATTTCAAGTTTTGTTTTCACTTGTGTGTGTTTATTGAGTGTAGCGAGGGACTCTATTGCCTCCTTTTAAGGATAGCACATACTCATATACTCTGATGATATTCCACTAACTGCCCTGTTTCTCACAGACAACCCACAGGATTTGAAGTTGTTGTATAACATCTTGCATTTACAAATGAGAAAACTTGGTTGGTAATTTGTGTTTCTGAGTTTGGTTTATTTCACTCAATATGATAATCTTATATGTGGCCATTTCCTAGGAAATGAGTTGGTCGAAATCAGAATATTCAAGGGATATTGACACCTGCAAGTTGATGCCAATACCATTAACAATACATAAGATGAGTAGAAACCTAGATGCCCATGGAGAAGTAAATGGATAAAGAAAGTATGACAGGAGGCCACTGGTACACAATTCCTCCCAAGTGATGTTAATAAAAGCCAAAGACATAAAAGGGGAAACAGACCATTGGTTTGTGGGAGCTGAGGTTGGAGGAATCAGAAGGACAGCAATTAGTGGGTATTAACCTTTAGTTATGTCAGATCAAAACCTTCCACGGTTCTGACGTTCAACACTGAGGGCACTGCACTGAACATTTAAAAATCTATTGCTTATAGAGATTCTTTGTTAAGCAATATATAAGAATATATTGACAGAGCAAATGCAATGAATGATAGCACAGAGTTTATTAAAAGTACTTGTTTCTAGGTACTCATTTCCTAAGTGAGCAGGAAGAAGGAAATGGTACATAAAATCTGGGGTGACTCAGAAGAAAATACAGTTGAGAAGATAATAGGTTAAATAAAGTTATTCTTGGAGGAAAGTGTTTTTGTCAGTTGTTTTGTGAGAGATGTAAAGAGCATGGCTCAGACCTCAATCTGATGCAGACCTTCCCAGCAGGCAGCTGTGATGATAGGACACGATCCAGAATCCATGGAGATGACGAGACTCCATCCCTCAGCAAAGTATTTCATCTCTTAAGTCATGCTGGACATTTGTCAGGTCCCCTGGTAAGAATGTGAAGTTGGCCAGCAAAGATTAAGTGGTGGCTTTGAGCAGACAGGCCAAGCCAGTTCTCACTTGAGCATGGATTTTCAGGCATTCTTTGGGGACTGGTCAGCAGCAGCAGGAGGGCACACACAGCAGGGCTGGCAGCAGGGTGTGCTGCAGCCAATGATCACACAGGTGGGTTTGAAAGAGGTGGTCTTGCAGCAGCTGGTTTCACAGCAAGTTGGTTGGCAGCAGAGCTGGAGGAGGCTAGGCTGGCAGCAGCTGGGCTGGCAGCAGGGTGTGCTGCAGCAGATGGTCACACAGGCTGGTTTGCAACAGCTGCTGTCACAGCAGGCAGTGTCACAGCAGGTAGTGTCACAGCAGGTTGGAGGACAGCACAGCTGGGAAGAGCTGTTGACAGTCTTGGTGCTGTGGCAGCAGATAGCCTTGCAGCAACAGGGTGTGCTGCAGCAACTTGGGGCACAGCAAGGCTGGCAGCAGATGAACACAGGGCAGCTGGATTCAGAGCTGCTGGTGGTCTTGCAGCAGGTGGTCTTGCAGCAGGTGGTCTTGCAGCAGCATGGCTGACAGGTGTGTGTCATGGTGTCAGGAGAGGAAGGTGATATTGTGTTCCCGGGTGAGTCTACAATGTAGCAAGTTCTTCCAGTCAGGGCCTTTTATCCAACAGGCCTACAAGGTTTAGACCAATCAGAAAGAACTTTCTTCCCTGTTTATCATTTCCATATTTAATTTGTTTTCATCAAGGAAGAATTTCTCACTCAATGCTCTGAATCATTTGAAAGCATTCATTACTTATCTGGTGATAACTTTCTTGAAGTTTTTCCTATAAATTGAGGGTCCATCCCATCAGCTTTGTTGTAACTCTGATGGTCATCTGGGCCTTTGTTAGCTCCTGACTGTATGGATGGTCAAGATTGCTGCCTTCTTACAACTTTCTCCAGGTGTCTGCACATGGAAGTACAAATGACTCTGCACAGGAGTGTGCTGTATTCACAATCATGGACTCAACACCTATTTCCCTGTCTGTTTGCTCATGGAGTGCAATTCCAAATTGTCTTGGTTGTCAATCTCTGCTGCATAAATTCCTGTACCTGTGTATCTGAGGCATAGTAAAGGTGCTGAGAGATTGTTTCTGAAATAACGTGTTTCATAGCAGAGTAAACAATTCTGAAGGGTATGAAAAGAAATAAAGAAACAAACACCCAGCACTTAGGAATAAGGACACATCAGTGTATGTGCAGGTGAGCATTGTTTCTGACTCTCTGACCTGGGCAGCTCCTGGGAAAGATACATTTTAGTCTCAGATCCAGACAAAGCATGGTGAGCAGGTGACTCCAGCTCACAGTGGCTGGTTGCAGTCAGGGATCTTAGACTGTTGATCCTTTCCTTGATCTTCCTTCCCTCTGTCCTGCCCCTTTACCTCTAACCCCATCTCTCTAGCCTTTCTCTCTAGCTAGCCTCTCCTTCAGTTTCTATTTTTCTTTCTCTTCAATAAAATAATCACATACCTAATTTATTATCCATTTCACCTGTTAGGACTAAGATGTACCCCCTCTCCATTTCTACTACTCATACTAATAAATGTAAATTATTAACTTCTCATTTGAGAGAATAAAGAGCAAGCACAGCCATCCCAGTATTAAAGGAATGGAAATTAACCCAGTTCCTACAAACCATTTCATGTCACCAACCCCCAAACACTCCTTCCTATTGCCTTCCAGGTAATGTCCGTCTTCCAACCCTGGGCAGCACTTTAAACTTCTTTGCAAATTAAAATTATTCTGTCTTTTTACATAGGATAATTGTGACAATCTTTACCATCATGACCCCAAGTTTGCTTGCTCTCATTCCTAAGCACTCTTCAACTGGATGAATTTGACACAACTCATTTGCTGAAGTTTTTTGTAGAAAATAATTTGGGACTATTCATAACCACACTGCTACAAGTGTTTCTGTTTTGAATGCTACTGTTGAATGTACAGGACTGGGTACCTGGAAACTTGCTTCTCATGAAATGTTTGTACATTCCTTTGTAGGAGCCTAGCCCCCTTTTTACTAGATTTGTTCTTGGCTATTTTCTTTTTTATTGCCCTACCTGGGTTTCAATTTATAACTTTCATTTTTGTTTCTTATGACATATGGAAAGTCACTACCCTCTCTATGGCCCCCGCGGCTGCCTCTGGAATCATATTCTCTTCCCAATCAGCCAGTCTGATTCTTCTTTTGTGTGCTCTCCCCTCCTTCGTTGAGGAAACATGAACTCTGTGTTTTTGAGTCTGACTTAACAGGATGATCTCCAAATTTAATCCATGTCTGGCCAGTGACATCATTCTGTCCCTCCTTCTATACACCATGTTTTATGTATACATTTCCCCACTGACAGACAGGCAGCCCTTTGTTTGTTTATGTATTGCTAGTAGATTAGATTGCTCACATGGTGGTTCTAATCTTGTTTTTTTTTAAATTTTCCTATAAGCTAATTTCCATACAGCTTGTACTAATTTATATTCCCATTAACCTTGTGTGTAAAGGTTTTCTTTCCCCCTTGTATCCTCACCAGCACTTGTTACTGTTTGTTTTCTTGATGACAGCTGTCCTTGACAGGATTATGGTAGAATTTTAAAGAACTTTTGATTTGCATTTTCTCGTGACTAATGGTGTTGAATACTTTTTAATGTATTCTTTTAATCATTTGTAGGGAAGTGAGAAGGGTTGGATTGGGGAACAGGGGAGGGAAGAGGGCTTATGGGACTTTCGGGTAGGGGGTATCCAGGAAAGGGAAAATCATTTAAAATGTAAATAAAGAATATCGAATTTAAAAAATGTGAAACAATCTTCAAATAATATGCCTAGTGATAGGATTACCTTTTTTATATTTTAACTTTTAAGCTCTAATATATAGGTATGTATTTATATAGTTGTATACATACACATATGTATAAGCATATGCACATTTGTGTATATATTTGCCTCTTTGTATAATATAATATATGTACATATATATGTATATATAAATACACATATACACTCATATACAGTTATATGTGTATATAATAAATTTATTTATATAAAGTTTATGTAGAGAGTTAATATATATGTACATATGTATATATATATTAATATATATACATTATATATATTTATTTTATATATATACATATATACATATATATTTATATATATATAAATAAATATCATATTTTAATATGCATATATACTCAAATATATCTGGGAATATATAAATATGTTATATTATACAAATACACACTCATACACACCCACACACATACACGGATATTAACCCTCTCTTGGGTAATTGGTTGACAACATTCCTGCTTAGATCACTGTCTGTTCATGTGGTCACATATCTGCTGCCTAGAACGGTTGGAGTGGTTGCTCTTCTATAATATTGATCTTTGCCTGCACTTAGATTACAAAGTTCATTGCAAGATGAACATGCTGCTCTTGTATCCATAGTGATAGACTGAATGATTGACATCTAGCCTGACTCTTGGCTCTGTAGAGCCTCTCCTCTCATGTCCTCTGTTAAGAAAGGTTCAAGTTTGGTAGACTTCAGGAGGAGAGAGAAGTGATAGGCAAATCAGCTTCCCATTCAAAGGATGAGGATTCTTTGAGGATCAGGAGAAGGGGAGAGAATTTTTGTAATCAATGGAATTTTTTTTTTAACTTTTCAGGAAAGGTTCATGCCAGGCTCTTTGGTGGACATCCTACATCTTCTACCTTCAAATATCATGATTTCTTGCTAGTTTAGAAACATTCTAGTTCAATATGACACTTTTGGAAGTATTGCACTATAAGGATGTCTTCCAGTGAGATGGTAATGAACCTGATGGTGAATGCAGGTCAGCATAAAATGTGATCCTGCTTTTGCATGGTCCCAGGCTGTCTGTGTTGATGGATAGGCAGGTGATATGTGAGAAAGAGAACTCTGTCCAAGAGAATCATTTCTTGGGGCCAAGAATATTCTTACCCAGTAGCAGCACTACTATTAAACGTTCCTATTATACATCAGAAACATCAGCACTGGGGCTGTGGGCTCAGGTGCCTGAAGATAGAAAGTCAGTAGGTTAGATTATCCTTGGAAAGTTGAACTTAGCTGCAATGTAGGTAGAAGTAAAGCCTCCTTGTGCAAGGACAACTTGAAAGAACGAATGACTTCATGATTAGTAAAGTGTACAAAAGTTTCATTGCGGATATTGGAAACAAAGTATGGGAGCCTGTCAATGACCATTTCTATTTTTTATGGGTTATGGGACTCCTAAAGAAATGCATTTGCATTTGCATCCTTCTGTATGCTATCTGCCAGTTGAAACAGCACCATTTGTTGAAAAGGCTATCTTTTTTCCACTGGATGGTTTTAGCTCCGTTGTCAAAGATCAAGTGACTGTAGGTGTGTGGGTTCATTTCTGGGTCTTCAATTCTATTCCATTGATCTACCTGCCTGTCACTGTACCAATACCATGTAGTTTTGCACATTATTGCTCTGTAGTAGTGCTTGAGGTCCAGGATACTGAATCCCCTAGGAGTTCTTTTACTGTTGAGAATAGTTTTAGCAATCCTGGTTTTTTATTATTCCAGATGAATTTGAGAATTGCTCTTTTTAGCTGTATGAAGAATTGAGTTGGAATTTTGATGTGAATTCCCTTGGATCTTTAGATTGCTTTCATAGATGGCCATTTTTACTGTTAATCCCACTAATTTATGAGCATTGGGGAGCTTTCCATCTTTTGACATCTTTTTCAATTTTTTTCTTCAAAGATTTAAAGTTCTTCTCATACAGGTCTTTACTTTCGTAGTTAGAGTTACCAACAAATATTTTACATTATTTGTGGCTATTGTGAAGGGTGTTGTTTCCAGAATTTCTTTCTCAGTCCATTTATCATTTGTATAGAGGTGGGCCACTGAGCTTTTTTGAGTGAAATGTGTATCCAGCTACTTTGCTTAAGGTGTTTAATCAGTTCTAAGAGTTCCCTGGTAGAATCTTTGGGGTCACTTATGTATACTATCATATCATCTGCAAATATTGATCCTTTGACTTCTTTCTTTCCAATTTGTATCCTCTTGATCACCTCAAGTTTTCTTATTGCTTTAGCTAAAACATCAAGTATTGTATTTAATAGATGTGAAGAGAGTGGGAAGCCTTATCCTGTCCCTGATCTTAGTGGAATTATTTTAAGTTTCCATTTACTATGATGCTGGCTATCTGCTTGGTGTACATTTTTTTAGTATGTTTATGTATGTGTCTTTTATCCCTGATCTCTTCAAGACTTTTATCACAAAATGGTATTGGATTTTGTCAAAGGCTTTTTCAGCATCTAATGAGATTATCATGTGACTTTAAAAACAATTTGTTTATATGGTGGATTGCATTGATAAATTACTTTATGCTGAACCATTCCTGCATCTCTTGGATGAAACCTACTTGATCATGGTGAATAATGTTTTTGCTGTGTTTGTGGATTTGACTTGTGAGCATTTTATTGCATATTTTTACATCAAGGTTCATGAGGGAAATTGGCTTAAAATTGTCTTTCTTAAATTGAAGAAGACCTCCAAAGATGGAAAAATCTTCCATGCTCCTCGATTGGCAGGATTAATATAATTAAAATGGCCATCTTGCCGAAAGCAATCTACAGATTCAATGCAATCCCCATCAAAATCCCAACTCAATTCTTCATAGACTTAGAAAGAACAATTCTCAAATTCATCTAGAATAGCAAAAAACCCAGGATAGCTCAAACTATTCTCAACAGTAATAGAACTTCTGGGGGAATCATTATCCCTGACCTCAAGCAGTGCTACAGAACAATTGTGTTTAAAACGACATGGTATTGGTATAGTGATAGGAAAGTAGATCAATGGAATAGAATTGAAGACCCAGAAATGGACCTACAATATTATGGTCACTTGGTCTTTGACAAAGGAGCTACAATCATCCAGTGGAAAAAAGATAGCCTTTTCAATAAATGGTGCTGGTTCAACTGGAGGTCAGCATGCAAAAGAGTGCAAATTGATCCATTCTTATCTCCTTGTACTAAGCTCAAGTCCGAGTGGATCAAGGACCTCCCCATTAAACCAGACACACTGAAACTAATAGAAAAGAAACTGGGGAAGACCATTGTGGACATGGGCACAGGGGAAAATTTCTTGAACAGAACACCAATAGCTTATGCTCTAAGATCAAGAATTGACAAATGGGACCTCATAAAACTACAAAGTTTCTGTAAGGTAAAGGACATTGTCAAAATGTCAAAACAGGAACCAACAAATTGTGAAAAGATCTTTACCAACACTCTATCTGACAGAGGGCTTATATCCAAGATATACAAAGAACTCAACAAGGTAGACTCCTGAGAGCCAAATATCCCCCTTAAAATGGGCACAAAGCTAAACAAAGAATTTCCACCTGAGGAATATTCAATGGCTGAGAAGCACCTAAAGAAATGTTCAACACCCTTAGTCATCAGGGAAATGCAAATCAAAACAATCCTGGGATTTTACCTCATACCAGTCAGAATGGCTAAGATCAAAAACTCAGGAGAAAACAGGTGCTGGCAAGGATGTGGAGAAAGAGGAATACTCCACTGCTGATGGGGCTGCAAGCTGGTACTACCACCCTGGGAAAAAGTCTGGTGGTTCTTCATAAAACTGGGAATGATACTTCTGAAGGACCCCGCTATACCACTCCTGGGCATATACCCAGCAGACTCCCCAGCATGTAATAAGAATACATGCTCCACTTTATTCATAGCAGCCCTATTTATAATAGCCAGAAGCTGGAAAGAACCCAGATGTCCCTCAATGGAGGAATGCATACAGAAAATGTGGTATACATACACAATGGAGTACTATTCAGCCATTAGAAACAATGAATTTATGAAATTCGTGGACAAATGGATGGAACTGGAGAACATCCTCCTAAGTGAGGTAACCCAGTCTCAACACTCATGGTATGCACTCACTGATAAATGGATATTAGCCTAGAAGCTTGGAATACCCAAGACACAATTCACATATCACATGATGCCCAATAAGAAGGAAGGAGTGACTCCTGGTCCTGGAAAGGCTCAGTGCAGCAGTGTAGGGGAAAGGGAAGGGATGAATTGGGTAACAGGGGGAGGCAAGAGGGCTTATGTGACTTTCAGGGAGGGGGATCCAGGAACGGGAAAATCACTTGAAATGTAAATAAAGATTATATCAAATAAAAAAATTGTCTTTATTGAATCTTTCTGTAGTTTAGACAAAAGTATGATTGTGGTCACATGAAATGAATTTGGCAATGTTCCTTCTGTTTCTGTTTGTAGAATAACTTGAGGAGTATTGGTATTAGCTCTTCTTTGAAAGTCTGATTTCTTCTTTGAAAGAAATAAAGCCATATGGCTCTGGGCTTTTCTTGGTAGGGGGACTTTTAATGATGGCTTCTGTTTTCTTAGGGCTTGTACATCTATTTAGATTGTTCATCTGATCTTGATTTTACTTTGTTAGTGGAATCTGTCAAGAAAATTCTATTTCTTTTGAGATTTTCCAATATTGTGGAGTACCAGTTTTTGAAGTAAGACCTAATAGTTTTTTGAATTCTCTCTGTGTCTGCTGTTTTGTTCCTTTTTTTTTCATTTTTGCTTTTGTAAATTTGGATATTCTTTCAATGCCTTTTAGTTGGTTTTTCTAAGTGTTTGTAAATCCTGTTGATTTTCCCCAAAGACCTGACTCTTTATTTAGCTGATATTTTTTTGTTCTCTTTGTTTCTATTGTGTTGATTTCAGCCCCGAGTTTGACTATTTTCTGTTGTCTATTCTCTTGGGTGTGTTTGCTTCCTTTTTCTCTCTGGATTTCAAGTGTGCTATTAAGTCACTAGTATGAGATCTTGGTGATTTTTTTCTCTCATTAGCTTTCCTTTTAACACTACTGTTATTCTATCCCATAAGTTTGGATATGTTGTGCATTCATTTTTGTTTTTAATTTTAGAGAGCTTTTTTTTCTTTATCTCTTCCTTGACTGGGTGGTCGTTGAATAAAGAATTGTTCATTTTCTATGAGTGTATAGGCTTTTCCTTTGTTTCTGTTGTTGTTGAAGTCAGGCTTTAATCCATGGTGATCTGAGAAAGTACAGGAGTCATTTCCAATTTCTTGTATATGTTAAGAATTGCTTCATGGCCAAGTACATGAACAATTTCGGAGACGTTATTCCACAAGGTGCTGAGAAGAAGGTATAGTCTTCTGTGTTAGGGTGAACTGTTATATAGAAATCTATTGGGTCTACTTGATTCATAATGTCTGTTAGTTTCATTATTTCTCTGTTTAGTTTCTGCCTGGTTGACCTGTTCACTGTTGAGAGTTGGGTGTTGAGATCTCTCACTATTAATGTTTGGGGATCGATGTATGATTTAAGCTTTAGTAATATTTCTTTTACAGTTGTGCTTGTCCTTGAATTTGGGGCATATGAAAATCTATGTTGTTAGATCAGAGTGGCTGCATCATTTTGTGTTTTATGTCTATTTTCTTCGAAAAAAATCACCAGCCCTTTACACTGCTGAGTCAATGTGTATCTTTGTTGTTTAGGTGTGTTACTTTTATGCAGCAGAATGATGGACATGTTTTTTCATCCATTCTGTTGGCCTGCAATTTTTTCTTGTAGAATTGAGAACATTGATGTTGAGAGATATTAATGACCAATGATTGCTAATGTCTGTTATTTTGATGTTGGTGGCAGTTTGTGTGTGTGTGTGTGTGTGTGTGTGTGTGTGTGTTTGTATTCCTCCCTCTTTTGTTGTTTTATTTTGCTGGTGGGAATTCATTAATTTCCTGTGTTTTCTTGAGTGTAGTTAATCTCTGTGGGTTGGAATTTTTCTTCTATTATCTTCTATAGGACTGGAATTATTGATAAATGTGCCTAAATTTGGTTTTGCTATGGAATATCCTTTTTTCTCTAGCTATTGTGATTGAAAATTTGCTGGGCAACGTAGCTTGAGCTAACATCTGTGGTCTCTTAGATTTTGCAAGACATTTGCCCAGGCCCCTCTGGCTTTCAAAGTTTTTGTTGGGAAGTCAGGTTTAGTTTTAATACATTTACAATCATGTGATATTTGGCCTGTTACTTTACAGTTTTTTACATTCTTTCTTTGTTCTATATATTTAGTATTTTGATTACTATATGATGGGGAGGTTTTCTTTTCTGGTCCAATCCATTTGGTGTTCCATAAGCTTCTTCTATGCTTATAGGCATTTCTTTATATAGGGCAGAAAAATTTTCTTTGATTTTGTGGGAAATGTCCAAAGGCTGGGCCTTTGAGCTGGGAATCTTCTTTTATTCCCATTTTTCTTAGGTTTGGTCCTTTTATAGTGTCCTCGATTTTGTGAATGTTTTGTGTCAAGGACATTTTCCATGGAGCATTTTCTTTGACCAATTTATCAATATCTTCCATGCCTAAGATTCTCTCGTATATCTCTTGATTTCCTTTGTTGATTCTTGTTTTTGTAGTTTCCATTCACTTACCTGGAATTTTCATCTCTAGGATTTCCTCAGTTTCTATTTTGTTCTGTTTGTTTGTGTGTTTTAATTGCATCTATTTCCATTTTCAGGTCTTGATTAGTGTTATTCATTTCTTTCACCCATTTGATTATTTTTCCATGTATTTCATTAAGGGATCTACATTCACATAGAGTGCTCTGCAATTTTTGTCAGCATGCATACTTCATGCCCGTGTAGGTCAGAATATAGTATTAGATGGCCTGAAACTAGAGTGATCAGTAGTTGGAAGCTGGTATGCGGATATTGGGAACTAAACCCAGATTCTCCTTAAGAACAACATGTGCTCTTAAACATTGAACCATATCTTTAGCTCCAGAAACTGGGCCTCTTACACAGTCGTGGAAATATGAACTAGAACCATAAGTATTAAGAATATAACCCCATAGGAAAAACAACAATACCAACCAACCAGACCCCCAGAGCTTCCAGGGACTAAGCCACCAACCAAGGAAGATACATGACTCTGGCTGCATGTGTACCAAGGGTCAGCCTTGTCAGGCAACAATGGGAGGACAGGTTCTGGGTTTTATGAAGATATGATAGATCCTCCATTGTAGGGCAATTGAGGGCCCGGAGGTAGGAGTGGGTGGGTGAGTAGAAGAACACTCTCACAGAAGTAGGGGGTTTCCCAGAGAGGGGGAAAACAGGTTAGGGCATAACACTTGATGTGTAAATAAATTTAAAAAAATAATAAATGAATAAAAAGAAAGAATACAACAAATAGTTCTCAAAAACAGAAATAAAAATAATGGTATTTTATGATTCTGTTGCTGTGGCAACTGAACCTTGCCCTAATGAATAAAGATATCAAGGGACTAATCACTAGGCAAGTAGGCAGGACTTTAGGGTCTGGAAGATGAAGAGGGGAGGCAGGAGAAAGGAATTTCCTTTTCAGACAATGGGAGAAGGAAGGCAGACAGACTAGGAAAATGGAGACTGTTGTTTCGAGTGGATCCTGCACTGGAGGATTTATAACAGAATAGCTTAAAAAATTAGGGTGTGAAGTTCTGCCTGCAGTGATTGTATTCTAAACTAAATTTGTGTAGTGTTTTCTTTCACGCAATGATTCAAGTGGGTTCCAGTGAAAGGTAAGCAGCAGAGCATGGTGTCCAAGAGTCCACCCCAACCAGCCTCGGGAACTTGGAAGCACAGTGCTTGTGTCTCATCAGCCAGCCAGGAGGGATTACCAAGGGTGAGACAGGCCCTGGCTAAAAGTAAAGAATTTGGGCTTGGCCTGTCCTCTGAGCTGCAGACAGACAGAGATCACCGGCTGGTGCCTACCCTGCAATAGCATGGGCTGCTTTCTTAGTATTTCATGCAACAAGTTGCTGTGTCTCAGGATACTTTTTTAAGTTAATTGAAATCAGAATCTTTTCAATTTCAAGTTCTATATTCACTTGTGTCTGTTTATTGACTGTAGTGAGGGCCTCTATCGGCTCCTTTTAAGGATAGCACATACTCATGTACTCTGATGTCATTCACTCCTCCACGGTCCACTAACTGCCCTCTTTCTCAGAGACAACCCATAGGATTTGAAGTTGTTGTATATCATCTTGCATTTACAAATGAGAAAACTTGCTTGGTAATTTGTGTTTCTGAGTTTGGTTTATTTCACTCAATATGATAATCTTATATGTGGCCATTTCCTAGGAAATGATTTGGTCAAAATCAGAATATCCAAGGGATATTGACACCTGCAAGTTGATGCCAATCCCATTAACAATAGATAAGATGTGTCAAAACCTAGATGCCCATGGAGAAGTAAATGGATAAAGAAAGTATGACAGGAGGCCACTGCGACATGATCCCACACCCGTGATGTTTATAAAAGCCAAAGACATAAAAAGGGGGGAAACAGACCATTGGTTTGTGGGAGCTGAGGTTGGAGGAATCAGAAGGATAGCAATTAGTGGGTATTAACCTTTAGTTCTGTCAGATAAAAACCTTCTACAGGTCTGACGTTTAACACTGAGGGCACTGCATTGAACATTTAAAAATCTATTTCTTGTAGAGATTCTTTGTTACACGATTTATAAGAATATAATGACAGATCAAATGGAATGAATGATAGCACAAAGTTTATTAAAATTTTTTTGCTTCCAGGTACACTGCTCATAAATGAACAGGAAGAAGAAAATGGTAGATAAAAATCTGGGGTGACTCAGAAGAAAATACAGTTGAGAAGATAAAAGGTTGAATAAAGTTATTCTTGGAGGGAAGAGTTTTTTGTCAGTTGTTTCAGGGGAGATGTAAAGAGCATGGCTCGACCTCAATCTGATGCCAGACCTTCCCAGCAGGCAGCTGTGATGACAGGACACGATCCAGAATCCGTGGAGATGAGGAGACTCCATCCTCTGCAAAGCATTTCATCTCTTAAGCCACACTGGAATTTGTCAAGTCCCCTGGTAAGAACATGAAGTTGGCCAGCCAAGCTAAAGAGGTGGTTTTGAGCAGACAGGCCATTGCAACTCTCACTGGAGCATGACTTTTCAGGCATTCTTTGTGGACTGGTCATCATCAGCAGGTGGGCACACACAGCAGGGAGGGCAGCAGGGTGTGCTGCAGCCAATGATCACACAGGTGGGTTTGAAAGAGGTGGTCTTGCAGCAGCTGGTTTCACAGCAAGTTGGTTGGCAGCAGAGCTGGAGGAGGCTAGGCTGGCAGCAGCTGGGCTGGCAGCAGGGTGTGCTGCAGCAGATGGCCACACAGGCTGGTTTGCAACAGCTGCTGTCACAGCAGGTAGTGTCACAGCAGGTTGGAGGACAGCACAGCTGGGAAGAGCTGTTGACAGTCTTGGTGCTGTGGCAGCAGATAGCCTTACAGCAACAGGGTGTGCTGCAGCAACTTGGGGCACAGCAAGGCTGGCAGCAGATGAACACAGGGCAGCTGGATTCAGAGCTGCTGGTGGTCTTGCAGCAGGTGGTCTTGCAGCAGCATGGCTGACAGGTGTGTGTCATGGTGTCAGGAGAGGAAGGTGATATTGTGTTCCCGGGTGAGTCTACAATGTAGCAAGTTCTTCCAGTCAGGGCCTTTTATACAACAGGCCTGCAAGTTTTAGACCAGTCAGGAGGACTTTTCCTCCTTGTTTATCATTTTCCATATTTAATTTGTTTTCATCAAGGAAGAATTTCTCACCCAATGCTCTGAATCATTTGAAAGCATTCATTACTTATCTGGTGATAACTTTCTTGAAGTTTTCCCTATAAATCGGGGGTCCAGCCCATCAGCTTTGCTGTAACTCTGATGGTCATCTGGGCCTTTGTTAGCTTCTGACTGTATGGATGGTCAAGATCACTGTGTTCTTACAACTTTCTCCCAGTATTCGCGCATGGAAGTACAAATGTCTCTGCACAGGAGTGTGCTGTATTCACAGTCATGAACTCAACAACTATTTCCCTGTCTATTTGTCCATGGAGCCCAATTCCAAACTGTCTTAGTTGTCAATTTCTGCTGCATAAATTCCTGTACCTATGTATCTGAGGCATAGTAAAGGTGCTGTGGGATAGTTTCTGGAATAATGTGTTTCATAGCAGAGTAAACAATTCTGAAGGGTATGAAAAGAAACAAAGAAACAATCACCCAGCACTTAGGAATAGGCACACATCAGTGGATGTGCAGGTGAGCACTGGTCCCGACTCTCTGACTAGGGCAGCTCCTGGGAAAGATACATTTTAGTCTCAGATCCAGACAAACCATGGTGAACAGGTGACTCCAGCTCACAGTGGATGGCTGCAGTCAGGGATCTTAGACTGTTGATCCTTTCCTTGATTTTCCTTCCCTCTGCCCTGCTCCCTTTACCTCTAACCCCATCTCTCTAGCTAGCCTTTCTCTCTAGCTAGCCTCTCCTTCAGTTTCTATTTCTTCTTTCTCTTCAATGAAAGAATCATGTATTTATTATCCATTTTACCCGTGAGCACTAAGATGTGCCCCCTCTCTCTTTTTCTACTACTCATACTAATAAATGTAAATTATTAATTTCTCATTTGCGAGAATAAAGAGCAAGCACAGCCATCCCAGTATTGATAAAATGGAAATTAAACCAGTTCCTACAAACCATTTCATGTCACCAACCCCCAAACACTTCTTCCTACTGCCATCCAGGGTCTGTCCGTCTTCCAATCCTGGGCATTGCTTTTAACTTCTTTGCAAATTAAAATTATTCTGTCTTCTTTCATAGGATAATTGTGACAATCTTTACCATTATGACCCCAAGTTTGCTTGCTTTCATTCCTATGCACTCTTCAAGTGGATGAATTTGACACAGCTCATTGGCTAACATGAACTATTTGGGAGTATTCATAACCACACTGCTACAAGTCTTTCTGTCTTAAATGCTACTGCTGAATGTAGAGGACTGGGTACCCGGAAACTTGCTTCTCATGAAATGTTTGTACATTCCTTCGCAGGAGCCTAGCCCCCTTTTCACTACATTTGTTCTTGGATATTTTGTTTTTTATTGTTCTACCTGGGTTTCAATTTATAACTTTCATTTTTGTTTCTTATGTCATACAGAAAGTCACTACCCTCTCTGTGGCCCCTGCGGCGTCCTCTGGAATAATTTTTTTCTTTCAAAATAGTCAGTCCATTTGTTCTTTTGTGTGCTTTCCCCTGCTTCTTTGAGGAAACATGAAATCTCTGTTTTTGAGTCTGACTTAACAAGATGATCTCCAAATTTAACCCATTAAGTGCTGGGTGACATCATTTTGTCCTTCCTTCTATACACCATGTTTTATATATACATTACCCCACTGATAGACAGGCAGCTCTTTCTTTGTTTTATGTATTGCATAGTAGATTAGATTGCTCACATGGTAGTTGTAATTTTAGTGTTTTTTAAATATCCTACAAGCTAATTTCCATACAGCTTGTACTAATTTACATTCCCATTAACTGTGTGTAAAGGTTTTCTTTCCCCCTTGTATCCTCACCAGCACTTGTTATTATTTGTTTTCTTGATGACAACTGTTCTTGACAGGAATGTGGTAGAATTTCAAAGAACTTTTGATTTGCATTTTCTCATGACTAATGGTGTTGAATACTTTTTAATGCATTCTTATAATAATTTATAATTTTTGCTTTTAAAAATCATCAAATAATATGACTAATGATAGGATTACCTTTTTTTAATTTTAACTTTTAAGTTCTCATATATATGTATATATTTATATATTTGTATACATAGACACATGTATAAACATATACACATTTATTTGTGTATATATGTGCCTATTTGTATAATACAATATATATTTATACATACATGTACATGTATATATACAAATAAATATGCATATATACATATACACATATTTGTGTATATAATACATTTATTTATGTATTTAACCTCTTTCTGTGTCAAAGAGGTTAAATACATAAATATGTGTATTTACATATGTTTATGTAATACATAAATATATAGAGTTTATACATATGTACATATATATAAATAAATATTGTATTACATTATGCATATATATTCAAATATATCTGTTAATATAAATACATATATGTTAGTTATATTATACAAATACATAAATACATACACACACACACACACACACACACACATGGATATTAACCCTCTCTTCGGTACCTGGTTGACAACATTACTGCTCAAATCACTGTCTATGTACTCATATATCTGCTGCCTGGAAGGTTTGGGGTGGTTGCTCTTCTACAATATTGATCTTTGCCTGTGCTTAGATTACAAAGTTCATTGCAAGATGAACATGCTGCTGTGGTATCCATAGTGATAGAATGAATGATTGACATCTAGCCTGTCTCTTGCCTCTCTAGAGCCTCTTGTCTCATGTCCCTGTGTTTAGAAAGGTTTACTTTTTGGTAGACTTTAGGAGGAGAGGGAAGTGATGGGCAAATCAGCCTGCTATTCAAAGGATGAGGATTCTTTGAGGATCAGGGGAAAGTGGGAGAATTTTTATAACCAATGGACCTTTTTTTTTTTTTTTTTTAACTTTTCAGGAAACGTGGAAGCCAGGCTCTTTGGTGGACATCCTACATCTTCTACCTTAAAATATCATAATTTCTTGGTAGGTTAGAAATATTCTAGGTCAATATGACACTGTTGGAAGTATTGTACTAGTAGAATGTCTTCTAGTGAGTTGATAGTGAACCTAATGGTGAATGCAGGTCAGCATAAAATGTGAACCTGCTTTTGCATGGTCCCAGGCTGTCGGTGTTGATGGCTAGGCAGGTAATATGTTTAAAAGGACTCTGTCCAAGAGAATCATCTCTCAGGGTCAAGAATATTCTTATCCAGTAGCAGCAATACTATTAAATGTTCCTATTATACATCAGAAACATCAGCACTGGGGCTGTGGGCTCAGGTGCCTGAAGATAGAAAGTCAGTAGGTTAGATTATCCTTGGAAAGTTGAACTCAGCTGCAATGTAGGTAGGAGTAAAGCCTTCTTGTGCAAGGACAACTTGAAAGAATGAATGACTTCATGATTAGTCATGTGTACAAAAGTTTGATTGCAGATACTGAAAAATAAGTATGGGAGCCTGTCAATGGCTACTTCTATTTCTTTAGGGGTTATGGGACCCCTAAAGAAATGCATTTGCATTCACATTCTTCTGCTTGCTAGCTGCCAGTTGAAACAGCACCATTTGTTGAAAAGGCTATCTTTTTTCCACTGGATGGTTTTAACTCTTTTGTCAAAGATCAAGTGACCGTAGGTATGTGGGTTCATTTCTGGGTCTTCAGTTCTATTCCATTGATCTACCTGCCTGTCACTGTACGAATACCATGTAGTTTTTCACCACTACTACTATTGCTCTGTAGTACTGCTTGAGGTCCAGGATACTGATTCCCCTAGAAGTTCTTTTACTGTTGAGAATAGTTTTAGCTATCCTGGATTTTTTGTTATTCCAGATGAATTTGAGAATTGATCTTTCTAGCTCTATGAAGAATTGAATAGGGATTTTGATGTGAATTGCCTTGAATCTCTAGATTGCTTTGGTAGATGGTCATTTTTACTGTTAATCCCACTAATTTATGAGCATTGGAGAGCTCTCCATCTTTTGACATCTTTTTCAATTTTTTTCTTCAAAGATTTAAAGTTCTTCTCATACAGGCCTTTCACTTTCTTAGTTAGAGTTACCCACAAATATTTTACATTATTTGTGACTATTGTGAAGGGTGTTGTTTCCAGAATTTCTTTCTCAGTCTATTTATCATTTGTATAGATCTGGGCCACTGAGGTTTTTTTTTTTTTAATTTTCTATATTCTTTGTTTACATTCCAAATGCTTTCTCCTTTCCCAGTCCCCCCCTCACAATATGTCCCATAAGTCCTCTTCTCTCTGCCCAATCCCCAATCACTGCCCCCCCCCCATTTCTTTGTTCTAGTACTCCCCTACCATACTGGATCAAGTCTTTTCAGGACCAGGGACCTCTCCTTCCTTTTACTTGGGAATCATATGATTTGCTAATTGTGACTTGACTATTCAGAGCTTCTGGGCTAATTAATATCCACATATCAGTGATTGCATTTCATGTGTATTCTTTTACCTCATTTAGGATGATATTTTCCAGTTCCAACCATTTGCCTACAATTTTCATGAATTCATTGTTTTTAATTGCTGTGTAGTATTCCATTGTATAAATATACCACATTTTCTGTATCCATTCCTCCATTGAGGGACATCTGGGTTCTTTCCAGCTTCTGGCTATTATAAATAAGGCTGCTATGAACATAGTGGAGCATGTGTCTTTGTTGCAGGCAGGGGAATTCTCTGGGTATATGCCCAGGAGTGGTATGACAGGGTCTTCTGGAAGTGTCATGCCCAATTTTCTTAGGAACCACCAGACTGATTTCCAGAGTGGTTGTACCTTCTTGCAATCCCACCAACAGTGGAGGAGTGTTCCTCTTTCTCCACATCCTCGCCAGCATCTGCTGTCTCTTGAGTTTTTAATCTTAGCCATTCTGACTGGTGTGAGGTGGAATCTCAGGGTTGTTTTGATTTGCATTTTCCTGATGACTAATGATGTTGAACATCTCTTAAGGGGCTTCTCAGCCATCCGAATTTCTTCAGGTGAAAGTTCTTTGTTTAGCTCTGTACACCATTTTTGTTTTTGTTTTTGTTTTGTTTTGTTTTGTTTTAATTTTTTGAGACCGGGTTTTTCTGTATAGCTCCAGCTGTCCTGGAACTTATTCTGTAGACCAGGCTGGCTTTGAACTCAGAAATCCGCCTGCCTCTGTCTCCCAAATGCTGGGATTACAGGTGTGTGCCACCGTGCCTGGCTTGTACCCCATTTTTAATAGGGTTATTTGGTTCTCTGGGGTCTAACTTCTTGAGTTCTTTGTATATATTGGATATTAGCCCTCTGTCGGATGTGGGCTTGGTGAAGATCTTTTCCCAATTAGTTGGTTGCTGTTTTGTCCTTCTGACAGTGTCTTTTGCTTTACAAAAACTTTGTAATTTTATGAGGTCCTATTTGTCAATTCTTGATCTTAGAACATAAGCTATTGATGTTCTGTTCAGGAACTTTCCCCCTGTACCCATGTCCTCCAGAGTCTTCCCCCAGTTTCTTTTCTATTAGTTTCAGTGTGTCTGGTTTTATGTAGAGGTCCTTGACCCACTTGGAGTTGACCTTAGTACAAGGGGATAAGAGTAGATCAATTCGCAATCTTCTGTGATTTTCTTTTTAGTGAACTGTGTATACAGCTACTTTGATTAAGGTGTTTAATCACTTGTAAGAGTTCCCTGGTAGAATTTTTGGGGTCACTTATGTATACTATCATATCATCTACAAATATTGATATGTTGACTTCTTTCTTTCCAATTTGTATCTTACCTCAAGTTTTCTTATTGCTTTAGCTAAAACATCAAGTACTGTATTGAATAGATATGAAGAGAGTAGAAAGCCTTTTTGTGGAATTATTTTAAGTTTCTCTCCATTTAATTTGATGCTGGTTATCTGCTTGGTGTACATTTTCATTTTTAGTATGTTTATGTATGTGTCTTTTATCCCTGATCTCTTCAAGACTTTTATCATGAAAGGGTGTTGGATTTTGTCGAAGTCTTTTTCAGCCTCTAATGAGATTATCTTGTGACTTTAAAATCAGTTTGTTTATATGGTGGATTACACTGATACATTTTTTATGCTGAACCATTCCTGCATCTCTTGGATAAAACCTACTTGATCATGGTGAATGATTTTTTTTTTTTTTTTGCTGTGTTTTTGGATTTGACTTGTGAGCATTTTATTGCATATTTTTACATCAAGGTTCATGAGGCAAATTGGCTTAAAATTGTCTTTCTTTATTGAGTCTTTCTGTAGTTTAGACAACAGTGCGGTTGTGGCCACATGAACTAAATTTGGCAATGTTCCTTCTGTTTCTGTTTGTAGAATAACTTGAGGAGTATTGGTAATAGCTCTTCTTTGAAAGTCTGTTTTCTTCTTTGAAAGAATTTTGCACTAAGGCCATCTGGCTGGGCTTTTCTTGGTTGGGGGACTTTTAATGATGGCTTCTATTTTCTTATATCTATTTAGATCATTCATCTCATCTTGATTTTACTTTGTTAGTGGAATCTGTCAATAAAATTCTCTCTCTCTCTCTCTTTTTTTTTTTTTTTGCAATTTTTCCAATACTGTGGAGTACCAGTTTTTGAAGTAAGACCTAATGGTTTTTTGAATTCCCTCTCTGTCTGTTGTTATGCTCATTTTTTCATTTTTAAATTTGGATATTCTTTCAATGCCTTTTAGTTGGTTTGCCTAAGTGTTTGTAAATCCTGTTGATTTTCCCCAAGAACTGACTCTATATCTAGCTGATTTAATTTTATTATTCTTTTTGTTTCTATTGTGTTGATTTCAGCCCTGAGTTTGACTATTTTCTGTTGTCTAGTCTCTTGGGTGCGTTTGCTTCCTTTTTCTTTCTTGGCTTTCAGGTGTGCTGTTAAGTCACTAGTATGAGAGCTCAGTAATTTTTTTCTCTTATGAGCTTTCCTTTTAACACTTGTTATTCTATCCCATAAGTTTGGATATGTTGTGCATTCATGTTCCTTAAATTCTACAGAGCATTTTTCTCTTTATCTCTTTCTTGACTGGGTGGTCATTGAGTAAAGAATTGTTCATTTTGTATGGGTAAATAGGCTTTTCCTTTGTTTCTGTTGTTGCTGAAGTCAGGCTTTAATCCATTGTGTTCTGAGAAAGTACAGGGTTATTTCCAATTTCTTGTATGTGTTAAGAATTGCTTCATGGCCTAGTACATGAACAGTTTTGGAGAAGGTTCCACAAGGTGCTGAGAAGAAGGCATATTCTTCTGTGTTTGGGTGAAATGTTATATAGAAATCAATTGGGTCTACTTGATTCATAATATCTGTTACTTTAATTATTTCTTTGTTTAGTTTCTGCCTGGTCGACCTGTTCACTGTTGAGAGTTGGGTGTTGAGTTCTCTCACTATTAATGTTTGGGGATCAATGTATGATTTAAGCTATAGTAATATTTCTTTTACAGTTGTGCTTGCCCTTGAATTTGGGATATATATATATGAATGATTGAGAAGTAATCTTGGTGAACTTTTTTGGTGAAATATGAAGTGTCCTTCTCTATCTCTTTTCTCTTTTGATTAATTTTGAGTGAAACTCTATGTTGTTAGATCAGAGTGGCTGCATCATTTTGTGTTTTATGTCCATTTTTATTGAAATAATGTCCAGCCCTTTACACTGCTGAGTCAATGTCTATCTTTGATGTTTAGGTGTGTTTCTTTTATGCAGCAGAATGATGGACATGTTTTTTCTTCCATTCTGTTAGCCTGTACTTTTTTTTTGTAGAATTGAGAACATTGATGTTGAGAGATATTAATGACCAATGATTGCTAATGTCTGTTATTTTGATGTTGTTGGCAGTTTTGTGTGTGTGTGTGTGTGTGTGTGTGTGTATTCCTCCCTCTTTTCTTGTTTTGTTTTACTGGTGGGAATTCATTTATTTCTTGTGTTTTCTTGAGTGTAGTTAATCTCCCTGGATTGGAGTTTTTCTTTTACTATCTTCTGTAGGATTAGATTTATGGATACATGTTTCTAAATTTGGCTTTGCTATGGAATATTGTTTTTTTCTCTAGCTATTGTGATCGAAAATTTGCTGGGCAATGTAGCTTGTGCTAACATCTATGGTCTCTTAGAGTTTGCAAGACATTTGCTCAGGCCCCTCTGGCTTTCAGTCTTTGTTGCAAAGTCAGGTTTAATTTTAATACATTTACTGTTAAGTGATATTTGGTCTATTACTTTGCAGCTTTTAATATTCTTTCTTCATTCTATACATTTAGTATTTTGATTATTATATGATGGGGAGGTTTTGTTTTCTAGTCCAACTCTATTTGGTGTTCTGTAAGCTTCTTATATGTTTATAGGCATTTCTTATTCAGGGCAGGAACATTTTCTATGATTTTGTGGAAAATATTTTCTGGGCCTTTGAGCTGGGAATCTTCTTCTATTCCTATTATTCTTAGGTTTGGTCTTTTTATAGTGTCCAAGATTTTGTGAATGTTTTGTGTCAAGAACATTTCATACAGAGCATTTTCTTTGGCCAATTTATCAATATCTTCTATGCCTAAAATTCTCTTGTACATCTCTTGATTTCTGTTGGTGATGCTTGTTTTATAGTTCCCCTTCACTTACCTGGATTTTTCATTTCCAGGATTCTCTCGGTTTCTATTTTGTTCTGTTTTTTTGTTTGTTTGTTTTAATTGCTTCTCTTTCCATTTTTGGGTTTCTATCAGTTTTATTCATTTCCTTCAACCTGTTTGATTATATTTTACTGTATTTCATTAGGGGATTACATTCACATAAAATGCTCCCCAATTTTTGTCAGCATGCATACTTCATGCCCATGTAGGTCAAAATATACCATTAGATGGCCTGAAACTATAGTGATGGTTGGAAGCTGGTATGTGGATATTGGGGACTAAACCCAGATCCTCCTTAAGAGCAACATGTGCTCTTCAACATTGAACCATCTCTTTAGCCCCAGAAACTGGACTCTTATATAGCAGTGGAAATATGAAGTAGAACCATAAGTGTTACGAATACAACCCCATAGGAAGAACAACAGTATCAACCAACCAGACCCCCCACCCCAGAGCTCCCAGGGACTAAGCCACCAACCAAGGAAGACACATGGCTCCAGCTGCATATGTACCAGAGGTCAGCCTTGTCAGGCATCAATGGGAGGAGAGATTCTTGGATATATGAATGACTGATAGATACCCCATTGTAGGGCATTTGAGGGCCCAGTGGTGGGAGTGGAAGGGTGGGTGGGTGGGTAGAAGAACACCTCCATAGACGCAGGGGGTTTCCCGGAGAAGGAGAAACCAGGTAAGGGGATAACACTTGATGTGTAAATATATTAAAAAATAATAAATGAATAAAAAAGAAAGAATACAACAAGTAGTCCTCATAAAAAAAAAGAAATAAAAATAATGGTACTTTATGACTCAGTTGCTGTGGCAGAACCTTCCCCTAATGAATAAATATTTCAAGGGACTAATTACTAGGCAAGTAGGCAGGCCTTTAGGGTCTAGAAGAAGAAGAGGCCAGGCAAGAGAAAGGCATTTCCTTTTCAGACAGGGAGAGAAGGGATGCAGACAGAATGTGGGAAAACAGGCTGTTGTTTCGAGTGGCTCTGCCACTGGAGGGTTTATAACAGAATACCTTACAAAGCTAGGGTGCGAGGCTCTGCCCGCAGCAATTGTATTACCTGCTGATTCTAAACTAAGATTGTGTGCGTTTTCCTTCACACAGTAATTCAAGTGGGTCCCAGAGAAAGGTCCAACAGCAGCAGATCATGATGTCCAAGAGTACACCCCAGCCTTCTGGAGGAATTTGGAAGCACAGAGCTGGTGTGTCACCTGCCAGCCATGGAAACTTAGCGTGGGTGAGACAGGCCCTGGCTAAAAGGAAAGAATTCGGTCTTGGCCTGTCTGCGGGGCTAGAGACAGACAGAGGCCACAGGCAGGTGCCTACCAGGGATATAGCATGAGATGCCTGTTTAATATTTCATGCAATAAGTTGCTGTGTCTCAGGATATATTTTAAGTTAATTGAAATCAGAATCTTTGTAATTTCAAGTTCTATTTTCACTTGTGTCTGTTTATTGACTGTAGTGAGGGCCTCTTTGGGTCCTTTTAAGGATAGCACATACTCATGTACTCTGATGTCATTCACTCCTCCATGGTCCACTAACTACCCTCTTTCTCACAGGCAACCCACAGGATTTGAAGTTGTTGTATAACATCTTGCATTTACAAATGAGAAAACTTGGTTGGTAATTTGTGTTTCTGAGTTTGGTTTATTTCACTCAATATGATAATCTTATATGTGGCCATTTCCTAGGAAATGATTTGGTTGAAATCAGAATATCCAAGGGATATTGACACCTGCAAGTTGATGCCAATCCCATTAACAATAGATAAGATGTGTCAAAACCTAGATGCCCATGGAGAAGTAAATGGATAAAGAAAGTATGACAGGAGGCCATGGCTTCATGATCCCACACCCGTGATGTTTATAAAAGCCAAAGACATAAAAGGGGAAACAGACCATTGGTTTGTGGGAGCTGAGGTTGGAGGAATCAGAAGGATAGCAATTAGTGGGTATTAAATTTTAGTTATGTCAGATGAAAACCTTCCACGGTTCTGACGTTCAACACTGAGGGCACTGCATTGAACATTTAAAAATCTATGGCTTATAAGAGATTCTTTGTTAAGCAATTTATAAGAATGTAATGACAGATCAAATGGAATGAATGATAGCATAAAGTTTATTAAAGTTGTTTCTAGGTACACAGCTCCTAAGTGAGCAGGAAGGAAATGGTAGATAAAAGTCTGGGGTGACTCAGAAGAAAAAACAGGTGAGAAGATAACAGGTTAAATAAAGTTATTCTTGGAGGGAAGAGTTTTTGTCAGTTGTTTCATGGGAGATGTAAAGAGCATGGCTCGACCTAAATCTGATGCCAGACCTTCCCAGCAGGCAGCTGTGATGACAGGACACGATCCAGAATCTGTGGAGATGAGGAGACTCCATCCTTCCTCTAAGCATTTCATCTCTTAAGCCACACAGGACATTTGTCAGGTCCCCTGGTAAGAACGTGAAGTTGGCCAGCAAAGGTTAAGAGGAGGCTTTGAGCAGACAGGGCATGCCAGCTCTCACCGGAGCATGGCTTTTCAGGCATTCTTTGGGGACTGGTCATCATCAGCAGGTGGACACACACAGCAGGGCTGGCAGCAGGGTGTGCTGCAGCCAATGATCACACAGGTGGGTTTGAAAGAGGTGGTCTTGCAGCAGCTGGTTTCACAGCAAGTTGGTTGGCAGCAGAGCTGGAGGAGGCTAGGCTGGCAGCAGCTGGGCTGGCAGCAGCTGGGCTGACAGCAGGTGGGCACGCAGTAAATGGTCACACAGGTTGGTTTGCAACAGTTGCTGTCACAGAAGGTTGGAGGACAGCACAGCTGGGAAGAGCTGTTGACAGTCTTGGTGCTCTGACAGCAGATAGCCTTGCAGCAACAGGGTGTGCTGCAGCAACTTGGGGCACAGCAAGGCTGGCAGTAGATGAACACAGGGCAGTTGGATTCAGAGCTGGATTCAGAGCTGCTGGTGGTCTTGCAGCAGGTGGTCTTGCAGCAGCATGGCTGACAGGTGTGTGTCATGGTGTCAGGAGTGGAGGGTGATATTGTGTTCCCAGGTGAGTCTACAATGTAGCAAGTTCTTCCAGTCAGGGCCTTTTATACAACAGGCCTCCAAGGTTTGGACCAATCAGAAGGACTTGTCCTCCTTATTTATCATTTCCCATATTTTATTTGTGTTCATCAAAGAAGAATTTCTCACCCAAAGCTCTGAATCATTTACAAACATTCATTACTTATCTGGTTATTGAAGTTTTCCAATAAATCAGGGATTCATCTGTCAGCTTTGTTGTAACTCTGATGGTCATCTGGGCCTTTGTTAGCTCCTGAGTGTACGGGAAGTTTAAGAGTACTGCGTTCTTACAACTTTCTTCCTGTAACTCTACTTAGATGTATAAATGTCTTTGCACAGGAGTGTGCTGTGTTCACAATCATGGTCTCAACATCTATTTCTCCGTCTGTTTGTCCACAAGGTCTAATTCCAAACTGTCTTATTGGTCAATCTCTGTGTAAATTCCTGTACCTGTGTTTCTGAGGCATAGTAAAGGTGCTGTGAAATAATTTCTGGGACAACATGTTTCATAGCAAAGTAAACCAAGACTGGTGGGTATGAAAAAAACAGCACATTAGTAGTAATGAGGCATCATGGGATGTGTGGCTGGCCATCAGTCCTGACTTTATGTCTACTCCTGGGTGGTGGTATGACGCACAAATATGTATTTTTTGATTATACAAAGTGTGTCCCTGTGCTCTGAATTATTCATTGGAGCTGGCCAGCAACAGGCTAGCAGGTTATGTAAATGTAGCTTCTTCAAAGACCTATAAAACAGAGAGAAGCTGCTGTGCTGAGGTCACAAAGCCCCCAAAGCTGAGGGGTTGTGTAAAGAGTGTGACTTTTGCATAACAAAGGGCAGGATGCTTGGAGCTGGGGCCGCTGGAAGAACCAGCAGCAAGTCAGGAGGGAGGAGGAGGAGGAGAGAGACAGAGACAGAGAGACAGAGAGAGCCTGGGACAAGACAGGAAAGTAGCACAGAGGGAGCCACCTGGAGGGAGGCAAGGGCAGAGAAGTCTGGTCAAGTTAGAATCTAGCTGAGTGATGCCCCCAGCAAAAGGCTGTTCGCCTTAAACCATACCGATATCTCATCGATATCTCGTCTTCGTGACTTTATTATTAAATCTCAAGTGGGATCTCCAAAATCCCCAAGTACTGAGAACATCATGGGGAGAAAAGCACTTTTAGCTTCATATCCAGACAAGCCAGGGTGAGCAGGTAACCCCAGTGCACACCTGGCTGGAAGCAGCATCTCCTTATGTGTATTCCTGTCTCTGATCTTTCTTCTTCACTTCACAGTTTTATTTCTTTTCCTTCTATTCAATGTGAGAATCATGATTATTTGAGACATATCTAATTTATTACCTTATTTATCTGTGATAACTAAGATAAGCATATTTTTCTCTTTCTCCTCTCTCTCATTTTCTTTCTCTCTCAGACTACTATTCATACTACAAAAGACATTGGAGATTAATTTCCCATTTAAAGGAATAAAGGCAAATACAGCCATACCATTATAAAGAAATGAAAATCATCACCAGTCCTTACAAATCATCTCCTGTCACCCATTCCTACAGACTGCTTCTACTGCCATCCAGGGTCTCTCTTCCAACTGGGCATCACTTTTAACTTGTTTGCCAATCAAAATTAATCTCCATCTTTTCTTATAGGATAGTTGGCATTGTCTTGACCCTTATGACCACCAGTTTGTTCCCTCTCATTTCTATGGAATCTTCTACTGAAAGAATTTGACATAGCTCATCGGTTGATGTCTTTTGTTTGTTTGTTCTCGAGAAAACAAGTTGTTTACAGTTTGGGACTATTCAAAACCACACTGCTAAGTGTGTTTCTGTTTTAAATGTATTACTGGATGTATACGACAAATTCTCAGATGTCTATGAGGGTGACCCTACCTAAGACTCCTAGCAGTAGGGGATATGGTGTTATTTTTAAACAAAAATCCCATGAAGACTCAGGAGCCAGATGCTGGGGTGAAAACTTTCTAGTTCAGCTGACCTTTCTAAAGTCCCAGAAGGAAAAAGCTCTTTCTCCTTCTCCATGCTGTCTTAAATACCTTCTTCCTCAGTGCCCCTCCTTTCTGTTCACTTATTTTCACTTCTTGTCAACTGGTTGCTTGCTCTGCTTCTTGACTTAGGGTAGACTTTATTTAGTTCTTGCATTAAAGTTGTATGCTAGGGCTGAGCAATACCCCAGCAAGACTTATCCAGTTTCCCCCACAATCTTGGGGTTTACAATATGATCAAATATCCTATAACAGTTCCCCTTCTGTCTAAAATAAAAATTCTTTTTCTAACTTCAATAAACTCCATACTATCTGGTAAGAATTACGTTAACAATGTCCAGTCCATTTGTATTTGGCAACCTTGGAGAAAGTACTTTACTATCTATCCTATCTTGCTGAGTCTAAAGTTCTGTATCTAAATCACTTTCTGTCATAACTTGCATTTATCAAACTCAAAGCATCTTTTTACACCTTAAAACATTTTCTTAAATCCTAAACAACGTAAGCTTAACTGTGAGACTATCACTATCTAGTCTTCAACCCCATTAGAGACCTGAGAAGAATAAATATTACCTGAATAAACAGGAAGTGCAGAACAATCAGTTTCCAAAACTACAGAAATGGCAGAAACTGCTGGCTTCCTGACAGTCACTCAAGGCTCCTTTGCATTGTTGGAGCACCCATCTCTTCGGCCTACTGGGCCAGAAAATCTGACAGATTTTTTGGTGAAGCAGGAATTATGAAGGACTTCGCTACCTGGTCCTAGCAGAGTTCTTTGAGTCCTGCTTGTTCACAGCTTGGACAGCATATTGTCAGCAGTTGAAAGAAGGGCAGTTTCTTACCCAGTGGCAGCTTGCCATATTTGAAGCAAACTCCACTGGAGGTTCTTCAATGCACATCATTTTCTTTGAAAGAAAATAGGGGTGCTGCCAGGAGCTGTCATGTCTCATTGTAACAAAAAAGTCTTAAATTAATAAAACATCTTTAAATGCCACATTCTACAGATTTCTGATGTTTTTGAAGACCATCTAACTATCTCAATATATTTGAACAGGTAAATGTTGCTTGTCTCTAGCTATTTACCATCTGATTAACTTAGAAAGCATCCATGATTAATTAAACTAGTACCTAACAAAACCAAAAGTTTGATTGACTATTAACTTGCATTTCTTAATTATCCTAAAACAACTTGTAATAGTAGCTTTCAAAAAATATTCATATGGCATTTTTAAGAATTGCATAGGTATAATACCGTAAAAAGTGTTGATTCATAGTATGTGATAACCAAAATATAACCTTAATTTTGTATCAATATACAAAGATCTATAAGAGTAGATTGAATAATGTACCCCTTTTTCCTATTGATGCTATGTTATTTTTATATCTTGCTTTTTGTCTAAATAAAAAGGAAAGATTTTAGCTCTAACAGTCCCCGGCCTACATTTTGCCTGCTTTCACTCCCCTCACCTTCCAAAAGGAAATGCCCTCCTCCTGCATTCCTTCTTCCTCTCTCAGACCGAAACGCCTGCCTCCTCCTAGCTCAGTGATTGGCTTCTTGTCATCTTTAGTATTCAATTAATTGGGGAAAATTATGCTACATCTTTCTAGGAGAATAAAGCACCCTATTAAGGAATCCGGAGGTCGATGAACAAGTGAAAATGTTGCTTCTGAGATTGAAGGAATGTTAATCTGTGTTTTCCACTGCTGCAACAAATCCCATCCCTGTGAGTTCATGGATATATTAGCTACATGTGGCTTTCATTTGCCCTCCCGGCCCTATGCATTCGGCCCATCCTGCACATTCTTTTTATGTGGCATAAAGTTCCAATCCCTAGAAGCTGAATATTTTCCTCCTGAAGAAACCGATCTTGGATGCCAAGACTTTGGTGAAATTACTTCTACATCTGCTCCTGTGTCTGTTAAACCTTCAATTTTAATGCCATTTATTAGTATTTTTTTGGCTTAGGTCTCTGATCATTTATAGCAGTTTTCCATAATACTTGTTTTCTGAATCTTTCCTGAATTTTTCGTTTTATCTACTGAAGCTGTTCTGACCTTGATTTTATCAAGAGCAGTATTGTTTTAACAACAGGCATTAAATCTTTTCATTGTTCTGTGACTGAGTTTCTCTATTGTTGACAGGAAAGGAATGAATTTAATTTGATATTGGGGTCTGCAGGAGGCCCCCCAGGGCATTTCCCAAAGGTAACAGGTTACCTTCCCTGTCCCTTGTTGATCAGCATTCGTTAATCTAATGCTGGCCTTTGCTATACCTCTGTATACTCCAGAAGGCTGAGGCCTTCTTTTTGGAATATTGCTAGGAAAAACATTGCATCTAGAAGTGCCTTGCCTATAATCCATTTTCAAATAACCTTGCTTACCACAATTAAAACACCTGCCATTTTGAATTTTCTTAAGAGTTTTAGAAATTACTTCTCCTCTCAGGTTAGCATCATAAAAATGAGATCCTGTCCCGACCCGCAGGACAGTCAACAGGGTCCCCGAACCACCTAAGAGAAGGCAAAAGACAAGAGACACGAGAGACGGACAGCAAGACAGTATTCTGATCAAGCTGTGGAACTTTATTTTTCACACAAGGCTTTTTAAAGGGGAAAAGGCAGGTGAGGGGAGGAGTGAAAGGGGGAAAGTCATTGTATTCTGGGGAACAATCTCAGGGGGCTAGTATCATTTCTCAGGAACAGTTTCTCAGAACTGTCTCTCAGAATCTCAGGGAAGGTTGGCATCTACTATAGGAAGTTGGCATTAGAAATTGATCAAGGGGAGGTGACATGGAAAGGGGTTGCTATGGTAATCCAAACACAGGTGCACTTTGATTGTTGTAGCCCACTTGGGTGACTTTTGCATGTACTGACCATCTAGCTTACTTGGCTAATCTTTAAGCTAGTACTTTTCCTACTAAAAGCAGGCTAGAAGAAGCAGGCTAGAAATGGCTGTTTTGAGATCTATGTGAGAATGGCTCCTGGCAAGATCCAATATCGGCTGCATCTCTAATCCATTGCTCTATGGGTCCTGTTCTTAACTTTTAAAGACCTAGTTACCTTTTTACATTCTAAATTAGCATTTTCAAAAGCCAAAGATTCAATCAGTATTTTTCTGACTTCTGAATGTGACACTATTCTATTTACAGCTGAAGTCAATCTTTGCACACACACACACACACACACTCAAAAAATTCAGTGAAGGATTCCTTTGGGCCGTGTATAATTTTAGTAAATGACTCTGACCTCTTTTTTTGATTCTATATATAATCTTGTCCCAAATATTTAAATCTGCTAAATAATATAGCATCAAGGTGTAATCATCAAATTCAAGCTGGCTTTTTAACTCAGCATATTGACCTTCACCTAGCAACTGATCCAGGGAAATATTTGTTGTTTCTATTTTTCAAGCCATCTAAAGTATCAGTGTACAGGTCCTAAATCCTTCTCTGATGACACTTCCTGTCCTTCGCTCTCACCTTGAGGACTTCCAGGTGACTTACCAAATCTGATGGCTTCTCAGTTTGTCTCTGTTTTATGGAATCCTGCTACAAGTTGAAGCACCAAAATGTTTTTTTAAAAAAAAAAAATTCTAGTTGTTGGTACTGGTACCTCTGAAACCTGTGACATCACATAGATGACAACGCAACCATACCTGTCGCCAAGACAATGGCCACCATATTCCCAGAATCTACTGGGCTCACCTTTACCTGTGACCATGTCACCATCTGTATATATAAGAGGAACGTCTCTCCCTCTCTCTCTCTCTATTCCCTTTTTCTCTTTCTGCCACCACCTTTGCCCTTTCCTCTCTCAATAAACCTCACGTAGAACTGTTTGGCCTGGTGTGGTCTTTCTAGAGCCACCCCAACTGCGATCCCAACACTAGCCAGTTAATTTTACCAATGAAGACTCAGGAGTCAATGCTGGGGTGAAAACCTTCTAGCTTAGAGAGGCAGAGATAGCATTGAACTGACCTTCTTACTCCACTAATGTCCCAGAGGGAAAAAGCCTTCCTTCTCCATGCTATTTTAAATAACTTCCCATTCAATGTCTCTTCTTCCTGTTTACTTATGTTCACTCCCTGTCAGCTGGTTGCTTGCTCTGCTCCTTGACCTAGGGTTGACTTTACTTAGCTCTTAGATTAAAGATGTGTGCTAGGGCTGAACCATACCACAACAAAGGTTTTCTACTTCACAGTCTTGGGGTTCACAATACGATTGTATATCCTTCAAAAATATGAAACCTGAACTGGTCATCTCCTGTAATCAAACATGACTTCTAATGGAGGGAGTAGAATACAAACCCACTCACAAAATCTTCAATCAACAATTTGTCCTGCCTACAGATGTTCAGGGCTAGAGACAAAGCAGATAGTGAAAGAATGGCCAACAAATAACTTGTCCAGCTTAAAACCCATACCATAAGAAGGAGTCCACCCCTGAGCCCTCCATGTTACTTAGCTCTTTGGGTCTGGGGATGGTGGCATCGTTATCCTTTATTTTATGACTAGTATACACTTGTAAGTGAGTACACACCATGTTTGTCCTTCAGGGTCTGGGTTACCCCACCAAGGATGATCTTTTCTAGTTCCATCCATTTGTCTGCAATTTTCATGATGTCATTGTTTTTTGTAACTGAGTAATACCCCATTCTCTTTTTCTGTTTTTCTTTTTGCTATATACACTGTCCCATAATACATCATTTCTTTTTAAAATCTTTTTGTGTATTTTTGTTTGATTACTTTGAAATCTCACATGATGCATCCCAAATGCATTCACTTTCAGATCTTCTCATGTCAGTCCTTATTTCCTCCTCCCCAATAAACCAAACCAACAAAACAAACCAACAAGACTCCAAAGAAAACAAAACCAAACCACACACACACACACACACACACACACACACACACCAGAAAAAAGAAGAAAGAAAGAAAGAAAGAAAGAAAGAAAGAAAGAAAGAAGAAAAAAAAGAAAAAGTCCATTTCATGTGTAAATCCATATACCTACTGGAACATGGTAAAATTCCTAGTGGCCAGCACCCTGACGGGGAGGATACATCTTTTTCTTCCCACATCTAAGCCAGAATCCATGAACTGAGGAGACCTGTACAGCTGCTGGAGAGGGGGAGCACCAGCTCTCCCTCAAAGAGTGGGGCCTGTTCTCCAGCACCTATGGACATTAACAAGGCTTCAGGCAGCAGCTGGTAAGCTCAGACATGCACATGGGCTTCGATGGTAACAAAGGCCTCAGACATCAACAAAGCCCTCGGCTGTATCAGAACCACTAACCCAGTCATGGTCCTCAGTATCTATGCAAGCCATAGGACTTAGGTGACTACACATGCCACACACACAAGATGACCCCAGTGTTTTGCCTGCATGTATATATGTATAGCACAAACATACCTGGTGCCCAGGGATGTCAGAGTGTCATTGATACAAGGATACCATAAGGAACATCGAAAAAAATCCATTGGTTGTGTAAATTTTTTAAAAAGACTTATTTATTTATTTATTTCATGCATAGGAGTACGCCACCATTGCTCTCTTAAGACACACCAAAAGAGGGTGTGGGATGGTTGGGAGCCACCATGTGGTTGCAGGACCTCTGGAAGAGCAGTTGGTGCTCTTAACCACTGAGCCATCTCTCCAGCCCAGTTGTATAGATTTTTATTGTGTGGTTTACCAAAATATAACAATAGACAAAATGGAACAGATGATAGCAGAGAGTTTATTGAAATTATTTGCTTCTAGGTACACAACTTATTAGTGAGCAGAAAGAAGAAACGGTACACAAAAATCTGAGGTAATTCAGAAGCAGAAGAAAATACAGTTGAGAAGATAACAGGTTAAACAAAGTTATTCTAAGGGGGAAGTGTTTTTGTAAGTTATTTGGTGAGAGATGTAGTGATCCAGGCTCAGAACTTAAGCTGATATCAGATCGTCACACCAGCCACATGTGAACATGGCACAAGATTCACAACCTCTGGAAATGAGAGGATGAGGGTGAGGGTGGGGGTGAGGGTGAGGTGAGGGTGAGGATGAGGGTGAGGGTGAGGTGAGGGTGAGGGTAAGGGTGAGGGTGAGGTGAGGGTGAGGGTGAGGGTGAGGGTGAGATGAGGGTGAGGGTGAGGGTGAGGGTGAGGGTGAGGGTGAGGGTGAGGGTGAGGGTGAGGTGAGGGTGAGGGACTCCATCCTTCCTCAAAGCATTTCATCTCTTAAGTCATGCTGTACATTTGTTAGGATCCCTGGTGAGAACATGAAGTTGGCCAGCAAAGGTTAAGAGGTGGTTTTATGCACACATGGCATGGCAGCTCTTGCTGGAGCATGGGCTTTTCAGGCATTCTTTGGGGACTGGTCATCATCAGCAGGTGGGCACACACAGCAGGGCTGGCAGCAGGGTGTGCTGCAGCCAATGATCACACAGGTGGGTTTGAAAGAGGTGGTCTTGCAGCAGCTGGTTTCACAGCAAGTTGGTTGGCAGCAGAGCTGGAGGAGGCTAGGCTGGCAGCAGCTGGGCTGGCAGCAGGGTGTGCTGCAGCAGATGGCCACACATGCTGGTTTGCAACAGTTGCTGTCACAGCAGGTTGGAGGACAGCACAGCTGGGAAGAGCTGTTGACAGTCTTGGTGCTGTGGCAGCAGATAGCCTTGCAGCAACAGGGTGTGCTGCAGCAACTTGGGGCACAGCAAGGCTGGCAGCAGATGAACACAGGGCAGCTGGATTCAGAGCTGCTGGTGGTCTTGCAGCAGGTGGTCTTGCAGCAGCATGGCTGACAGGTGTTTGTCATGGTGTCAGGAGTGGAGGGTGATATTGTGTTCCCGGGTGAGTATTCTACAATGTAGCAGGTTCTTCCAGTCAGGGCCTTTTATACAACAGGCCTACAAGGTTTAGACCAATCAGGAGGACTTTTCCTCCTTGTTTATCATTTTCCATATTTAATTTGTGTTCATCGAGGAAGAATTTCTCACCCAATGCTCTGAATCATTTGAAAGCATTTATTACTTATCTGGTGATAACTTACTTGAAGTTTTTTCAATAAATTAGGGGTTCATCCCATCAGCTTTGTTGTAACTCTGATGGTCATCTGGGCCTTTGTTAGCTCCTGACTGTATGGATGGTCAAGATCACTGTGTTCTTACAACTTTCTCCCGGTATCCGTGCATGGAAGTACAAATGTCTCTGCGCAGGAGTGTGCTATATTCACAATCATGGACTCAACTCCTGTCCCTGTCTATTTGCCCATGGAGCCCAATTCCCTACTTTCCCTGGTGTGGACATCTGCATAAATTCTTGTACCCTTGTACCTGTGGCACAGTGAAGGTGCTGTGGGATAGCAGTGTCTGGAGTAACATGTTACAGAGCAGGATAGAACCAGGCTGGAATAAAGAGAACATGCTGAGAATAAGGAGGCAGCAGTGGATGTGTGGTGAATACCAGTCCTGGCTGCCCTTCCTGGGCAGGACACCCCGTTTTAGCCTCAGATCCAGTGAGTGGGTGGCCCCAGCGCACAATGGCTGGCTGCAGTATCAGGGATCTTTCCCTGGTGCTCTTTCCCCGATGTATCTTCCCTCTGCCAGGCTCTCTACTTCTATTCCCATCTCTCTGTCTGGTCTTTCTCCTGTTTTAAAATTTTTTCTTTCTATTCAATGGAAAAATTATGATTATTTGATATGTACCTAATTTATTACCCATTTTGTCCACGAGGACTAAGATGTGCCCCTTCTTTTTCTACTATTCTTACTAAAAAATGTAAATTATTTATTTCTCACGTGAGAAAATAAAGACTGAGCACAGCCATACTAGTAATAAAGAAATGGAAATTAACCCAGTTCCTACAAACCATCTTCTGTCACCCACCGCTACAGGCTGTTTCTTACTGCTGTCCAGGGTCTGTCCTCAATTCTGGCACCACTTTTAACCTCTTTGAAAATCAAAATTAGTCTGTCTTTGTTCATGGGATGATAGGTACAGTCTTCATCCTTATAGCCTTATAAGTTTTTTTTTACAGTTTGAACTTATTCAAAAAGCACCCTGTTACAAAGTGTTTCTGTTTTGAACTCTACTGCTGGATGTATGGAACTGGGTCCCTGGAAACTTGCTTCTCATGAAATGTTTGTACATGCCTTTGCAGGAGCCTAAGCCTTTGTTACTAGGTTTATTCTTGGATATTTCCTTTTTTATTTCACTACATGTGTTTTGATTTAAAATGTTTTTTGTTTCTTATGACATATAGAAAATGATTCATTTGGATTAGAATGGTTTTACAAAGTAGTGCACTTGATCACGACATTTTCCTGGTTGCATACAACATAGATTCATCAAATTCACTCATCGCTGCCGTATCTTCTGGCCCCAGTGGCTGCCTTCTGAATTATATATTTTCCCTTCCCAAATAGTCTTATTGTTCTTTTATGTACCCACCCCTTCTTATATTAGGGAAACATAATATTTTGCTTTTTGAACCCGACTTACTTCACTTAAAAAGATCTTCCAATCTCACCCACGTTCTTATTCTTCTTTACATATACATCATTTCTTTTATGTATGCCTTCATCCAGTGACATGCATGCACTTGCTTCTTTATTGTATGTACTACATAGTAATTTAGGTGGGTCATATGCTAGTTCTAATTTTGGTTTTGTGAAAAATTCTAGACACTAATTTCCAAATAGCCTGTGCTAATTTATATTACCATTAACAGTGTGTAAATGTTTCCTTTCCCTTTATCTTTTCAACAACACTTGTTATTATTAGCTTTATGGTTTATATATTGGTTAAATGACAGCTGTTCTTGATAGGAATGATACAGAATTTCAAGAAACTTTTGCTTTGTATTGTCTGATGGCTAATGATATTAAACTTTTTTTTTTCTGGGCAGTGGTGGTGCACGCCTTTGATCCCAGCACTTGGGAGGCAGAGGCTGGCGGATTTCTGAGTTTGAGGCCAGCCTGGTCTACAGAGTGAGTTCCAGGACAGCCAGGGCTACACAGAGAAACCCTGTGTCGAAAAATACCAAACAAAAAATTTATGTGTTCTTTTAATTATTTGTAGTTTTCAAAATGTCTTCAAATAATGTGATGATTTTGTGATTGGATTACCTTTTCTTTTGATTTTAACATTTAAATCTCATTGTTGGGAAGATTGCACTAAAGGAATGTATTCCAATGTGATGGTAATGAATGTGGAGGTGAATAACAGGTCAGCATAAAGCATGAATCTTGCCTGGTCCCAGGCTGTCTGTGTTGATGGCTAGGCCAGGTGATATGTCTGAGAGAGAGCTCTGTCTAAAAGAATCATTTCTCAGGGTCAAGAATATTCTTACCCAGTAGCACTTCTTTCCTATTATACCTTAAAAACATCAGCACTGGGGCTGTGGGCTCAGGTGCCTGAAGATAGAAAATCAATAGGTTAGACTATCCTTGGGAAGTTGAACTCAGCAGCAGTGTAGGTAGGAGTAAAGCCTTCTTGTGCAAGGACAACTTGAAAGGACGAATGACTGCATGATTAGTCGAGTGTACAACAGTTTAATTGAGGACTTTGAAAAATAAGTATGTATCACCCAAAGCATGTGTGTGTAGTCCATCATGGATGTGTAGCGTTGGTGAGCCATACCTGTACTTGTTGATACCTACCTGAGCAAGAGACAGAGAAGAGACATCTCCACTACATCTTCCAAGTCATCAGGATCATCACGCCTTTGACTTTGATCATGTGAGGATGTCACTTACTATTGATATATTGCTTATGTTAGGATGATTACAACATTGAAATTTTATTCCTATTATCAGTAAATATAAGAATAAGATATTAACAAGGAGGTGAATAAGTGTTATATTAGTAAGAATATGAAATGGTGCTGTAGGTATTGAAATAACTATGGAGACTTCCCAAACATTCAAAAGGAAAAATACTATACAACCCAGTACCTGTACTTCAAGATATTAATTTAAAACAACAGAAATAAGAATTTTGGAAAGATATAAGGACCCTCCTGTTCATGCCAGCCCTACTGATAACTGTAAGACTTTTGAACTCAGTCCCTGTGTGTCAAACACCGTGTCACCCCACTCATTGTTTACTTGTATCTTTTTACTGTGTTATAGTTCTTCCTTCCAAGAGATTTTGAAACTTAATTTGTTTATTATTTATATTTAATGTGTGTCCTTCTATGAGTTTGTGTTGTGTGTGTGTGTGTGTGTGTGTGTGTGTGTGTGTGTGCCAAAGACTAGTGAGGCCAGAAGGGAGCACTAGATCCCCAAGCTCAGGTCTTCTGGAAGAAGCAGGTGCTCCTAACTACTGAACCACATCTTTAGCCCTCAGTTTTAAGAGGTTTGTTGTTGTTTCTTTGTTTTTATGGAATCTTTAGGGACTAAGTATAGGATCTTAGCAGGTAGAAGTTGGCATATTTTCTTTTTTTATTTGTATTTTTTTTTTAATTTCTCATGTTTGCCTTATTGCTTTGTTTACCATTCCAAACACCATTTTAAACGAGAATAGTGATGGTGGACATTCCTGCTTTGTTTCTGATTTTCATTTCCCCTCATTTAGCATAGTGTTCTTTTATTATTCATCTCATGATTCTCTCTCCCTCTCTCTCTCTCTCTCTCTCTCTCTCTCTCTCTCTCTCTCTCAAAATTTTGTTCTTTCTTCAGTGTTTGGTTTGGATTATTATTGTTTATCTAATACCTTGCCATGAACATTAAGGTTATTTTTTAAACCATCTATTTATGTAATCACCCATAATCACAAATTTCTTTGTAAAGTCTACATTCAGATCCCATTATGTTACACTTAATTTTCATTTAGAAGTTTTACAATACCGCTCTGATTTTTTCAGTGACCTATTAATGATTTAAGAAGGCATCTTTCAGTAGGAGAGATGGGTTGGTGTGTAAAGCCCTTGCTATGCTTGTGTGAGGATTTGAGTTCAGATCCCCAGAGCTGACGTAAAGCCAGACACATTGGCACACATGTCTGAAATCTCAGAGCTCCTATAGAAGACAGGAATCGGACACAGAAGAATCATCAGAAGGGTCAACTAGCTTGGTATATGAAGTGGCCATGAGACACTGTCTCAAACAAGGCAAAGCTGAGGACTGACAAGAGAGACTGTCTTCTGTCAATTATATGTTCACTGTGGCCTGTGAGCACCAGCACTCACACATGAGGACACACACACACACACACACACACACAGTACACAGTGTGCAAATTGTTTAATCTTCATGTGTTTGTCTTGTTTCTCTTGCTCTACCTTGTACTTTGATTTGGAAGTAACTCATCAATATATAAGCAAATATTTAAAGCTTTGTGATCTTGCTGAATGTCCTGGGACATGATCACTTTGGAGATGATTCAATGAATCCTTGAGAAAATGTGCCTTCCGCAGCCAGGGTCCGTCTTTCTTCTCTCTGTCTCTGTCCTCTTACTTCTCTTCCCCTTTCTAACAGCTGCACTATCACTTTCTTGTCTTTCTATTCAAAGTAGGGATTATGATTACTTGAGATATTATCTAATTTGCCTGTGCGTGACAAAAACTTTATCTTTTTTTCAGTCTTCCATGTATTTTAAACAGATATAAACTGTTATTCTCCAACTTGTAAGACTATCACAGAGAGAACTCATTCTAGCCATTATTCTAGCCATTATTAGTAGTATAAAGAAGAGAGGTTAAGTGTTGTTGAGCTTTGTAATATATATATATATATATATATATATATATGCTTGTTTTTCTATTGTATGCACAATGAAAGATAAAAAGATGTACCATTTCTCTGTTGTGTGTTGAGTTATGTAGGAAATGTTTGTGAACGATTAAAAAGAATGGAAAAAGTTTTTGTGGATGTTTTGTGTAGTAACTTGGCATCCGTATTGATAGTTCAAGATCCACATCTAAATAAAACTTCCATGATGTTAACAAAAGAGAGGTTAAACCCATCTCTAATGGGTAACATCAACTCCTTGTCAAAGAAAACCAAACATTTCAACTAGTACATAGGGTCACTTTATTACTGGCTCTAAACACTATGTCTCAAAGGAATAGTCGGAAAGGGTTAGTCAGCCAACTGGGTTCTTTCTTTTCCATGGTGTTGAGACACAATAGCAAAACTGAGATTCAGTTAAGCCATGAAGGAAGGTTTATCTTTAGCCAGAGGAAAGAGTACTCATTAGTGAAATAGCCTTCCATTCAGCTTAAAGGTGAGGGGTCTTTAACAGTCAGGTGAGGGAGGAGTTTAGGAAACAAGCAGAGGTATTTTCCTTGAACTTTTTATGGAGAGTCAGGTCCGTTCAAGGATAGCACTTCCTCTTCTTTAATGCTCCTGTGAACTGATCAGAATCTGTTTGAAAGGATGTTGGATCATGATGACCCAGTCAGAGAGGAATTTTACTAGGCTAGTGTATTACAATGAGATGATAATGAGTCTGGGGGTGAATAACAGGTCAGAAGCACATCCTGTTGGCCTGAGACCTGTTTGACCTGGTTCCATTCTGTACCAGCCTTTCCAAGAACAGCCAGGTCCTGAATGTCTGTGTGGCTGGCTACTCAGAATTTAAATTTCCTCTCCCAAAGTGACACTTCCTAGTCGGGGAATAGTCAGAACTTACTAGAACCATGTAGGTTGTGAAAGTTATAAGAGTAGCAAGATCCTTCTCCAAGGTTCTACAACCAAGGATAGTTCTGAGAAGAGAAGTCCCTCCAGGCCAGAAGTTGCCTGAGTGTTCTGAAGGGAATTTCAGGGGTGTGGCTTTCATGAATGTGGCTCATGCAGGGATGGACTTCTTGGTGAATTAGATGCTTATGAGGGGTTCATGCTCTGTAAGGAACAACAATGTGCTACCCAGTGCACTAAGGTGGACATGAGAGGGGTTGTTTCTTTGGTCTGTTGTCAGTGTCTTGTGTGGGATAAATAGATGTTTCTTCATGCCTCATAAGGAAAAGCCATAAACCCTGGCAAGGTAGGTCTGGTCTGTATGCAATAAAACAAGTGGAGAGTGTCTTTACTTTGTATCAAAATTCAACTCCATTAGAGCCTGAGCCACTGGTGTTCTGTTGAGGAAGTTGTCTCTTGTACCAAAGCATTTAAGGGTATTCCCCACATTCTTTTTTTTTATCAGATTTATTATATCCAGCTTTATGCTGACATCTTTGATCCGCTTGGATTTGAGTTTTGTGCAGGGTGAAAAAAATGGATCTATTTTCATTTGTCTACATGCAGCCATCCAGTTAAACCGCCATCATTTGTTGAAGATGATTTTTTTTTTAACCATTGTATGGTTCTTCCTTATTTGTCAAAAATCAAGTGTCCATAGGTATGTGGGTTTATTTCAGGTTCTTCAATTCAATTCCATTTATCAGCTTGTCTGTTCCTATACCAACATCACACAGTTTTGTTACCATTGCTCTGTAGTTCAGCTTGAGATCAGGGATGGTGATACCATCCTTGATTCTTTTATTGTTCAAGATTGTTTGTTTTTGTTTTTTTTATATGAAGTTTCAAATTGCTCTTTCAAGGTCTGTAAGAATTTTGGTGGGAATTGCATCGGATCTATAGATTACTTTTGGTAAGATGGCCATTTTCATTTTATGGGCTCTAGAAACAACAATTGATAAATGGGACACCATGAAACTGAAAAGCTTCTGTAAGGTAAAGGATGCTGTCAATAGAGCAAAACATCAGCCTACAGACTGGGAAAGGATCTTCACCAGTCTTTTATCTGACAGGGTGCTAATATCCAAAATTTATAAAGAATTCAAGAAACAATCAACAAATCAGATAACTCAATTTAAAAATGGGGTGCAGAGCCAAACAGAAAATTCTCAACAAAGGAATCTTGAATGGCTTAAGAAGCACTTAAAGAAATGCTCAGCGTCCTTACTCATAAGGGAAATGCAAATCAAAATGATCCTGAGATTCCACCCTACACCTGTCAGAATGGCTAAGATCAAAAACTCAAGCGACAGTACATGCTGGCAAAGATGTGGAATGAGGGAAACACTTGTACAGTCATTTTAGAAATCAATTTGGCAGTTTCTCAGAAAACAGGGAATAGATCTATCTGAAGATCCAGCTATACCACTCCTGGGCATAAACCCAAAAGATGCCCCACTACAACATAGGAACACTTGCTCAGCTATGTTCATAGCAGCTTTATTTGTAATATCCAGAAGCTGGAAACAACCTAGATGTCCCTCAAATGAAGAATGGATAAAGAAAATATTCTACATCTACACAATGGGATACTATTCAGCTATTAAAAACAAAGGCATTATGAACTTTGCAGGCAAATGGATGGCCCTTGAGAATAGCATCCTGAGGGCGGTAACCCAGAGCCAGAAAGACACATATGTACTCACCTATAAGTAGACATTAACCATGAAATGCAGGACAATCATGCTACAATCCGCAGATCTAAAGCAACTGGGTAATAAGAAGGTCCCAAGGGAGGGTGCCCAAATCTCATTCAGAAGGGGAAACTAGTCATTGGAGGTGGATGGAGAGAGACAGGAAGAGGGAGAGGGAGAGAGACAGGGAGAGGGAGAGGGAGAGGGAGAGGGAGAGGGAGAGGGAGAGAAGTGGGTAGGAGAGGAGGTGAGGTGGAGAACAGGGAGAGTGATCAGGCATGGGGAGAAGGGGGGCAGGAGAGGGCTGGGAGTGAGAATGGAAATCGGCAGGGGGCGCTCCAGCTGGGAGCTAAGGATGTGGGAGGATATGGGTAATGTATTGGGGTGATCCTACTTGAGATTCCTACCAGAAGGTGATAGAGAGACTGAAGTGGCCACTTCCTATAGCCAGGCAGGACTTTTAGAGGAAAATGGGGACATCAATCCACCCACAAAACCTTCAACCCCAAATTTATCTTTCAGGGATAAAGATGGAGCAGAAATAGAGGGAAAGGCCAACCAGTGACTGGCCAAATTGAGACCCATCCCATGTGAAAGAGCTAACCCCTGACACTATTAATGACACTCCGTTATACTTGCAGGTAGGAACCTAGCATCTCTGTCTCCTGAGAGGCTTCATCCAGCGGCGGATGGAGGTTGATGCAGAGACCCTCAGCCAAGCAATCAGGCAGAGCCTCGGGAGTCTTGTGAAAGAGAGGGAGATTGAAAGGAGCAAGTAGGAGGAATCAAGGACACTACAAGAAGACCCACAGAGTCAATTAACCTGGGACCATGGGGGCTTACAGAGCCTGGGCCACCATTCAGAAAGCACGCAGGTACTAGACCGAGGCTCTCTACATATTTACAGCAAATGTGCAACTTGGATTTCATGTGGGTCCCCTAACCAGTAGAGCAGTGTGTGGGGGTGGGGTGGGGGAGTGGGTGTCGGGGTGGGGGTTGTCTTGGTCTTTGTTTCTGGACCTTTCCCTCTACCTGGACTGCCTGGTTGGGCCTCAGAGGGAGAGGATATGCTTAGTCCTGTTAGGACTACATGTCCCAAAGTAGAGTGGTACCCAAGGGGGGCTCTACTTCTCTGAGGAGAAGAGGAGGGTACAATGGGGGAGGGATCTGTAAGAGCAGGACCGGGAAGAGAGGAGGGAGGGGACTATGATCTGGATGTACAGTGTAGAAGATGTGATCATGCTTGGCTGCTGAGGCTTTCAATGGCTGTGTCCAGAGAAGGAGGAGGCGAGTATGGAAGAAGAGGCAGAAGATACTCAGTGCAACTGGCTTTGAAGCTGGGAGCACAGGTCATGATCCTGGTCGGGGAGGGCTGTCTGGATGCTGGAACAGGTGAGAGAGCAGAAGTCATCATTTTCTGTGGATTTCAAGATAGAACGTGTCTGTCAGTGCTGTAACGTTAGCCCATTGGACTTCTGTCCTCCATGACTGCCAGACAGTGCATTTATTTCTGGTTTGAAAAAGAGGAGTGCATCAACCTCTTGATGAAAGCGTTTTCCAAAGTTACTTATAAGTTACTGTTAAGATCTTGACTCAGAATGTGAGTGGGGGGCAGTTTACTATCAGCTATGAAGCTGGCACTGGGGCCATCATGTCCAGTCAGAGGAGGGTGAGGGATCATTCTTTTTTTTTTTTTCTTCTTGTTTTGTTTTGTTTTGTTTTGTTTTGTTTTGTTTTGTTTTGTTTTGTTTTGTTTTGTTTTCCGAGACAGGGTCTCTCTTTATAGCCCTGGCTGTCCTGGAATTCACTCTGTAGACCATCCTGGCCTCGAACTCAGAAATCCGCCTGCCTCTGCCTCCCAAGTGCTGGGATTAAAGATGTGCGCCACAACTGCCTGCCCCATTCTTTTTTTAAAAGGAGGCAAATTTAAAGATTTCTGCTGAGATTATGGTAGTTTTCAGAAAAGACAAAAGTGGTTTTGGTCTGCCATGACAAGTCAGGCATGACATAGGCACTATGTGCAGGTGTTTGCGTGGGAAGTTGGTCAGGGCTGGCAGCACAGGGGCACACAGCAGCAGGGCTGGCAGGAAGATATGCTGCAGCAGACCATCACACAAGTTGGCTTAAGGAGGCAGGTGGTTTCATAGCAGATTGATTGGAGGCAGCTAGGCAGGGTGTGCTGTAGCAGCTGGTCACACAGGTGTTCCTGCAGCAGGTGCTCCTGCAGCAGGCAGGTGTTCCTGCAGCAGGTGTTCCTGCAGCAGGTGTTCCTGTGGCAGGTGTTTCTGCAGCAGTTGGATGGAGGGCTGCAAGGAGAGCAGCAGGAGTGAGTCATGGTATCAGACATGGGCTTTGGTCATAAATTTCTGAGATATGGCAACTTCCTCACATCTGTCCTTTTAATCAGTGAGTGATTTCCTTGTTACTGTTTTTATTTTTCCTTTATTCGGATCAGTGATCTACAAAGTGGAAGTTGTTTATGAAATGTTAATGGGGTTTTCAAAAGTAAGTATTTAGTGTATTTGTGAGTTGAGAGGAACTCACAACTGTTTCAGACAAAAGGGGAGAGTCACATTATCAGTTGGCCATGTGGTTGCTCCTGCCGCTTGGATTGGTCAGAGTTGTTCTTTCTACAAGTTTGTTTCCTTGGGCTCAGAGTAGGAAGCAACTCTGGGGAGGGACATGGTTATATGATAAACCCAGAAAGCAATGCAATGCCTGGTTCCATGTCTCTTTATCCCTGAAGTCTCATTGAGGAGTAGCGTGCACACTTGTGAATGTATCAGCCTCCCCACCACCCCCACTGTGTGTCCCATGTGTAGCACAGGCATCGGGGAGATGGTAGGTGAAATGCATTCCCAGGCAGTACAGTCCTAGTCAGTGATCTTGGGTGACCGACTTGTCTTTTCCTTTGTTTGTTCTTCTGAGTGAATAAGGGAGTGGTTTAGAGGGGGTTGGTGTCTGGATTATATTTAAGTCATAATATATTCAAAGCTTTTCTGAGTTATAGCATTTGTCTCAGTTAGGGTTTCTGTTGTTACCATGAAACACCACGACCGAAAGCAAATTGTGGAGGAAAGGGTTTGGTTCACTCACAGTTCCATGTAGCAGTTCATCAGAAGAGTCAGTGAGGGCAAGAACTCAAACAGGACAGGAATCGAGCCAGGAGCTATACAGAGGTCATAGAGGGGGTGCTGCTAGCTGGCTTGCTCCTCAAGGCTTGCTCAGCCTGCTTTCTTATAAAACCCAGGAACACCAGCCCACGGATGGCCCCAGCCACAATGGGCTGGGCCCTCTCCCATCAATCACTAAGAAAATGCCCTATAAGCTTGTGAATAACCAATCTTATGAAGACATTTTTAAAATCAAGCTTCCCTCCTCTCAGATGACTTTACCTTGTGTCAAGTTGATATAAAACTATCCAGCACAGCATTCATTAGAAAACTGTTGAAATTATTAGTTTACAAGCTCATCACAAGATGAACATGCCTGAGTCACTATGACTACAATGAGAAATTTAACCTAACACTATCTTTTCAGAGTAGGATCTCCTCACATCTGCTTATTAATATAGTGAAATTACAGGTTACTCCCAGCTGTCATTAAACTTCACATGAGCAAAGTAGTTCATCCAGGTAATTCATTCCTTATCGTTGGCTTATGATCTCCTAGTCAATGGATAGGATGTAATTTATATCCTTTGCTGTTCATGTTCATGTGATATAGTTAGAAATTTGAGGTTATTAAAAGATTAAAATAATTCTTTTATAGACGTTGTGAAGGGGTCTTTTGATTAATGTATAGATTTCTTTTTAAAAGTAAAACACCTGGGAATAGAATTTTCATAAATTTGTTTGGTCGGTGACTGAAGAGGTGGCTTAGCACTTATGAGCACTTGCTACTCTTGCAGAGGACCCGAGTTCAGTTAACAGCACCTATTTCAATGGCTTCTAGTTGCCTGTAACTCCATGGGATCCAACAACTTTTTCTGGTCTCTTTTACAATATTTTTATTGGTTTTTATTTGTTTAAGCATTTTAGAAATTCTCTCATACATTACATCCTGATCTCAGTTTCCATCCCTCAACTCCTTCAACTTCCTCCCCAACCTACTTCTCCTCAGATCCACTTCCCCTCCGTTTCCCTTCAGAACGGATCAACCCTCCCAGTGATATCAACTGAACACGACATAACAAGATACAATAAGACATGGCACAAACCCTCATATCAAGGCTGGATGAGGCATCCCAGTAGGAGGGAAAGGGTTCCAAGAGCAGGCAAAAGAGTCGGAGACACCCCTTCTCCCACTGTTAGAAGTCCACAAGAACACCCAGCTACACAATTGTATGTATATGAAAAGGACCTGATGCAGACCCATACAAAGTCTGTGATTGTCTGGACTCTGAGAGCCCTCTTGAACCCTGGTTAGTTGATTCTGTGAGCTGTGTTCTCATGGTGTCCTCCACTGCTCTGGCTTCTAAAATCCTTTCTCACTTCTTCAGGGTTCCCTGAGCTCTGCCTCATGTTTGGCTTGGTTTTCTGCATCTGCTCCCATTAGTTATTGGATGATGCCTCTCTGATGACACTTGGGTCAGGCACTGATCTATAAGTATAACAGAATATCATTAGAAATTATTTAATTGATTTTTTTCCAGTCATGTTTGGTTCTATCTTGGGTCTCTGGGTTGTCCAGCTTCTGGTTCCTGTTTATCCAGACAGTGCATTAGGCATGAGTCCCAAGTTGGACCAGTCATTGGTTGGCCACTCCCACAAGTTTTGTGCCACCATTACCCCAGCACATCTTACAGGCAGGACAGATTGTAGGTCAAGGCTTTTGTGGTTGGGTTGGTGTCCCCGTTCCTCTGCTGGAAGCCTTTTCTGGTTACAGAAGATGGCCTGTTCCACCTCCATATCTCCAATTACTAGGAGTCTTTGCTAGGGTCACTCTTGTAGACTCCAGAAAGTTACCACAGCACTAGGTTTTCACATCATCCCTCAAATGCCCCCTCTTCCAAGTCCTGTTGTCTTTCCTAGTACTCTCTCCTTCCAACACCTTCTCTCCCCTGATCGCTCCTGTTCCCATCCCACCCACCCCCAGTCCATTAGCAAATTCTATTCCATTTCTCCTTCCCAGGAAGATCCATGTGTTCCTCCTGAGCCGTTCTTGTTACTTGGCCTCCCTGGGTCTTTGGGTTGTAACATGATTATTCTTTACTTAACTGCCAATGTTCACTTACGAGTGGGCACATACTATGTTTGTCTTTAACATGTGTGGGGCTCATACATGCATGCATACACACATATACACACATTAAAAATAAAAATAAATATTTAAGAAATTCCTTAGTCAAATTTCTGCACTACTGTGTTGAGAGGTCTTGTACAGTTTCTATTAGATTTATTTGTAGGTATTTAATCTTTTGTCCAGATATGCATACTATAATTCTTAGTTACTTGCAATGTGAAGAACAATTACTGTATGTATATTGTTTTGTATCCAAATTCCTTCATTAATTTACCAACAGGAGTTTGGAGAGGATTTTAAATAATCTGTCCTGACTATAGTTGATCTAATGGACATATTTGTATATTCTTGATACTGCAGGGGCAACTTAATATTTCATAATTATAATACTTTGTGTCTATGTTGTATATTTCTCTCATCAGAGTAGCTGGGTTTTTTCTCTTCCTTACTGTCTATGGTGTTATAACTTTAAAATGTTAAAATGTATAGCATTCTTTTCCTTATGCTATGAGATGATATTATTTTTGATACTACTTTTTAAAAACAAATATCAATGTCCAAATCTTCACTTCATCTGTACTTCTGAGGATAATTTAATGTGATTCTGATCACATGTCAGTGGCACTGAGCTCGACCGATTTTTATGCTGCTTCTGTTTATGGAACATTCCAACTCCAGAATTTAATTTCCTGTTTTATATTTCCTTCACATTCTCCAATAAAATTAGTTCTCCATCTGTCAAGATTCAATCAGTCTCCCGGGATTCAGTTTGGATTTGATGTGACTCTTTGTATTGGTTTTTCTAAAGCACTTTCCTGCCCAAACCACACGCTAACAGTATTATTGGCAAGTGTGGAATGTGGACAGTAATTATTAGGTTAGACATTGCAGAATCATGTAACAACATCCTGCAGTGGCTTGGGTATCATTTGTCTTTCCAAAGTTTATGCGCTGGCATCTTGGTCCCTGGTAGGCAGTACTGAAGCAGCAGAGCCTTTAGGAAGTGGGATCTTGTGGGAGATAATTAGGTTGTGGGGATTGGCACTCATGAATGGATTGGCATTGGCTCTAGGAAATAGTTGGGTTTTATGGGGCTGAACCAGCTCCCAAGAGAACAGGTTGTTATAAAACACATTTGCTTTTTGTCGAGTCAGTCTCTACCTATACCTATACCTATACCTATACCTATACCTATACCTATACCTATACCTATACCTATACCTATACCTATTTACCTATATCTTAGATGGGTGAGGAGTAGGGAACTATGGTTGTTTTGATGAAGGGGAGGCAGAGATACAAGCACTGACATTGCCTATCTAAACGTAGCACAGAGGAAGGGTCATTCTCTCATTCTCTGAGTCTTCCGGACCTTTAAGCAAGCCATGGGTTTCAGTCTGAATTTAGGAGATTCCCAGGGACAATGCTGCCACTCACACGTGCCTTTCATTTAAAAAGTGACTCTTAGAATTCATTTGTTAAGATGGCACAAGAATTTCAGTTTTAGACATAGTTGTGATTAATATGCACACATTTCTGACTTATGGAGATAGTAACTTCTACACGCCCAAAGTGGGGTGGCTATCCTCTCCTATGTAAGCAAGAACAGTTTTCTGAAGGTGCAGAAATCATTTTCAAGCCCTGGTAGATTTGTAGAAATAATAAAATCCAACTTTGAAGCTTCTGGAAAGTACTTTCCTTTTTATTCTTGGGTAAATGGGTAGCAGTTTCATGCCACCCCGTATGCACCCTCGAAAATGATACAGCCCTTTATATGCTGTGGTCTTCTTGAGGGAATGCCAATCAGTCAGTTAGTCAATTAATTATATTGGTTGGTCAGAGATGCTTGGAGATCTCACAGAGTACTCTGATAGAATTCATCCACAGAAACTAAAACCCACCTTGATCCCTCTTGAAACTGGCTAGGAGTTCTCTCAGCTGATGATGATATTATTCTAATTATACGACTCACAGAGAGGTCCACTTCCATATATTTTTGCATTTCCATTAAGATTGCTTCACGGAGCATCTATCACCTGTGCTCCTTGTTGGGAATCACCCATGATCCAGACACTGGACAGCGTTGCTGAGAGGTTCCTTCTCCCATTTGATACCTCATCCACCCATATCTCCTGTGGAGAAACCACATTCATTTTATCCTTGTTTCTTGGTACTGTTTTCCAACTGGTGGCTGTGTATGACTGTGTACATTCTCTTGTTGTCCGTGTGTGTGTGTGTGTGTGTGTGTGTGTGTGTGTGTGTGTGTGTGTAGGGGACAGGCTGTGCATGTGGAGGGCAGAGGTCAGTGTTACCTCTCTTCCTTGCAGCTGCTCCACCGTGGGTGTTGAGTCATGGTCTCTCTACTGACCCTGGAGCTCAGTAACTACTAGACTGGCTAGCCAGTGAGCCCAGGGAATCTTCCTGGGTTCTTATCAGCCCTGGGACTACAGGTGCATGCTGCTACACCCCGCTTTGTACATGGGTTCTGAAGCCTCATTATGGCTTCTAATGCTGCACAACTCCTACCTTATTTTATCTTACTTTAAGTTGTATTAGACAGACTAGTAGCTGTGATCATGTGGTAAACATAGTCACCTATGCTCCGCTCCCTTCACCTGCCCTCTGCCTACTCTTCCACTATTAATCCCCTTTATATCTCTAGAAAACTTTGCTTATATTTTCTTTAAAAGTACTTTGAGAATTTCACATGTATGTATTATATTTACATCATTTTACCAGGCGTGGTGGCGCATGCCTGTAATCCCAGCACTTGGGAGGCAGAGGCAGGCGGATTTCTGAGTTCGAGTCCAGCCTGGTCTACAGAGTGAGTTCCAGGACAGCCAGGACTACACAGAAAAACCCTGTCTCAAAAAACCAAAAACCAAAAAAAAAAAAAAAAAAGAAAAAGAAAAAGAAAAAGAAAAGAAAAAAAAACCCACATCATTTCTACCTGCACCCCCAAACTCCTCTATTTCCTCTCTCTCTCTCTCTCTCTCTCTCTCTCTCTCTCTCTCTCTCTCTCAAATCTATCACCTTTTCTATAATTATCACATGTGCATTGGCATGTGCACACATATACACATGCGCACACATAGTTCACCCATCATTTACTGGTGCTTGTATGTACATGTGTTTCAGCCTAACTACTTGTTATTGGATGACCTAACAGGGGACTCATCCCCGGAGAGAAAAGATTCTCCTTTTCTCAGCAGCCATTGTTTGCCTATAGCTCTTCATCTAGGGGTGGGGCCTTAAGAGTTTCTTCATACATGTAGGTGTGTCAAAGTTGTTATTGTGCTAGTCTTGTTTATGTAACCATACTGGTGAGCCATCATGGGTTCATTATGCCTGTCATACCCAGTAGACAGTCTAACAGCAGGTGTCCTGACTCTTCTTCTGTGATGTCTTCTGAACCCGAGGTGTAGGGGTTGTATCAAAGGTACACCATCTGAGACTGAGCAAAATGCTGGTTTCCCTATGGTCATTGATTCTCTGAATTTGACCAACCATGGAGCTCTGTAATAGTATGTGTCTGCAAAAAATAATCTTTGATAACTGGTGAGAATTGTGGCTATAAGGATAACTATTTAAAATGCAGTCAGAAATTCTACTGCTTTAGAGTTTCTGGCATTAGGGAATGGAAAAGATTCGCTTCTACTTGCCTGTAATCAATATGTTAATGAATTTGTGCTATTACATAAAATCTAGGAGTTGAAGATGAAAGAAAACATAAGATATTTGTCTCTTTGACCCTGACTTAATTCACTTAGCACAATTATGTCTGGCTGCAATCCAGTCTGTCTCTAAGCCATATTTTCCTCGTCTATCCCCTGTGTTTGGACATCTAACTTAGGTACTGGGGATAGTACTTCTATCCTTTACTTTCCCGTGCTTTGAGATAAGCACATGAGATACGCATGCCAGTGTGAAGCTCTCCCCAGCTGCAGAGGCCAGAGACAGGCACATCTTCCCAGTGCTTAGCTGTTTCTCCTTGGAGGAAGATGCAAGTGAAAGCAGTGAGAGATAAAACAAGTCCCGAGTGCTGTCCCAGATGAATAAAGAATTTTGTTGGCTCTGAACGTGTTATGAGGCTACGGTGGGACTGTGCACTGAAGACAGATGCACTCAGAATATAAGCTTTTTGTGAAGCAAATGCTATTAGAGCACACAAACACACACACACACACACACACACACACACACAACCCCAGGAAAAGATGAGACATCATCCAGACATTTTTCAGAAGAGCAAATGCAGATTTATTTAGAACACATGGAACCCAGAAGACAACTTAGAGTGAGCCCACTTAGTGGCTCAACTAAGTGAGACAACTTAGTGATGTGAAGAGGAGTTCACCAAGAAATGAAATAATTATCACTGCGGGGGGGGGCGGTTAAGAGAGAAGAACGAAGGGTTGCTTTGCTTAAGTTCCTTAAAGAGAAAGAATGAAGCTTCTTTTGAAAAGCACCAGGAGGTTAAGTGCTGAGTAATGAGAAGAGCAGGCTCTCTCATCCAGGAGACACAACCATTTACAAGAAGACGAGCCATTGGAAGTTAATGATGGCAAAGCACACAGGATGGTTGTGTTGGGGGATTTTGGTTAGATGATGGCAAGCTAGCATGTGACAGGAGATAGAGTTATCAGCAGCAAGACTGGGAGCAGCTCGACCCGCAGCCTTGAGACAGGCATCCAGGCACACAGACACATGTGGGCTGGTAGCAGGTCCTGGTGCAGGTCACAGGTCCAGAGCAGGCTGGCTGGCAGCACAGGTCAAGACAGAAGGGCTGGCAGCAGGGCTTGCAGCAGCTGGACTGACAGCAGCTGGGCTTGCAGCAGGGCTGGCAGCAGCTGGAGATACAGCAGCTGGGCTGGCAGCAGCTGGGCTTGCAGCAGCTGGACTGACAGCAGCTAGGCTGGCAGCAGGGCTGGCAGCAGCTGGGCTGGCAGCAGCTGGGCTGGCAGCAGGGCTGGCAGCAGCTGGACACACAGCAGCAGGGCTGGCAGCAGGGTGTGCGGCAGCAGCTGCTCACACAGCATGGCTGGAAGCAGGTCCTGCAGCAGGTGGTTTGACAGCAGGGCTGGCAGCAGCTGGAGCCACAGCAGCTGGGCTGGCAGCAGGGCTGGCAGCAGCTGGTCACACAGCTTGGTCTCCAGCAGGTGGTCCTGCAGCAGGTGGTCCTGCAGCAGGTGGGCTGGCAGCAAGGGGAGCAGCAGGAGTTGGTCATGGTGTTGGATGTGGAGGGAGGGGTTCTGTTCACAGGAGTTTCTGAGATTCTGACAACTGTTTCACACCTGGGGCTTTTTATACCCTGGACAACCTGTGAAGGGACCAATAAGCAGGACTTTTCCTTATTGTTTGTTTTCTGTTCTTCAAGAGGAAATTCTCCCAGCAGGAAGTTGCTCCTTGAGTTTTTTTTAGAAATTATTTGAAATTATGATGTAAGCAGTTAATTGTGGATAATTCAAGGAAGGTAATTTCTAGAAGTCTTCGTCAGCATTGTTTCTACTATGATCTTCATTTGCTCAGGTGATAGTAGCTGTGGCTACAGAAGGTACTGGGACATGTATTTTTTTTTCATCTTGTTCTCTTGGCTGTGTGTAGACTGGATGTGTTTGTATGGAGACAGCTACATTCACAGTGGTTAAATGAAGCCATGCCCGAGTCCAAACTGTTTCCCAGTGCCATTTTCTTATTGTACACTACAACAGGCTTGCCTGTCTGCAACCAGTGATACCCGTACTATACCGGTTTCAGCAAAGAATTCATGGCAAGAAGGTGGCCTGTAGTCACTTTTCAAATGGACTCTTGAGCACCAAAGTCAGAATACTGAGTCAGAAGGCATGGGGGCTCAGAAGATGACATGAGGCTCAGAAGATACGTGGGTTCAGAAGATGACATGGGGTACAGAAGACATGGAAGTTCAAACGATACACATGGGAATTCAGAAGGCACTGGTCAGCTTAGATCTGAACCCTGTTTACCAGAGGACAATCAGGAAATTAATTACCATAAGGTGACACCTTAATTTTAAAATAAAATGTATCATAGTATACTTTCAAAGGTGAGCATATCCTTTTATGTGTAGTCTGACCAGACATGATGCAGGAAATCATTTGTCCTTCATATCAGGTGACAGTGTGTATATGTCCAGTATGTCCTTGATTTTATAATTGTAGTCTTTACCTTATTGTCTAAGGCAACTAGTGTGTGTGTGTGTGTGTGTGTGTGTGTGTGTGTGTGTGTGTGTGTTTGTTCTCATGGTGGGTTAACTTTTGAGTTTTATTAAAAGTAAAATCCTATAACTCGTCATGGTTTGTTTTCTTTTGCTCAAACTTATATTTGTGAGATTTAATGTATTGTTGGATTCAGCAGTTATGTCTTTAATTTTACTTGATCATTTCATATAATTGTATAATAAGGCTATAACCTATGAATTCTCATTACATGACAAGATCTTACATATTTTTTAACTCATTATGTCCTTGATGGACATTTTCTTATCATTAAGATTTTTGCAAATCATACTCTTATGATGATTATTTCTTTGTCTATATGTTTGTAGACATCTGCAGATATATTCTTTGAGGGAAAATTCTGGATTCCAAATTGTGAATATAATAAACATTAGTAACAGCTCCATTCTTTCTTTCTTTCTTTTTTTTTTTTTTTTTTTTTTTTTTTTTTTTTGGTTTTTCGAGACAGGGTTTCTCTGTGTAGCCCTGGCTGTCCTGGCACTCTTTCTGTAGACCAGGCTGGCCTTGAACTCAGAAATCCACCTGACTCTGCCTCCTGAATGCTGGGATTAAAGGCGTGTGCCACCACTGCCTGGCTCAATTTTTTTTAAATAAACAGCAACATGGATTGGGATGATAAATCAGTTGGGAAAGTACTTACCACATAAGCAAGCATGAGAAGTTAAGTTGATCCCTAGAACTCGAGTAAGAGATGTCGAGCAAAGTGGCTTGTGCTTGTTGTCCCAACACCAGAGAGGAGGGTAGAGGCAGATCCCTGGGGCTTTCTGGCCAGCACAGCCTAATCAACAAGTTCCAGACTAATGCAAGACCAGTTCAACACAAGGTGAATGGCTCCCTGAGGAATAACCCAGGCTGTCCTTCAGCTTCCACAAGCATGTGTACACACATGCATCCATAGTTGCACACATGTATGTAACCCCCCACACACACACATAAACACACGTGCACACACTTAAGGTTGCTTTTGGTATCATCTACACTTGCTATTTTCAGTCTGGACTTTCAGCCATTTTTTATTGTCTATCTGTTATGACTTGGTTCTTAAATGTCTATCAGAGCCATGTGTTGAAAACTTGATGCTCCGCTGATGATATTGTTAAGAAAAGCTTAGGAGTATGACCTAGTTGGAGGGAGGAGATCATTGAGAACATGTGCTTGCAACGTAAATTGGGACTTGGCTCTTCTGTCTCTGTGTCTTTGTTTCTTGGTGGCCATGAGGCAGTCAGCTTTCATTTCTTCCATGTTTCCGCCATGATAATAGTGTTTCAACTATAAGCCTAAAAGCAGAACAGACTGATTGTGGATGTAGATCTAAATTTCAGAAACCATGAGCCAAAAATAGACATTTTCTTTTAAGTTGTTTATCTCATTTTGTCACAACGACAGGACAGTGACTAACAGAGTAGCTATTTAGTATCTTCTCATCATAGATTAATTTGATTTTCCTTGAAGACTAATGGGCTGACTTCCCATGAGCGTTCACTGGACATTTATAGGTCTTCCTTATGTGGTGCTAATTATGTCTTAAGTTTTTTTAATTGTCTGGTTCTTGTTTTTTGTTTTTGTTTTTTTAATTTCTCCATTGAATTCTTTTGTGGCCTGCCTTGTCCCTCTCTCATATTCCAATTACTCTCATATGCTTATTGTGTATAATGCCAGGTTTCTTGTAGTTAATTTCTTGCAAGTCTGTCATGTATTTTGACCATGTTTTCTAGTTAGGAATCTCAAGAGGGAGAGGCTGCTCTTGTGTCCAATGTAAACAGTCTCTACAAAAACAGAGGACAGTGGGGAACACAGGTGAGAAAAACAGAGGCTTATGATCCAAGTAATATGGGCAGTTCTACAAGGTGAAAAATGTCAGGAGATAGATTTTCTCTATTTCTGGGAGAAAGAATACAACCATACAATAGTGGATTTGAACCCAATGCCACCAACTGGCTTCAGATCTCACATCTGGAAGATAACACTGCCGTGTGTTTCAGCCACAAAGCTGGTGGTGATTGATTTCAAGAGTAATAGGAAGCAGATGTATATTTCCAGTCCTGCTCTGCCTAAACTTGACTTTAATTATTTCTTGAGTTTTCTAATGGCTCCCATTTAGTTTTTTGAAGGTAAACTATCGTATATTGGAGTCAGGGCTTAGAATCCAAAAGTACTTTCTCTTTGAAGGAAACCTACTTAAAGTCCAAGGGTGCAATTTCTAGGTGTGGCAAAAGGAGAATTTCAAAAAGCATTTGATGCTTATGTCATTTTCTGGACTGGAGATGTATTTAAAAGCACACATAACTTTAGTGGAATCACACAACAAAGGGAGTGACGTTTGTGTTAATAGAGCTTAGCCAAACCTACATGGGATGATCCTTTGGGCTTCGAGTTCCCCATTTCTATGATAAGAGTCCTTTAATCTACATACAAGAAACAAAATGCAGTCCAGTGAGCTCCCTTGTCTTTATCTTTAACCAAATATGAAGATCAAATAAGCTTCTGGGCTAAGAAGTGTCTTTCTGAAGGTCTGTTGCATGCAGACTATTGAGACTCTCTAGCTCTATATATCTGAGAAGATCACACACACCCTGCACTGCGAACCCATTAGGTGTTGTGTGGGTGTGTTTTATTGTTCTCAGGGAGGTAAACCTGGCTGTTCATTTGTCTGTTTCTTTTAATTATTTGTCCTTTCCCATAGCAGCATCAGCCACTACATTAGCAAGTTCCCTATTGCTCATGGGCTTCTGGGGTTTCTCTTCCCAGTCCACATGAATATATACCATGGCTTCTAATGTCTCTCTTTCCCTCTCCCCCTTCTCTCTTCTTTCACAGTCTAGATACCACAACTCCAGCTTCCATTTCCCTCTTCAGATTTGTTTGCCCTCCCCAAACTCAGGAAGTTATTTCAAACCCTTATATGGCCCAGATAACATAGATAGAATCAAAGGTGTGTAGCATGCACGCTTGTTACCTTGAGACCTGGCATTAGTCACTCCTTTATTCCTTTAATAATGTTTTGACCTAGAAACAAATTATCTATGTCTGAGTGCAGGGGAAATTTAGTCTGTCTCACAGGGCATGATTTATTCCCATGTGGTTATTTGTTATTGGTGACAAGTGTGAGAACATAAACAATGACACTTCCATGACACGAGCAAACTGTTTCTAGTGCAATAGGACAGTAACAGGCACAGGTTAAAAGGGGTTAACCAGTCACTGGACAGAAACTGGGACAACATAGTTCACATCATCTTAGTAGCATTCTTAAAATCATTGCCAGCCTTACGTGGCTGGTGGTGACCAAGGTGTAGGCAATGAATGGAGAAGAAATTTGCTAATAAAGATGATCAGGAAATGAAAGGCTTCAGTATTTCCCTTGCCAGAGAAGAATGAAAGTACACCTATTTAAAATGTTCATGCTCCAGTGTTATAACTACTTAAACTGAGTTGGACCTGGGATTTCTCTATAATTGGAAACCTGGGCTGTGGACCGGATTCTACCCATTCCTAGTTCCCTGGAATAGCAGGGCTCTCTTAAACCTTGCGAGGACCCACAGCTGCTATGAGTTCATCAGAGCGATGGCCATGACTTGTGCAGCAGACAGTGTTTCACAGTGCTCTTCCACTTCCTCCAGCTCTTAAATGCTTTCTATTCCTTCTACTCTGATGCTCCCTGACCCTTTGTGGTGGAGTGGGAGAGGTCTATAGATGTCCCATTTTAGGACAAACACCCACAACCACTCATTCTTCACACAGTGACTACTGTCTCTACACACTCGTGCACCATGATTTCCATCCAATCACAAGGCTAAGGACTCGTGAATTGAGCCCCCACCCAGGAGCCATAATCTAGAAGAAATCTTTTATTCATTAAGTTGTCCATTCATTTATTTTATTCACAGTGAAGAAATTTTGATCAATTCAGTGAACTTAATGCAATGAACAGCATGACTTAGATCAGAAGATGTAAAGTTAACCTCAAATCAATGGTAGAAAAAAATCAAACATACTATGAGAGGTAGAATAAAGAAGACTTTATTAGAATAGCAACGAACAGAGTCTCTTCAGTCCAGCAGACAATATGAAATTATCATGATGAGTTACAAGGTGAGTCAAAAAAACTGAACACATTGAGATATAATGATGGGTGTTTATCACTGCAAATATGTAACAAGATAGTTGTTAATTGCATATCTTTGAATTTCTAAACTTAAGGGGATGGTCTCTGCCAATGCTGAGGCTGTGAATCCAGTTTATAACAGATGAAGTTGACAGGCAGAGAAATGAAGAAAACATCAAAATGAGTAAGATGATTCACAGATCTATTAAAGGAGGACTGAGAATTTGATGATTGTAAGTGTATTAGAGGCAGAGAAAAGGCAGAGTTGGGGTGAAGTAAAACTCTAGCAGGTCTGACAATAGATTATTCTATTCCAGTAGTGACTTCATCAACAGCCACAGGGCTCACAGCAGCTGGACCCGCAGCCTTGGGACAGGCATCCAGGCACACAGACACATGTGGGCTGGTAGCAGGTCCTGGTGCAGGTCACAGGTCCAGAGCAGGCTGGCTGGCAGCACAGGTCAAGACAGAAGGGCTGGCAGCAGGGCTTGCAGCAGCTGGACTGACAGCAGCTGGGCTTGCAGCAAGGCTGGCAGCAGCTGGAGATACAGCAGCTGGGCTGGCAGCAGCTGGGCTTGCAGCAGGGCTGGCAGCAGCTGGACTGACAGCAGCTAGGCTGGCAGCAGGGCTGGCAGCAGGGCTGGCAACAGCTGGGCTGGCAGCAGCTGGGCTGGCAGCAGGGCTGGCAGCAGCTGGACACACAGCAGCAGGGCTGGCAGCAGGGTGTGCGGCAGCAGCTGCTCACACAGCATGGCTGGAAGCAGGTCCTGCAGCAGGTGGTTTGACAGCAGGGCTGGCAGCAGCTGGAGCCACAGCAGCTGGGCTGGCAGCAGGGCTGGCAGCAGCTGGTCACACAGCTTGGTTTCCAGCAGGTGGTCCTGCAGCAGGTGGTCCTGCAGCAGGTGGGCTGGCAGCAAGGGGAGCAGCAGGAGTTGGTCATGGTGTTGGATGTGGAGGGAGGGTTCTGCTCACAGGAGTTTCTGAGATTCTGACAACTATTTCACACCTGGGGCTTTTTATACCCTGGACAACCCATGAAGGGACCAATAAGCAGGACTTTTCCTTATTGTTTGTTTTTTGTTTTTCAAGGGGAAGTTATCACAGCAGGAAGTTGCTACATAAGTATGGCAATTTTTTTTTTGAAAATTATGCTGCACGCAATTAATTGTGGATAGTTCATTGGTGGTATTTTTGGACTCATTGCCACCATTCCTGCTGTGCTTATTTTCTGGTCATGTGATGGTTTTGTGAGCACAGAGGGGCTGGAAATCTCTTTCCTTGGTTAGTATGTTTTCCTGATACAGTCTGGGTAGTCCTTGAGGAAGGACTGTGACATTGATATGTTCACAATGGCAAATCCAAGGTCTACTTTCTTTTAAAAGGCTTCCTTTATTAAAGAAAGACCCATGCTTTCTTTAATAAAGCTAATGTTACAGCAACTGTGCTTGCTGCAAATAAGCATGTCTATTATAGTCTGGAAGAAGCAGGCAGTTCCATTGAACAGGCTTGGGCCCAGGCAAAGATGGCATTTGCCACTGTGAACATATCAACATCACTGTATTTCCCTTAAGCCCTTCCCAGACTGTACCAGGATAGAATTGTGAAATTCTATCCAAACTGAAATGTCCTAGTATATATTTTGCTTGTTTTCTTTGTTTTCCTCACCCCAAATTATGCTCTTTAAAATTATTTACTTTGTTGAATACGATAGTTGTTGGTTCATTTTTCATACAGTTGATTATTGTGGGATATAGTTTTAAGGATTTATTTGTATTGTGTGTTAGTATTTTTTTTTCATTTATGTGTGTGCACTAAGTGTGAAGTGCCCACAGGAACCACAAGAGGACACCAGTTCTTGGGGCTGAAGTTACAAACAGTTGTGGGCCGCCATGTACATCTGGGACTTGAACCCAGGACATCTGGAAGAGGAGCCAGTGCTCTTAGCTACTGAGCCATATCTCCAGCCCCTATTGTGTGATACTTTAGGTTAATAATTCTTGTGTTATTGATGGACAATTTTTATAATTAGGGCTTTTGTGACTCACATTGTCATGAATATTTTTGTCTAGAGCTTTGTCTACTTGAGCATGCATTCCTGTAAATATTCCCTCATATATTCTTATAGTGCATTTTCTCTGGATTAGAAATTTTGCATATGGTCAACATTAGCAAATACTTGCATTTATCTTATTGTTCTTATTGCTTTATGCCTTAAATTTTTATTCTAATTATTTATTTTTATGTATGCCTCCATGCACATATGTGTGTGTGTGTCATGCACACATGTGGAGGTCAGAGAACAATTTGCCTGAAACTGTTTTCCTCTTTCCCTGTGTGGGTTCCAGGGATTGGACTCAGGTTGTCAGTCATTTACATCTCACCGGTTCAATTGATGCTTCATATTTTAATACTTGGTGTTTTTACTGTGGGCTTTGCAGAGTTTTTGTTATCTATATGTTTAGTATGTCTTGTAATGTTCATTCAAATTCATGAATATTGATGAGTTGGATTTACATATGTCCTTTAGGTCTTTGTGTTTCTCATTTGTAAGGTACTACCATGTCTTAAGTTTATTTCTGCTGAATTGTCTTTTTTAAAAAAATTGTTTGTTGACATTTTAAAAATATCCTAGGTATTAGCCTTTGCTCATATTATCCTTTATGCCATAGTGTCCTTTCCTGTGCTGTTGCTTTTCTCTCCCTCTCTGAATTTTAGTGCTGGCTGGTCAATCAATCTTTTCTGTGTCATTTATAGACCTTTCTATTTCATATTAAGGAAACTGACCATCCTAAGACTATGCAGATATCTTACATATTCAAGTCCAGGATGCCTTTCTCTGAACATTTACTTAGAAGTTTTTATTTATCCACATACTTTAAAATAGTTAAGATTACCATATATTCATATACGTATATAGAGTAACTCGATCATATTCACTTCCTGTCTTAGTTAGGGTTTCTATTGCTGTGAAGAGACATCATGACCATGGCAACTCTTATAAAGGACAACATTTCATTGGGGCTGGCTTACTGGTTCTGAGATTCAGTCCATTATCATTGCAGGGAGCCTGGCAGCATCCAGGCAGGCATGGTGCTGGAAGAACTCAGAGTTCTACATCTCTTTCTGAAGGCAAACAGGAGAGGGCTGACTCTTCCTCACTGGGCAGAGCTTCAAAGCCCACCCTCACAGTGATGCACTTTCTCCAACAAAGCCACACCTTGTAAGAGTGACACTTCCCATGGGCCAAACATATTCAAACTACCATAACTCCCCCGAAAACTCTCTTGTTTATTCTCCCTCATTTCAGTGATCTCCCACCTCAAGAATAGCCCCCCTCCTTCCTTTAAGGTTGAATGATATTCCAAACACTGGTCATTGTATCTATACATCACATTTTCTCCCTCCCATCTGTTGATGGGCTCCTAGGATGATTCATGGTTTGCTATAATGGTTGGTACCACTGTAAACATGTTATTCATGTTGAAATAATTGCATCTGTCAAAGCACATCTCTCAGAGATAAATAATGACTTCTCCAAAGGTGAACTTTTCCCAAGTTCAAGATCTAGAAGATAAATATCCTTAGTTCCCTCTATGTTTTAATTAAAAATAATTTTAGACTTTATTTATTTTCGTTTTGTGTGTATGTGTATTTTTCCTGCATGCATGTCTGTGCACCAATTATGTGCAGTATCTGTGGAGGCCAGAAGAAGAAGACATTGGGTACCCTGGGACTAGAGTGGATAGTTTTGATGGTTTGGAAGAGCATCCAATGCTTTTAAGCCATGAGTCATCTCTACAGTCTCAAATATGATTTTCATGTGTGTTAATTTTAAGTCTTTAATGAAATTATATTTTTGTAAATGATGCAGTGGTAGGGATCCACTTTCATGGTCTGAGCCTTATGTATTGAACATTCTCTGAAAAGCTGCAAATATATACTAGTTTTCATTCAGTCATGATATTACCCAAATATGCTCTTTTTCAGACAAGTTTTAACTGAAGCATATTTCCTTTAAAACATTTTAATATGCACAAATTTGATTTTGTTGATTTCCTTCATTTAAAATTTTTTCACCTAGTTCCTTAATTTAAATCCATATGTAGCTACATCTAATTACTTTTGATAATCTTTTTTCATTCTCCAAATTTTAAACTAGAATATTACATTCATTATCTTTAAACATTTTTTTGTAGTATTAATAGTAAAAACTATAGGTTTCTCTCAAAATGTCTTTCTACAATATCTTCTTAAGTTTTGACATCTAATGTCTTATTAAATTTCTCAAATGTTTTAATTTCCATTATAAGGCCTTCCATTTTGGTATATATTCCAAGTCAGTAGCTTCTTTTCCCCCACATTATGTCTCATTTATAAATTTATTATTTGTAACCAATATTTCATTTTTTTCTGTTTAATGATTTTTTTAAGAAATGAAGAATTAGACAACCTTGTAATTTTACAACATAAAAATATAGCCTGAAATTAATGATGTAATCATCATCACTAACCAATAACATTATGGTGTCAGAAGGAAGACTGTGGCTTCACAAAGTTACCACCACCCAATTCTTTTTTTTCTTTTTGTTAAGATTTATTTATTATATGTGAGTAAACTGTCACTGTCTTCAGACACCAGGAGAGGGCGTCAGATTTCATTACGGATGGTTGTGAGCCACCATGTGGTTGCTGGGATTTCAACTCAGGACCTTAGGATCAGCAGTCAGTGATCTTAACCCCTGAGCCATCTCACCAGCCCCCACTGCCCAATTCTTGATGTGCTCAGATTTCTGTTGAGCTCATATGAGGTATGAGGACTTTTCAGGTTCTGACTTTGAGGTTTAGTCAGGTTCACTAAGGGGTTAGCATGTAAGAGTTGCCAATCAACTTTTAAAGCATTCTAACAAGTAGTTCTGAGTTATGAATGCATGCTGAACAAGCAAAAAAAAAAAAAAAAAAAAAGAGAGAGAGTAAACCTCCATACATACGTAGCCTTATAAATCTTGACATTCTAACTTCTGTAACTTCAATATGCTCTTCATTTGTATGGACTTATTTTGACACATGTCATGTTAGTAGAAACAAGCACATTATACCATTTTATTCTTAGTTTCTTCCTACCATGAGTAAGTTACTCCCGAACATATAAAGGTTCTTCTTGTGAGAAGGAAAATCCCTAGGAGGTAAGTGGGTCCCAAACTACAAATGTGTCACCCATCATTGCAAAAGGATTTGGTAGATGTGATTAAGAATCTCAAGAGGGATTCTTTGGACTATTTGTAGGTATTCAGTGTAAACACAGTGTAAACATAAAGAAAGATGGAGACAGAAAATATGGAAATATAGCATCATGGTCCAAGAAGTGTGGAAGACCCTAGAAGTTAGAAAATGCCAATCTTAAAAGCCGGGCGTGGTGGCGCACGCCTTTAATCCCAGCACTTGGGAGGCAGAGGCAGGCAGATTTCTGAGTTTGAGGCCAGCCTGGTCTACAGAGTGAGTTCCAGGACAGCCAGGACTACACAGAGAAACCCTGTCTCGAAAAACCAAAAAAAAAAAAAAAAAAAAAAAGCCAATCTTTGCTAGAGAAGCAATATAACCACACCGACACATGGATTCAAGCTCAACGATATTGAACTTTGACTTCTGACCTCTAGAACTGGAAGATAATAAATTGGTATTGTTTAACCCTCCACGTTGGTGGTGATAGAGTAATTACCCATTGCAAGGGTAATGGGAATTGAATACAAATTTCTAATGCTGCTATGCCTGAACTCTAATGGCGACCTATAATATATGTATAATGACCTTTCTAATGCCTCTCTTATAGTTTATGAATTTAAACTTTCTATGTCATCCTAGAGTTTGCTAGTTTCTCGTTGATATAGGCAAAATCCCGGAATTCATTTTCGACATTATGTGTTAAAGGGAGAACTCCAAGAGGTCATTAGAGTTATTAGTTACATAATTAACTATAAACTGATTAAAGAAGAATGGACAATAGAGTGAAGCTAAGTTTGGGTCTTAGATGACAGAGAGTTGATGTTGTCGGGGCTGATTCATTACTCATGTAGTCGAGTTTACTGTTCCTATTGGTAAGGTCTACTTTAAAATGTTCATATCAAAGACCACTCAGTGCTCTGTCCTTGACCTCCCATTTCTGTTTATGCAAACAGAAATAAAATAAAATCAATCTTCTGGACTAAGATTTATTGCTTTCTCTTTCTCTCTCTCAAACATATTTTTAGGAAGTGTGCAGAAGGAATCTCTATCATGCATCTGAGAAGACCATGTGTCTGTGGCATCTCTTTCTTCTAAGGTATTTCCTTTGTTATTTCTTTTCATTATTTCCAGTTGCCCGTAGCTGCATTAGCCCCCAGATTACTAAGTTCTCCATCATCACTTCTTTCTCTCAGAATGTCTTTTGTTTTCTCTTTCAGTTCTGTGCTCCTAGAACTCTCCTCTCTCACAGCCCCACCAACCTCAGGACCCATGCTTTCATTCTGCTCAATTGATTGTTCCTTCCCTCCCATGGTTCAGGTATAGTTTTGACCCCTTAGGCGGTTGAAAGCTTATGGAGGATCAAAGGCTGGAAGCATCACTAATTTGCTGCTGCCTTGAATCCTGGGATTTGTTACTCTTATATCTCCTTAATGCAGTATTGATCTGGACACAATCATTCCTCCAATAGTGAGTGTAAGTGAAATTCTGTCTATTTATCAATGATACTCATAGCCATATAGGAATGAGGACCAGAAAAACAAGGACATTTCTATGACATCAACAAACTTTTACCAGGGCAACTATTCACATCAAAGTTTCAGGACAGTGATGGGATCATTAAATGTATTTGAAGGCGTTCTCTATTTGCCTGACTGGAGTTCACATCACTTAGTGGGGCTCTTAAAATCACTGCTGATCTTCCGGTGTGGGTGGTGGTGAGCGAGGCATGAGTCACGGATGGGGAAGAGCTGTGCTAATGAAGGTGAACTGAAAATGAGAGGAACTAATATCGCCAGAGAAGGCAAAGCACGCATCTCCGCACTGTTCAGCGTATAGTGCCATGTTTCCTTGAACTAAAACTGCGCCTGTGACTGCCTGACCTTGAGAGCCTGACACCTTGGGCGCTTGATTTGATCCCGTCTATCCCTAGCTGCTTGCCGTAACACAGGCCACTTAACCTGAGTTGGGTTTGCTCAGGTACTATTGCTAAAATGCCCTCCATGGTTTCCTGCACTGAATGCTCGCTCATCAGGTCACGGCACTGGCGTATATGCTCAGTAAACTCAAGCAGGGGGTCCCTGGGCTTTGCCTCTGAAGGTTATATGAGGTCCCTCATATTTTCTCCTGCTGGCATTCAGTCTATGTGGCGTAAACACCTTTTCAACTGCTCTGGCCACCCTGCTGTTTTATCTAAGTACTGGAGGTCAAAACAACCTGTACTGAAATCATGAGCAAAAATAGGTCTGTCATCCATTAAGTCTTTCTTCCATGTATTGCGGTCACAGTGATAGAGTTCTCCAAGCATAGAAACTTTGGAACAACTGCTTACAACATAGATGATTGTAACATAATTTGAAAAACATAGAAATAAAAAATCAAAACACAACATAGTATAGTCAAAATTTTATTAGAAACACCAATCGACAAGATATTTATTTATTTATTTATTTATTTATTTATTTAAGCTAAGAAGACAATATGAGGTGCTCATGAAGGAGTTACAAGATGAATTATAAAATCATATAAACACATTGGAATAAAATCCTAGATATTTTTTATCATGGGGGATCTAATTTGAGGATTTTGAGCACCTGTGCTTATTTTTAATTTCTTAAGTTAAAAAAGGCAGTTATCTCTTGGTCAAAGCTGAGATCACAGACCCAGGTGAAGATCAGTTGATGTTTTGAAGCAGCCAGAGGGATACAAAAAAATATCAAAGTGGATTTGATGGTAGCCAGTGATCAAGTTACAAATCTGTTAACAAGAAAACGATGGAGTTTTATGAGACGTGCATTACAGTTAAGTGCATATTATTAGCAGAGAATGGTGGGAGATTTGGTGTACTGTGGTTAGCTTGCAAATTTGTAGCTAGTGGATAAGTTGATCAACAGCCACAGGGCTCACAGCAGCTGGACCCGCAGCCTTGGGACAGGCATCCAGGCACACAGACACATGTGGGCTGGTAGCAGGTCCTGGTGCAGGTCACAGGTCCAGAGCAGGCTGGCTGGCAGCACAGGTTGAGACAGAAGGGCTGGCAGCAGGGCTTGCAGCAGCTGGACTGACAGCAGCTGGGCTTGCAGCAAGGCTGGCAGCAGCAGGGTTGGCAGCAGCTGGGCTGGCAGCAGCTGGGCTGGCAGCAGCTGGACTGACAGCAGCTAGACTGGCAGCAGGGCTTGCAGCAGGGCTGGCAGCAGCTGGGCTGGCAGCAGCTGGGCTGGCAGCAGGGCTGGCAGCAGCTGGACACACAGCAGCAGGGCTGGCAGCAGGGTGTGCGGCAGCAGCTGCTCACACAGCATGGCTGGAAGCAGGTCCTGCAGCAGGTGGTTTGACAGCAGGGCTGGCAGCAGCTGGAGCCACAGCAGCTGGGCTGGCAGCAGGGCTGGCAGCAGCTGGTCACACAGCTTGGTCTCCAGCAGGTGGTCCTGCAGCAGGTGGTCCTGCAGCAGGTGGGCTGGCAGCAAGGGGAGCAGCAGGAGTTGGTCATGGTGTTGGATGTGGAGGGAGGGTTCTGTTCACAGGAGTTTCTGAGATTCTGACAACTGCTTCAGACCTGGGGCTTTTTATACCCTGGATATAACAGGAATTTTCCTTGTTGTTTGTTTCCAATGAATGGCTCATGGGGAAATACTCTAAGGAGGAAGTGTTTAATACATTACAAATCCTTGACAATTTTCTTTAAATAACTAATTGTGGAGATTCTTTGCATATCCTCATCAGTGTCATTTCTGCTCATGTCACGGCAAAGTGACAATTGCTGTGGCCACAGGAATGGGTCACCTTTTTCCTTCATCTTGTATCTTCAGCTGTATGCAGATAGGTGAAAGGGTAGCATTACTGATGTGTTCACAGTGTCACACTCAATTCATGTCTGGGCCCAAGCCTGCTCCTCAGAGAAGCCTGCTTATTTCACTTTTGTATGTAGCTTGACTGAATATGATAGCAGCAGAGTGTGCCCATCTCTCAGGTCAGGGAACAGTGGCCTACCCGGCGGCTGTCACCATGGTATTGCCTTTGCTCTTCTCTTCTCCCTAAGGCAACCAGGATGTGTGTCAGAGTTTGTCAAGTTTTGATCTCCCTTAAAAGTAAAATCGTTTACCGTGTATTATGTTTTCCTTTGCTTAAATTTGTTTGTGATTTATAGACTCATTGCCTATGATGGTCATTTTTTCCCTACTATTGAAATCATTGTAGGATGAGATCAAACTTTATTAATGCTTTTCTTTGCTAACAGACATATTTCCATTATTTAAGCTTGTGTGAATCATGGATTTGTCAACATCTTCTAGTGAGTATTTTTCATATATTCTTGGAGTGAAGTTTCTGAACTACACACTGTGTCTTTGAACAACATTAGTAGGTTGTTTTTCAACTTTTTTTAAAAGTTACAATATTGATCTGCAGAGCATATTTGTAACACCCCATCCCATGACCATAGTTAGAGGAACATGCAGGGAAGGAAGAAGGGGCGGAGGCCCGTGAAATGTAAACTTCTGAACTTGATGTGGCTAGAAACATCATGAACGCATCCCAGCTGTGGCTACCTACACATGACCAGCACACCACCAAAGCAGCCAACTCCCATGCCAAATTCAGAGGGACTTCCTGACTCCCATCTCTTCCTGGTGAAATTTTGGCAGTTGACAGGTGCTGCTGCTGCTGCTGCTGCTGCTGCTGGTGTGTGTGTGTGTGTGTGTGTGTGTGTGTGTGTGTGTGTGTAGGGGACTCATTCTATTCTAAATGTATGGCCACTGAGAGATTTCACATAACCCAGTGGAGAGGTCCAAATACATGTGCATGTAGTAAGCTCCAACTAGGCTTAGTGGGTTATCAATGGTACAAAAATTAAATAAGTAAAAAGGCAAATCTTTTACTACTTGACTTGTCCTCAGCAGCATCTTATAAAATATAAATGTCATATATGTATCATGCCACTGAGTTGTTCATAGAATAATATATTCAGTGCAGTTGCATTGGTTTTTCTGAAAAAAAAAAAAACTTGGTCTGCGCAGATTGACTATATTGGTGGTGAAGCCACAGATAAGGGATGACTACATGAATTGAGTACCATGTGTTGAGAACTATGTAAAGATGCCCAGTAGTGCCAAAGAATGAGGACTCAAACATACTGTGCCATGTTCTGGGTCTTGACCTGGATGGTATGATGGAGAATGAAGAATAGACAGATGCAGTGAAGATGGGATCCAGTGTCCTGTGCTTGCTCTGATGGAGGGCACCAACTACTCAACAACTCAGAGCCTCATCGTGTTTCTTATGTACAGCATGGAGGGAGCCTGAGCCCTGGGGGGAGGGGCAGGGAGGGCTTTTCCTGTTGAGGTTTGGTCTTGCTGTCTATTGCAATATTAAATGTGGCCCTGAAACCTGGAGTTTGCACATAGACTCAAGTGACCCTGCCCACAATGCATTTCTGATTGGCAAATAAAGATGCCAACAGCCAATAGCTGGGCAGAAGAGATATAGGAGGTAGAGTTTAGGCTTCCTGGGTTTGGAGTCATAGGAGAACCTCCAGAGAAGCCACCATGGATTAGGGGAGCCATGGAAATGTGGAACTGTTAAAATGGATACTAGAGGCCTCTTCATAGCTGCACTTTCCTGTTCTATGCAGATTGGCCATTGCTTTATCATTTTTTGTCATACGTTTATTTCTGTTTCTTAAATACTACATAGCTTATAACTCATTTTTTTTCAGTTTTCTGTTATTGTCTTAGATGATTATAGGTGCTACATGTTAGCAGTTAAATTGGCTGTTTTTCTTGGAGATGGAATCTTGTCTCTCCTCATTTTTGGAGTTAGAGGGGTCAAGGACACCATAAGAAAACCCCAGAGATTCAACTAACCTGGGCCGACAGGTGCTAAAGAAGACTGACCTGCCAACCAGGGAGCCTGCATGGGACTCCTCTGCACATGTGTCACAGTTGTGTAGCTTGATCGTCATGTGGGACTTCTAACAAGTGAGCAGGACTGTCTCTGACTCTGTCACCTGCCTTTGGGACCCTTTACCCCTACTTAACTGCGTTGTGTAGCCTCACTAGAAGATGTGCCTTGTCTCACTTGTTGCTATCTATGGGAGGCCTCCCCTATTTTGAAGAGAAAGAAAGGAGGAAAGGTTTTTGGGGAAGTAAGGTTGGACTGCAGGACTGAGAGGAACGAAGGAGGGAATATAGTGGTTAGGGTGCTAATTAATTAATTAATTAAAAAGTCCTTTCTCAAGAGATAAGAGTTGTTTGTCTATATTTTTTGTGAGTTTCTTGGGTTGTTTGTTGTCTGAGGCAGGGTTTCTCTGTGTTTCCCTGGCTGTCCTGCTGCCCTGGCTCTGTAGACCAGGCTGGTCTTGTATTTAGAGAATCACCTGCCTCTTCCTCCTGAATGCTGGAATTAAAGGCATGTACCACTATCCCCTGACTGAGTTTCAAGTCATTTTAAAAGTCAATTTTAAGTCTTTAACATCCGGGGTTATATTTTTGTAGATCATGTGCAATAGTCTATTCTAAGAACTTTCTATCTCAATTCACAGAGCATCCTCTGGAAATCCATAGATTGCTGCCTTTTCCATTCAGAATATTAAAATTTTTTGTTTTTTTTTTCTCACTAGTGTTATCACAAATTAAGTTTCACCCCAGAGGGCTATTTGTACTAGTAACCATAAGAATGGGGGCATAAATTATGCAATTTCTAAAAGGCCAACCATTTCTGGATGATCTTCTCATCGAAATCTGGAGATGGCTCAGCAGGAAACAGTGCCTGCTCCAAGCCTGAGTTTGAGCCCAATAGGATCCAAGGTGGAAGGGGAGAAACAACACTTACAGCTTGTCCTCTGATTCCTCCCCCTACAAACACACACACACACACACACACACACACACACACACACGCACACACAAACTGTGAAAAAGCTTCTAAAAGCCATAGACAATAGCAAGTACACTCTGGCTGAAAAATATATAAAAATCACCATCAATGGATTTTTCCCACCATTTTTTTTTAGATATATTGTTTATTTCCATTTCAAATTTTGCACCCTTTCCTGGTCCCCACCCCACTACCACTGCAACCCTAACACATCAATGGCTTCTTTAGTCAAGGGAATAAATGGTTTGGATGGCTTTCTAGGATTCTAAGTCTAGCTCTTTTGCTCAGTGGTTAATGGTTACTAAGATGTTGGGGTGAACTGAGGGAGGTTTTACTAAAAAAGGGTAATTGGGTCCAGGCAGGGAGGGAACCCTAGATGACCACTAGTCCTGCACCAGGGGACCCAGATAGGGAGCTAGCCTGAGATAATCTTCAGTCCTGCCATACAGGCCTGAGAGGGCAGACCATGCTTGAGATGACTTCAGTCTAGGGTCACATTGCATGGGTGGGACATAGTATTCCTGCGATGACCCCAGATACCCAAAGAGCCCAGGTAACACTAAAAGGAGCAAATAAGCTGTGGAGAAATGGAAGAGAATGAGAAGCAGAAGGATGTGGGCACAATGAAGAGAGGCAGAACTGGAGACTCAAGGGTAGTAAGGATCAAACCGAAGTGAGAAGCCTGTGACCACACCAGACCTGAGTGAGGTCTAGGCCTGTGTTGACACTGAGGGCTATCACCAAGCTTCAGGCAGATGTCCTTGGTCTGGGCTGGCACCAGTACCAGTAGCCATTTTGATGTCTGGGAGCTGTGCAGAACCTGGCCACACCCATTGCTTGGGCATCTTGAAGAGATCCCCCTGAGGCTCTGAAAGTAGGAGAACTGACCCCCTCTCCCCTCACACCAGCTACAGTATTTGGGACAGCACCCCTTCACATTGCCCAAGAGGGACTGTAGAACTGGCCCCTGGTTGCAGGGGTTGCCAGTGAGCCAGACCTGAGGGTATGGGTATGACAGAGCTAGCCCTGACAATGTTCTCCTGTGCATGAGGGAGGGAGAGATACCCTCCTCCTCCCCTTGACCCTTGCCACCTGTGGCATGCAGAAGAGCTGGCTCTGAGGTCATCAGAGCATAACAGCAGGCCCTAAGACTCATCTGCTGAATCACTAGGGAGAGCTAGGCCTCCAGCTCTCCTGCAAAACACAGTAGAGCTGTCCCTGGCTGTGGGGATTATGGGTGAGCAGGTCCCATGTGTGTAGGAGAGCTGGTCTTGCCTCTTTTCTGCTGTGGAATAGCATGGGTGACAGAGGAATTCCCTCCACACCCCACCCCCACTCCATACTATCTATGACAGTTTGGATAGCTGGCCCTGAGTTCACAAGAACAGGAGAGCTATCCCAGCCCCTCACCTTGTATAGCACCCAGGAGAGCAGGCCCTGCATCTCATCAGGGCAGCACAGTACAGCTGACTCTTACAGTGGTGGTACAGGTAAGCTGGCCCTTAGGGCAGGAACATTGGGAGCTCTCTCCACAACATGTGTGCCCTACAGTGGTACAGAGAAGGCAAAGATGTTCCCTCCCCCACCTCATCCTTTGCCACCAATGTTAGGCCTGAGAACTGGGCCCTAGAGTCTTAAGAGTGAGAGAACTGACCATGTCCACCATAGTGTAATACTCTGGAGAGCAGGTTCTGCATTTCACTTGGGTAGTACAGTAAAACTGTCTCTGATGGCGTGGGTTTGAATGAGCCAGTCCTGAGAGCATGAGAGAGGGAGGGCTGGCTCTGCCCCTCTCTGGCTGCAACATTGGATGAGCTAGGGACCCTAGTGAGGTCCCTGTGGGAGAGCTGGTGGACTGAACATCTCAGATACCTCTCAGGCCCAGATGCAGAGCTTTGAGTTGGACCACCCAGCAACTATCCCTTCGATCAACTGCTGGAACACTTGAAGTTGGGCAATCCGTCCTACAGATCCAAAACTACCGGATCTCCATCACACAGGGCAATAAGAGGTTATCTTAGAAGAGTCATCCCGGTGAAAGTTCAGTACTGATCGTGTCATGGGAGCCAGAGGCCTCGAGCCACACCAATGACTCACTGCAATGGTCATTTGCAAGCAAAGAAATGTGGGCAAAAAGTGTACTGTGGGACACTGTGATAACCGACAGCTTCCACAGGGGATTTTTTTCTTTTGTGGGGAAGGATGCAAGGGTGGAGGGAGGATGGAAGGGCACAAGGAGATGAGTGGGATCAGAGTGCAAGATATGAATTTCAGAAAGAACCAAAAAAGTTATACACACACACACATACACACACACACACACATGAAAGAAAAGAAGAGAAAACAAAAGGCAATTGGCAAATGACAGGGAGAATGGTGAGATCACAGGTCCCCAGCGCTCAGGGCCAGCACTGTGTTTCATTAGGCCATGCCCATTATCATAGCGAACCTGCAGCCGGGGAGTCCAGCTCTCTGGATGAGGTTTTCTATCTTTAGCTACATCCCACATGCTGTCTCTGCCCAAGTCAGAGACTATGATAAGGTTCAGATGAGATGGCATGATACGAGAAATCACACACAGAAACACAACACAACACAATTCAGAATCAAATCGAGTGAAGACTTTATTAGTAAACTAGATAAAGACTTGTTGACCCAATGCTATGATTTACACATGAATTACAGGATGAGTCATGGTCATTCTAAACACATGGGAATGAAAGGATGGCTAATATTGGAAATATCTGAGTGCTTTCTTTCTTTGGATTTTATAAGTGCTTCTATATGTTGAAAATGAAATAAGCAATTTTTTCAAGGCTTAGACTGTGCATCCAGGTCAATGACAGTTAGCTTTGACTAAGAACCAGAGGAATGAGGAGAAAAGCACTAGATAAACTGTACTTATAAACAAACACATGAATCTGCTAATGAGATGACCGGGGGTTAAACAGTGTAAGGATCATTTTCAGAGAAATAGCATTGAGTTTGGTTTTCTGCATCCATCAGGTAGGTTTGATAGTGGGAGGCTAGTTTATGTAGATAGTGGATCTGTGACAAGTTGATCAACAGCCACAGGGCTCACAGCAGCTGGACCCACAGCCTTGGGACAGGCATCCAGGCACACAGACACATGTGGGCTGGTAGCAAGTCCTGGTACAGGTCACAGGTCCAGAGCAGGCTGGCTGGCAGCACAGGTTGAGACAGAAGGGCTGGCAGCAGGGCTTGCAGCAGCTGGACTGACAGCAGCAGGGCTTGCAGCAGGGCTTGCAGCAGGGCTGGCAGCAGGGCTGGCAGCAGGGCTGGCAGCAGCTGGGCTGGCAGCAGCTGGGCTGGCAGCAGGGCTGGCAGCAGCTGGACACACAGCAGCAGGGCTGGCAGCAGGGTGTGCGGCAGCAGCTGCTCACACAGCATGGCTGGAAGCAGGTCCTGCAGCAGGTGGTTTGACAGCAGGGCTGGCAGCAGCTGGAGCCACAGCAGCTGGGCTGGCAGCAGGGCTGGCAGCAGCTGGTCACACAGCTTGGTCTCCAGCAGGTGGTCCTGCAGCAGGTGGTCCTGCAGCAGGTGGGCTGGCAGCAAGGGGAGCAGCAGGTCATGGTGTTGGATGTGGAGGGAGGGGTTCTGTTCACAGGAGTTTCTGAGTTTCTGACAACTGCTTCAGACCAGGGGCTTTTTATACCCTGAACATGACAGGAATTTGTTCAAAATATTATGAATCCTTGACAATTTTCTTTAAATAACTAATTGTGGAGAGCGTTTGCATATCCTCCTCAGTGTCATTTCTGCTCTTGTCCTGGCAGTGACAATTGCTGTGGCCACAGGAATGGGTCACCTTTTTCCTTCATCTTGTATCTTCGGCTGTATGCAGATTAGGGGAAAGGCTAGCATTGCCAGTATGTTCACAGTGTCACACTCTGTCCATGTCTGGGCCCAAGCCTGCTCCTCAGAGAAGCCTGCTTATTTTAGACCACAAGAGGCAGCAAACGTGTTACATCAGCTTTATCAGAAGATATATGTGTAGACAAGGCTTCCCCAGTCCTTTCATGTGAAAATAAATCCTAATGTGGGCCAGTAGAGAAAGTGGACACAAGGACCTAGAAAACTCCAGTCATTTTAGATCTTCATTCTTTTTGTGGCAGCACCAGGAAACAGAGGTCACACACCCTAACCAGCACATTGTCTTTAAGGAATGAGGAAATTGAATTCTGTGAGAGGAATCCGTATACCTATGGATTCCTTTTTACTTAAAAGAAATTAAATCATGCATGTGTTTTCAGGAAAATAATGCACTTTTGTATGTAGCTTGGCTGAATCTGATAGCAGGAGAGTGTGCCCATCTCTCAGGTCAGGGAACAGTGGCCTACCCGGCGGCTGGCACCATGGTATTGCCTTTGCTCTTCTCCCTAAGGCAACCAGGATGTGCGTCAGAGTTTGTCAAGTTTTGATCGCTCTTAAAAGTAAAATCGTGTATCGTGTATCATTGTTTCCCTTTGCTCAAATTTGTTTGTGATTTATAGACCCATTGCCTATGGTGGTCATTTGTTTCCTAGTATTGAAATCATTGTAGGATGGGATCAAAATGCATTTATTAATGCATTTCATTATTGATAAACATATTTCCATCATGTAAGCTAGTGTGAATCATGGATGTGTTCATGTCTTCTGAGTAATTTTCCTATAATCTTGGAGTGAAATTTCTGAACTACACACTGTGTCTTTGAACAATATTAGTAGGTTGTTTTTCAACTTTTCTTTTTAAAGTTACAATATTGATCTGCAGAGCTTATTTGTAACACCTTCATCCCATGACCATAGTTTGAGGAACATACAGGGAAGGAGGAAGGGGCGAAGGCCAGTGAAACACAAACTTCTGAACTTGATGTGGCTAGAAACATCATGAACTCATCCCAGCTGTGGCTACCTGCACATGACCAGCACACCACCAAAGCAGACAACCCCCATGCCAAATTCAGAGGGGCTTCCTGACTCCTATCCCTTCCTGGTGAACTTTTGGCAGTTGACAGGTGCTGGTGTGTGTGTGTGTGTGTGTGTGTGTGTGTGTGTGTACGCGCGCGCGTGTGCGTGTGCATGTGTGTGTGTGTGTGTGTGTGTGTGTGTGTATGTGTGTGTAGGAGTCATTGTATTCTAAATGTATGGCCACTGAGAGATTTCCCATGAACAGTGGAGAGGTCCAAATACATGTGCATTTAATAAGCTCCAACTAGGCTTAGTGGGTTATCAATGGTACAAAAATTAAAAAAGTAAAAAGTCAACTCTTAACTACTAAGTTGACCTCATCAGCATCTTATAAAATATAAATGTCATATATATCATCCCACTGAGTTGTTCATAGAATAATATATTCAGTGCAGTTGCATTGGTTTTTCTGAAAATAAAACTTGGTCTGAGTAGATTGACTATATTGGTCGTGAAGCCACAGATAAGGGATGACTACATGAATTGAATACCATGTGTTGAGAACTATCTAAAGATGCTCAGTAGTGCCAAAGAATGAGGACTCAAACATACTGTGCCATGTCCTGGGTCTTGACCTGGATGGTATGATGGAGAATGAAGAAAGAACAGACAGATGCAGTGAAGATGGGATCCAGTGTCCTGTGCTTGCTCTGATGGAGGGCACCAACTACACAACAACTCAGAGCCTCATCGTGTTTCTTATGTACAGCATGGAGGGAGCCTGAGCCCTGGGCAGAGGGGCAGGGAGGGCTTTTCCTGTTGAGGTTTGGTCTTGCTGTCTATTGTAATATTAAATGTGGGTCCCCAAACCTGGAGTCTGCACATAGACCCAATTGACCCTGCCCGAATGCATTTCTGATTGGTAAATAAAGATGCCAACAGCCAATACCTGGGCAGAAGAGATATAGGTGGATTTTAGGCTTCCTGGGTTTGGGGTCAGAGGAGAACCACCAGAGAAGCCACCATGGGTTAGGTGAGTCATGGAAATGTGGAACTGTTAAATGGATACAAGAGCTCTCTTCATAGCTGCACTTTCTTGTTCTATGCAGATTGGCCATTGCTATATCATTTTTGTCATATATGTATATTTCTGTGTTTATTAAATACTGCATAGCTTATAGCTTGTTTTTTTAGTTTTCTGTTATTGTCTTAGATGATTACAGTGCTACATGTTAGCAGTTAAATTGGCTGCTTTTCTTGGAGATGGAATCTGGTCCCTCCTCATTTCAGGCGTCAGATGGGTCAAGGACACCATAAGAAAACCCCAGAGATTCAACTAACCTGTTCCCACAGGGGCTGAAGGAAACTGACCTGCCAACCAGGGAGCCTGCATCGGGCTGACCTAGGCCCTCTGCATGTGTCACAGTTGTGTAGCTTGGTCTTCATGTGGGACTTCTAACAGTGTGAGCAGGGCTGTCTCTGACTCTGTCGCCTGCCTTTGGGACCCTTTCCCCCTATTTCGCTGCCTTGTGTAGCCTCACTAGAAGAAGATGTGCCTTGTCTTACTTGTTGATATCCATGGGAGGCCTCCCCCAATTTGAAGAGAAAGAAAGGAGGAAAGGTTTTTGGGGAAGTAAGGTTGGACTGAAGGACTGAGAGAAAGGAGGGAATATAGTGGTTAGGGTGCTAATTAATTAATTAATTAAAAAGTCCTTCCTCAAGAGATAAGAGTTGTTTGTCTATTTTTTTTTTGTGAGTATCTTGGGTTGTTTGTTTTCTGAGGCAGGGTTTCTCTGTGTTTCCCTGGCTGTCCTGCTGCCCTGGCTCTGTAGACCAGGCTGGTCTTGTATTTAGAGAATCACCTGCCTCTTCCTCCTGAATGCTGGAATTAAAGGCATGTACCACTATCCCCTGACTGAGTTTCAAGTCATTTTAAAAGTCAATTTTAAGTCTTTAACATCCGGGGTTATATTTTTGTAGATCATGTGCAATAGTCTATTCTAAGAACTTTCTATCTCAATTCACAGAGCATCCTCTGGAAATCCATAGATTGCTGCCTTTTCCATTCAGAATATTAAAATTTTTTGTTTTTTTTTCTCACTAGTGTTATCACAAATTAAGTTTCACCCCAGAGGGCTATTTGTACTAGTAACCATAAGAATGGGGGCATAAATTATGCAATTTCTAAAAGGCCAACCATTTCTGGATGATCTTCTCATCGAAATCTGGAGATGGCTAAGCAGGAAACAGTGCCTGCTCCAAGCCTGAGTTTGAGCCCCATGAGACACGAGGTGGAAGGGGAGAAACAACACTTACAACTTCTCTGATTCCTCCCCCTCCCCGACCCCCCCCCACACACACTGAAAAAGCTTCTAAAAGCCTTAGACAGTAGCAAGTACACTCTGGCTGAAAAATACTTAAAAGTCACCATCAATGGCTTTTTTTTTCATCTTTTTATTAGATATATTCTTTATTTAGATTTCAAATATTGTACCTTTCCTGGTCCCCCTCTCAACACCCATGCAACCCAAACACATCAATGGCTTCTTTAGTCAAGGGAATAAATGGTTTAATGGCTTTCTAGGATTCTAAGTCTAGCTCTTTTGCTCAGTGGTTAATGGTTACTAAGGTGTTGGGGTGAACTGAAGTAAATGGGTCCAGGCACGGAGGGAACCCTAGGTGACCACTAGTCCTGCACCAGGGGACCCAGATAGGGAGCTAGCCTGAGATAACCTTCAGTCCTGCCATACAGGCCTGAGAGGGCAGACCATGCTTGAGATGACTTCAGTCTAGTGTCACATTGCATTGGTGGGACATAGTATTCCTGAGACCACACCTACGATGACCCCAGATACCCAAAGAACCCAGATAACACTAAAAGGAGCAAGTAAGCTGTGGAGAAATGGAAGAGAATGAGAAGCAGAAGGATGTGGGCACAATGAAGAGAGGCAGAACTGGAGACTCAAGGGTAGTAAGGATCAAACCGAAGTGAGAAGCCTGTGACCACACCTAAGACCTGAGTGAGGTCTAGGCCTGTGTTGACACTGAGGGCTATCACCAAGCTTCAGGCAGATGTCCTTGGTCTGGGCTGGCACCAGTACCAGGAGCCATGTTGATGTCTGGGAGCCGTGCAGAACCTGGTCACACCCATTGCCTGGGCATCTTGGGAGAGTTGCCCCTGAGGCTCTGAAAGTAGGAGAACTCTCCCCCTCTCCCCTCACACCAGCTGCAGTATTTGGGACAGCACCCCCTTACATTGCCCAAGAGGGACTGTAGAACTGGCCCCTGGTTGCAGGGGTTGCCAGTGAGGCAGACCTGAGGGTATGGGTATGACAGAACTAGCCCTGACAATGTTCTCCTGTGCATGGGGGAGGGAGAGATACCCTCCTCCTCCACTTGCCCCGTGCCACCTGTGGCATGCAGAAGAGCTGGCTCTGAGGTCATCAGAGCATAAGAGCAGGCCTAAGACTCATCTGCTGAATCACTAGCGAGAGCTAGGCCTCCAGCTCTCCTGCAAAACACAGTAGAGCTGTCCCTGGCTGTGGGGATAATGGGTGAGCTGGTCCCATGTGTGTAGGAGAGCTGGTCTTGCCTCTTTTCTGCTGTGTAATGGCATGGGTGACATAGAAATGCCCTCCACACCCCACCCCCACTCCATACTATCTGTGGCAGTTTGGATAGCTGTCCCTGAGGTCACAAGAACAGGAGAGCTATCCCAGCCCCTCACCTTGTATAGCACACAGGAGAGCAGGCTCTGCACCTCATCAGGGCAGCACAGTACAGCTGACTCTTACAGTGTTGGTACAGGTGAGCTAGCCCTTAGGGCAGGAACATTGAGAGCTGTCTCCACAACATGTGTGCCCTACAGTGGTACAGAGAAGGCAAAGATGCTCCCTCCCCCACCTCATCCTTTGCAACCAATGTCAGGCCTGAGAACTGGCCCACAGAGTCTTAAGTGTGAGAGAACTGACCCTGTCCAGCATCTTGTATACTCTGGACAGCAGGTTCTGCATTTCACTTGTGTAGTACAGTAAAACTGTCTCTGATGGCATGGGTTTGAACGAGCCAGTCCTGAGAGCATGAGAGAGGGAGGGCTGGCTCTGCCCCTCACTGGCTGCAACACAGGATGAGCTAGGGAGAGCTCACCCTAGTGAGGTCCCTGTGGGAGAGCTGGTGGACTGAACATCTCAGATACCTCTCAGGCCCAGACCCAGGGCTTTGAGTTGGACCACCCCAGCATCTATCCCTTCGATCAACTGCTGGAACACTTGAAGTTGGGCAGTCAGTCCTACAGATCCAAAACTACAGGATCTCTATCACATGGGGCAATTTAAGAGGTTATCTTAGAAGAGTCATCCCGGTGAGTGTCCAGTACTGATAGTGTCATGGGAGCCAGAGGCCTTGAGCCACACCAACGACTCACTGCAATGGACATTTGCAAGCAAAGAAGTGTGGGCAAAAAGTGTACTGTGGGACACAGTGATACCCTACAGCTTCCACAGGAGATTTTTTTCTTTTGTAGGGGAGGATGCAAGGGTGGAGGGAGGATGGAAGGGCACAAGGAGATGAGTGGGATCAGAGTGCATGATATGAATTTCAGAAAGAACCAAAAAAGTTATATATATATATATATATATATGTGTGTGTGTGTGTGTGTGTGTGTGTGTGTAGTATATATACATATATATGTATATATATACATATATGTATATCTACACACACACATATACATGAAAGATATATACACACATATACCAAAAAGTTATATATATATATATATATACATATATGTATATATATATACACATATATGTATATACACACACACAAACATATACATGAAATAAAAGAGAAAACAAAAGGTAATTGGCAAATGACAGGGAGAATGGTGAGATCACAGGTCCCCAGCGCTCAGGGCCAGCACTGTGTTTCATTAGGCCATGCTCATTATCACAGCGAACCTGCAGCCAGAAAGTCCAGCTCTCTGGATGAGGTTTTCTATCTTTAGCTACATCCCACATGCTGTCTCTGCCCAAGTCAGAGACTATGTTATGGTTCAGATGAGATGGCATAATATGAGAAGTCACACATAGAAACACAAAACAATTCAGAATCAAATCGAGTGAAGACTTTATTAGTAAACTCCAGATAAAGGCTTGTTGACTAGGACCCCAATGCTATGATTTACACATGAATTACAGGATGAGTCATGGTAATTCTAAACACATGGTAATGAAAGGATGGCTAATACAGGAAATATCTGAGTGCTTTCTTTCTTTGGATTTTATAAGCGTTTCTATATGTTGAAAATGAAATAAGCAATTTTTTCAAGGTGTAGACTGTGCATCCAGGTCAATGACAGTTAGCTTTGACTAAGAACCAGAGGAATGAGGAGAAAAGCACTAGATAAACTGTACTTATAAGCAAACACATGAATCTGCTAATGAGATGACCGGGGGTTAAACAGTGTAAGGATCATTTTCAGAGAAATAGCACTCTTTGGCTTTCTGTGTCTGTCAGGTAGGTTTGATAGTGGGAGGCTAGTTTATGTAGATAGTGGATCTGGGACAAGTTGGTCAACAGCCACAGGGCTCACAGCTGCTGGACCCACAGCCTTGGGACAGGCATCCAGGCACACAGACACATGTGGGCTGGTAGCAGGTCCTGGTGCAGGTCACAGGTCCAGAGCAGGCTGGCTGGCAGCACAGGTTGAGACAGAAGGGCTGGCAGCAGGGCTTGCAGCAGCTGGACTGACAGCAGCAGGGCTTGCAGCAGGGCTGGCAGCAGCTGGGCTTGCAGCAGGGCTTGCAGCAGGGCTGGCAACAGCTGGGCTGACAGCAGCAGGGCTGGCAGCAGCTGGAGCCACAGCAGCTGGGCTGGCAGCAGGGCTGGCAGCAGCTGGACACACAGCAGCAGGGCTGGCAGCAGGGTGTGCGGCAGCAGCTGCTCACACAGCATGGCTGGAAGCAGGTCCTGCAGCACGTGGTTTGACAGCAGGGCTGGCAGCAGCTGGAGCCACAGCAGCTGGGCTGGCAGCAGGGCTGGCAGCAGCTGGTCACACAGCTTGGTCTCCAGCAGGTGGTCCTGCAGCAGGTGGTCCTGCAGCAGGTGGGCTGGCAGCAAGGGGAGCAGCAGGTCATGGTGTTGGATGTGGGGAGAGGAGTTCTGTTCACAGGAGTTTCTGAGTTTCTGACAACTGCTTCAGACCAGGGGCTTTTTATACCCTGAACATGACAGGAATTTGTTGAAAATATTACAAATCCTTGACAATTTTCTTTAAATAACTAATTGTGGAGAGCGTTTGCATATCCTCCTCAGTGTCATTTCTGCTCTTGTCCTGGCAGTGACAATTGCTGTGGCCACAGGAATGGGTCACCTTTTTCCTTCATCTTGTATCTGTGGCTGTATGCAGACTAGGGGAAAGGCTAGCATTGCCAGTATGTTTACAGTGTCACACTCTGTCCATGTCTGGGCCCAAGCCTGCTCCTCAGAGAAGCCTGCTTATTCCAGACCACAAGAGGCAGCAAACGTTACATCAGCTTTATCAGTAGATATATGTGTAGAGGATGCTTCCCCAGTCTTTTTCATATAAAAATAAATCCTAATGTGGGCCAGTAGAGAAAGTGGACACAAGGACCTAGAAAACTCCAGTCATTTTAGATCTTCATTCTTTTTGTGGCAGCACCAGGAAACAGAGGTCACACACCCTAATCAGCACATTGTCTTTAAGGAATGAGGAAATTGAATTCTGTGACAGGAATCCATACACCTATGGATTCCTTTTTACTTAAAAGAAATTAAATCATGCATGTGTTTTCAGAAAAATAATGCACTTTTGTATGTAGCTTGACTGAATCTGATAGCAGCAGAGTGTGCCCATCTCTCAGGTCTGGGATCAGTGGCCTACCCAGCAGCTGGCACCATGGTATTGCCTTTGCTCTTCTCTTCTCCCTAAGGCAACCAGGAAGTGCGTCAGAGTTTGTCAAGTTTTGATCTCTCTTAAAAGTAAAATCGTGTACCATGTATTATGTTTTCCTTTGCTTAAATTTGTTTGTGATTTATAGATTCATTGCCTATGGTGATCATTTGTACACTACTATTGAAATCATTGTAGGATGAGATCAAACTTTATTAATGCTTTTCTTTGCTAACAGACATATTTCCATTATTTAATCTTGTGTGAATCATGGATTTGTCAACATCTTCTAGTGAGTATTTTTTATACATTTTTGGAGTGAGATTTCTAAACTACACATTGAGTATTTGAACATTAGTAGGTTGTTTTTTTAAATTTTTTTTAAAGTTACAATATTGATCTCCAGAGCTTATTTGTAACACCCCATCCCATCCCAAAGTTTAAGGAACATGCAGGGAAGGAGGAAGGGGCGAAGGCCAGTGAAACACAAGCTTCTGAACTTGATGTGTCTAGAAACATCATGAACTCATCTCAGCTGTGGCTACCTGCACATGACCAGCACACCATCAAAGCAGACAACTCCCATGCTTAAATTCAGAGGGACTTCCTGACTCCCATCTCTTCCTGGTGAACCTTTGGTAGTTGACAGCTGCTGCTGCTGGTGGTGGTGGTGGTGGTGGTGGTGGTGGTGGTGGTGGTGGTGTGTGTGTGTGTGTGTGTGTGAGTCATTCTATTCTAAATGTATGATCACTGAGAGATTTCACATAACCCAGTGGATAGGTCCAAATACATGTGCATGTAGTAAGCTCCAACTAGGCTTAGTGGGTTATCAATGGTACAAAAATTAAATAAGTAAAAAGGCAACTCTTTTACTACTTGACTTGTCCTCAGCAGCATCTTATAAAATATAAATGTCATATATGTATCATGCCACTGAGTTGTTCATAGAATAATATATTCAGTGCAGTTGCATTGGTTTTTCTGAAAAAAAAAAAAAACTTGGTCTGAGTGGATTGACTATATTGGTGGTGAAGCCACAGATAAGGGGTGACTACATGAATTGAGTATCATGTGTTGAGAACTATCTAAAGATGCTCAGTAGTGCCAAAGAATGAGGACTCAAACATACTGTGCCATGTCCTGGGTCTTGACCTGGCTGGGGTGATGGAGAATGAAGAATAGACAGATGCAGTTAAGATGGGATCCAGTGTCCTGTGCTTGCGCTGATGGAGGGCACCAACTACACAACAACTCAGAGCCTCATTGTGCTTCTTATGTACAGCATGGAGGGAGCCTGAGCCCTGGGCAGAGGGGCAGGGAGGGCTTTTCCTGTTGAGGTTTGGTCTTGCTGTCTATTGCAATATTAAATGTGGCCCTGAAACCTGGAGTCTGCACATAGACTCAAGTGACCCTGCACACAATGCATTTCTGATTGGCAAATAAAGATGCCAACAGCCAATAGCTGGGCAGAAGAGATATAGGAGGTGGAGTTTAGGCTTCCTGGGTTAGGAGTCATAGGAGAACCTCCAGAGAAGCCACCATGGATTAGGTGAGCCATGGAAATGTGGAACTGTTAAAATGGATACTAGAGGCCTCTTCATAGCTGCACTTTCCTGTTCTATGCAGATTGGCCATTGCTTTATCATTTTTTGTCATACGTTTATTTCTGTTTCTTAAATACTACATAGCTTATAACTCATTTTTTTTCAGTTTTCTGTTATTGTCTTAGATGATTATAGGTGCTACATGTTAGCAGTTAAATTGGCTGTTTTTCTTGGAGATGGAATCTTGTCTCTCCTCATTTTTGGAGTTAGAGGGGTCAAGGACACCATAAGAAACCCCACAGATTCAACTAACCTGGGCCGACAGGTGCTAAAGAAGACTGACCCGCCAACCAGGGAGCCTGCATGGGACTCCTCTGCACATGTGTCACAGTTGTGTAGCTTGATCGTCATGTGGGACTTCTAACAAGTGAGCAGGACTGTCTCTGACTCTGTCACCTGCCTTTGGGACCCTTTACCCCTACTTAACTGCGTTGTGTAGCCTCACTAGAAGATGTGCCTTGTCTCACTTGTTGCTATCCATGGGAGGCCTCCCCTATTTTGAAGAGAAAGAAAGGAGGAAAGGTTTTTGGGGAAGTAAGGTTGGACTGCAGGACTGAGAGGAACGAAGGAGGGAATATAGTGGTTAGGGTGCTAATTAATTAATTAATTAAAAAGTCCTTTCTCAAGAGATAAGAGTTGTTTGTCTATATTTTTTGTGAGTTTCTTGGGTTGTTTGTTGTCTGAGGCAGGGTTTCTCTGTGTTTCCCTGGCTGTCCTGCTGCCCTGGCTCTGTAGACCAGGCTGTTCTTGAATTTAGAGACTCACCTGCCTCTTCCTCCTGAATGCTGAAATTAAAGGCATGTGCCACTATCCCCTGACTGAGTTTCAAGTTATTTTAAAAGTCAATTTTAAGTCTTTAACATCCGGGGTTATATTTTTGTAGATCATGTGCAATAGTCTATTCTAAGAACTTTCTATCTCAATTCACAGAGCATCCTCTGGAAATCCATAGATTGCTGCCTTTTCCATTCAGAATATTAAAATTTTTTGTTTTTTTTTTCTCACTAGTGTTATCACAAATTAAGTTTCACCCCAGAGGGCTATTTGTACTAGTAACCATAAGAATGGGGGCATAAATTATGCAATTTCTAAAAGGCCAACCATTTCTGGATGATCTTCTCATCGAAATCTGGAGATGGCTCAGCAGGAAACAGTGCCTGCTCCAAGCCTGAGTTTGAGCCCAATAGGATCCAAGGTGGAAGGGGAGAAACAACACTTACAGCTTGTCCTCTGATTCCTCCCCCTACAAACACACACACACACACACACACACACACACACACGCACACACACAAACTGTGAAAAAGCTTCTAAAAGCCATAGACAATAGCAAGTACACTCTGGCTGAAAAATATATAAAAATCACCATCAATGGATTTTTCCCACCATTTTTTTTTAGATATATTGTTTATTTCCATTTCAAATGTTGCACCCTTTCCTGGTTCCCCCCCCCCACTACCACTGCAACCCTAACACATCAATGGCTTCTTTAGTCAAGGGAATAAATGGTTTGGATGGCTTTCTAGGATTCTAAGTCTAGCTCTTTTGCTCAGTGGTTAATGGTTACTAAGGTGTTGGGGTGAACTGAAGTAAATGGGTCCAGGCACGGAGGGAACCCAGGTGACCACTAGTCCTGCACCAGGGGACCCAGATAGGGAGCTAGCCTGAGGTAATCTTCAGTCCTGCCATACAGGCCTGAGAGGGCAGACCATGCTTGAGATGACTCAGTCTAGGGTCACATTGCATGGGTGGGACATAGTATTCCTGAGACCACACCTGCCATGACCCCAGATACCCAAAGAGCCCAGGTAACACTAAAAGGAGCAAATAAGCTGTGGAGAAATGGAAGAGAATGAGAAGCAGAAGGATGTGGGCACAATGAAGAGAGGCAGAACTGGAGACTCAAGGGTAGTAAGGATCAAACCGAAGTGAGAAGCCTGTGACCACACCTAAGACCTGAGCGAGGTCTAGGCCTGTGTGGACACTGAGGGCTATCACCAAGCTTCAGGCAGATGTCCTTGGTCTGGGCTGGCACCAGTACCAGTAGCCATTTTGATGTCTGGGAGCTGTGCAGAACCTGGCCACACCCATTGCCTGGGCATCTTGAAGAAATCCCCCTGAGGCTCTGAAAGTAGGAGAACTGACCCCCTCTCCCCTCACACCAGCTACAGTATTTGGGACAGCACCCCTTCACATTGCCCAAGAGGGACTGTAGAACTGGCCCCTGGTTGCAGGGGTTGCCAGTGAGCCAGACCTGAGGGTATGGGTATGTCAGAGCTAGCCCTGACAATGTTCTCCTGTGCATGGGTGAGGGAGAGATACCCTCCTCCTCCCCTTGACCCTTGCCACCTGTGGCATGCAGAAGAGCTGGCTCTGAGGTCATCAGAGCATAACAGCAGGCCCTAAGACTCATCTGCTGAATCACTAGGGAGAGCTAGGCCTCCAGCTCTCCTGCAAAACACAGTAGAGCTGTCCCTGGCTGTGGGGATTATGGGTGAGCAGGTCCCATGTGTGTAGGAGAGCTGGTCTTGCCTCTTTTCTGCTGTGGAATAGCATGGGTGACAGAGGAATTCCCTCCATACCCCACCCCCACTCCATACTATCTATGACAGTTTGGATAGCTGGCCCTGAGGTCACAAGAACAGGAGAACTATCCCAGCCCCTCACCTTGTATAGCACCCAGGAGAGCAGGCCCTGCACCTCATCAGGGCAGCACAGTACAGCTGACTCTTACAGTGTTGGTACAGGTAAGCTGGCCCTTAGGGCAGGAACATTGGGAGCTGTCTCCACAACATGTGTGCCCTACAGTGGTACAGAGAAGGCAAAGATGTTCCCTCCCCCACCTCATCCTTTGCCACCAATGTTAGGCCTGAGAACTGGGCCCTAGAGTCTTAAGAGTGAGAGAACTGACCATGTCCACCATAGTGTAATACTCTGGAGAGCAGGTTCTGCATTTCACTTGGGTAGTACAGTAAAACTGTCTCTGATGGCGTGGGTTTGAACGACCCAGTCCTGAGAGCATGAGAGAGGGAGGGCTGGCTCTGCCCCTCACTGGCTGCAACATTGGATGAGCTAGGGACCCTAGTGAGGTCCCTGTGGGAGAGCTGGTGGACTGAACATCTCAGATACCTCTCAGGCCCAGATGCAGAGCTTTGAGTTGGACGACCCCAGCATCTATCCCTTCGATCAACTGCTGGAACACTTGAAGTTGGGCAATCCGTCCTACAGATCCAAAACTACCGGATCTCCATCACACAGGGCAATAAGAGGTTATCTTAGAAGAGTCATCCCGGTGAGAGTTCAGTACTGATAGTGTCATGGGAGCCAGAGGCCTCGAGCCACACCAATGACTCACTGCAATGGACAATTGCAAGCAAAGAAATGTGGGCAAAAAGTGTACTGTGGGACACTGTGATAACCCACAGCTTCCACAGGGGATTTTTTTCTTTTGTGGGGGAGGATGCGAGTGTGGAGGGAGGATGCAAGGGTGGAGGGAGGATGCAAGGGTGGAGGGAGGATGGAAGGGCACAAGGAGATGAGTGGGATCAGAGTGCAAGATATGAATTTCAGAAAGAACCAAAAAAGTTATACACACACACACACATACACACACACACACACATGAAAGAAAAGAAGAGAAAACAAAAGGCAATTGGCAAATGACAGGGAGAATGGTGAGATCACAGGTCCCCAGCGCTCAGGGCCAGCACTGTGTTTCATTAGGTCATGCCCATTATCACAGCGAACCTGCAGCCAGGAAGTCCCGCTCTCTGGATGATGCTTTCTGTCTTTAGCTACATCCCACATGCTGTCTCTGCCCAAGTCAGAGACTATGATGTGGTTCAGATGAGATGGCATGATACGAGAAATCACACACAGAAACACAACACAATTCAGAATCAAATCGATTGAAGACTTTATTAGTAAACTAGATAAAGACTTGTTGACCCAATGCTATGATTTACACATGAATTACAGGATGAGTCATGGTCATTCTAAACACATGGGAATGAAAGGATGGCTAATACTGGAAATATCTGAGTGCTTTCTTTCTTTGGATTTTATAAGTGCTTCTATATGTTGAAAATGAAATAAGCAATTTTTTCAAGGCTTAGACTGTGCATCCAGGTCAATGACAGTTAGCTTTGACTAAGAACCAGAGGAATGAGGAGAAAAGCACTAGATAAACTGTACTTATAAACAAACACATGAATCTGCTAATGAGATGACCGGGGGTTAAACAGTGTAAGGATCATTTTCAGAGAAATAGCACTGAGTTTGGTTTTCTGCATCCATCAGGTAGGTTTGATAGTGGGAGGCTAGTTTATGTAGATAGTGGATCTGTGACAAGTTGATTAACAGCCACAGGGCTCACAGCAGCTGGACCCACAGCCTTGGGACAGGCATCCAGGCACACAGACACATGTGGGCTGGTAGCAAGTCCTGGTACAGGTCACAGGTCCAGAACAGGCTGGCTGGCAGCACAGGTTGAGACAGAAGGGCTGGCAGCAGGGCTTGCAGCAGCTGGACTGACAGCAGCTGGGCTTGCAGCAGGGCTGGCAGCAGCTGGAGATACAGCAGCAGGGCTGGCAGCAGCTGGGCTTGCAGCAGGGCTGGCAGCAGGGCTGGCAGCAGCTGGACTGACAGCAGCAGGGCTTGCAGCAGGGCTGGCAGCAGCAGGGCTTGCAGCAGGGCTGGCAGCAGCTGGAGATACAGCAGCTGGGCTTGCAGCAGGGCTGGCAGCAGGGCTGGCAGCAGCTGGACACACAGCAGCAGGGCTGGCAGCAGGGTGTGCGGCAGCAGCTGCTCACACAGCATGGCTGGAAGCAGGTCCTGCAGCAGGTGATTTGACAGCAGGGCTGGCAGCAGCTGGAACCACAGCAGCTGGGCTGGCAGCAGGGCTGGCAGCAGCTGGTCACACAGCTTGGTCTCCAGCAGGTGGTCCTGCAGCAGGTGGTTCTGCAGCAGGTGGGCTGGCAGCAAGGGGAGCAGCAGGTCATGGTGTTGGATGTGGAGGGAGGGTTCTGTTCACAGGAGTTTCTGAGTTTCTGACAACTGCTTCAGACCAGGGGCTTTTTATACCCTGAACATGACAGGAATTTGTTCAAAATATTACAAATCCTTGACAATTTTCTTTAAATAACTAATTGTGGAGAGCGTTTGCATATCCTCCTCAGTGTCATTTCTGCTCTTGTCCTGGCAGTGACAATTGCTGTGGCCACAGGAATGGGTCACCTTTGTCCTTCATCTTGTATCTGTGGCTGTATGCAGATTAGGGGAAAGACTAGCATTGCCAGTATGTTCACAGTGTCACACTCTGTCCATGTCTGGGCCCAAGCCTGCTCCTCAGAGAAGCCCGCTTATTCCAGACCACAAGAGGCAGCAAACGTGTTACATCAGCTTTATCAGAAGATATATGTGTAGACGAGGCTTCCCCAGTCCTTTCATGTGAAAATAAATCCTAATGTGGGCCAGTAGAGAAAGTGGACACAAGGACCTAGAAAACTCCAGTCATTTTAGATCTTCATTCTTTTTGTGGCAGCACCAGGAAACAGAGGTCACACACCCTAATCAGCACATTGTCTTTAAGGAATGAGGAAATTGAATTCTGTGAGAGGAATCCATATACCTCTGGATTCCTTTTTACTTAAAAGAAATTAAATCATGCATGTGTTTTCAGGAAAATAATGCACTTTTGTATGTAGCTTGGCTGAATCTGATAGCAGCAGAGCGTGCCCATCTTTCAGGTCAGGGAACAGTGGCCTACCCAGTGGCTGTCACCATGGTATTGCCTTTGCTCTTTTCCCTAAGGCAACCAGGATGTGCGTCAGAGTTTGTCAAGTTTTGATCGCTCTTAAAAGTAAAATCGTGTACCATGTATCATTGTTTCCCTTTGCTCAAATTTGTTTGTGATTTATAGACTCATTGCCTATGGTGGTCATTTGTTTCCTAGTATTGAAATCATTGTAGGATGGGATCAAAATGCATTTATTAATGCATTTCATTACTGATAAACATATTTCCATCATGTAAGCTAGTGTGAATCATGGATGTGTTCATGTCTTCTGAGTATTTTTCATATATTCTTGGAGTGAAATTTCTGAACTACACACTGTGTCTTTGAACAACATTAGTAGGTCGTTTTTCAACTTCTTTTTAAAGTTACAATATTGATCTGCAGAGCTTATTTGTAACACATTCATCCCATGACCATAGTTTGAGGAACATACAGGGAAGGAAGAAGGGGCGAAGGCCAGTGAAACTCAAACTTCTGAACTTGATGTGTATAGAAACATCATGAACCCATCCCAGCTGTGGCTACCTGCACTTGATCAGCACACCATCAAAGCAGACAACTTTCTTGCCAAATTCAGAGGGGCTTCCTGACTCCTATCTCTTCCTGGTGAACTTTTGGCAGTTGACAGGTGCTGGTGCGTGTTTGTGTGTGTGTGTGTGTGTGTGTGTGTGTGTGTGTGTGTGTAGGAGTCATTGTATTCTAAAGGTATGGTCACTGAGAGATTTCCCATGACCCAATGGAGAGGTCCAAACACATGTGCATGTGTTGGAAGCTCCAACTAAGCTTAGTGGGTTTTCAATGATACAAAAATTAAAAAAGTAAAAAGGCAACTCTTAACTACTAAGTTGACCTCATCAGCATCTTATAAAATATAAATGTCATATATATCATCCCACTGAGTTGTTCATAGAATAATATATTCAGTGCAGTTGCATTGGTTTTTCTGAAAAAAAAATACTTGGTCTGAGTGGATTGCCTATATTGGTGGTGAAGCCACAGATAAGGGATGACTACATGAATTGAATATCATGTGTGGAGAACTATCTAAAGATGCTCAGTAGTGCCAAAGAATGAGGACTCAAACATACTGTGCCATGTCCTGGGTCTTGACCTGGCTGGGGTGATGGAGAATGAATAAAGAACAGACAGATGCAGTGAAGATGGGATCCAGTGTTCTGTGCTTGCTCTGATGGAGGGCACCAACTACACAACAACTCAGAGCCTCATTGTGTTTCTTATGTACAGCCTGGAGGGAGTCTGAGCCCTGGGCAGAGGTTTTCCTGTTGAGGTTTGGTCTTGCTGTCTATTGTAATATTAAATGTGGGCCCCAAACATGGAGTCTGCACATAGACCCAAGTGACCCTGCCCACAATGCATTTCTGATTGGTAAATAAAGATGCCAACAGCCAATAGCTGGGCAGAAGAGATATAGTTGGATTTTAGGCTTCCTGGGTTTGGGGTCAGAAGAGAACCACCAGAGAAGCCACCATGGGTTAGGTGAGTCATGGAAATGTGGAACTGTTAAATGGATACAAGAGCTCTCTTCATAGCTGCACTTTCTTGTTCTATGCAGATTGGCCATTGCTATATCATTTTTGTCATATATGTATATTTCTGTGTTTCTTAAATACTGCATAGCTTATAGCTTGTTTTTTTAGTTTTCTGTTATCGTCTCAGATGATTACAGTGCTACATGTTAGCAGTCAATTTGGCTGCTTTTCTTGGAGATGGAATCTTGTCCCTCCTCATTTCAGGAGTTAGAGGGGTCAAGGACACCATAAGAAAACCCCAGAGATTCACCTAACCTGTTCCCACAGGGGCTGAAGGAGACTGACCTGACAACCAGGGAGCCTGCATCGGGCTGACCTAGGCCCTCTGCATGTGTCACAGTTGTGTAGCTTGGTCTTAATGTGGGACTTCTAACAGTGTGAGCAGGGGCTGTCTCTGACTCTGTCGCCTGCCTTTGGGACCCTTTCCCCCTATTTCGCTGCCTTGTCTAGCCTCACTAGAAGAAGATGTGCTTTTTCTTACTTGTTGATATCCATGGGAGGCCTCCCCTAATTTGAAGAGAAAGAAAGGAGGAAAGGATTTTGGGGAAGTAAGGTTGGACTGAAGGACTGAGAGAAAGGAGGGAATATAGTGGTTAGGGTGCTTATTAATTAATTAATTAATTAATTAATTAAAAAGTCCTTCCTAAAGAGATAAGAGTTGTTTGTCTATATTTTTTGTGAGTTTCTTGGGTTGTTTGTTGTCTGAGGCAGGGTTTCTCTGTGTTTCCCTGGCTGTCCTGCTGCCCTGGCTCTGTAGACCAGGCTGGTCTTGTATTTAGAGACTCACCTGCCTCTTCCTCCTGAATGCTGGAATTAAAGGCATGTGCCACTATCCTCTGACTGAGTTTCAAGTCATTTTAAAAGTCAATTTTAAGTCTTTAATAACCTAGGTTATATTTTTGTAGATCATGTGCAATAGTCTATTCTAAGAACTTTCTATCTCAATTCACAGAGCATCCTCTGGAAATCCATAGATTGCTGCCTTTTCCATTCAGAATATTAAAATTTTTTGTTTTTTTTTCTCACTAGTGTTATCACAAATTAAGTTTCACCCCAGAGGGCTATTTGTACTAGTAACCATAAGAATGGGGGCATAAATTATGCAATTTCTAAAAGGCCAACCATTTCTGGATGATCTTCTCATCGAAATCTGGAGATGGCTCAGCAGGAAACAGTGCCTGCTCCAAGCCTGAGTTTGAGCCCAATAGGATCCAAGGTGGAAGGAGAGAAACAACTCACAACTTGTCCTCTGATTCCTCCCCCTACACACACACACACACACACACACACACACACACACACTGTGAAAAAGCTTTTAAAAGCCTTAGACAGTAGCAAGTACACTCTGGCTGAAAAATACATAAAAGTCACCATCACTGGCTTCCCCCCATTTTTATTAGATATATTCTTCATTTCCATTTCAAATGTTGTCCCCTTTCCTGGTCCCCCCCACTACCACTGCAACCCTAAAACATCAATGGCTTCTGTAGTCAAGGGAAGAAATGGTTTAGATGGCTTTCTAGGATTCAAAGTCTAGCTCTTTTGCTCAGTGGTTAATGGTTACTGATGTGTTGGGGTGAACTGAGGGAGGTTTTACTAAGAAAAGGTAATTGGGTCCAGGCAGGGAGGGAACCGTAGGTGACCACTAGTCCTGCACCAGGGGACCCAGATAGGGAGCTAGCCTGAGATAATCTTCAGTCCTGCCATACAGGCCTGAGAGGGCAGACCATGCTTGAGATGACTCAGTCTAGGGTCACATTGCATGGGTGGGACATAGTATTCCTGAGACCACACCTGCGATGACCCCAGATACCCAAAGAGCCCAGGTAACACTAAAAGGAGCAAATAAGCCATGGAGAAATGGAAGAGAATGAGAAGCAGAAGGATGTGGGCACAATGAAGAGAGGCAGAAGTGGAGACTCGAGGGTAGTAGGAACAAACCGAAGTGAGAAGCCTGTGACCACACCTAAGACCTGAGCGGGGTCTAGGCCTGTGTTGACACTGAGGGCTATCACCAAGCTTCAGGCAGATGTCCTTGGTCTGGGCTGGCACCAGTACCAGGAGCCATGTTGATGTCTGGGAGCTGTGCAGAACCTGGCCACACTCATTGCCTGGGCATCTTGGGATTGTTCCCCTGAGGCCGTGAAAGTAGGAGAGCTGAACACTCTCCCCAACACACACACCAGCTGCAGTATTTGGGACAGCACCCCCTCATGTGGCCCAGGAGGGACTGTAGAACTGGCCCCTGGTTGCAGGGGTTGCCAGTGAGCCAGACCTGAGGGTATGGGTATGGCAGAGCTAGCCCTGACAATGTTCTCCTGTGCATGGGGGAGGGAGAGATACCCTCCTCCTCCCCTTGCCCCGTGCCACCTGTGGCATGCAGAAGAGCTGGCTCTGAGGTCATCAGAGCATAACAGCAGGCCTAAGACTCATCTGCTGCATCACTAGGGAGAGCTAGGCCTCCAGCTCTCCTGCAAAACACAGTAGAGCTGTCCCTGGCTGTGGGGATTATGGGTGAGCTGGTCCCATGGGTGTAGGAGAGCTGGTCTTGCCTCTTCTGCTGTAGAATGGCATGGGTGACAGAGAAATGCCCTCCACACCCCACCCCCACCCCTTGCTATCTATGACAGTTTGGATAGCTCTCCCAGTAGTCACAAGAACAGGAGAACTATCCCAGCCCCTTACCTTTTATAGCACCCAGGAGAGGAGGCCCTGCTCCTCATCTGGGCAGCACAGTATAGCTGACTCTTACAATGGTGGTACAGGTGAGCTGGCCCTTATGGCAGAAACATAGAGAGCTGTCACCACACATGTGTGCCCTACAGGGGTACAGAGAAGGGAGAGATGTTCCTGAGAGCATGAGAGAGGGAGGGCTGGCTCTGCCCCTCACTGGCTGCAACACTGGATGAGCTAGGGAGAGCTCACCCTAGTGAGGTCCCTGTGGGAGAGCTGGTGGACTGAACATCTCAGATACCTCTCAGGCCCAGATCCAGGGTTTTGAGTTGGACCACCCCAGCATGTATCCCTTCGATCAACTGCTGGAACACTTGAAGTTGGGCAGTCAGTCCTACAGATCCAAAACTACAGGATGTCCATCACAAGGGGCAAAAAGCAGTTATCTAAGAAGAGTCATCCCGGTGAGGGTCCAGTGTTGATAGTGTCATGGGAGCCAGAGACCTCGAGCCACACCAACGAATCATTACAATGAACATTTGCAAGCAGAGAAATGTGGGCAAAAATGTACTGTGGGACACTGTGATACCCCCACAGCTTCCACATTTGGATATATTTTTTTTGTGGGGGAGGATGCAAGAGTAGAGGGTGAGTGGAAGGGCACGAGGATATGAGTGGGATCAGAGTGCATGATGTGAAATTCACAAAGAACCAATAAAAAGCTACACACACACACACACACACACACACACACACACACATATGAATGAAAAGAGAAAACAAAAGGTAATTGGCAAATGTCAGTTAGAATGGTGAGATCACAGGTCCCCAGTGCTCAGGGCCAGCACTGTGTTTCATTAGGCCATGCCCATTATCACAGCGAACCTGCAACCGGGGAGTCCAGCTCTCTGGATGAGGCTTTCTAGCTTTAGCTATTTCCCACATGCTGTTTCTGCCCAAGCCGGAGACTATGATGCAGCTCAGATGAGACAGCAGGATATGAGAAGTCACACACAGAATCATAACACAATTAAGAATAGAATCAAGTGAAGACTTTATTAGTAAACTCTAGATAATGCTTGTTGACTAGGTCCACAATGCTATGATTTACAAATGAGTTACAGGATGAGTCATAGTAATTCTAAACACATAGAAATGAAAGGATGACTAATACTGGAATTACTTGAGGGGTTTCCATCTTTATTTTTGATTTTATAAATTCTTCTGTATGTTGACAATGAAATAAGCAATTTTTCCAAGGCTGAGACTGTGCATCCAGGTCAACGACAGATAGCTTTGACTAAGAACCAGATGATTGAGGAGAAAAGCACTAGATAAAGCTGTACTTATAAGCAAACACATGAATCTGCTAATGAGATGACTGGTGGTTAAACAGTGTAAGGATCATTTTCAGAGAAATAGCATTGAGTTTGGTTTTCTGTATCCATCAGGTAGGTTTGATAGTGGGAGGCTAGTTTATGTAGATAATGGATCTGGGACAAGTTGGTCAACAGCCACAGGGCTCACAGCAGCTGGACCCGCAGCCTTGGGACAGGCATCCAGGCACACAGACACATGTGGGCTGGTAGCAGGTCCTGGTGCAGGTCACAGGTCCAGATCAGGCTGGCTGGCAGCACAGGTTGAGACAGAAGGGCTGGTAGCAGGGATTACAGCAGCTGGACTAACAGCAGCAGGGCTTGCAGCAGGGCTGGCAGCAGGGCTGGCAGCAGCAAGGTTGGCAGCAGCAGGGCTTGCAGCAGGGCTTGCAGCAGGGCTGGCAGCAGCTGGACACACAGCAGCAGGGCTTGCAGCAGGGCTGGCAGCAGCAAGGCTGGCAGCAGCAGGGCTTGCAGCAGGGCTGGCAACAGGGCTGGCAGCAGCTGGACACACAGCAGCAGGGCTTGCAGCAGGGCTGGCAGCAGCTGGACACACAGCAGCAGGGCTGGCAGCAGGGTGTGTGGCAGCAGCTGCTCACACAGCATGGCTGGAAGCAGGTCCTGCAGCAGGTGGTTTGACAGCAGGGCTGGCAGCAGCTGGAGCCACAGCAGCTGGGCTGGCAGCAGGGCTGGCAGCAGCTGGTCACACAGCTTGGTCTCCAGCAGGTGGTCCTGCAGCAGGTGGTCCTGCAGCAGGTGGGCTGGCAGCAAGGGGAGCAGCAGGAGTTGGTCATGGTGTTGGATGTGGAGGGAGGGGTTCTGCTCACAGGAGTTTCTGAGATTCTGACAACTACTTCACACCTGGGGCTTTTTATACCCTGGACATGACAGGAATTTGTTTAAAATATTATAAATCCTCGACAATTTTCTTTAAATAACTAATTGTAGACAGCGTTTGCATATCCTCCTCAGTTTCATTTCTGCTCTGGTCATGGCAAAGTGACAATTGCTGTGGCCCACAGGAAGAGATCACATTTTTCCTTCATCTTGTATCTTTGGCTGTATGCAGATTAGAGGAAAGGCTAGCATTTCCAGTATGTTCACAGTGTTACACTCTGTCCATGTCTGGGCCCAAGCCTTCTCTTCAGAGAAGCCTGCTTATTCCAGACTACAAGAGGCAGCAAACATGTATTATATCAGCTTTAGCAAGGGACATGTGGGTAGAGCATGCTTCCCCAGTCTTTTTCATACGAAAATGAATCCAAATGTGGGCCAGTAGAGAAAGTGGACACAAGGACCTAGAAAACTCCAGTCATTTTAATCTTCATTCTTTTTGTGGCAGCTCCTGGAAACAGAGGTCACACACTCCAATCAGCACATTGTCTTTATGGAATGAGGAAATTAAATTTTGTGAGATGAATCTGTATACCTTTATTTAAAAGAAGTCATGAATATGTTTTCTGAAAAATAATGCACTTTTATATGTATGTTGACTGAGTATGATAACACCAGAGCGTGTCTATCATATCTTATGAAATAGTGGCCTTCCCGGTGGCTGTCACCATGGTATTGCCTCTGCTCTTCTCCCTAAGACAACCAGGATATGCATCAGAGTTTGTCTCTCTTAAAGGTAAAATCGCTTACCATGTATTATCTGTTTTCCTTTGCTCAAATTTGTTTGTGATTTATAGACTCCTTGCCTATGGTGATCATTTGTTCATTACTACTGAAATCATTGTAGGATGGGATCAAGTGTTATTAATGCGTTTCATTGCTGATGGACATATTTTCATTATTTAAGCTTGTGTGAATCATGGATGTGTCCACATCTTCCAGTGAGTAGTTTTTATACATTTTTGGAGTGAAATTTCTGAAATACACATTGTACATTTGAACAACATTTGTAGGCGGTTGGGTTTTTTTTAAAATTTAAAATTACGATATTGATCTCCAGAGCTTATTTGTAACACCCCATCCCATCCCACAGTTTCAGGAACATACAGGGAAGAAGGAAGGGGCAGAGGCCCATGAAATGCAAACTTCTGAACTTGATGTGGCTAGAAACATCATGAACTCATCCCAGCTGTGGTTACCTGCACATGACCAGCACACCATCAAAACAGACAACTCCCATGCCAAATTTAGAGGGACTTCCTGACTCCCATCTCTTCCTGGTGAACTTTTGGCAGCTGACAGGTGCTGCTGCTGTGTGTGTGTATATGTGTGTGTGTGTGTGTGTGTGTGTGTGTGTGTGTGTGTGTGTGTGTGTGTGTTTAGTGGAGTCATTATATTCTAAATGTATGGCCATTGAGAGATTTCCCATGACCCAGTGGAGAGGTCCAAACACTTGTGCATGAAATAAGCTCCAACTAGGCTTAGTGGGTTATCAATGATACAAAAATTAAAAAAGTTAAAAGGCAACTCTTTTACTACTGTCTTCACCTCAGCAGCATCTTATAAAATATAAATGTCATATATGTATCATCCCCCTGAGTTGTTCATAGAATAATATATTCAGTGCAGTTGCATTGGTTTTTCTGGAAAAAAAATTGATCTGAATGGATTGACTATATTGGTGGTGAAGCCACAGATAAGGGATGACTACATGAATTGGATATCATGTGTTGAGAACTATCTAAAGATGCTCAGTATTGCCAAATAATGAGGACTCAACCATACTGTGCCATGTTCTGGGTCTTGACTTGGCTGGCATGATGGGAAATGAAGAATAGACAGATGCAGTGAAGATGGGATCCAGTGTCCTGTGCTTGCGCTGATGGAGGGCACCAACTACACAACAACTCAGAGCCTCATCGTGTTTCTTATGTAGAGCATGGAGGGAGCCTTAACCCTGGGCAGAGGGGCAGGGAGGGCTTTTCCTGTTGAGGTTTGGTCTTGCTGTCTACCGTAATATTAAATGTGGGCCCCCAAACCTGGAGTCTGCACATAGACCCAAGTGACCCTGCCTACAATGCTGATTGGCAAATAAAGATGCCAACAGCCAATAGCTGGGCAGAAGAGATATAGGTGGAGTTTAGGTTTCATAGGTTTGGGGTCAAAGGAGAACCTCCAGAGAAGCCACCATGGGTTAGGTGAGCCATGGAAATGTGGAACTGTTAAAATGGGTGCCAGAGGTCTCTTCCTCATAGCTGCACTGTCCAGTTCTATGCAGATTGGCCAATGCTTTATCATTTTTGTCATATATGTTTATTTCTGTGTTTCTTTTTTATTGGATATATTATTTATTTACATTTCATTTCCCTTTTCCTGGTTCCCTGCCCCCCAAAGATCCCATATGCCCTTTTCCCTCCCACTGTTCCCCCATCTAACCCTTCCTACTTCCCTGTTCTGGTATTCCCCTACCCTGATGCATTGAGCATTTCCAGAATCAGGGTCCACTCCTTCCTTCTTCTTGGACATCATTTGGTATGTGGATTTTGTCTTTGGTGTTCCAAGATTCTAGGCTAATATCCACTTATCAGGGAGTGCATACCATGGGTATTCTTTTGAGACTGTGTTACCTCGCTTAGTATGATGTTCTCGAGCTCCATCCATTTCTCTAAGAATTTCATGAATTCATTGTTTCTAATGGCTGAATAGTACTCCATTGTGTATATATACCACATTTTTTGTATCCATTCCTCCATTGAGGGACATCTGAGTTCTTTCCAGCTTCTGGCTATTATAAATAAGGCTGCTATGAACATAATGGAGCATGTATCCTTATTGCATACTGGGGAATCTTCTGGGTATAAGCCCAGGAGTGGTATGGCAGGGTCCTCCTGAATTATCGTGTCCAGTTTTCTGAGGAACCACCAGACTGATTTCCAGACTGGTTGTACCAGCTTGCAATCCCACCAGCAGTGGAGGAGTGTTCCTTTTTCTCCACATCCTCGCCAACGCCTGCTGTTTCCTGAGTTTTTAATCTTAGCCATTCTGACTGGTGTGAGGTGAAATCTCAGGGTTTTTTGATTTGCATTTTATCTCAATTCACCAATAAAAAGACATAGACTAACAGACTGGATACATAAACAGAACCCTACATTTTGCTGCATACAGGAAACACACCTCAGGGTGAAAGACAAACACTACCTTAGAGTAAAAGGCTGGAAGACAATTTTACAAGCAAATGGGCTCAGAAAATGAGCTGAAATAGGCATTCTAATATCAGATAAAATTGACTTTCAACCTAAAGTCATCAAAAGAGACAAAGAAGGTCACTTCTTGCTGGTCAAAAGAAAAATCCACCAAGAAGAACTCACAATTCTAAACATCTATGCTCCAAATGCAAGGGCACTCTCATTCGTAAAAGAAACTTTACTAAAGCTCAAAGCCACACTGCACCTAACACAATAATTGTGGGGGACCTCAACACTCCACTATCCTCAATGGACTGATCAGGAAAACAGAAATGAACAGGGACACAGGGAAACTTATTTCTGTGTTTCTTAAATACTACATAGCTTATAACTCATTTTTTTCAGTTTTCTGTTATTGTCTCAGATGGTGCTACATGTTAATAGTCAAATTGGCTGCTCTTCTTCGAGATGGAATCTTGTCCCTCTTCATTGTAGAAGTCAGAGGGGTCAAGGACACCACAAGAAACAAAAAACAAAGATTCAACTAACCTGTGCCCACAGGGGCTGAAGGAGACTGACCAGCCAACCAGTGAGTGTGCATGGGGCTGACCTGGGCCCTCTGCACATGTGACACCGTTGTGTAGCTTGATCATCATGTGGGACTTCTAACAGTGGGAGCAGGGCTGTCTCTGACTCTGTCGCCTGCCTTTGGAAACCTTTCCCTCTATTTCGCTGCCTTGTCTAGCCTCAATAGAAGAAGATGTGCCTTGTCTCACTTGTTCATTTCCATGGGAGGCCTCTACTATTTTGAAGAGAAAGAAAGGAGGAACAGTTTTGTGGGAGGTAAGGTGAAGCTGAAGGACTGAGAGGAAAGAAGAAGGGAAAATAGTGGTTAGGATATTAATTAATCAATAACGAATTAAAAAGTTTTTCCTCAAGATATAAGAGATGTTTGTCTACATTTTGTATGAGTTTTATGTGTTGTTTGTGTGATTGTTTGTTTGTTTTCTGAGACAGGGTTTCTCTGTGTAGCCCTGGCTGTCCTGACTCCCTGGTTGTGTAGAGGTAGCTGGTCTTGAATGCAGAGACCCATCTGTCTCTTTCTCCTGAATGCTGGAATTAAAGGTATGTGACACCACTGCCTTGCTGAATTTCAAGTTTTATTTACAGTCAAATTTAAGTCTTTAGTCCACCTGGGTTGCATTTTTGGAGATCACATGCAATAGAGACTACTCTAAGTACTACTTTCTTCCTCAATTTACAGAATATTCTCTGGAAATCCATAGATTGCTGGCCCTTTTCATTCAGAATATTAAAAATATTTACTGTTTTCCTCACCAGTGTTATCACAAATTTACTTTCCCCCAGAGGGCTATTTGTACTGGTAACCATAAGAATGGGGGCTAAAATTATGCAATTTTTAAAAGACCAACAATTTCTAGGTGATCTCACATCGAAATCCTGAGATGCCTCACCAGGAAAAAGTACCTGCTCTAAGCCCGAGTTTGAGTCCCATGAGTCACAAGGTGGAAGGAGAAAACCAACCCTCAGAACTTGTCCTCTGATCTCTCCCTCTCTCTACACATACACACACAATGTGGAAAAGATTCTAAAAGCCTTAGACAGCAGCAAGTACACCCTGGCTGAAAAATTCTTCAAAGTCATCATCAATGGCTTTTTTAGTCAAGAGAATAAATGGTTTACATCATTTTTATACTTCCAAAACTAGCTCTTTTGCTCAGTGGTTAATGGTTACTAAGGTGTTGGGATGAACTGAAGGAGGCTTTGTTAAGAAATGGTAATTGGGCCCAGGCAGGGAGGGAAACTCAGATTACCACTAGTCCTGCACCAGGGCACCCAGATAGGGAGCTAGCCTGAGATAACCTTCAGTCCTGCCATACAGGCCTGAGAGGGCAGACCATTCCTGCGATGACTTCTGTCTAGTGTCACATTGCATAGGTGGGACATAGTATTCGTGAGACCATACCTGAGATCACCCCTGATACCCAAAGAACTGAGGTAACACTAAGAGGAGCAAATATGTGATGGAGAAATGGAAGAGAAAGAGAAGCAGAAGGATGTGGGCACAATGAAGAGAGACACAACTGGAGACTCCAGGGTAGTGAGGGACAGCCAGCCTTGAGTAGTCTGTGACCCCACCTAAGAGCACAGTGAGGTCTAGGTCTGTGTTGATACTGAGGACTAACACCAAGCTTCAGGCAGATGTCCTTGGTCTGTGCTGGCACCAGTACCAGGGGCCATGTTGATGTCTGAGAGCTGTGCAGAACCTGGCCATACCCCTTTCCTGGGCCTCTTTTGAGAGTTCCCCTGAGGTTGTGAAAGGAAGAGAGCTGACCCCTCCCTCCTCACACCAGCTGCAGTATTTGGGACAGTACCCCCTCACATTGCCCAGGAGGTACTGTCGATGTGGCCCCTGGATGCAGAATTTGCCAGTGAGTCAGCCTTAAGGGTATGAGTGTGGGAGAGCTTGCCCTGACACTCATCTCCTGTGCATGGGTGAGGGGGAGATCTCCTCCTTCCCACTTGACCCCACCACCAGTGGCAGGCTGGAGAGCTGGCTCTGATGTCATCAGAGCTCGACAGCTGGCCTTACTCGCTCACCTGCTGCATCCCTAGGGGAAGCCAGGCCTACAGCTCACCTGGACTCCACAGTAGAGCTGTCCCTTGTGGGGGTTATCGGTGAGCTGCCCATGAGCATAGGAGAGCTGCTTTTGCTCTTGTCTGCTGTGGAATGGCATGGGTGACAGAGAAATGCCCTCCACACCCCAACCCCACCCTTCACCTGTGTGACATATGAGAGAGCTGGCCCAGTGGTGACAAGAACAAGAGAGATATCCCAGCCCCTCATCTGTTAGAGCACCCAGGAGAGCAGGCCCTGTGCCTCATCTGGGCAGCACAGTACAGCTGACCCTTACAGTGGTAGTACAGGTGAGCTGACCCTTAGGGCCAGAATACAGAAAGCTGGCCCCACAACTTGTGTGCCCTCCAGTGGTGCCGAGATGGGAGAGATGCTCCCTCCCCCACCTCATCCTTTGCCACCAATGTCAGGCCTGGGAACCTGCCCCCAGTGTTTTAAGAGTGAGAGAATTGCTGGGCGGTGGTAGCACATGCCTTTAATCCCAGCACTTGGGAGACAGAGGCAGGTGAATTTCTGAGTTCTAGGCCAGCCTGGTCTACAGAGTGAGTTCCAGGAGAGCCAGGGCTATACAGAGAAACCCTGTCTGGAAAAAACCAAGAAAAAAAAAGAATGAGAGAACTGACCCTGTCCCACTGTGTAATACTCTGGCCAGCAGGCTCTGCATTTCACCTGGGTAGCGCAGTAAAACTAGCCCTGATGACATGGGTTTGTATGAGCCAGCCCAGAAGGCCTGAGAGAGGGAGGGCTGGCTCTGCCCCTCACTGGCTGCAACATTGGATATGAGGTCCCTGTGGGAGATCTGGTGGACTGAACATCTCAGATACCTCTCAGGCCCAGACCCAGGGCTTTGAGTTGGACCACCCCAGCATCTATCCCTTGGGTGAACTGCTGGAACACTTGAAATTGGACAGTCAGTCCTACAGTGCCAAAACGACAGGATCTCCATCACACGGGGCAATAGGAGGATATCTGAGAAGAGTCATCCCACTGAGGGTTCAGTATTGATAATGTCGTGGGAGCCAGAGGCCTGGAGCCACACCATGTCGAATTGCAATGAACATTTGCAAGCAAAGAAGCGTGGCCAAAAAGTGTACTGTGGGACACTGTGATACCCTACAGCTTCCACAGGAGATTTTGTTTTCTTTGATGTGGGAGGATACAAGGGTGAAGGGAAGATGCAAGGGCACAAAGAGATGAGTGGGATCAGAGTGCATGATGGGAAATTCACAAAGAACCAATAAAAAGCTACACACACACACACACACACACACACACACGAATGCAAAGAGAAAACAAAATGTAATTGGTACATAACAGCGAGAATGGTGAGATCACAGGTCCCCAGCGCTCAGGGCCAGCACTGTGTTTCATTAGGCCATGCCCATTATCATGGCAAACCTGCAGCTGGGGAGTCCAGCTCTCTGGATGAGGCTTTCTGTCTTTAGCTACATCCCACATGCTGTCTCTGCCCAAGTCAGAGACTATGATGTGGTTCAGATGAGATGGCATGATATGAGAAGTCACACACAGAAACACAACACAACACAGTTCAGAATAGAATCGTGTGAAGACTTTATTAGTAAACTCCAGATAATGGCTTGTTGACTAGGACCACAAGGCTATGATTTACAAATGAGTTACAGGATGAGTCATGGTAATTCTAAACATATGGGAATGAAAGGTTGACTAATACTAGAATTACCTGAGTGCTTTCCTTCTTTTGATTTCATAAATCTTTCTATATGGTGAAATTAAATAAGCAAGTTTTCCAAGGCTGAGACTGTGCATCCAGATCAATGACAGATAGCTTTGATGAAGAACCGGAGGAATGAGGAGAAAAGCACTAGATAAAGCTGTACTTATAAGCAAACACATGAATCTGTTAATGAGATGACTGGTGGTTAAACAGTGTAAAGATCATTTTCAGAGAAAATAGCACTGAGTTTGGTTTTCGGTGTCTGTCAGGTAGGTTTGATAGTGGGAGGCTAGTTTATGTAGATAGTGGATCTGTGACAAGTTGGTCAACAGCCACAGGGCTCACAGCAGCTGGACCCACAGCCTTGGGACAGGCATCCAGGCACACAGACACATGTGGGCTGGTAGCAAGTCCTGGTACAGGTCACAGGTCCAGAGCAGGCTGGCTGGCAGCACAGGTTGAGACAGAAGGGCTGGTAGCAGGGATTACAGCAGCTGGACTAACAGCAGCAGGGCTTGCAGCAGGGCTGGCAATAGCAAGGTTGGTAGCAGCTGGGTTGACAGCAGGGCTGGCAGCAGCTGGACACACAGCAGCAGGGCTTGCAGCAAGGCTGGCAGCAGGGTTGGCAGCAGCTGGACACACAGCAGCAGGGCTGGCAGCAGGGCTGGCAGCAGCTGGGCTGGCAGCAGCAGGGCTTGCAGCAGGGCTGGCAGCAGCTGGACACACAGCAGCAGGGCTGGCAGCAGGGTGTGCGGCCGCAGCTGCTCACACAGCATGGCTGGAAGCAGGTCCTGCAGCAGGTGGTTTCACAGCAGGGCTGGCAGCAGCTGGAGCCACAACAGCTGGGCTGGCAGCAGGGCTGGCAGCAGCTGGTCACACAGCTTGGTCTCCAGCAGGTGGTCCTGCAGCAGGTGGTCCTGCAGCAGGTGGGCTGGCAGCAAGGGGAGCAGCAGGAGTTGGTCATGGTGTTGGATGTGGAGGGAGGGGTTCTGTTCACAGGAGTTTCTGAGTTTCTGACAACTGCTTCAGACCAGGGGCTTTTTATACCCTGGACATGACAGGGATTTGTTCAAAATATTACAAATCCTTGACAATTTTCTTTAAATAACTAATTGTGGAGAGCGTTTGCATATCCTCTTCAGTGTCATTTCTGCTCTGGTCATGGCAATGTGACAATTGCTGTGGCCCACAGGAAGAGATTACATTTTTCCATCATCTTGTATCTTTGGCTGTATGAATATTAGGGGAAAGACTAGCATTGCCAGTATGTTCACAGTGTCACACTCTGTCCATGTCTGGGCCCAAGCCTGCTCCTCAGAGAAGACTGCTTATTCCAGACTACAATAGGCAGCAAACATGTACCATATCAGCTTTATCAAAGGATATGTGGATATGCTTCCCCAGTCATTTTTATATGAAAATAAATTCAAATGTGGGCCAGAAGAGAAAGTGGACACAAGGACCTAGAAAACATCAGTCATTTTTGATATTCCTTCTTTTTGTAGCAGCTCCTGGAATCAGAGGTCACACATCTAAATCATAGCATTGTCTTTACAGAACGAGGAAATTAAATTTTGTGTGATGAATCCGCATACCTTTATTTAAATGAAATTAAATCATGAATATGTTTCCTGAAAAATAATGCACTTTTATATGTAGGTTGACTTAGTATGATAATGGCAGAGCGTTCCATCATATGTCAGGAAATAGTGGCCTACCAGGTGGCTGTCAGCATGGTATTACCTCTGCTCTTCTCTCTAAGGCAAACAGGATATGCATCAGAGTTTGTCTCTCTTAAAGGCAAAATCATGTAACATGTATTATCTGTTTTCCTTTGCTCAAATTTGTTTGTGAGTTATAGACTCATTGCCTATGGTGATCATTTGTTCATTACTATTGAAATCATTTTAGGATGGAATCAAGTGTTATTAATGCATTTCATTGCTGATGGACATATTTTCATCACTTAATCTTGTGTGTATCATGGATGTGCCCACATCTTCCAGTGAGTATTTTTCATATATTCTTGGAATGAAATTTCTGAGCTACACATTGTGCATTTGGACAACATTAGTAGGTTGTTGTTTAAAAAAAATTAAAGTTACAATATTGATCTCCAGAGCTTATTTGTAATACACCATCCCATCCCAAAGTTTAAAGAACATATAGGGAAGGAGGAAGGGGCAGAGACCCATGAAACACAAACTTCTGAACTTGATGTGGCTAGAAACATCATGAACTCATCCCAGCTATGGCAACCTGCACAGGACCAGCACACCATCAAAGCAGACAACTCCCATGCCAAATTCAGAGGGGCTTCCTGACTCCTATCTCTTCCTGGTGAACTTTTGGCAGTTGACAGGTGCTGGTGGTGGTGGTGGTGGTGGTGGTGGTGGTGGTGGTGGTGGTGTGTGTGTAGGAGAGTCATTCTATTCTAAATGTATGGCCACTGAGAGATTTCCCATGACCCAGTGGAGAGGTCCAAACACATGTGCATGTAATAAACTCCAACTAGGCTTAGTGGGTTTTCAATGGTACAAAAATTAAAAAAGTTAAAAGGCAACTCTTTTACTACTGAGTTGACCTCTGCAGCATCTTATAAAATATAAATGTCATTTATGTATCATCTCACTGAGTTGTTCATAGAATAATATATTCAGTGCAGTTGCATTGCCTTTTCTGAATACAAAAACACTTGGTCTGAGTGGATTAACTATATTGGTGGTGTAGCCACAGATAAGGGGTGACTACATGAATTGAATATCATGTGTTGAGAACTATCTAAACATGCCCAGTATTGCCAAAGAATGAGGACTCAAACATACTGTGCCATGTCCTGGGTCTTGACCTGGCTGGGGTGATGGAGAATGAATAAAGAACAGACAGATGCAGTGAAGATGGGATCCAGTGTCCTGTGCTTGCTCTGATGGAGGGCACCAACTACACAACAACTCAGAGCCTCATAGTGTTTCCTATGTAGAGCATGGAGGGAGTCTGAGCCCTGGGCAGAGGGGCAGGGAGGGCTTTTCCTGTTGAGGTTTGGTCTTGCTGTCTATTGTAATATTAAATGTGGACCCCCATACCTGGAGTCTGCACATAGACCCAAGTGACCCTGCCCACAATGCATTTCTGATTGGCAAATAAAGCTGCCAACAGCCAAGAGCTGGGCAGAAGAGATATAGGTGGAGTTTAGGTTTCATAGGTTTGGGGCCAAAGGAGAACCTCCAGAGAAGCGACCATGGGTTAGGTGAGCCATGGAAATGTGGAACTGTTAAAATGGGTACCAGAGGCCTCTTCCTCATAGCTGCACTGTCCAGTTCTATGCAGATTGGCCAATGCTTTATCATTTTTGTCATATATGTTTATTTCTGTGTTTCTTTTTTATTGGATATATTCTTTATTTACATTTCATTTCCCTTTTCCTGGTTCCCTGCCCCCCAAAGATCCCATATGCCCTTTTCCCTCCCACTGTTCCCCCATCTAACCCTTCCTACTTCCCTGTTCTGGTATTCCCCTACCCTGATGCATTGAGCATTTCCAGAAGCAGGGTCCACTCCTTCCTTCTTCTTGGACATCATTTGGTACGTGGATTGTGTCTTTAGTGTTCCAAGATTCTAGGCTAATATCCACTTATCAGTGACTGCATAGCATGGGTATTCTTTTGAGACTGGGTTACCTCACTTAGTATGATGTTCTTGAGCTCCATTCATTCCTCTAAGAATTTCACGAATTCATTGTTTCTAATGGCTGAATAGTACTCCATTGTGTATATATACCACATTTTTTGTATCCATTCCTCTGTTGAGGGACATCTGAGTTCTTTCCAGCTTCTGGCTATTATAAATAAGGCTGCTATGAACATAATGGAGCATGTATCCTTATTGCATACTGGGGAATCTTCTGTGTATATGCCCAGGAGTGGCATGGCAGGGTCCTCCTGAAGTATCGTGTCCAGTTTTCTGAGGAACCGCCAGACTGATTTCCAGACTGGTTGTACCAGCTTGCAATCCCACCAGCAGTGGAGGAGTGTTCCTTTTTCTCCACATCCTCACCAACGCCTGCTGTTTCCTGAGTTTTTAATCTTAGCCATTCTACTGGTGTGAGGTGAAATCTCAGGGTTTTTTTGATTTGCATTTCATCTCAATTCCCCAATAAAAAGACATAGACTAACAGACTGGATACATAAACAGGACCCTACATTTTGCTGTATACAGGAAACACACCTCAGGGTCAAAGACAAACACTACCTTAGACTAAAAGGCTGGAAGATAATTTTACAAGCAAATGGTCTCAGAAAATGAGCTGAAATAGGCATTCTGATATCAGATAAAATTGACTTTCAGCCTAAAGTCATCAAAAGAGACAAAGAAAATCACTTCTTGCTGGTCAAAGGAAAAAAATCCACCAAGAAGAACTCACAATTCTAAACATCTATGCTCCAAATGCAAGGGCACTCTCATTCGTAAAAGAAACTTTACTAAAGCTCAAAGCCACACTGCACCTAACACAATAATTGTGGGGGACCTCAACACTCCACTATCCTCAATGGACCGATCAGGAAAACAGAAATAAACAGGGACACAGAGAAACTTATTTCTGTGTTTCTTAAATACTACATAGCTTATAACTAGTTTTTTAAGTTTTCTGTTATTGTCTCAGATGGTGCTACATGTTAGTAGTCAAATTGGCTGCTCTTCTTCGAGATGGAATCTTGTCCCTCTTCATTGTGGAAGTCAGAGGGGTCAAGGACACCACAAGAAACAAAAAACAAAGATTCAACTAACCTGTGCCCACAGGGGCTGAAGGAGACTGACCAGCCAACCAGTGAGTGTGCATGGGGCTGACCTGGGCCCTCTGCACATGTGACACCGTTGTGTAGCTTGATCTTCATGTGGGACTTCTAACAGTGGGAGCAGGGCTGTCTCTGACTCTGTCACCTGCCTTTGGGACCCTTTCCCTATATTTCGCTGCCTTGTCTAGCCTCAATAGAAGAAGATGTGCCTTGTCTCACTTGTTGATTTCCATGGGAGGCCTCTACTATTTTGAAGAGATAGAAGGGAGGAACAATTTTGTGGGAGGTAAGGTGAGGCTGAAGAACTAAGAGGAACTAAGGAGGGGAAATAGTGGTTAGGATATTAATTAATCAATAACGAATTAAAAAGTTTTTCCTCAAGATATAAGAGATGTTTGTCTACATTTTGTATGAGTTTTATGGGTTGTTTGTGTGATTGTTTGTTAGTTTTCTGAAACAGGGTTTCTCTGTGTAGCCCTGGCTGTCCTGCCTCCCTGGTTGTGTAGAGGTAGCTGGTCTTGAATGCAGAGACCCATCTGTCTCTTTCTCCTGAATGCTGGAATTAAAGGCATGTGCCACCACTGTCTTGCTGAATTTCAAGTTTTATTTACAGTCAATTTAAGTCTTTAGTCCACCTGGGTTGCATTTTTGGAGATCACATGCAATAGAGACTACTCTAAGTACTACTTTCTAACTTGATTTACAGAACATTCTTTGGAAATCCATAGATTGCTGGCCCTTTTCATTCAGAATATTAAAAATATTTACTGTTTTCCTCACCAGTGTTATCACAAATTTACTCTCCCCCAGAGGGCTATTTGTACTGGTAACCATAAGAATGGGGGCGTAAATTATGCAATTTTTAAAAGACCAACAATTTGTAGGTGATCTTCTCACATCGAAATCCTGAGATGCCTCACCAGGAAAAAGTACCTGCTCTAAGCCCGAGTTTGAGCCCCATGAGTCACAAGGTGGAAGGAGAAAACCAACCCTCAGAACTTGTCCTCTGATCTCTCCCTCTCTCTACAAATACACACACACTGTGGAAAAGATTCTAAAAGCCTTAGACAGCAGCAAGTACACCCTGGCTGAAAAATGCTTCAAAGTCATCATCAATGGCTTTTTTTAGGCAAGGGAATAAATGGTTTACATCATTTTTTATGCTTCTAAAACTAGCTCTTTTGCTCAGTGGTTAATGGTTACTAAGGTGTTGGGATGTTGAGGGAGGAATTCCTGAACAGAACACCAATTGCTTATGCCCTAAGATCAAGAATAGACAAATGGGACCTCATAAAATTACAAAGTTTCTGTAAGGCAAAAGACACTGTCAAAAAGACAAATCATCAACCAGCAAATTGGGAAAAGATCTGCACCAACCCCACATCCGACAGAGGGCTAATATCCAATGTATACAAAGAACTCAAGAAGTTAGACCCCAGAAAACCAAATAACCCTATCCAAAAATGGGGTACAGAGCTAAACAAAGACTTTTCACCTGAAGAAATTCAGATGGCTGAGAAACACCTTAAAAAATGTTCAACATCATTAGTCATTAGAGAAATGCAAATCAAAACAACCCTGAGATTTCACGTCACACCTGTCAGAATGGCTAGGATTAAAACCTCAGAAGACATCAGGTGTTGGCGAGGATGTGGAGAAAGAGGAACACTCCTCCACTGCTGGTGGGACTGCAAGCTGGTACAACCACTCTGGAAATCAGTCTGGCGGTTCCTCAGAAAACTGGACATGATACTTTCGGAGGATCCAGCCATACCACTCCTGGGAATATACCCAGAAGATTCCTCAGCATGCAATAAGGATACATGCTCCACTATGTTCATAGCAGCCTTATTTATAATAGCCAGAAGCTGGAAAGAACCCAGATGTCCCTCGACGGAGGAATGGATACAAAAAATGTGCTATATATACACAATGGAATACTATTCAGCCATTAGAAACAATGAATTCATGAAATTCTTAGAGAAATGGATGGAGCTGGAGAACATCATACTAAGTGAGGTAACCCAGTCTCAAAAGAATACCCATGGTATGCACTCACTGATAAGTGGATATTAGCCTAGAATCTTGGGACACCAAAGACACAATTCACATACCAAATGATGTCTGACAAGAAGAAAGGAATGGACACTGGTGCTGGAAAGGATCAAAGCATCAGTGTAGGGGAATTCCAGAACAGGGAAGTGGGAACGGATGGATGAGGGAGCAGGAGGAGGGAAAAGGGCATGTGGGACCATAGGGGGGTGGGGAAACAAAAAAAGGGAAATGAAATGTAAATATAGAATATATGCAATAAAAATTTTTTTTGAAAAAAATGTAGACACTTGAGAAACTAGAATTTTAATTGAAGATTAAAAAAAAAAAAAAAGAAATGGTAATTGGGCCCAGGCAGGGAGGAAAACTCATATGACCACTAGTCCTGCACCAGGGCACCCAGATAGGTAGCTAGCCTGAGATAACCTTCAGTCCTGCCATACAGGCCTGAGAGGGCAGACCATTCCTGCGATGACTTCTGTCTAGTGTCACATTTCATGGGTGGGACATAGTGTTCCTGAGACCACACCTGAGATCATCCTAGATACGCAGAGAGCTGAGGTAACACTAAGAGGAGCAAATACATGATGGAGAAATGGAAGAGAAAGAGAAGCAGTAGGATGTGGGCACAATGAAGAGAGACACAACTGGAGACTCGAGGGTAGTAGGAACAAACCGAAGTGAGAAGCCTGTGACCACACCTAAGACCTGAGCGAGGTCTAGGCCTGTGTTGATACTGAGGGCTATCACCAAGCTTCAGGCAGATGTCCTTGGTCTGTGCTGGCACCAGTACCAGGGGCCATGTTGATGTCTGAGAGCTGTGCAGAACCTGGCCACACCCCTTTCCTGGGGCCCCCAAGGTTCTGAAATCAGGAGAGCTGACCCCTCCCCCCTCACACCAGCTGCAGTATTTGGGACAGCACCCCCTCACATTGCCAGGGAGGTACTGTAGAAGTGGCCTCTGGATGCAGAATTTGCCAGTGAGTCAGCCTTAAGGGTATGAGTGTGGGATAGCTTGCCCTGACACTCATCTCCTGTGCATGGGTGAGGGGGAGATCTCCTTCTCACTTGACCCCCACCACCAGTGGCAGGCTGGAGAGCTGGCTCTGATGTTATCAGAGCTCGACAGCTGGCCTTACCCCCTCACCTGCTGCATCCCTAGGGGAAGCCAGGCCTACAGCTCACCTGGACTCCACAGTAGAGCTCTCCCTTGTTGTGGGGGTTATGGGTGAGCTGCCCATGAGCATAGGAGAGCTGCTTTTGCTCTTGTCTGCTGTGGAATGGCATGGGTGACAGAGACATGCCCTCCACACCCCAGCCCCACCCCTCACCACTGTTGCATGTGAGAGAGCTGGCCCAGTGGTGACAAGAACAGGAGAGATATCCCATCCCTTCATCTGTTATAGCACCCAGGAGAGCAGGCCCTGTGCCTAATCTGGGCAGCACAGTATAGCTGACCCTTACAGTGGTGGTACAGGTGAGCTGACCCTTAGGCCGGAATATAGAAAGCTGTGTCCACAACTCGTGCGCCCTACAGGGGTGCAGAGAAGGGGGAGATGCTCCCTCTTCCACCTCATCCTTTGCCACCAATGTCAGGCCTGGGAACTGGCCCCCAGTGTTTTAAGAGTGAGAGAACTGCTGGGTGGTGGTGGTGCACGCCTTTAATCCCAGCAGTTGGGAGGCAGAGGCAGGTGAATTTCTGAGTTCGAGGCCAGCCTGGTCTACAGAGTGAGTTCCAGGACAGCCAGGGCTATATAGAGAAACCGTGTCTGGAAAAAACCAAGAAAAAAAAAAGAATGAGAGAACTGACCCTGTCCCACTGTATAAAACTCTGGCCAGCAGGCTCTACATTTCACCTGGGTAGCGCAGTAAAACTAGCCCTGATGACATGGGTTTGTATGATCCAGCCCAGAAGGCATGAGAGAGGTAGGGCTGGCTCTGCCCCTCACTGGCTGCAACATTGGATATGAGGTCCCTGTGGGAGATCCGGTGGATGGAACATCTGAGATACCTCTCAGGCCCAGACCCAGGGCTTTGAGTTGGACCACCCCAGCATCTATCCCTTGGATGAACTGCTGGAACACTTGAAATTGGACAGTCAGTCCTACAGTGCCAAAACGACAGGATCTCCATCACACGGGGCAATAAGAGATTATCTAAGAAGAGTCATCCCACTGAGGGTTCAGTATTGATAATGTTGTGGGAGCCAGAGGTCTGGAGCCACACCATGTTGCATTGCAATGAACATTTGCAAGCAAAGAAGCGTGGGCAAAAAGTGTACTGTGGGACCTACAGTGATGCCCTACAGCTTCCACAGGAAATTGTTTTCTTTGATGTGGGAGGATACCAGGGTGGAGGGAAGATGCAAGGGCGCAAGGAGATAGGTGGGATCAGAGTGCATGATGGGAAATTCACAAAGAACCAATAAAAAGCTACACACACACACACACACACACACACACACACACACACACGAATGCAAAGAGAAAACAAAATGTAATTGGTACATAACAGCGAGAATGGTGAGATCACAGGTCCCCAGCGCTCAGGGCCAGCACTGTGTTTCATTAGGCCATGCCCATTATCATGGCGAACCTGCAGCTGGGGAGTCCAGCTCTCTGGATGATGCTTTCTGTCTTTAGCTACATCCCGCATGCTGTCTCTGCCCAAGTCAGAGACTATGATGTGGTTCAGATGAGATGGCATGATACGAGAAGTCACACACAGAAACACAACCCAATTCAGAATCAAATCGAGTGAAGACTTTATTAGTAAACTCTAGATAATGGCTTGCTGACTAGGACCACAATGCTATAATTTACAAATGAGTTACAGGATGAGTCATGGTAATTCTAAACATATGGGAATGAAAGGTTGACTAATACTAGAATTACCTGAGTGCTTTCCTTCTTTTGATTTCATAAATCCTTCTATATGGTGAAATTAAATAAGCAATTTTTCCAAGGCTGAGACTGTGCATCCAGATCAATGACAGATAGCTTTGACTAAGAACCAGAGGAATGAGGAGAAAAGCACTAGATAAAGCTGTACTTATAAGCAAACACATGAATCTGCTAATGAGATGACTGGTGGTTAAACAGTGTAAGGATCATTTTCAGAGAAATAGCACTGAGTTTGGTTTTCTGTGTTTGTCAGGTAGGTTTGATAGTGGGAGGCTAGTTTATGTAGATAGTGGATCTGTGACAAGTTGGTCAACAGCCACAGGGCTCACAGCACCTGGACCCACAGCCTTGGGACAGGCATCCAGGCACACAGACACATGTGGGCTGGTAGCAAGTCCTGGTGCAGGTCACAGGTCCAGAGCAGGCTGGCTGGCAGCACACATTGAGGCAGAAGGACTGGTAGCAGGGATTACAGTAGCTGGACTAACAGCAGCAGGGCTTGCAGCAGGGCTGGCAGCAGCAGGGTTGGCAGCAGCTGGGTTGACAGCAGGGCTGGCAGCAGCTGGACACACAGCAGCAGGGCTGGCAGCAGCAGGGCTTGCAGCAAGGCTGGCAGCAGGGTTGGCAGCAGCTGGACACACAGCAGCAGGGCTGGCAACAGGGCTGGCAGCAGCTGGGCTGGCAGCAGCAGGGCTTGCAGCAGGGCTGGCAGCAGCTGGACACACAGCAGCAGGGCTGGCAGCAGGGTGTGTGGCAGCAGCTGCTCACACAGCATGGCTGGAAGCAGGTCCTGCAGCAGGTGGTTTCACAGCAGGGCTGGTAGCAGCTGGAGCCACAACAGCTGGGCTGGCAGCAGGGCTGGCAGCAGCTGGAGCCACAGCAGCTGGGCTGGCAGCAGGGCTGGCAGCAGCTGGTCACACAGCTTGGTCTCCAGCAGGTGGTCCTGCAGCAGGTGGTCCTGCAGCAGGTGGGCTGGCAGCAAGGGGAGCAGCAGGTCATGGTGTTGGATGTGGAGGGAGGGGTTCTGTTCACAGGAGTTTCTGAGTTTCTGACAACTGCTTCAGACCAGGGGCTTTTTATACCCTGGACATGACAGGGATTTGTTCAAAATATTACAAATCCTTGACAATTTTCTTTAAATAACTAATTGTGGAGAGCGTTTGCATATCCTCCTCAGTGTCATTTCTGCTCTGGTCATGGCAATGTGACAATTGCTGTGGCCCACAGGAAGAGATTACATTTTTCCATCATCTTGTATCTTTGGCTGTATGAATATTAGGGGAAAGACTAGCATTGCCAGTATGTTCACAGTGTCACACTCTGTCCATGTCTGGGCCCAAGCCTGCTCCTCAGAGAAGACTGCTTATTCCAGACTACAATAGGCAGCAAACATGTACCATATCAGCTTTATCAAAGGATATGTGGATATGCTTCCCCAGTCATTTTTATATGAAAATAAATTCAAATGTGGGCCAGAAGAGAAAGTGGACACAAGGACCTAGAAAACATCAGTCATTTTTGATCTTCCTTCTTTTTGTAGCAGCTCCTGGAATCAGAGGTCACACATCCAAATCATAGCATTGTCTTTACAGAACGAGGAAATTAAATTTTGTGTGATGAATCCGCATACTTTATTTAAATGAAATTAAATCATGAATATGTTTCCTGAAAAATAATGCACTTTTATATGTAGGTTGACTAAGTATGATAATGGCAGAGCGTTCCATCATATGTCAGGAAATAGTGGCCTACCAGGTGGCTGTCAGCATGGTATTACCTCTGCTCTTCTCCCTAAGGCAACCAGGATATGCATCAGAGTTTGTCTCTCTTAAAGGCAAAATCGTGTACCATGTATTATCTGTTTTCCTTTGCTCAAATTTGTTTGTGAGTTATAGACTCATTGCCTATGGTGATCATTTGTTCATTACTATTGAAATCATTTTAGGATGGGATCAAGTGTTATTAATGCATTTCATTGCTGATGGACATATTTTCATCATTTAATCTTGTGTGTATCATGGATGTGCCCACATCTTCCAGTGAGTATTTTTCATATATTCTTGGAATGAAATTTCTGAGCTACACATTGTGCATTTGGACAACATTAGTAGGTTGTTGTTTAAAAAAAATTAAAGTTACATTATTGATCTCCAGAGCTTATTTGTAATACACCATCCCATCCCAAAGTTTAAAGAACATATAGGGAAGGAGGAAGGGGCAGAGCCCCGTGAAACACAAACTTCTGAACTTGATGTGGCTAGAAACATCATGAACTCATCCCAGCTATGGCAACCAAAACAGGACCAGCACACCATCAAAGCAGACAACTCCCATGCCAAATTCAGAGGGGCTTCCTGACTCCTATCTCTTCCTGGTGAACTTTTGGCAGTTGACAGGTGCTGGTGGTGGTGGTGGTGGTGGTGGTGGTGGTGGTGTGTGTGTGTGTAGGAGAGTCATTCTATTCTAAATGTATGGCCACTGAGAGATTTCCCATGACCCAGTGGAGAGGTCCAAACACATGTGCATGTAATAAACTCCAACTAGGCTTAGTGGGTTTTCAATGGTACAAAAATTAAAAAAGTTAAAAGGCAACTCTTTTACTACTGAGTTGACCTCTGCAGCATCTTATAAAATATAAATGTCATTTATGTATCATCTCACTGAGTTGTTCATAGAATAATATATTCAGTGCAGTTGCATTGCCTTTTCTGAATACAAAAACACTTGGTCTGAGTGGATTAACTATATTGGTGGTGTAGCCACAGATAAGGGGTGACTACATGAATTGAATATCATGTGTTGAGAACTATCTAAACATGCCCAGTATTGCCAAAGAATGAGGACTCAAACATACTGTGCCATGTCCTGGGTCTTGACCTGGCTGGGGTGATGGAGAATGAATAAAGAACAGACAGATGCAGTGAAGATGGGATCCAGTGTCCTGTGCTTGCTCTGATGGAGGGCACCAACTACACAACAACTCAGAGCCTCATCGTGTTTCCTATGTAGAGCATGGAGGGAGTCTGAGCCCTGGGCAGAGGGGCAGGGAGGGCTTTTCCTGTTGAGGTTTGGTCTTGCTGTCTATTGTAATATTAAATGTGGACCCCCATACCTGGAGTCTGCACATAGACCCAAGTGACCCTGCCCACAATGCATTTCTGATTGGCAAATAAAGCTGCCAACAGCCAAGAGCTGGGCAGAAGAGATATAGGTGGAGTTTAGGCTTCCTGGGTTTGGGGTCAGAGGAGAACCTCCAGAGAAGCCACCATGGGTTAGGTGAGCCATGGAAATGTGGAACTGTTAAAATGGGTACCAGAGGCCTCTTCCTCATAGCTGCACTGTCCAGTTCTATGCAGATTGGCCATTGCTTTATCATTTTTGTCATATATGTTTATTTCTGTGTTTCTTTTTTATTGGATATATTCTTTATTTACATTTCATTTCCCTTTTCCTGGTTCCCTGCCCCCCAAAGATCCCATATGCCCTTTTCCCTCCCACTGTTCCCCCATCTAACCCTTCCTACTTCCCTGTTCTGGTATTCCCCTACCCTGATGCATTGAGCATTTCCAGAAGCAGGGTCCACTCCTTCCTTCTTCTTGGACATCATTTGGTACGTGGATTGTGTCTTTAGTGTTCCAAGATTCTAGGCTAATATCCACTTATCAGTGACTGCATAGCATGGGTATTCTTTTGAGACTGGGTTACCTCACTTAGTATGATGTTCTTGAGCTCCATTCATTCCTCTAAGAATTTCACGAATTCATTGTTTCTAATGGCTGAATAGTACTCCATTGTGTATATATACCACATTTTTTGTATCCATTCCTCTGTTGAGGGACATCTGAGTTCTTTCCAGCTTCTGGCTATTATAAATAAGGCTGCTATGAACATAGTGGAGCATGTATCCTTATTGCATACTGGGGAATCTTCTGTGTATATGCCCAGGAGTGGCATGGCAGGGTCCTCCTGAAGTATCGTGTCCAGTTTTCTGAGGAACTGCCAGACTGATTTCCAGACTGGTTGTACCAGCTTGCAATCCCACCAGCAGTGGAGGAGTGTTCCTTTTTCTCCGCATCCTCGCCAACACCTCCTGTTTCCTGAGTTTTTAATCTTAGCCATTCTGACTGGTGTGAGGTGAAATCTCAGGGTTTTTTTGATTTGCATTTCATCTCAATTCCCCAATAAAAAGACATAGACTAACAGACTGGATACATAAACAGGACCCTACATTTTGCTGTATACAGGAAACACACCTCAGGGTCAAAGACAAACACTACCTTAGACTAAAAGGCTGGAAGATAATTTTACAAGCAAATGGTCTCAGAAAATGAGCTGAAATAGGCATTCTGATATCAGATAAAATTGACTTTCAGCCTAAAGTCATCAAAAGAGACAAAGAAAATCACTTCTTGCTGGTCAAAGGAAAAAAATCCACCAAGAAGAACTCACAATTCTAAACATCTATGCTCCAAATGCAAGGGCACTCTCATTCGTAAAAGAAACTTTACTAAAGCTCAAAGCCACACTGCACCTAACACAATAATTGTGGGGGACCTCAACACTCCACTATCCTCAATGGACCGATCAGGAAAACAGAAATAAACAGGGACACAGAGAAACTTATTTCTGTGTTTCTTAAATACTACATAGCTTATAACTAGTTTTTTAAGTTTTCTGTTATTGTCTCAGATGGTGCTACATGTTAGTAGTCAAATTGGCTGCTCTTCTTCGAGATGGAATCTTGTCCCTCTTCATTGTGGAAGTCAGAGGGGTCAAGGACACCACAAGAAACAAAAAACAAAGATTCAACTAACCTGTGCCCACAGGGGCTGAAGGAGACTGACCAGCCAACCAGTGAGTGTGCATGGGGCTGACCTGGGCCCTCTGCACATGTGACACCGTTGTGTAGCTTGATCTTCATGTGGGACTTCTAACAGTGGGAGCAGGGCTGTCTCTGACTCTGTCACCTGCCTTTGGAAACCTTTCCCTATATTTCGCTGCCTTGTCTAGCCTCAATAGAAGAAGATGTGCCTTGTCTCACTTGTTGATTTCCATGGGAGGCCTCTACTATTTTGAAGAGATAGAAGGGAGGAACAATTTTGTGGGAGGTAAGGTGAGGCTGAAGAACTAAGAGGAACTAAGGAGGGGAAATAGTGGTTAGGATATTAATTAATCAATAACGAATTAAAAAGTTTTTCCTCAAGATATGGGATGTTTGTCTACATTTTGTATGAGTTTTATGGGTTGTTTGTGTGATTGTTTGTTAGTTTTCTGAAACAGGGTTTCTCTGTGTAGCCCTGGCTGTCCTGCCTCCCTGGTTGTGTAGAGGTAGCTGGTCTTGAATGCAGAGACCCATCTGTCTCTTTCTCCTGAATGCTGGAATTAAAGGCATGTGCCACCACTGTCTTGCTAAATTTCAAGTTTTATTTACAGTCAATTTTAAGTCTTTAGTCCACCTGGGTTGCATTTTTGGAGATCACATGCAATAGAGACTACTCTAAGTACTACTTTCTAACTTGATTTACAGAACATTCTTTGGAAATCCATAGATTGCTGGCCCTTTTCATTCAGAATATTAAAAATATTTACTGTTTTCCTCACCAGTGTTATCACAAATTTACTCTCCCCCAGAGTGCTATTTGTACTGGTAACCATAAGAATGGGGGCATAAATTATGCAATTTTTAAAAGACCAACAATTTGTAGGTGATCTTCTCACATCGAAATCCTGAGATGCCTCACCAGGAAAAAGTACCTGCTCTAAGCCCGAGTTTGAGCCCCATGAGTCACAAGGTGGAAGGAGAAAACCAACCCTCAGAACTTGTCCTCTGATCTCTCCCTCTCTCTACAAATACACACACACTGTGGAAAAGATTCTAAAAGCCTTAGACAGCAGCAAGTACACCCTGGCTGAAAAATGCTTCAAAGTCATCATCAATGGCTTTTTTTAGGCAAGGGAATAAATGGTTTACATCATTTTTTATGCTTCTAAAACTAGCTCTTTTGCTCAGTGGTTAATGGTTACTAAGGTGTTGGGATGTTGAGGGAGGAATTCCTGAACAGAACACCAATTGCTTATGCCCTAAGATCAAGAATAGACAAATGGGACCTCATAAAATTACAAAGTTTCTGTAAGGCAAAAGACACTGTCAAAAAGACAAATCATCAACCAGCAAATTGGGAAAAGATCTGCACCAACCCCACATCCGACAGAGGGCTAATATCCAATGTATACAAAGAACTCAAGAAGTTAGACCCCAGAAAACCAAATAACCCTATCCAAAAATGGGGTACAGAGCTAAACAAAGACTTTTCACCTGAAGAAATTCAGATGGCTGAGAAACACCTTAAAAAATGTTCAACATCATTAGTCATTAGAGAAATGCAAATCAAAACTACCCTGAGATTTCACGTCACACCTGTCAGAATGGCTAGGATTAAAAACTCAGAAGACATCAGGTGTTGGTGAGGATGTGGAGAAAGAGGAACACTCCTCCACTGCTGGTGGGACTGCAAGCTGGTACAACCACTCTGGAAATCAGTCTGGCGGTTCCTCAGAAAACTGGACATGATACTTTCGGAGGATCCAGCCATACCACTCCTGGGAATATACCCAGAAGATTCCTCAGCATGCAATAAGGATACATGCTCCACTATGTTCATAGCAGCCTTATTTATAATAGCCAGAAGCTGGAAAGAACCCAGATGTCCCTCGACGGAGGAATGGATACAAAAAATGTGGTATATATACACAATGGAATACTATTCAGCCATTAGAAACAATGAATTCATGAAATTCTTAGAGAAATGGATGGAGCTGGAGAACATCATACTAAGTGAGGTAACCCAGTCTCAAAAGAATACCCATGGTATGCACTCACTGATAAGTGGATATTAGCCTAGAATCTTGGGACACCAAAGACACAATTCACATACCAAATGATGTCTGACAAGAAGAAAGGAATGGACACTGGTGCTGGAAAGGATCAAAGCATCAGTGTAGGGGAATTCCAGAACAGGGAAGTGGGAACGGGTGGATGAGGGAGCAGGAGGAGGGAAAAGGGCATGTGGGACCATAGGGGGGTGGGGAAACAAAAAAAGGGAAATGAAATGTAAATATAGAATATATGCAATAAAAATTTTTTTTGAAAAAAATGTAGACACTTGAGAAACTAGAATTTTAATTGAAGATTAAAAAAAAAAAAAAAGAAATGGTAATTGGGCCCAGGCAGGGAGGAAAACTCAGATGACCACTAGTCCTGCACCAGGGCACCCAGATAGGTAGCTAGCCTGAGATAACCTTCAGTCCTGCCATACAGGCCTGAGAGGGCAGACCATTCCTGCGATGACTTCTGTCTAGTGTCACATTTCATGGGTGGGACATAGTGTTCCTGAGACCACACCTGAGATCATCCTAGATACCCAGAGAGCTGAGGTAACACTAAGAGGAGCAAATACATGATGGAGAAATGGAAGAGAATGAGAAGCAGAAGGATGTGGGCACAATGAAGAGAGGCAGAACTGGAGACTCAAGGGTAGTAAGGATCAAACCGAAGTGAGAAGCCTGTGACCACACCTAAGACCTGAGCGAGGTCTAGGCCTGTGTTGACACTGAGGGCTATCACCAAGCTTCAGGCAGATGTCCTTGGTCTGTGCTGGCACCAGTACCAGGGGCCATGTTGATGTCTGAGAGCTGTGCAGAACCTGGCCACACCCCTTTCCTGGGGCCCCCAAGGTTCTGAAATCAGGAGAGCTGACCCCTCCCCCCTCACACCAGCTGCAGTATTTGGGACAGCACCCCCTCACATTGCCAGGGAGGTACTGTAGAAGTGGCCTCTGGATGCAGAATTTGCCAGTGAGTCAGCCTTAAGGGTATGAGTGTGGGAGAGCTTGCCCTGACACTCATCTCCTGTGCATGGGTGAGGGGGAGATCTCCTTCTCACTTGACCCCCACCACCAGTGGCAGGCTGGAGAGCTGGCTCTGATGTTATCAGAGCTCCACAGCTGGCCTTACCCCCTCACCTGCTGCATCCCTAGGGGAAGCCAGGCCTACAGCTCACCTGGACTCCACAGTAGAGCTCTCCCTTGTTGTGGGGGTTATGGGTGAGCTGCCCATGAGCATAGGAGAGCTGCTTTTGCTCTTGTCTGCTGTGGAATGGCATGGGTGACAGAGACATGCCCTCCACACCCCAGCCCCACCCCTCACCACTGTTGCATGTGAGAGAGCTGGCCCAGTGGTGACAAGAACAGGAGAGATATCCCATCCCTTCATCTGTTATAGCACCCAGGAGAGCAGGCCCTGTGCCTAATCTGGGCAGCACAGTATAGCTGACCCTTACAGTGGTGGTACAGGTGAGCTGACCCTTAGGCCGGAATATAGAAAGCTGTGTCCACAACTCGTGCGCCCTACAGGGGTGCAGAGAAGGGGGAGATGCTCCCTCTTCCACCTCATCCTTTGCTACCAATGTCAGGCCTGGGAACTGGCCCCCAGTGTTTTAAGAGTGAGAGAACTGCTGGGTGGTGGTGGTGCATGCCTTTAATCCCAGCAGTTGGGAGGCAGAGGCAGGTGAATTTCTGAGTTCGAGGCCAGCCTGGTCTACAGAGTGAGTTCCAGGACAGCCAGGGCTATATAGAGAAACCGTGTCTGGAAAAAAACAAGAAAAAAAAAAGAATGAGAGAACTGACCCTGTCCCACTGTATAAAACTCTGGCCAGCAGGCTCTACATTTCACCTGGGTAGCGCAGTAAAACTAGCCCTGATGACATGGGTTTGTATGAGCCAGCCCAGAAGGCATGAGAGAGGTAGGGCTGGCTCTGCCCCTCACTGGCTGCAACATTGGATATGAGGTCCCTGTGGGAGATCCGGTGGATGGAACATCTGAGATACCTCTCAGGCCCAGACCCAGGGCTTTGAGTTGGACCACCCCAGCATCTATCCCTTGGATGAACTGCTGGAACACTTGAAATTGGACAGTCAGTCCTACAGTGCCAAAACGACAGGATCTCCATCACATGGGGCAATAAGAGATTATCTAAGAAGAGTCATCCCACTGAGGGTTCAGTATTGATAATGTTGTGGGAGCCAGAGGTCTGGAGCCACACCATGTTGCATTGCAATGAACATTTGCAAGCAAAGAAGCGTGGGCAAAAAGTGTACTGTGGGACCTACAGTGATGCCCTACAGCTTCCACAGGAAATTGTTTTCTTTGATGTGGGAGGATACCAGGGTGGAGGGAAGATGCAAGGGCGCAAGGAGATAGGTGGGATCAGAGTGCATGATGGGAAATTCACAAAGAACCAATAAAAAGCTACACACACACACACACACACACACACACACACACACACACACACACGAATGCAAAGAGAAAACAAAATGTAATTGGTACATAACAGGGAGAATGGTGAGATCACAGGTCCCCAGCGCTCAGGGCCAGCACTGTGTTTCATTAGGCCATGCCCATTATCATGGCGAACCTGCAGCTGGGGAGTCCAGCTCTCTGGATGATGCTTTCTGTCTTTAGCTACATCCCGCATGCTGTCTCTGCCCAAGTCAGAGACTATGATGTGGTTCAGATGAGATGGCATGATACGAGAAGTCACACACAGAAACACAACCCAATTCAGAATCAAATCGAGTGAAGACTTTATTAGTAAACTCTAGATAATGGCTTGCTGACTAGGACCACAATGCTATAATTTACAAATGAGTTACAGGATGAGTCATGGTAATTCTAAACATATGGGAATGAAAGGTTGACTAATACTAGAATTACCTGAGTGCTTTCCTTCTTTTGATTTCATAAATCCTTCTATATGGTGAAATTAAATAAGCAATTTTTCCAAGGCTGAGACTGTGCATCCAGATCAATGACAGATAGCTTTGACTAAGAACCAGAGGAATGAGGAGAAAAGCACTAGATAAAGCTGTACTTATAAGCAAACACATGAATCTGCTAATGAGATGACTGGTGGTTAAACAGTGTAAGGATCATTTTCAGAGAAATAGCACTGAGTTTGGTTTTCTGTGTTTATCAGGTAGGTTTGATAGTGGGAGGCTAGTTTATGTAGATAGTGGATCTGGGACAAGTTGGTCAACAGCCACAGGGCTCACAGCAGCTGGACCCACAGCCTTGGGACAGGCATCCAGGCACACAGACACATGTGGGCTGGTAGCAAGTCCTGGTGCAGGTCACAGGTCCAGAGCAGGCTGGCTGGCAGCACACATTGAGGCAGAAGGACTGGTAGCAGGGATTACAGTAGCTGGACTAACAGCAGCAGGGCTTGCAGCAGGGCTGGCAGCAGCAGGGTTGGCAGCAGCTGGGTTGACAGCAGGGCTGGCAGCAGCTGGACACACAGCAGCAGGGCTGGCAGCAGCAGGGCTTGCAGCAAGGCTGGCAGCAGGTTTGGCAGCAGCTGGACACACAGCAGCAGGGCTGGCAACAGGGCTGGCAGCAGCTGGGCTGGCAGCAGCAGGGCTTGCAGCAGGGCTGGCAGCAGCTGGACACACAGCAGCAGGGCTGGCAGCAGGGTGTGCGGCAGCAGCTGCTCACACAGCATGGCTGGAAGCAGGTCCTGCAGCAGGTGGTTTCACAGCAGGGCTGGCAGCAGCTGGAGCCACAGCAGCTGGGCTGGCAGCAGGGCTGGCAGCAGCTGGAGCCACAGCAGCTGGGCTGGCAGCAGGGCTGGCAGCAGCTGGTCACACAGCTTGGTCTCCAGCAGGTGGTCCTGCAGCAGGTGGTCCTGCAGCAGGTGGGCTGGCAGCAAGGGGAGCAGCAGGAGTTGGTCATGGTGTTGGATGTGGAGGGAGGGGTTCTGTTCACAGGAGTTTCTGAGTTTCTGACAACTGCTTCAGACCAGGGGCTTTTTATACCCTGGACATGACAGGGATTTGTTCAAAATATTACAAATCCTTGACAATTTTCTTTAAATAACTAATTGTGGAGAGCGTTTGCATATCCTCCTCAGTGTCATTTCTGCTCTGGTCATGGCAATGTGACAATTGCTGTGGCCCACAGGAAGAGATTACATTTTTCCATCATCTTGTATCTTTGGCTGTATGAATATTAGGGGAAAGACTAGCATTGCCAGTATGTTCACAGTGTCACACTCTGTCCATGTCTGGGCCCAAGCCTGCTCCTCAGAGAAGACTGCTTATTCCAGACTACAATAGGCAGCAAACATGTACCATATCAGCTTTATCAAAGGATATGTGGATATGCTTCCCCAGTCATTTTTATATGAAAATAAATTCAAATGTGGGCCAGAAGAGAAAGTGGACACAAGGACCTAGAAAACATCAGTCATTTTTGATCTTCCTTCTTTTTGTAGCAGCTCCTGGAATCAGAGGTCACACATCCAAATGATAGCATTGTCTTTACAGAACGAGGAAATTAAATTTTGTGTGATGAATCCGCATACCTTTATTTAAATGAAATTAAAACATGAATATGTTTCCTGAAAAATAATTCACTTTTATATGTAGGTTGACTAAGTATGATAATGGCAGAGCGTTCCATCATATGTCAGGAAATAGTGGCCTACCAGGTGGCTGTCAGCATGGTATTACCTCTGCTCTTCTCCCTAAGGCAACCAGGATATGCATCAGAGTTTGTCTCTCTTAAAGGCAAAATCGTGTACCATGTATTATCTGTTTTCCTTTGCTCAAATTTGTTTGTGAGTTATAGACTCATTGCCTATGGTGATCATTTGTTCATTACTATTGAAATCATTTTAGGGTGGGATCAAGTGTTATTAATGCATTTCATTGCTGATGGACATATTTTCATCATTTAATCTTGTGTGTATCATGGATGTGCCCACATCTTCCAATGAGTATTTTTCATATATTCTTGGAATGAAATTTCTGAGCTACACATTGTGCATTTGGACAACATTAGTAGGTTGTTGTTTAAAAAAAAATTAAAGTTACAATATTGATCTCCAGAGCTTATTTGCAATACACCATCCCATCCCAAAGTTTAAAGAACATATAGGGAAGGAGGAAGGGGCAGAGCCCCGTGAAACTCAAACTTCTGAACTTGATGTGGCTAGAAACATCATGAACTCATCCCAGCTGTGGCCACCTGCACAGGACCAGCACACCATCAAAGCAGACAACTCCCATGCCAAATTCAGAGGGACTTCTTGACTCCCATCTCTTCCTGGTGAACTTTTGGCAGTTGACAGGTGCTGGTGGTGGTGGTGGTGGTGGTGGTGGTGGTGGTGGTGGTGGTGTGTGTAGGAGAGTCATTCTATTCTAAATGTATGGCCACTGAGAGATTTCCCATGACCCAGTGAAGAGGTCCAAACACATGTGCATGTAATAAGCTCCAACTAAGCTTAGTGGGTTTTCAATGATACAAAAATTTAAAAAGTTAAAAGGCAACTCTTTTACTACTGAGTTGACCTCTGCAGCATCTTATAAAATATAAATGTTATATATGTATCATCCCACTGAGTTGTTCATAGAATAATATATTCAGTGCAGTTGCATTGTCTTTTCTGAATACAAAAACGCTTGGTCTGAGTGGATTGACTATATTGGTGGTGAAGCCACAGATAAGGGATGACTAGATGAATTGAGTACCATGTGTTGAGAACTATCTAAAGATGCTCAGTAGTGCCAAATAATGAGGACTCAAACATACTGTGCCATGTCCTGGGTCTTGACCTGGCTGGAGTGATGGAGAATGAATAAAGAACAGACAGATGCAGTGAAGATGGGATCCAGTGTCCTGTGCTTGCGCTGAGGGAGGGCACCAACTACACAACAACTCAGAGCCTCATTGTTTTCTTATGTATAGCAAGGAGGGAGTCTGAGCCCTGGACAGAGGAGCAGGGAGGGCTTGTTGAGGTTTGGTCTTGCTGTCTATTGTAATATTAAATGTGGGCCCCCAAACCTGGAGTCTGCACATAGACCCAAGTGACCCTGCCCACAATGCATTTCTGGTTGGTAAATAAACGTGCCAACATCCACTAGCTGGGCAGAAGAGATATAGGTGGAGTTTAGGCTTCCTGGGTTTGGGGTCAGAGGAGAACCACTAGAGAATCCACCATGGGTTAGGTGAGTCATGGAAATGTGGAACTGTTAAATGGATACAAGAGCTCTCTTCATAGCTGCACTTTCTTGTTCTGCGCAGATTGGCCATTGCTTTATCATTTTTGTCATATGTGTTTATTTCTGTGTTTCTTAAGTACTACATAGCTTATAACTCTTTTTTTTAAAGTTTTCTGTTATTGTCTCAGATAATTATAGATGCTACATGTTAGCTGTCAAATTGGCTCCTTTTCTTGGATATGAGATCTTTCCCTCATTATAGGAGTCTGAGGTGTCAAGGACACCACAAGAAAAAAAAACAAAGATTCAACTATTCTGGTCCCACAGGGGCTGAAGTAGACTGACCCGCCAACCAGGGAGCCTGCAAGGGCTGAACTGGGCCCTCTGCATGTGTCACAGTTGTGTAGCTTGGTCTTTGTATGGGTATTCTGACTGTGGGAGCAGGGGCTGTCTCTGACTCTGTCACCTGCCTTTGGGACCCTTTCCCCCCTTTTCACGGCCTTGTCTAGCCTCAATAGAAGAAGATGTGCCTTGTTTTACTTGGTGATATCCATGGGAGGCCTCCTCTTTTTTGAAGAGAAAGAAAGGAGTAGCATTTTGGGGGGAGGTAAGGTGGGACTGAAGGACTGAGAGGGAGGAAGGAGGGAAATAGTTGTTAGAATATTATCAATTAATCAATTAAAAAGTCTTTCCTCAAGATATGTCATGTTTGTCTATATTTTTATGAGTTTTATGGGTTGTTTGTGTGATTGTTTGTTTGTTTTCTGAGACAGGGTTTCTCTGTGTAGCCCTGGCTGTCCTGCCTCCCTGGCTGTGTAGAGCAGGCTGGTCTTGAACTGAGAGATCCACATGTCTCTTTCTCCTGAATGCTGGAATTAAAGGCATGTGCCACCACTGCCTTGCTGAGTTTCAAGTTTTATTTACAGTCAATTTTAAGTCTTTAGTCCACCTGGGTTACATTTTTGTAGATCACGTGGAATAGAGACTACTCTAAGTACTACTTTCTATCTCAATGTACAGAACATTCTCTGGAAATCCATGGATTGCTGGCCCTTTTCATTCAGAATATTAAAAATATTTACTGTTTTTCTCACCAGTGTTATCACAAATTAAGTTTCCCCCAGAGGGCTATTTGTACTGGTAACCATAAGAATGGGGGCATAAATTATGCAATTATTAAAACACCAACAATTTCTAGGTGATCTTCTCACATTGAAATCCTTCTCACCAGGAAAAACTACCTGCTCTAAGCCTGAGTTTGAGCCCCACGAGACACAAGGTGGAAGGAGAAAACCAACTCTCACAACTTGTCCACTGATCTCTCCCTCCCTCTACACACACACACACACAGACACACAGACACACAGACACACACACACACACACACACACACACACACACACAAACACACACACACTATGAAAAAGCTTCTAAAAGCCTTAGACAGTAGCAAGTACACTCTGGCTGAAAAATATATAAAAGTCACCGTCAATGGCTCTTTTTTCATTTTTTATTAGATATATTCTTGATTTACATTTCAAATGTCCCCTTTGCTGGTCCCCCCACCCCAACTTGAAAACATAATGACTTCTTTATTCAAGGGAATAAATGTTTTACACAGCTTTCTAGGATTCTAAAACTAGCTCTTTTGCTCAGTGGTTAATGGTTACTAAGGTGTTGGGATGAACTGAAGGAGGCTTTGTTAAGAAACGGTAATTGGGCCCAGGCAGGGAGGGAAACTCAGATGACCACTAGTCCTGCACCAGGGCACCCAGATAGGGAGCTAGCCTGAGATAACCTTCAGTCCTACCATACAGGCCTGAGAGGGCAAACCATTCCTGCGATGACTTCTGTCTAGTGTCACATTGCATAGGTGGGACATAGTATTCCTGAGATCACCCCAAATACCCAAAGAGCTGAGGTGACACTAAGAGGAGCAAATACATGATGGAGAAATGGAAGAGAAAGAGAAGCAGAAGGATGTGGGCACAACGAAGAGAGACACAACTGGAGACCCCAGAGTAGTGAGGGACAGCCAGACATGAGTAGTCTGTGACCCCAACTAAGAGCACGGTGAGGTCTAGGCCTGTGTTGACACTGAGGGCTATCACCAAGCTTCAGGCAGATGTCCTTGGTCTGGGCTGGCACCAGTACCAGGGGCCATGTTGATGTCTGAGAGCTGTGCAGAACCTGGCCATACCCCTTTCCTGGGCATCTTGGGAGAGTTCCCCCTGAGGTTGTGAAAGCAGGAGAGCTGACCCCTTCCCCCTCACACCAGCTGTAGTATTTGGGACAGCACCCCCTCACATTGCCAGGGAGGTACTGTAGAAGTGGCCCCTGGATGCAGAATTTGCCAGTGAGTCAGCCTTAAGGGTATGAGTGTGGGAGAGCTTGCCCTGACACTCATCTCCTGTGCATGGGTGAGGGAGAGATCTCCTCCTTCTCACTTGACCCCCACCACCAGTGGCAGGCAGAAGAGCTGGCTCTGATGTCATCAGAGCTCGACAGCTGGCCTTACCCCCTCACCTGCTGCATCCCTAGGGGAAGCCAGGCCTACAGCTCACCTGGACTCCACAGTAGAGCTCTCCCTTGTTGTGGGGTTATGGGTGAGCTGCCCATGAGCATAGGAGAGCTGCTTTTGCTCTTGTCTGCTGTGGAATGGCATGGGTGACAGAGAAATGCCCTCTACACCCCACCCCCACCCCTCACCACTGTGGCATGTGAGAGAGCTGGCCCAGTGGTGACAAGAACAAGAGAGATATCCCAGCCCCTCATCTGTTAGAGCACCCAGGAGAGCAGGCCCTGCGCCTCATCTGGGCAGCACAGTACAGCTGACTCTTACAGTGGTGGTACAGGTGAGCTGACCCTTAGGGCCAGAATACAGAAAGCTGTGTCCACAACTCGTGTGCCCTCTCCCACCTCATCCTTTGCCACCAATGTCAGGCCTGAGAACTGGGCCCCAGTGTTTTAAGAGTGAGAGAACTGACCCTGACCCACACTCGGTATACTAGTCTGGCCAGCAGGCTCTGCATTTCACCTGGGTAGTGCAGTGAAACTGGCCCTGATGGCATGGGTTTGGATGAGCCATCCCAGAAGGCCTGAGAGAGAGGGAGGGCTGGCTCTGCCCCTCACTGGCTGCAACACTGGATGAGCTAGGGAGAGTTCACCCTAGTGAGGTCCCTGTGGGCGAGCTGGTGGACTGAACATCTCAGATACCTCTCAGGCCCAGACCCAGGGCTTTGAGTTGGACCACCCCAGCATCTATCCCTTTCATCAACTGCTGGAACAGTTGAAGTTGGGCAGTCAGTCCTACAGTGCCAAAACAACAGGATCTCCATCACACGGGGCAATAAGAGATTATCTAAGAAGAGTCGTGGGAGCCAGAGGCCTGGAGCCACACCAATGACGCATTGCAATGAATATTTGCAAGCAAAGGAGTGTGGGTAAAAAGTGTACTGTGGGACACAGTGATGCCCTACAGCTTCTACAAGGAGATTTTGTTTTCTTTTGTGGGGGAGGATGCAAGCAGATGAGTGGGATCATAGTGCGTGATGTGCAATCCACCAAGAACCAATAAAAATTTATATATGTGTATATATATATACATATATATATATGTATATATATATATATGTAAAGAAGAAAAAAGAAATTGTAATTGGCACATAACAGGGAGAATGGTGAGATCACAGGTCCCCAGTGCTCAGGGCCAGCACTGTGTTTCATTAGGCCATGCCCATTATCACAGCGAACCTGCAGCTGGGGAGTCCAGCTCTCTGGATGAGGCTTTCTGTCTTTAGCTACATCCCACATGCTGTCTCTGCCCAAGTCAGAGACTATGATAAGGTTCAGATGAGATGGCATGATATGAGAAGTCACACACAGAACACACAACACAACACAATTCAGAATAGAATCAAGTGAAGTCTTTATTAGTAAACTCTAGATAATGGCTTGTCAACTAGGACCCCAATGCTATGATTTACAAATGAGTTACAGGATGAGTCATGCTAATTCTAAACACATGGAAATGAAAGGATGACTAATACTGGAATTACCTGAGTGCTTTCCATCTTTATTTTTGATTTTATAAATTCTTCTGTATGTTGACAATGAAATAAGCAATTTTTCCAAGGCTGAGACTGTGCATCCAGGTCAACGACAGATAGCTTTGACTAAGAACCAGATGATTGAGGAGAAAAGCACTAGATAAAGCTGTACTTATAAGCAAACTCATGAATCTGCTAATGAGATGACTGGTGGTTAAACAGTGTAAGGATCATTTTTAGAGAAATAGCACTGAGTTTGGTTTTCTGTGTCTGTCATGTAGGTTTGATAGTGGGAGGCTAGTTTATGTAGATAGTGGATCTGTGACAAGTTGGTCAACAGCCACAGGGCTCACAGCACCTGGACCCACAGCCTTGGGACAGGCATCCAGGCACACAGACACATGTGGGCTGGTAGCAAGTCCTGGTGCAGGTCACAGGTCCAGAGCAGGCTGGCTGGCAGCACAGGTTGAGACAGAAGGGCTGGTAGCAGTGATTACAGCAGCTGGACTAACAGCAGCAGGGCTGGCAGCAGCTGGAGATACAACAGCTAGGCTTGCAGCAGGGTTGGCAGCAGCTGGAGATACAGCAGCTGGGCTTGCAGCAGCTGGACACACAGCAGCAGGGCTTGCAGCAGGGCTTACAGCAGCTGGACACACAGCAGCAGGGCTTGCAGCAGGGCTTACAGCAGCTGGACACACAGCAGCAGGGCTTGCAGCAGGGCTGGCAGCAGCTGGACACACAGCAGCAGGGCTTGCAGCAGGGCTTGCAGCAGCAGGACTCGCAGCAGGGTTGACAGCAGCTGGGCTTGCAGCAGCTGGATACACAGCAGCAGGGCTTGCAGCAGCTGGATACACAGCAGCAGGGCTTGCAGCAGCAGGGCTCGCAGCAGGGCTTGCAGCAGCAGGGCTTGCAGCAGCATGGCTTGCAGCAGCTGGACTGACAGCAGCAGGGCTTGCAGCAGCTGGACACACAGCAGCAGGGCTTGCAGCAGGGCTGGCAGCAGCTGGACACACAGCAACAGGGCTTGCAGCAGGGCTTGCAGCAGCTAGGCTGGCAGCATGGCTTGCAGCAGCTGGACACACAGCAGCAGGGCTGGCAGCAGGGCTTGCAGCAGGGCTGGCAGCAGCTGGACACACAGCAGCAGGGCTTGCAGCAGGGCTTGCAGCAGCTAGGCTGGCAGCATGGTTTGCAGCAGCTGGACACACAGCAGCAGGGCTTGCAGCAGGGCTGGCAGCAGCTGGACACACAGCAGCAGGGGTTGCAGCAGGGCTTGCAGCAGTTAGGCTGGCAGCATGGCTTGCAGCAGCTAGGCTGGCAGCATGGCTTGCAGCAGCTGGACACACAGCAGCAGGGCTTGCAGCAGCTAGGCTGGCAGCAGGGCTTGCAGCAGCTGGGTTGACAGCAGGGCTGGCAGCAGTTGGACACACAGCAGCAGGGCTTGCAGCAGGGCTTGCAGCAGCTAGGCTGGCAGCATGGCTTGCAGCAGCTGGACACACAGCAGCAGGGCTTGCAGCAGCTAGGCTGGCAGCAGGGCTTGCAGCAGCTGGGTTGGCAGCAGGGCTGGCAACAGCTGGATACACAGCAGCAGGGCTGGCAGCAGGGTGTGCGGCAGCAGCTGCTCACACAGCATGGCTGGAAACAGGTCCTGCAGCAGGTGGTTTCACAGCAGGGCTGGCAGCAGCTGGAGCCACAGCAGCTGGGCTGGCAGCAGGGCTGGCAGCAGCTGGTTACACAGCTTGGTCTCCAGCAGGTGGTCCTGCAGCAGGTGGTCCTGCAGCAGGTGGGCTGGCAGCAAGGGGAGCAGCAGGAGTTGGTCATGGTGTTGGATGTGGAGGGAGGGTTCTGTTCACAGGTAAGTTTCCTAAGAATCTATGTTTTTCTTTGTTATTGTGCCTTTTATACACAATGCCCCCAAATTTGGGCCAATGAGCAGAACTTGTGTGTGTCATTGTTTATGCTGATTTACCCACTTCAAGGAAGATGTTATTCCTTAAGTGTTTTGAAATTTCCCTTAGTAATAGATGTTTACTTTCCTAATTGGTAAATAAACAAAATCTTTTCCTGAAATGAGATACCAGCTGGCACTCACTGCACCAGGTTTAACACTAATGGTTTTTGTTTGGTGTGTGTGTGTGTGTGTGTGTGTGTGTGTGTGTGTGTGTTTACAGTATGGACAAAAAATTTTAATATTAATTGTTTAGCTTGATGTTTAAACTTTCAAACTTTCAGTGTTTGCCATAGAAGAAATTAGGTGCACACATTTCAGTGTTTTTTGTTTTCTTTTCTTTTGTTTTTATGAAATACAATGGAAGTGGATAATTGGTCTTGGATGTTCCTAGTAATAATCCTGTTGTCTCAAGTTTGCATACTATAAATGATATTCTTGTGCAGGATTGCATTAAGATTCCATAGTCCCTAAACAGTGCCACTAAAAGACCATATAAAGTGTGCATGCAGAAAATGGTCTTCACAGTGCACGCTTGCCTCTGAAGCCAGAGATGCTCCCTGAGAGCGACTTCAGTGTCAGCTGGATTATGGATATTGCTCCACTTCAGTTTGAAGTAGATGGTTAGGATTTCATTGGCAGTTTTATTGTGTGGCTTTTAAAAAGAAAAAAAATGGTTTGATTTCTTCCATAGTTTTCAATTCCCAGCAGATGAACTTTTAGAAATATATAAACCAGTGATGTTTCCAATAGCTGAATACCCATTAGAAGATAATGCCTGTCAGTGCAATTGTAATAAATAAACATCCATGTCCTTTGTTCTATTACCAGTATGTACTCGAACCAATATAAGATGGCATACCTCTTTCCCTAATGGACTTAAGTGATGTTTTAAAACTTCAATATTTTTGTACCTTACAATTTCTGACTTAGATGAATGCTCATACAACCATTGTTTTATGATTGCTTGCAGCCATTTTAATCCAACCATCACAAATTCTTGAGATTCGCTTTTCAATAATGATTTTCCTAGTGGCAAGAAGCCTGTACAGCGACATGAGGTGTATTCCTGTAAACTATTGAGAATGTAAAGACAATCCACCACGATCTACCCAGGCAAGGAACGGACTAACAACCCCCAGCAGCCCAGAGCTTCTCTTGATCTCAGCCCAGTCCAGCCCCATTCACAGCCGTTCAAAAGTCACAGTGCAAGGCCTTCTGGGATAGCTACCCTATCTTCATTGTTAAATTCTTTCACAACTTCATACATTTATAAAGTACTTTGGTGATATTCCCTTTCTCCTTAAATCTTCCCACTCTCACCAACCCCTTTACTCATCTCAGTGAGTCCCTTCCTACTCCTCTGTCTGTTTTGTGAGATACTACATCTAATTAAGTCTGCTCATGTGTGCAGGGGTGGGACTAATTACAAGGGCAACTTAACAGTGGCCATACCACTACTCCTCTCATCAACCATTACCTGTGGATAGCTCTTCAGAGAGGGGCTGGCTCTCATAGACTTTCCCCAGCCGTGAGGGATCCTTGACTGATACAGTTTTGTGCAGGTAATCATAGATCCTGTGAATTCCTGAGTGTGACAGCCACATCCTGTCCAGTAGACCTCGCATTTCAATGCGTGTTTCCTCATCCTGCAGTAGTTATATTCTATCCACCTCCTATTCTGCAAAGCTCCCTGAGCCTGGGTGGAGTGTGGGGTGGAGTGGGTCCGGTGATATATCTCACTTAAGGCTGAGATCTCAATTGACACGTATTTTAACTCATGATCCATTGTGAGTTTGTATTTACTACAACCCACTGCAGAAAAAAAAGACAAACAAAAAATAAAAACCCTCTTAGACAATGGATAACCTGATTAAATATATAATGCATTTGTGATTGTACATGGAATGGTTGTATCATATTAGGTACAATTATGGCCTGCTTATTGCTTTCATATGAAAATTAAGCGTGACATAAAGAGAAATGATTGTGTATCAAATGGACAAGGACTGGACTTGTGACGGTTATCCTTGGATGTTAACTTGACTCCCATCTGGAATTAACTAAAGACCAAGGCAAAACTGGGTAGAATTTATTTTCTTAATTAAGTTATTTGCAATAGGATGACCTACTTCTAATATGGATCTTTAAGGTGTAAAAATAAGCCTTTAATACAGATCATCTGAGGTAGGGGTATCCACCTTTAATCTAGACCACATTTGCTGCTGGCAGCTCATATGAAGGGCAGAAAAAGAAAGCTTGCTCTCAGCCAGCTTGCTCTTGTACTTGCTAGCAAGTCCGTTTCTTCACTGGCATTAAAGCCTGCCTAATTAGGAATCTGGCATATACTGAAAACCAGTTGAGACATTCAGCTTCGTGGTGTAAAGAAATACTGGATTCCTAGACCTTCAGTTCATAAACGGCCATTGTTGGATCAGTTGGACCAATGTGTTAGGCTGGTCAATAAGCAATAAAGAATAAATTCAGGCTGAAGCTGAGCACCTCTCTCAGTGGTCCTTCAGATACTGTAGAAAGAAGTTAAAAGTGCATTTCAGTGGTTGCTTTGGGAACATGGATGCTTCACCACAATTGAAGCCATCCGTCAGCAGGAAGGATGGCAGTGGCTGCCCAGCCAGCAAGAGCTGCAGCAGCATGGAGGGCAGCACAGGGTGTGCTGCAGCCACTGGCCACGCGGGCTGGTCTCCAATGGGTGCTCCTGCAGGAGTTGGGCCGGCAGTAAGAGGAGCAGTGTGGTGTGTGTCCTGGTGACTCGTGGGGGGCGGGGCTTCTGAGGGGGAGACATGATTTTCATCACCAGCAATTGTCTCTATTAGATCTTTCATGTACTGTTTTTCAGTAGTGCATAAAGGACAATTTAAGGTTTATTAACTTTAAAAGTTGCACTAACTGCAGCTTTTGTTGGGACCGACAGAACAAAAATTGATGTGGAAAAGAAGTAAAATGAAAGCTTTTATTTTAAATGTTAAGTTTGAAACAATGCGCCTTCGACCAGCCGTATTTCTTCATAATTTTCAACTTGACCATGTTGATTTTTATATCAATCATTTTGCTATTATATACTAAGGTCTGACTCGTATATCTGATGTATCCATGTTTTCAAAGGTTTTTTTTTTTTAAGATTTATTTTTTTATCTTATGTATATGAGTACACTGTCACTCACTTCAGACACAGCAGAAGAGGGCATCGGATCCCATTACAGATGCCAATGAGCCACCATGTGGTTGCTGGAGACTGAACTCAGGATTTCTGGAAGAGCAGTCAGTACTCTTAACTGCTGAGTCATTTCTCCAGCCCTGATGTATCCATGTTTACATCTACTTTAAATATCGTCCAAACTTGAGAGATTGGGTTTCCCTGTCTCACTCAGGAACAGAGAGTTAAGTGGTTGGAGGAAGAGGAACAACTCATCCTATGCTTAGGGCAGCAATGACACATCAAAAAAGGACAAGAGGTGCGGGATGAAGAGCTGCTGCAATTTGAAAGGGCCGCCTACTTCTTGACATGGAGAGCTTATTCAATGAAGATCATGCAAGCATCTCTTTAAAAGACAAACATAATTGCATAGACAGCGTGTCAAGACCAGAATGTCTAGTCAAAAACAATTACAAATGCCATGATGCTAACACAGCTGCAGGATGCTGACCTCCAATTATTACCCAAAAGGTAGAAGAGCTATTTAGCTATATCATTTTTCTTCCTTTGCACAGAGAAGGCTGGTTGTTTCCAAAGAAATAAATGATCATGGCATTTGGTTCAATGAGATCAAGTCAACATGGCAAGGCTACACACATGTACTAGGGACTCCAATCTTATGTCCCTGGAGAGCCACACAGAACCTCCACCCAGAACACCATGGTCACCTCTTATAGTTTCACCTACTTTGACCAGGACTATGTGTGGCTAAAGCCTCTGGTGATAATTCTGTCTCACTACTGATGTTGGCAGAACATGTGTTGTTAGACTGCGTGCTGCCACCCAGTTTCTCATTGTTGCTGTCCATCAGTCCTGGGGAACTACCATGTTGCCAGTGAGCCACCCTTTTCTTGGTTTCTTTACTACCCTCGCGCTTGTACGGAGCCAGTACTATATCTGTCACACAATTGGTGATGCCATCAAGAAGCTCTTTTATTTTATACTGTTTGGTTCTTTAAGACAGGGTCTCATGTATCCCAGGCTAGACTTACTTAGTCAAATCTGGCTTTGAACTCCTGATTTTCCTGCCTCCTCTTCCTAAGTGCTAGCATAGGAATATGCCACTATACTTGATCTAAGAATTAAATTTTGCAAGCAACTATTTAAACTATAAAACATATAAGCAGTGAATTCCATGTCTATTACTGTGGCATTCTGACATGACCAAATGTTTCATGTGACTTTATTGACCAAGTTCATAATATTACCATCCCAGGCATGCCTTGGACTTTTTAAGGAATCATACGTGATAGAGTGACTGTGTCCCAATAAATACCAACTCTCTTAATTTCATAAATATTTGTGGTCATTAAGTATGTCTGACCATCAATTTATTTGGAGTAATGTTTGGGTCACTGTCACATGAACAGAGAAAATAGCTGGTATATAACATTTATCTTATAGTAGGCAGATTAAAATATTAACTCTTAACTCTATGTATTTACATGCACATGTGAAGAAGCCAAGACAAGCTGGAAGATAATTAGATGACAGATTAATATTTATATTTTAATTAAAGGAATTATCACCCAAAAGGTAGAAGAGATATTTAGCTATATCATTTTTCTTCCTTTGCACAGAGAAGGCTGATTGTTTCCAAAGAAATAAATGATCATGGCACTTGGTTCAGTCAGATCAAGTCAACATGCTAAGGCTACACACATGTACTAGCTTTAACTTTGATAATGACTTCCTTGCAATATACCTTTCACATCTCCAAAAAGTCAGCTGTCATGTTTTTAAAAGCCCTTGGCCTATTTTCAAAATTACTATGATAAAAGCATAGGAGAATGATAAAGTGTCAACCTATACTCAGACTCTCAGAAAGCTTTCTTTATGAATAATTATTTCAAGACAAAGAATAGAATATAGAAAATTTGAATAGAATTGCTATCATCTTAGATACAATGTCTGGTTACCATCTATCCCAACTTATGCCTAACAAACTGCATTTCCATCGCTTTCATATATAAGACTATTTATAAATGATATCAGGCTACAATGAAGATCTCAACAGTAGGAATAATATGCAGTTTTTCTTCTACCTCAGCACAATGGAGTTAGACAGCACCACCAGAAAATACCTTAAGAACTGAATGGAGAAAGTAGGGACCCAAGACAGCCAAGGACTTGAGTACACTGTGCACAAAAGGTTCATTTTTATTATTGCAGCTCTTTAGTAGTAATACAAATGTATGATATAATACAATACAACAGCACAAACAACACAACCCAATAATACAGAGTTATGAGTTTACAGTTCAGCAGAGAAGCCTGCTTCATGGCCCAGCATGTTTAAGGTTGTCAAAACCACAACAATGTTATTTGTTTTCAGAAAAACTGAGATATATAAACAGCATTTACCCTAACTATTCTCTAGAAATCAAGGAAGGTCATGGGCATTTCTGTGTTCCTTCCTATACTGTGTTCCTTCCAAATTCCCTTCTTGAGAAGTATCAACACGATGTGGTCCTCATGCTAATATCACAAATTCATTATCCCCACATAATCTTAATTCAAACTTTGTTCTAGTACTTTAACAGTTTATTTTTCAAAGAGTCTTTAGATATAAGAGGCACAGACCCACTGCAGGTTAGTATGATGTTTCGCAGTGACACATGGGATGCTGGATTTAGTTTTCTATGTCATCTTATGACTATCGGTCAGATGAGTCAGAATAGAAACCTTTGAAATTCGATGATCCACATAAGGAAACCAAAGAGGTGACTCAAGAGAAAAGACTGGATTTGATAAACCCTGACCCTAAGAAAGAAAAGAATGCATTCCATCTAACATTTACATAGAGTCTTCCATAATTAACCAATTTGGTAACTGTTTATCTATTAAGAGAAACAAAAACAAGGAAATGACCCTTACCCTGGTAACAGCATCAGGGTATAAAAGAGGGCAGGGAATAAAGAGACTAACATATTTGAGAAACTCACTCTCTTGGAAATCTACTCAGACCCTCCACTTCTGTCATCATGGTCAACTCCTGTTGTGGCTCTGTCTGCTCTGAGCAGGGCTGTGATCAAAGTCCCAGCCAGGAGAACTGCTGCCAGCCCAGTTGCTGCCAGACTACCTGCTGCAGGACCACTTGCTGCCGCCCCAGCTGCTGTGTGTCCAGCTGCTGCAGACCCAGCTGCCAGACCACCTGCTGCCGCCCAATCTGCTGCCAGACCACCTGCCGCCCCAGCTGTGGAGTGTCCAGCTGTTGCCGCCCAGTCTGCTGCCAGACCACCTGCCGCCCCAGCTGTGGAGTATCCAGCTGTTGCCGCCCAGTCTGCTGCCAGACCACCTGCCGCCCTAGCTGCAGCTGCGGAGTGTCCAGCTGTTGCCGCCCAGTCTGCTGCCAGACTACCTGCCGCCCCAGCTGTGGTGTGTCTAGCTGCTGCCGCCCAGTCTGCTGCCAGACTACCTGCCGCCCCAGCTGCGGAGTGTCCAGCTGTTGCCGCCCAGTCTGCTGCCAGACTACCTGCCGCCCCAGCTGCGGAGTGTCCAGCTGTTGCCGCCCAATCTGCTGCCAGACCACTTGCTGCCGTACAACTTGCTGTGGCCCCTCTTGCTGAATGTCCTCTCTACCTACCAACCTCGAGGCAGCCATAGTCACAATTCTCTAACCTTCTCACCCATGTTAACTTTTCCACGTATTAAATGGCTTCTACTTTTGTTGTCTTGACACAGTAAGAAACTGGCGGAAGAGAGTGCTCATATTTCCAAAGATCTCACCTCTACATGCCTGTCTTGGCTGCATGGTGCAGCTGATCGTATCTCTTAAATCTCCACTGTCATTCTTCCCTGGGCCTTCACCATTCTGTGTTAACTTATTCTTCAATAAATATTGCCTTATATCATAAATATATATACATATATCTTTCTTCACTTATCTTAAGAGAGTTTATTTTTTAGTACTATTCCTTCCAAGGTGAAGGATGTTGGAGTCGCTGTGACCAGGGAAGAAGCTAGTTTTGCTACTCTATCAGAGGTATTCATAGCCCTACATTTATTGCAGGATTATTCACAATGGCTGGGAAGCAGAATTAGCCTGTGCCTATCAACTGATGCCTGGTCAATAAAACACCTTATACATAATGGAATGCTGTTTATTCATAAAATGGGTGGAGTCTTGTAATTTGCGGCAACATAGACTTGAATAGAATTGGAAGATGTTATGAAGTAAAATTAACTAGATCCAGGAAGAAAATACACATGATATCACTCAAAGGTGGAATCTAAAAGAAATCATCTCATAGAAGCTGGGAGTAGAAAAGTGACTCCGTGATGCTGGGGAGAAAAGAGAGACAGAGGTGACGAATGTCTAGTTAACATGCTATAAAACAATGAGATGAAAGAGTTCTAGGGCTGGAGAGATGGCTCAGTGGTTAGGAACTCTGGTTGCTCTTTAGACCTCAGTTCAATTCTCAGTACCCAGATGGCAGCTTACAGTAGGAGATCCATCACCCTCGTGTGGCCTCCAGAGGCACCAGGCAAGCACTTGGTATACTTATGAACATGCAGGCAAAACACCACAACAAATAAATAATAAATAAATAAATAAATAACTTTAAAAATTAAATAGTTCTAGTGTTCAAATATGAAAGTTGCTATAGATGATTAATAATTTAGATTTCAAAAATACATAGAACAAAGGATATTGGAAGTTTTCACCAGCAGGAAATAATATGTATTTAAAGATGTAAATATATTAACTCAGATTTAAACAGTGCATCATTCATACACATATAAAATATCACATAGTACCTCATAAATACATACAATTTTATATATCAAGTCAAATTTAAAAAACTGATTTTGCACATATGATTTGTTATCCATATGGTAAAAAGGACTATATTTCAAAATACCGGGACTTACCTTTTTTCATTAACAATAATTTTCCTTTCAATTCATAAAATGATAGGTGGGCTCACAGAGCCACTGAACTCTGAGAATAAGACACCTGAAGACCAGTAGCTTCCTACAAGGAACTCACAGTCTAGTTCTCGAAATAAGGACTTAGGAATAAAAGGCACAACCTAGGCAGATGGGATGTATTGGAGAAAACTGTTCTGGAGAAGGGTTATATGGAAGGATTTAAAAATGTTTATAAATAAAGTGAGTTAAAGGCTAGTAAATGCTAGGGAAGTACACAAGTCACAGACTCACAGGATCAAAAGAGAGAAAAAGCAGGAGGGGGAAGAGGAGGAAGTACTGGTGTTGGTGGCTGCAGTCAAGCATTATTTACATTCTTACAACGAGAAGAGAAAAATGAGCCCAGAGATCATCAGTCCTGGGGCAAATGTAGCAGAAAATGGACAGTGCTGCCTACCCCCAGTCGCCTTCCCAGTAATGACCCTGGGTTAAATGAGCCATTAGCAGACAAGGATGCCCTGTTAGTGGTGGGCTGTGTGGACAACTCCAGAAGGGACTCGAGGGAAGAGTTTAAATAGCAGGCAAGGAAAAAGTTGCACAAAAGAGGCCAGCAAGATGGGTCCAAGGGCTAAGGTGCTTGCTGCCAAAACTGGGACGCATGTGGTGGAAGGGAGGAAGGAGGGAACTGACTCCCACAAGTTGTCCTCTGACCTCCACACACATGCAATGCATGTATGTGTATTCCCCACACAAACACTCATGCATACAAATAAATAAAATGAAACCAAATACGATTTAAAAGTTGCAAGAAAGAAGGACTTAGGTTGTGTTTGAAAGCCGTGCTCTGAGTGTGTACTTTTGGTATATTTTTAGACCCTGTAAAATCCGTTAAAGTTCTGGTGGGCTTGATCCTGTACCTAGGGAAAAGCCAAAATGCCTCTTTTGAAGCTACTTTGCTGGCTTTACTTGTTTTGTCTGAGGCCGCTTCTACTGGAAAACAGACCCTTGACCAAAATAAAGTTAATAGAATAGTTATTGTAAGGGAAAGACCAGTAAAACGCTAAGACATTCTAGAATGGGAAATCTTATTCTTCTAGCAATGATAGCAGTAGTGTAGGATCAAAGGGGAGAGGCAGCAGTGTGGTAGGCAACCACACTGGCATTTAGAGCTAAAAGACAGATCCAACAGAAAGCCATTAAGAATGGGAAGTGATGAGCCTTGTGGCCAGTGCAGTGGGGAGTTGAGGCTAGAAAGACTGTTGGATTTCTGCTTCTGAGAAGTTTGATTGTTGTACTAATGATCTGGTAACTGACAGTATTTGTCTGTGATGGGCAAAACCAATTGTCAGGCCAACTCCTCTTTCACCTTCTTGAGAAGATGGGGCCTTAGTTAGAACATATTAATTTTCAGTTGTTATTTTTTCAAGTCAAGGTGTCTCTGTGTAGCTCTGGCTGTTCTGGAACTCACTCTGTAGATCAGGCTGGACTAGAACTCAGAGATCTGCCTGCTTTTGCTTTCCAAGTGCTGGGATTAAAGGCGTGCACCACCACCACTGAGCTAGAATATACTCTCACTGTCAGCATTGAATAGGCATGGAATGAGAAAAGAAAGTCATTACCTTTCCTAAGCATCGTCCTAGAATAGCTTGGGTATTTTCTTTTTAAATACAGGATGCTGTGTTATACGACTGAATGTTCTGTCAGTTGGTTTATTTGGGAAAAGAAATTTCTAATCTTCAGGGTGATCCCATCCATCTGACATGCTAACGTTGGAAGAAAACACAACCACATGCATTGGGTGGAATTCCATTCCTCAACTCCCCAGTCCCCAGGCTGCACCTAGAGCCACTCTCTTCCGGTTGCTCAGCAGTCGTTCTCAGCAGAGTGACTGGTCCTCTTTGAAAACCCAGCATTCTACAACAGGACTTACTTCACTTCCACTAATTAAGTCACTCTCAATTTCTGTGATTGCCTTCCCAGCTGCCATGTGTCCTGTAGCATGGACTTTGCACGAGGACCCGGATTGAGCTGTGGGTGAGGGAGGGATATAGTGTCAGCCAGTCACAAACTGTAGGGAGAGAAAGCTGCTCATTTAAACTTACATGAGGCACACAAGGGAAGGATAGGAGTTGATTTTGGAAACTTCAAATTTGAAAGCAAATGTCTACAATTACCTAATTTTATAACTTCTTATCTCTTAGCAGGACTCATAATAATAAAGACGTCTCTTGATAGGGGTAAATGGTATAAGAGTCTCCCAAATTCAGAAAACCCACTCTCTTGAGTGGTCAAGTCAAACCTTTAGCTTCCACCATCACAGTGGGCTCCTGCTGTGGCTCTGACTGCTCTGAGCAGGGCTGTGGCCAAGGCTGCTGCCAGGAGAGAGGCTGCCAGACCACCTGCTGTAGGACCACCTGCTGCCAGCTTAGCTGTCACTGTTGCCACAGATGCTGTGTATCCAGTGGCTCCAGGCCTATTCACTGCTGCGTCAGCTGTTAGCATCCTAGCGACTGCCACCCCAGCTGTTGTATGTCCAGCTGTTGCTGCCCCAGCTGCTGTGTGTCCAGCTGTTGCTGCCCCAGCTGCTGTGGTGTCCAGCTGTTGCTGCCCCAGCTGTTGTGTGTCCAGCTGTTGCTGCCCCAGCTGCTGTGTGTCCAGCTGTTGCTGCCCCAGCTGCTGCGTGTCCAGCTGTTGCTGCCCCAGCTGCTGCGTGTCCAACTGCTGTAAATCTAGCTGCTGCCATCCCATCCCTTGCCAGACCACCTGTTGTCACCCACCCTTTTGTGGATCGTCTTGTTGAATTTCATTCCTGACCACTACTCTCAGGCCAACCAACATATTGTCAGACTTCTTTATTTTCTTTGTCTCCTACACCTGGACTTGTTCTGACCTGTTACCTGCTACTGTATGTCTCACCCATTGGTCATGACTTCAAGCAACTACTTAAAGTCATTTTTTTAAGCCAATGCCATATGGAACTGTCATGCCTATGGCCGTAGCATTCTGTCAGATGACCTGATGTGTCACACTAGTTCACTGGAGCAGGCTCCTGCTGTTGCACATAACTTGCTTTTTTTATGGAATTCTTTATGATAGGCTATGTCCCTGTAAATGCTTTATTGGTATCACAAACATGTGTAAACTTTATTTTTAGCATTTATTTTTTATTTGGGAAAATATTTACATTTCTATGATCTAAATAAAGAAAATAAAATTTGTATATGTCTATCAAACGCTATATGAAAGAAAATTGCCAAATCATTAGTTGTTTTTTTTCCCCCAAGCCAGATCTCCCACTTTAATTTAAGCTTATTTTTTTTTAAAAAAGCAGTAACTTCTTTCTCATTGATTTTTGACTATGGACTGACCAAAAGTCTTGGGCTGTGTCAAGAGCATATATTGCCTGAGACCAAGTTCTTATCCTCTTTAGAGAATTCAATGTGCAATCTGGGATCTGAACTCGATAGGAAGATCTATGCCAGGCAGACTACGGCAGTAATATTGATGTGAAAAGCATTCTGTGAGAGAACTGTAATATACAAATGTGGATTCAAAGAAATAAAATCACTCACGCCTAAAATGTACAGTTTACAAATGCATGAACCACAAAAAAAGTCAAAATGAGCTGAACAAGTGCTAGATGTTCAGAACCTTATTAAAGGAACTGGTAACATGATGGTTCTTTCAAAGAGAAGGGATGGGAAATCCTGACATTTGTGACAACAGGAAGAAAACTGAGGAACTGTGGGAGTAAAGTAAGCCAGAAATGGAAATACAAATAGTGCATGCTCTCATTTATACGTCATTGAACATAGTTAAAGCCCAGAAGCAGACAGAGTTAAATGGGGAGACATGAGAAGTGGAGAGGTGTTCACCATAGCATATACAGTTTAAGTTATGTGTGATGAGTAAGCTCTGAGAAAGCAACAATAACTATAGTTATCAGTACTACATCATAAGTCTGAAGTCTGATCAAGCAGTAGTTCCCAAACATTCTCAGCACAATATGGTAATAATTCATGTGATGTGGCGAAGATATTAACTAGTTTTTTGTGGTGATAATTTTCATCATGTATGCATATACCAAAATTTCACATATACTTTTGATATATACAATTTTATTTGCCCATCATTCCCAGGAAAGTGTACAGAATAAAGACTGTATATAACTGATATGTATATACTGATAGTATATATATGAACTTGATAGGAAGATCTATGCCAGGTAGGCTGCCATGAAGCTAGAGTGATTTGAGGGAGGGCTGGAGTGGGTAGCATCAGAGGGTCTCTTGGAGGAGATACTATCACACAAATCATAAAGGATAAGTAGTGTAGCAGCGATCTTACATAGTGTCTGCATCAGAGCCAGGAACTTCTGAGTGTCATTCCTTCTGTTGACTACAGCAGTTCTGTAGGGTTTCAGTTTGCTATTCTTATCAGATTCAGCAGAGGAATTCCAAAGACATTTCTGGGTCAATATACAGTGCATCCACAAACATGTGCCTACTCTCATAAACCTGACTGTGAATTTCTGGGCTCTGGTAGGCTCTATCTCTATTCCTTCTGAAACCTGTTAAATGTTAAAGACTATAATCAGTGGCTCATTTCACACTAATCTAAGTAATTGAATTCTAAGAGTTTTATACATTCTTGAGAAATGCGTGTTGGGACAATATTCCATGACCTGGCCAGTATGTTACCTTATAATAAAACAAAAGAATTATGTCTCCTCTGCCCCTCTCAGAATGTGTTTGTGTGTGGGTGTTGATATAATAACAAAATCATGTGTACCTTAAAGTACATAGAACAGTTGTGTGAGAATGGTTTTCCCAAGGCAGGATAGCAAATAGAAATAGCTAATAGATAGAAATTAAACAAGCTTACTATTAAGAAAATATATATCAAGAAAAAAATTAAATCATGAAGAAGATTCTGATCATAGTCAAGGCTGTGACTCTCAGGCTGATGACAGTGTGTCGAATCCGGATGGTTTGTATGTGTGAAGATCAATTAAACTGGTGACATCTTTGGAGGACCATGTGGCAACTGTCATAAAAATGAAAAGGCAAACCTGTAACCAGATAGTTAGGTGTGGTTATATACCTGCAGTCTTCATACTCAAGTGGCTGAAGCAGAAAGACCTAAGTTTAAGGCCAGACTAGACCACAGGAACAGACTGTCTCAAAAACAATCAACCAACCAACCAACCAACCCACCCACCCCTACCCAATAACCCCACTTTAGGATTCTAAAGTTTTCTGTCTCCTTCTCCCTTCCTCTTCTGCTGCTTGCCTTTTTGTTTTGTTTGTTTTCACGTATAATGTTTCTGTGTCATTCAGGGCTAGTCTCAAGAGCATTCAGATGCTCTTGCTTCACCCTCTTCAGAACTGGGATGGCAGGAACATATGGTCCATGTTTGGCTTCTTTTTCCTTTTTGATGTAGACATTTATCACTTTTTCTCTTATGACTTCTTTCTTGGTATCTCATTAGTTTTTGGTATGTCATTTTGATTTCTTCGATTAAAGTGTATTCTTAAATAAAAAAAAAGAGAAAACCAAAACAACAAATGAAAATCAAACTTTCTTCTTGATCCTGTGCCAAGGTTATACTCACTTCTACACATCTGTTAACCACCCCACCCCATTTCTTTATCATTGTTCATTTCTGATTCGTTGAGATTAACAAAAAGACTTGCTATGCTTTGGCTGTTTCTTCTTTTTTTGCTCTGTCTCTCTTTTTTTCATTGTGAGGCTTTGTTGTTGTTTTGATTTTGTTCTGTGATATTTTTCTTTGAGGATTTTGATAGACATTCATTAATCTCTATTACTATGGTATAATCTTTACAGGTATTTGCTGTGGTATTATAACCATCTCAGAGTTATAAGTGTGTCTAGGTTGGGAACAATTTTCTTTGCACAGGTGAGCCCTCTGCTTCTAGCTCTTCCTCCTACACTAATGCCTTTTGTCCTAGATTTCTTTCGATCCCTGTGATAAAACCCCATGACAAAAAGCAACCTGTGGAAAATGGTTTATTTCATTTTATTGCTTGTAGTCCATCACTGAGGGAAGTCAGGGCAGGAACCTGGAGGCAAGAGCTGATGCAGAGGCTATGGAAGAGTGCTACTGGCTTGCTCTTGTTCCCTATGGCTTGCTAAGCCTGCTTTCTGACACCACTCAGAACCATCTGCCCATGGTTGACACTACCCACTGTCATCTGGCCACCCCACATCAACCATCAGTCAAGAAAATCCCCATAGACGTGGAGATCTGATGAAAGCATTTTCTCCATTGAGATCTCTCTTCCCAGATAAATCAGTTGTGTCAAGTTGTCAAAAATAAACAACCCCCAAACCAGCCATGACACCTTTCATGTGCCAGTTAATATACATCTTGACATGATTTAGAATTATTTGAAACACTTTGGCAAATTTCATAATTGGCTGCATATTTATCTTGCTGTTTTGTTCAGAACATAGTTCCTCTCTTCTGCATTTCAACCAACTCTTCCTGTTGGTTTCTGCATATGAGGTAAAAAGCCTCTACCAGCCACCCCTGACTCAGTCTTTTCAGACTGGCCTCCTTGGGGCAGACAGAGAGTCAGAATGCCCTTCAACTTTTGCTCTTGTTAAAATCTGTCTCATTCTTAGTGGTTTCCTTGGAAATTCAAGTGTGAAAAGTACATTAGTGTGCCAAGATGTGAGGCTAAGCCTTGTTACTGAAGAAGCTGGAAAGCTGGCTTGCTTCCAGTATGGTCTATTTCCCTGATCCTCAGAGACAAGCCAGGAGCTGGCTTTTTATCCTGAACTTTCTCAGCCCAAAGCTGGACTCTATGGCACTCCTACTCTCTTTCAGTCTTGACTCCTATGACAGGATTTTTAGTCTTTTACTGAATGCCCTCCCATCAGCAGTCCAAAGCAGATAGAATAGCTGGGGGGGGTATTGATTGTAGGGAAGGCCTGGGCAAGGGGTTGTGGGAAATGCCTATCCACCTACTGTGTAGGCTCTCAAAGTTGTGGTAATTATCAGCCACATCACTCCCAAGGCTAAAAGGCTAATTAAAATCCTGACATATAGAGAACAGCTGGGGAATTTGTGACTTCAGATCTAATATGAAGCTAAGACCATTCCAGAAAGCAATGGGAGATGGGTAGTTTTGTCTGCTAGGTGTGCATTGAGCTAGAGCAATAAATACTACTCCTGATCCTCCTTGAAATTGCTTCTTTGATCCCTATGGTCCCTGAGGACTCTTGTATTTAGGAGCTAGTCCCTTTGATGGGAGCTATAAAAGTTGGAGTGCTTGATGTGTGGTCAAACTCCTCTCAGGGAGAGGCTGTAGACTTGGTTTCGTGGGGGTAGGGACCAAACCCATAAGTTCTACTAATTACACGCACTACTGGTTCCCACTTGGAAGCTAGTTAAAGTCTTGACTCTGGGACATCAGCTCTGAGAGTATACAGTCAACCCTTCCATGGGGAAGCTGTGTTGAGGGTGGGGTGTTGGTGGATTGCAGCTGCAAGTGCTTACTGGCATGTTTAAAGCCATCACATTGTCCTAGAGGACTGATGAAATAACAACCCAGCCTTTCCCAGAGTTAGATGACTTAGGAGCTAGCCTCTCTGTGAGAGCTATAAATATTGAGGAATTCAACTGGTATACCCACTCCTTGCTGAAGAAAGGTTGGATACATGGTTTTGTACCTCATGTGAGGCAGGAAAAGACTGCTGGGGATGCTTGCACAAGATGTATACAATATTGTGCCAATCAACAACATTCCAGCAAGAAGTAGGGAGGGGCTCATGAACCCCTCACTCCTAGATGAGGAGCTATGGTAATTGAGGGAGAGTTAGCTTTCTTGAAGTGTGTGGATCTGAGTAGATCAACCCCATTTCAGTGGACAGAGCCTCACACCCATGAGTATATGAGCAGTACAAATGAACTCAGCAGGTTAAAGAAAAGGGGCCATGAGGTTAGGATGATAGAGGTAGAGCTGGAGCAGCTATGGGTGGAATGGGAAATGAATATGATCACAATTGTATACATGTCTACATTCTCAAGGCGTCATTGAAAATGTGTGTTAAAAATGTTTCCCTGAGATCTCTCAAGTCTCTGTCCCTCTGACTCCTGGATCAATCTATTCCCTTTGTGCTTCTTACTCGTGTTTCCATCTTTAAGTTGTTAAGTTGCTACACTTCTGTGTTCTACTTTGGCATCCTATTTTGGGGTATAGAAACTCTAGTTGTATACTGGGATATAACAGGAAAAAGAAAAGAGTAGAGACACAGTCTCTAGTCTCTTCCCCCAGACTGTCTTAGTCAGACTTGATTGAGACTCTGCCGTGTACTCCTCTGATTTGCAGCAAGCTCTCCTCTCCCCTGACCAGGTGTTGCTTTCCAGTCTACCAGCAGGCTCAAGATGTGTGTGTGTGTGTGTGTGTGTGTGTGTGTGTGTGTGACTTAGGAGAATGATTTTCTTGAAATGTACCAGTGGAGATTAGAATTTTATGGCAAGAGCAAGATTTAAAATATTTACAAAACAGTAATTTAAGGTCATCAACTAATCAGACATAAGATTTTACTATAGAACTCACTCATCCTTGAATCCCCTGTTCTTCTTAACTGTTTCTTACTGGGTCACATGGATGTAGTGTTGAAGATGACTCTTAGAGATTTGAGTCAATGGGTGGTTACCCAACAAACTTCTTTAGCAGCTCAACTGGTATGCCTTGAACTGGTACTGATGGCTGGCCTGGAATGCCCAAACCCACAGCACTGTAAGGTTATGGCAAATATGTGATTATGTGGTAAGATATGATTACATTTTCTTTAAAATTTTCTGCTTTATACAGAAAAGAGTCATCTTATAAAAAATTGAGAATAAAAGCAATCAGATGAAAGTTAAGGTTCTTTAATAGAATAAAAAAGAAACAAAAGTTTCATTATAAGAGACTATTATTAAATATATTTTATAATTTATATAAATTTAATATATAATATATTAAATTATATTTACTTAATATACATTTATATATAACTATGATCTTATATATAATATAATTAAATAAATAATATAATTTAAATATATATTATATAAAATAATATAAAATTATAAATTATAATAGTTTCTTATAAGAAACTATTATTAATTACTTTATTAGTAACACCTATATCAATCTCTACCTATACATGTTCAAAATAATCATGTTGCATTACATATTCTATTTTATAAAAATATAAATGTAATTCATGTCAATGTTGATGTAAATGTTCTTAGCAATATAAGCCTTGTTACTGACTCCAATGTTCTCTCCAGAAAAAAAAAACATGACTTTAAAAAAATAATTCCTTGAAAATTTCATGCATGTATCTTCATCTCCCTCCCTCTAACTCCACTTGTCTCCCAACAAATCTTTTTTTCTTATAACCCACTGGGTCCAGTTGGGGCTGTTTATGTACTCATGGGTGTAGGATCTTCCAGTGGGGCATGGGCAACCTAGTAAAAGTCACCACCCACAAAGAGATTCTAGCTCTTTAGCTGTGGGTGGGGAGCATCAGGAGCCCTTTTGTGAGAGCTCAGCTGGAGTTGGAACATCTATGCATGCTCCCACCATCCTGCTCCAATTCTCAAGGGACACCATAAATAAATGGACAGACAGAATGTATTACCTGAGGGATATAGAGGAACGCTGTGAAATGCCAGTCTCTGGACGTGACATGAACTAGCAGAAACTAGCAGGTATTCTTTACATAATACCTACATAGTCCTGTATGAGGCCTATGCAAATCCCAGCCTGTTAGATGCATTGACTTTTCATAAACAGAAAACCTGTGAACCTCCTCAAGTTCAGGAAAAGGAATGGGAACAGACTGAGGGTCATGGGGTTTCTTCTATTGTTGCTCACTGACTATTTTGGGTTACAACCAACTACACTGCACATATTTTAGCCTGCCTTTCAATGTCATTGAGATTTCAGGATCTGTTTGTTTGTTTGTTTGCTGTTTTTGTTTTTGTTTTTCAAGACAGGGTTTCTCTGTATTGCCCAGGCTGTACTGGAACTCACTCTATAGACCAGACTGCCCTCAAACTCAGAAATCCACCTGCCTCTGCCTTCCAAGTGCTAGGATTAAAGGCATGTGTCCCCACTGCCTGGCAATTTCAGTATATCTTATCAGATCTATTAGGTCTCTTTTCCTTAGAGAATGCTAAAACTGTTGTAGGCATGGTGTGAGCCCAGTCAGGGAAGAGCAACACCTGGACTGCATGACATCCTTCACAGACCCATCTTTCAAGGGAGAAGCTGAAGAATTTTAAATGTACACAAAGAGTACAAGGAAGGGAAGAAAAAATGATTCAGTTGGAAAGAACGGATGGAGTGAGCATCAACACACTTAGTTGGGAATACTTAGTCAGTACCTGAACCATGATGATTGTGCTAAGTGTGTATCAGAAAGTCAATGAGATAAGCCTTAATCTGTCAGGAGAGCAAGACAGTGTCTTCCATCAAATGTAGAAAACGTAATTGCCCAATCTGATGATCATTTATGTAGTATGGTTAATAACAAAAATGAAAGGGTGCCCACAGCAGGGTATAAAAGAAAATCCAGGACACGAAGATGTCCAGATTCAAGTCATATATTCATTTGGAAATTCATCTCCAATCTCCACCTCTGACACCATGGTCAGCTCTTGTTGCAACTCAGTCTTCATTGAGCAGGGCTGTGGCCAAGGCTAGTGACAGCCCAGCTGCTGCCAGACCACCTGCTGTAGGACTGCCTGCTGTCTTCCCAGCTGCTGTGTGTCCAGCTGCTGCAGGTCCCACTCATGTGCTGCCAGCCCACCTGCTGCCGACCACCCCAGCTGCTGTCACCCCTGCTGTGGTAGTTCCAGCTGTTGTGGATCTAGCTACTGCAGACTCAGTTGTTGCATTTCCAGCTGCTGTCACTCCACCTGTTGCATTTCTAGTTACTGCAGTCCTTCCTGTTGCCAACCCACCTGTGACTGCCCATACAATCCCATCCCAGCTGCTGTGTGCCCAGCTGTTGTAGGCCAAGCTGTTTCCTGTCTGTGTGCTACAAGTCCACATGCTGTGTTTCCAATTGTGACTGACCTAGCTGCTGTAGGCCCACCTGCTGCTGTCCCAGCTGCTGTGGTGGTTCTTGTTGCTGAGTGTCTTGGCCTGGATCAGTTCTCTTTCTGCCCTTCAGACTATTCATCTATTCAACAGGACATGTGACATACTGATGCTATGATCATATATATTCATGGAATGATTTGGAAAAGCCCAGTGTCTGTTTCTATTTATTCTCTTTTAAAAATAATTTGGGATACTAATACATCAGAATTATAGTCAAATTATTGTTCATGTTGTTTTAGAATTCCTTACTCTGTTTCAAAGTACAAGTTGTTAGCTGTTTTGTTTCTAGATTTTATTCCCTTTCTAATGTCTCCCCGTGCCCCCACCCAGCCCCCATGGAATTTATTTTCTTATGGCTTGCTTGATATTTCCCAATAAAACTTTTAGCTTTCAAGGGCATAAAATGTTCTCACCTCTCATTCTTCTTATTTATTCTTTACTGCTTCTTATTCATTATGCATAGTGACAGGTTTCACAAAGACAATATCTTTCAAGTATATCCTGTATTTTCATTCTATTTGTTCCCACCTGCTATCCTCTTCCCACTTCCTTTCCCTTGGCTCTCATCTTCCACTTTTATGTCAAATATTCACAACACACTCATTTATCTATATATAATCTAGAACCACAGAAAAGAGAAAATATGCAATTTTTTCTTTCTGAACTGGATATATTTGACTTAATGTGGCTATTTCCCAGCCAATGGCACAGTTTCATTCTTTTATAAGGTATCTAAACTCTGTTGTGTTTATATCTAGCATTTTCTTTATTTCTGCACATGGTGAATAGTCCATTGTAAACGGATGCCTGATCCAGTGAACAACTTGGTTATTGTTGATAGCACTGCAATATATATGTGTGTATATATATGTGCATATGCATCTCCATGGTGTTCTACCTTATTGTCTTTTGTGTACACACCAAAACCAGATAGTTGAGTCACGTGGTGGTTCTGCTTTTAGTCATTGAGGTATCTCTGTTGGTGATTGGTTCTAATGCTTTGAATTAATCTAGTCCCCCAAATTAGGAATCTGCATGTCCAAACTCTGAAGGTCCTTGTCCCCATTTAGTTTTTGATTGATCAATATTGAGCCAATGGTCAATGGCTGGACAGGTAGATAAAGGTGGGACCTTTAGATTTGTGTGAGCTAGGAACTGGGAGAGAGGAAGGGAGAATTGCCATGATTCAGAGGGAGACATCAGATTTAGAGCTGCAGAAGAAAAATCACCCAAAATAATGTAGGTGAGAAGGAATGTGGCCTTGGAAGGGCTGTTCAGAAGCATCTTGGGCAGCAAAGACTAGGAAGCCTCCCAAAAGGAGCCAGGGCAACAAAGATAAAAAATATAGAATTAGAGGGTGTTAAGCCAACAGTGCTGGAGGAAAAGTGTGCTAGCCACAGGGAAGATTAGAACTGCCCAACCTTTGAGCTAGTCTAGGGAGCCAAAGTAGTTAATTAACTGGCTCAACATATTTCCATACTGATTTCCACAGGGGCTGAACCAATCTACTGTCCTCACCAGCAATGTCTAAAGCTTGCCTTCCCCCATATTTTCACCAGCACTTATTGTTAGTGTACTTTCTGTTCCTTTTACCTGTCTGCCAGTCTTTCTTCCTTCCTCTTTTCCTTCCTCCCTCCTTGTCTCCCTCCCTTTCTTCTTCTCTCTCCTCCTCTCCCAACCACCCATTTCTTCTTTCTCCCCTTTCTTCCTTTCTTCTCCTCCTTTCATTTGTTTAGGATGCTCATCCCAAACCTTGTATACACTAGACTGGCCCTCTACCACTGGGCTGTATTTTCCTTCAACTCTATTGTGTTTTCTTTATGACAATCATTCTAGCTGGAGTGTGGATTCTTTGTGTAACCTTTTCTCACATGTTTATTGACTATTTGTACTTGCACTTTTATTCTGCTCACATTTTCTGTCTCATTTTTCCCATGACACAGAGGAGGGAGCCTTAGACCCGAAAAATTAAATTGGATTTTGCAAATAATATTTTTATTTAAACTAGAATTTAGCCTCATAGAAAAGGAGACTCTTTCATCTGAGAAAGGATTGATATCCTCAAAGGATCAATATTCCAATTATGTAATGAATTAAAAAAAGTATTATCATTGAAAGAATAAATGATCCAATCAGAAATGGACAAATGAACCGAACAGACACATTTTAAAAGAAGCACAAATGGCTGACTAAATCTGTATTTAAAACACACATCACTATTCACCAGGGAAATGCAAATGAAAACTACGCTGAGACTCCTTACCCAAGTCAGAATGGCTACCATGAAGAAAACAAGCAACAAATGCTGGCGAAAATATGGGGAAGAGTGGGCCTTTTACTGTAACTGAGAAGGTAAATGAGTGGGCCCATTATAGAAATCAGTATATAGGATTTACTAGGAAACAAAAATAGAAAACCATACAATCCTGTTATGTTACTCCAGTACTTATCTGAAGAAAACTGAATCAGAATGAAAAAGAGATGTCTATATATACATAATTGTTGTGAAACTGTTCTCATTGGCCAATATAATGAAATCAACCTAGATACCTATCAACAGATAAATGAATAAGGAAATTATGGTATATATATATACAGTGGATATTATTCAATCAAAAAGTCATATTCAACAAAAATATATACATATATTTGTATATATACAAATATAGAACACTGTGGATTTTTATTCTTTCTTTTAAAAATGTTATCAGTGTCCACTTATTATACTCCAACCACATTAAACCTGCATTACTGTTTTCTATCCCACTCATTAATGCAGTGGTTACTTTCTTCTCCCCAAATAACCCTCCTTCTACATTCACAATGTGTGTGTGACCCTGTGTTTATAGTTATAATTTACATAGATCTATACTCTAAACTCAGCATATGCCAAGCAAGCAACCCTATACCACTGAGCTGCATACAGCCCAAATGTACTCACTATGTGACAGAAAACACATGATGTCTATCTTTCTGAATCTGACATTTGGCTAGAGAACTAGAAATGCTACACAGAGAAAAGTGTTGAAACTGTGCTCAGCTCCTGGAAGGAAGAGAACCAAAGCCTCAAGCACATGGTAAGCCAGTGTGATGGCTAGCCTTTGTTGTCACTTTGATGTACCTTGGGAGGGAGAACCTCAGCTGATGAATTGCCTCTAGTGGATTGGGCTGTGGGCATGTCTGTGTGGTGCATTCTTAATTGTTGATTAATGTGAAAAGCCACTATGGGCTGGTCCACCCCTTGGTAGTTGGACTTAGGAGTTATAAGAAAGGTAGTTAAAATGTGAGCCTGGAAGCAAGCCCATGAGTAATCTTCCTCTGTGATTTCTTCTTGAGCTTTTGCTTTGAGCTACTGCCTTTGATTATGGACTGTACTCTGTAAGCTAAAACAAACTTTTGTCTCCCAATGTTGCTTTCAGTTGTGGAGTTTATCATAGCCACAGAAGGCCAACTAGCTCAATCAGTCATCTCTAGGGGAGACTGCCTAGCTGTCCTAACACTAGGATAAGTCCATGGTCCTCACAATCTTAAATCCAAATGTGGGGATTAGGTGTGACAATGACTCCTGCTGCATGTCATGCCAGCACTGGGGAAAGAATTTATTTTGTCATTCCTCATACCTCAGAGTGTCATCAGCCACAGTCCTGGGTGGGGACTACTATTTGAGATTAAGCTACTCTGCGGACCTATAAAGAAGTGACAGTCACAAGTTAGAGAGCCTGAAGATGCTCTGCTCCAGTGTCTAGGTAGAAAATGGACATAAGAGACAGCCATGTAGAGACAAGATCAGATGTGGACATGATGAGAAGTTTATGCAGCTGAGGAGTTGATGGTTGGCAACATAGATGAAAATTTCAAGCAGGAAACTGACATTTGGGAGGGGGGAACCAAACAGAAATGCAGAAAATAGTTCTGATCTCCACTGAGTCATGGCTAACCACTAGTCATCAGGACTACTTGGGGGCCATTCTTCCCCTAAAATGCAAGAGCTTCTGTGGATATTAGACTGGGTACTGTAATGTGGTCATTAAGGTCTTTTCCCTACAACTACTGGGAGAGGTCTCCTACAACAAAAGAAAAAAGTACACGTCTTTCCTCAGAATGGTGTCATGAGAGCTACATCCTTTAGAGCCAGTACATGATGCAGGCTCATGTCAGGAGACCAGACATTTCTCCTAAAGAGGTCCAATAAGCACCCCAGGTTATTACCCTGGCTGTATAAATCTAGCAAAAAGGACCATGATTGGAGCAGAAATTGGCCAAGTGCCAAAGAGCCTTGTAGGAGCATTGCGATTCAATTAGCTTTGTTAAGTGCCAGGGGGGAAGGGAATCTCAAAGTCATCGAGTCTCCATGTGGTCCTTGAGTCTTCCCCAGCATCACCACCCCATCCTTAAGTCCATCCGCTGACTACCACAGGGCAGCTGATTCCACAAGCCAACCTCACAGGGTGAGTCACATGTTGTTCTCTGAGATACCCACTTCCCCTCTCTCAATATCCCACAGTCCTTTGGGGCAAGTCCCTCACACAGAGTGTTTCGTGCTTCCTGCCAGTGATTGACTCTAGTATCTCTTCATGGGACCTAGTTTCCTGAGATTTTTCATTTGTTGCACCTTAAGCATGTTGTTATTATCACAATTACTTAAATCTCCATATACCACATTCATTCCCAGTTTTCTGGTTTATAGAACTAAGCACATTTTGCATGTAGGGTTTGGCTGCTCAGGGAAGAGAATTAAGTCTTCTGCATAGAAAATACCATAGAAAATACCCGTGTATTTGTACATGGGAGCTTTAATGTTTCTGGGTTTAATGCCTGCAGATGGTTGGCAGTGTGAACTAACCCTGAACTTACTATAGTGTGAAATACTGAGAATGTGTTATTATAAGTCACACCGATACCTTAGAAAGTTACAGTGGTTACTTCTATGCCAATAGGTCTCAGCCCCTCTTCTTTTCCTCTATTCTGATGTAGGTTTCTTTCTATGTAGCTCCAGGTAGCCACAAGTTGACAAGGTAGCCTAGGCTGCCCTCACACTCATCAGTGTGATCTCCTTCAGCCTCCTCAGTGCTGAGAGTGCAGGCATGTACTACGTTGCCCTGTGTGAACCCATTTCTTCTCTTAAGTTCAAGAGTAACATGCTAATTTGATCTACATATTAGGCCTGGTTAAAAGTTGAAGAGGTTGGTCACAATCTCAGGGGTTATAGGTTTTGTCTAAAGATTCCTTCCAAGAAATTTAGATGATTCATTCTTCCTAATATTGCTCACTTGATGGTAGTAACCTGGTTAGCTAGCTAGCTAGTTAGTTAGTTTGTTTGTTTGTTTGTTTTGGGATGTGAGATTGCCTCTGAAGTGTGTTATCTCATGCGAGCAGGAGTAAAGCATTTGAAGCACGACTCCCCACTCAGCATAGCTACTCTTTCCTATATTCACAATCTCCAGACATTCAGAAGAACAGAGTTTATGGTGTCAGAAGACTGACACCAGACTGGGGTTGTATGTGAGTGTTCTCAGAGAGCCCAGCCTAACACCGGTATGGTTGTCCAGAGTGCCCTGAAGTGAACAGTGGCATGAACCTGGAAGATCACCACAGAAAGCCAGGATCTCCTTCCTCGGGTCCTCTTGACTCCAGAGACAGAGAGCATTAAGGACTGCCAGGAGTCCTTGTTCTCCAAAGAGGCAGTGGCTAGAAGTTGAGTTAGGCATATTACTTTTTTCAGTCTTTAAACATGTACTGTTTTCATAGTGAAAACACACAGGCAGATGTCCTCTGAGCTAAGTCTTCACCCTATCACCTCCTGTTTGTGGAAACTAGAACTGGAGAGTAAACGCTGATGGACAGCCCAGACAAAAAGCAGAAAAGCATCTGGGCTTTACAGGCCCAACCCAGCATGGCAGGATCCAAGTTAGAGCACCAGGCAAGCACACAGTGAACGAGGGTGGGTGGGGAGGCAAGCATATCCAAACAAACAAACAAAAAAGGGAAGTGGGTCAATGTGGCCACCGAAGCCAGAAAGACAACATTCAGAGAAGAAATCAGCTCCATTCAGAGCTCTGAGCCAAGGGACTGGACCTCGTGGTGCGGCTGGACTAGGCAGCCAACTTCTCCTAAGAATAAGTTTGGGGTGTTTTGTTTGCCAAAAAGGTAACATCAAAATTTCAGGTGTCACTGTCATATCTGAATACAGTGTTGTATTTCCCATAAGAAAGTCTAAACATTGAATCACAGCTGGCGGGGGCTACTTCAGTGAGCTGCTTCTCACATTCAAACTTTCTTTTGTTGTTTCTTTTCTTTGTTTGTTCTTGTTTTTGACAATCTTACCAGTAACAAATGGGCAATCAAGACTGTACCATGAATTTGCTCCCCTGGGTAATCAGAAACAATTAAGTTCGAGAAGAATCATTGTCACACCAGGATAGACAGGCTATGCCATGTGAACAGAGACTGAAATGTATACTATCAAGAAGTAAATTGTCATGTGACAGTGCCCTTTGATGATGTCAAGTCAGAAAGGTAATTCAGAAGTGCTGACAGAGGAATTCTAACACATCAGGAAGAGATATCCTGTTTCCTACCCAACCTGAAAACGTAACCAGGAAAACCATCTTGGTTAATTTTGTAATCACATAATATTTATCAACACAAACAATAACAAGGAAAGAATGCTGTATGTGAGGACAGCAGCCCCTCAGCAGAGTATAAAAGGGGATGTGGGCAGGGAGACTCCCACTTCCAAACCTTCCAGCACACCTTCTTGTAAACCCACCCAGAACCTCCACCTCTAACACCATGGTCAGCTCCTGTTGTGGCTCTGTCTGCTCTGAGGAGGGCTGTGGCCAAGGCTGCTGCCAGCCCAGCTGCTGCCAGACCACCTGCTGCCAGACCACCTGCTGCAGACCCAGCTGCTGTGTGTCCAGCTGCTGCAGGCCCCAGTGCTGCCAGTCTGTGTGCTGCCAGCCCACTTGCTGCCGTCCCAGCTGCTGCATTTCCAGCTGCTGTCGCCCCAGCTGCTGTATTTCTAGCTGCTGCAGGCCTTCCTGCTGCCGCCCCAGCTGCTGTGTGTCCAGCTGCTGCAGGCCCCAATGCTGCCAGTCTGTGTGCTGCCAGCCCACCTGCTGCCGTCCTAGCTGTTGCATTTCCAGCTGTTGTCGCCCCAGCTGCTGCAGGCCATCCTGCTGCCAGCCCAGCTGCTGTGTGTCCAGCTGCTGCAGGCCCAGCTGCTGCCAGTCTGTGTGCTGCCAACCTACCTGCTGTCGTCCCAGCTGCTGTGTCTCCAGTTGTTGCCGTCCCTCCTGTTGTGTGTCCAGCTGCTGCAGGCCCATCTGTTGCCAGAGCACCTGCTGTCGCCCAGCTTGCTCTAGTTGTTCTTGTTGCTGAAGGCTCTCACCCGCAGTCTCCTGTTCTCCCCAACCAACATTCCATATAGAGAGCACCTGTGAGCTGAGTCCTAAGACACCAGATGTAAACCTTTAATTCCAGTTGATTAATATGTTGTTTTAACCTGCAAATATACCCTATCTCTCACTTGTACTCTCTCTTTCCTGTATGAACGCAGCTTTGAATTTCCTACAGATTTCTTAAAACTATTATGTGACCCCAATGGAAATACTTGTTATCTGCTATATTTCCTAAAATGGAGTTTTTCCTTTAACTTAAATAAATGCATGTTTGCAGCCATAGGAATATAAAGGCATTTTGTCATTTTTCCCCCTTTCTGTTGTCATGCACCAGCATTTCTGTAGGACATCTCTAAAAACAAATAGTTCACAGGAGGCAGTGGCATGCACACCAGCTCCTTGCCTGCAGAAATACAATAGGATGCTTAGATCCTGTATCTGGATGCCTCCTGCAGGCAGTCTCTTACAAAGACCAGGTTTTAGTGAGAGAGCTCAAACCTCTTTGTTCTGCATGTACTTAAAAGGAGAGAGAGAGAAACAACAACAAAAGAAAAATAAAACAGAAAACATATCACATTGGAAGCTATAGTATGTCACTTGCAAATGTTCATTGCAACATGTCAACGGCCTGGTTTGAAGTCTCCGACTTCTGTGACATCATCAATACTGAACCCTCACTGGGTCTCCGGCTGGTTATCCTGTTGTTTCCCTGTGTCATGGAGATCCTGAAGCTTTGGATCAGCAGGACCAGCCCTTTCTTGCATCCCAACCAACCCTACTCTAACAAGGACACACCTACTCCAACAGGGCCATACCTTCTAATAGTGGCACTCCCTGGGCCAAGCATATACAAACTATCACAACATGCTAATAAAGCATAGGTGCATACATATGCATATATAATAATATGCATATATCTCTAGAGTCAAAGTAGCAGATATTCCAAAATTGGGTGCCTTTGTCTTATAATCAGGAACACCAGGTTCTCCTTCAAAATCCACAGATTGCTGGGAGTTACACTCTACTCCTGTTCCAGTTACCATTCCTAACTGGTTACCCATCTCATAATTATACCCATATTAATTCTCAGAGCTGAATGGTTCTACCTGGATTCTTTCATGATCTTATCATTCCCATTATTCCTATAGAGCTATAGTCTGCAGCAATACTTCCTATAAAAACAAGGATGTTAGTGAATTGTCTCTGCTCTGAATTTCTGCACAATGCTGCTGATCCCTTAATTGCTCCATCCTAATCACTTAATAAACAGAGCATCTCTTGGGTCATACAGAAGCAAAATGAGTTTGTTGGGTTTATAGCCCTCAAGCATAAGTATATTCTTGCGTATCTACTACTCGACAACCTTTGGTCTCTTCTTTTACTTGGTGCTCTTTGCACTAGTGACTTGTCATTCTATGACTTCAAAATGTAGCAGCATAAACACTGCACACTATTATATTAACTCACAGTGTCTGTGGGTCAGGAACAGAAACAATACTGATGCATTGAGGTTTCCTAGTACTTCCTAAGCTCAGAAAGATGTTGATTGGCATTGGGGTCTTCTCTATGGAGTCAGTCTGAAAGAATCCAAATTCAAGCTCACTTCTGTGATAGCTGAGAATGCCATCTTATTTGTTTCCATTGAGATGAGAGCCTCAGCACTTTTGGGGTGTTGTATTAAGATCTTCTCCAGCTTTTTGTCACATGAATATCTCCCGTGTTGGACTTGAGGAGTTCATCAAAGCCAGTGTTAGAGGAAGAGAGTTTGCCAGCAAGAGGAAATGACTTTAAAACATGAGGGCAATTTTCTTGATTAATGGTTGAGGTGGATGAACCCAGCTCACTTGGTACTAGTCCTGGGGCCGTGGTCCTGGGTTCTATAAGAAAACAGGCTGGGCACATCATAAGGAGCAAGTCAGTAAAATGGCACTTTTCTATAGCTTTTCTATGGCTGCATCAGTTCTTGTCTCCAGGTTTCTGTATTGCTTGAGCCCCTGTCCTGACATCTTTCAGTAACACTTTCCTTCTGAAATTGCTTTTGGTTATAGTGTTTGTCACAACAGCAAAAATGGTAACTAAATGAATCCCAATGGAGGGCATGCCTTAATGGTCTATGAACCTTTCCTGTGGTTCCTCTTCTTTCAGGTTCACAACCTCCTAATGTTGCCTTCTGTGTTACAACACCCAGACTATAACATATAGCAATGGTGGATAATCTGCATGCTCAAAGCACAGCAACCATATTCACCATGAAGTGAGTATAACTGAGGGTCACCTTTGAGGTTGTCTATGTAAGTAAGACATTATGGAGCACTGAGCAAAATAATTCAAAACATGGAGTGGCATTCTGTTGTAGCACATTAAAGACAGTAAAACTAGACTTTATTGTTTGCAAATGCATACTTAGGTGATTGAATTTTGAAGATAAAAAATTTAAAAAGACTGCTTCAAAAATTGGGAAGATGACTTTATGGTCGAAGGAGAGAGGGAGGGAGGAAGATGTAGTCAAGCACAAGTTTAATCCCAGCACTTGGGAGGCAGAGGCAGGTGGATTTCTGAGTTCGAGGCCAGCCTGGTCTACAGAGTGAGTTCCAGGACAGCCAGGGCTATGCAGAGAAACCCTGTCTCAGGGGAAAAAAAAGAAGAAAGATATGTAGGAACCCTACTTGAGGATGCAAAGACTCTCCACTGGGCTTTGGTTGGGTAGATACACCAGAATTTTGTTACTTTGTGGGTTCTTTTTCCTTTCACTCTTCTTAACCCCTTCTCTTCCACCTATTCAGCCCCCTAACACTAGATAGAGAAAAATGGATAGAGGGGAAAGGTGGTGATGTTAATGTTAGTTACTTCCTGCTGGTTAAGGGTGTCAAGTTCCTTGGGACAAGTCTGATCTTCACCTTAGGATATCTAATTTCTTCTTCTTGCTGTTTCTTCTTTACCCATGACTACTTAGCAGTCTGTAACCACTGACAACCAAGTAACAACCAACAACTTATTCAGTGCTTCTTGGGGGGGTGGTTAGCATTTATATACACTGAAGAGTTCCCAGAATTCTGTCACTGGCAAGATCATGCCCCTGTTAGAGCATGAAGCAAATCATAGTCAGTTTCTGGGTACAATCTGAAGCAACCCCATATCCCACACCTGGAATTAAAATGAAACATATTATAATATTTGTATGTTTTTTTTTAAAGAAACCAAAATTCTCACTACTACAAGATACTGGCTTAATAATCATTTTCTATACTGCATATGAGCATTTCATATACTCTTCAGTATACCTGTGTTTTCTTAAAATCAAAGGTGATCTCTGTGACCACCACAACCAGCAGATCTGTGAGAGGCAAGAAGGCAGTTTGGTTCAACATGACTAAGTAGCTGGCGCTGGTTCAAACTTTGGTAGTCTGACCCTCAGTTTTTTAAGGCATATTTAAGGACAGTATAAATTGATGAAAAATTTCCTGGTGATAATTAGCTCAATCCCTGTGCCCAACAAAGCACACACAAATCTCCTTGAAGATCAAGGTAAGCTAAATAAAGATTGAACATGACTACATTGACACCATCCATAAAGATGGGTTTTATAGGTTGATTACATGTGATACATTCCATAAAAATAGATTCTGTAGATAAACTGAGAAAAACAAGTTATTGAAAAGGGGGAGGAACCTATCTGGTCTTGGCCACACAGGTAGCACAAAGATCACTACTAATCTCATCCTTCTGGGTGGAAACAGACTATGCATCTCTTTCTTTGAAGAAACAACCCTGTATGTTTAACATTCCAGGTTCCCCTTATCATTGAGCATAAAGATCTCTGTGCCTCCTACAATCAAATACTTACAACTGGTTATAGATAAGCAACAGGTAAAGATTAAAACAGGCAAACAAACAAGGTGAAATTAAATCAACAATAGATAGACATTGTTATTGCTTCACCAATCGGACAATATATGTGTCATTTTACAACAAGCACAACAATATTATTTAATGTATGTTCCAAAATATGTAAGTGAAGCTTGATTTTTAATATAAGGTATCATAGATGAATCCAAAATAAGGTCTATTTTTTCTCTCTGTTAAAATAGCTATTTGTGTCTCTATTTAGATAAAGATATTTTCATGAAGAAACAAGTCAGAATGAAACCCACCTACTTGCAGTATATTTTAGCTACATATAGAATATATAGCTTTTATAAATTTATAAAAGAGAATTCACATAGCATAAATGATACCTGACCAAAAAAGTCTGGCTTGCTTACCATGCAGTTAAAGAACCTATTGTCAGCAGGCATAGCGGGTTACTTGCATTTTCAGTTGCATTGATGCAGTTCTTGGATGTCATTTGCAAGTGTCAGCCATGTACATTACCATTTCCATAGTGTTTATATGAGTTCTTTCATTATGTTACTATAAAAAGATAGAAAAATAGCTTTAAGTGGAAGAAAATTATCAAACAGGAAAAAAATATACTCCACCTTCTACTCTGTGATAAAAGAGAGATATGTAAATGTGGTCCAGATGTTAAAAATCAATTCTACTTAAACACATTGTGGGTGGAACTTATCCAGCATTGGAAATGATAATTTCCCCACTTGTGAGTTTCCTTTGAAGGTTATCCAGTGTAAGGGTCTATATTCAGTAAATTCTCACTGTAGCTTAAGCTAGAGCAGTTATTTTTACCCAGCTGAGTCTGTTGGTGTTGGAAATGGAGTACCTTACAGCAGTAAGGCGTATTTTAAATGCTTAAAGCTCATTGTTTGTAGGTCAGAATTTCTCTACTAGTCACATTAAAATTTCATTAACTTGCAGTAAGTTCTTAGTTGAAATGGACACAAATGCATGCAATATGGACAATTAAAGGAGTTGGGTCTCAAACTTTAATGCCAGTTGAGACTTGGAAAAAGTTCAAAATCTTCTGAGGCTTTACTCCAGACCAATTAAATACTCCAGACCAATTAAACAAGGTTAGCTCTGGGCAGAAGTCAAGAATTAGCCAGTTTGCAATAGGGTGGTTCCACCATGCAGCCAACCATGGGAACTTCTGGCTCAGGGACTGGTGTTATCCATCTCTAATACTATGGCAAGAATGTACCTTATCTTTTGGGATTGGAGAGATGGCTCGCAGTTGCTGTGGTTGCAAAGGACCAGAGTTTGGTGCAAGGATCAGTCATGTCAGAGTTCTCACAACCTGGCTTTCACTCCAGCTCTGATATTCTCTATTGGCTTCTACAGACACCTGCACACACCTGCATGCATGCATACATATGCACACCCTCACAACACCTATGAATAAAAATAAATCTGAGTGTGAGTTACCCCCTCCCCAGAAGCCATCAAAAAGTAGACCTTAAAAAGTAACATATTCAGCTTTTTTTTTACGAGTGCGGAAATGTCTTTCTTAATCTTCTTAAATTTGTATAGAAGTCTATATAGTTAACCTTTCATTGGTACATATATATGTATATATGTGTATACACATACACACATATATGTATATATGTATATGTGTATATGTATATGTGTATATGTGTATGTGTATATGTGTATATGTATATGTGTATATGTGTATGTATATATATATATGTATGTATGTATGTGTATATATATATATGTATATATATATATATATATATATATATATATATACTCTGTGTAGTAGTGCATGTCCTTCTAACAAAAACCCAGTTTCTTAGACCGTAAATGATACTGTCAGAGAGCAGCATCACCACCATTTTGGCCTACAGAAATAGGGCCACACAAGATGAGAAGAAATTGAGAGGGCCAAGATGCACGATGCCAGGCGATAGCTCTCCTGAAGAAACTAAAACAGGAAAGACACTTAACTGATGGCTCAGCAACATTGTCCAATGAACACACCAGGAAAAGGAGCTCTTGTGTTTTATCCATCTTATAAATTTAACCAGGAAAGGACACTTGCCTAATGTGATGATCACCTAATTATTAACACAAACAATAACAAGGGAAGAATCCCGCATGGGAGGATAGCAGCCCCTCAGCAGGGTGTAAAAGGGGATGTGGGCAGGGAGACTCCCACTTCCAAACCTTCCAACCCACCTTCTTGAAAATCCACCCAGAACCTCCACCTCCTACACTATGGTCAGTTCCTGTTGTGGCTCTGTCTGCTCTGAGGAGGGCTGTGGCCAAGGCTGCTGCCAGCCCAGCTGTTGCCAGGCCACCTGCTGCCGCCCCAGCTGCTGTGTGTCCAGCTGTTGCAGACCTCAGTGCTGCATCCCTAACTGTTGTCGCCCCATCTGTTGCCAGACTACCTGCTGCAGGACCACCTGCTGCCACCCAGCATGCTCTGGTGGTTCTTGCTGCTGAGCACTCTCTCAGTCTCCTGCTCTTCATCACACACAGTTCCTGATTTAGACCATGTGTGTGCTGAGGCCCATTGTAGAGCCTCTGATACAACTGAGATTGATTTGGACAAATATATTGCCACACTCCAGCCTGCTTAGTGTCTGTTTAAAATGAACACACATTTGAGATTTCTAAAGTCTTGTAATAATTTGTTCTGTGCTATATTTTTTTTTAAAAAACAAGCTTTCTAATAATAAATAATAAATGTTTAAAGGTACATAAGCAAAATGTCACTGTGTCTCCTTATTTTTCTTGCTGAAATTGCCCTCAATTGGCCTTCCATGTCTTGGTAAGCTGAGAGGTTATTGGGTCACACAGGGAACAGTCATCTCACTGGGTTGTTAGAAATCGTGACCAGGACTATTCTAGAATAGCCACTTTTCTGCACCTTTGGATTCTTTGTTCCCCTTTTACGGGTGATGAGAGACCAAATGAATCTAGAGTAATAATCAATAGTTAGACTCTACCCTGTGAACATGTAGCAGCTAAAACACCATATTTATTTTATAAATTTAATTTTATAAAAATGAAAATTATTGGTATTTTATAAATCAAAGCATGTTTTATCTTTTTTTTTTGGAATGCAGAAACAGGCTGCATTGTCTGTGTCCTTGTGTGTCACACAGCTTCAGCAAAGGTGTCATCTGGCACTGGGCTCTTTTGTTATAGCCGACTTGGAAGGGTCCACCTCCACGTTCACTTCTGAGGTCACTGAGAACATTCGCTTCCTTGAGAGCATTTGTGTGAGAGCCTCTCGTCTCCTACACAGCAGCTGGATTTCTCAAAGCTAACGACAGGGCGAATACGCGAAGAGTTGGTCACCAAGAGGAACGTCACGGTTTTCTCACTTCCTCCTTGATTGTTGCCATGTGTTGCTGGCTAGAAGTAAATGGCTCCACCCACATCCTGTGAAAGAGCAGGTAGAGAGAACTGAGGGCCTCTGGGGGTGCTCTGTCCCCCAGCTAGAATATAATATCAAGCAAAAGGGGCAAAGTGCAAATAGTGATATTCTATGCAAACCCCCAAGCTAAATAATCACAACATATATGCAGAGGATCTAGCACAGACCCATGAAGGCTCCATGATTGCTCTGTCAATCTCTGTGGGCTTCTAAGAGCCCTGCTTTGCTGATTCTCTGGGCCATGTTCTCCTACAGTCCTTCTGCCCCGTATTCCTCAGGGTTGCCTGAGCTCCACCGAACAGTTGCCTGTGGCTCTCTTAGCCCTCTAATAGATATCTATAAACAGAGTAGTTTAGTTTTACAGAAACTCTGTGAATGGCAGTGGGTGTGTCTCTGATTCCTTTGAGTGTTCTAGGACCCTTTTCCTCCTACTTCCTTTGCTTCATACAGCCTTGACACGAGGTGGTTTGTTCCCCGTCTTACTGTATTGTGTTGTGCCATGTTCGGTTGATATCCCTGGGAGGCATGCTTTTTTCTGAAGAGACACTGAGGAAGAGTGGAGCTGCAGGAGAAGAGAAGAGGTGGAGTCATGGGGTGGGGAGTAGAGGGAGGAGAGGGTGTGGTTGGGATGTATTGTATGAGAGAAAAATTAAAAAAAAATATCCAATAACAAGTCCCCCCCAGAAAGAACAAAAGGAAGGAAGGAAGGAAGGAAGGAAGGAAGGAAGGAAGGAAGGAAGAGTGATTCCTTGGGTTATAGTGGTTAAGGATGTGTTCAAGACATATACAGCCATTTTTGGAGGTGAATGTCTCCTTTGACTTGGCCTTCAGCTACACTTCCTTAAAAGCTATTGTGCAAATGGACACATACATTTCTAGTGTATGCATGGTTTTATATTAATAAAGATTAGTTCCAAACAGATGAACTGAAATCTTTAGCTAGGTTTAAACAGCAAGATTAGATTAAGTAATGAAAATATTTTAAGAGCAAGGAGGACTCAATCAATGGTTGGGGGTATTTCCATTATTTCCAATACACCTATCACTCTCAAGACTGATAATACTATTTAATATATACATATACATATATATAATTATATACTTAATATATTAATTTAATATATTCATTCATTCATTACACATTCATTCATTCAATATATATTCATTAGTACTTAATGGAGCTTCACTTTTTTTTTTAAAATTTTTATTTTCTATATTCTATGTTTACATTCCAAGGGCTTTCCCCTTTCCCAGTTCCCACCCACCATAGTTCCCATAGTTCCTCTCCCCCCCAACTTTTCCCCAATCATTCCCCCTCCCCCCTCAGTTTCTTTACTAAACTGGATGCAATCTTTACATGCCCAGGGTCCTCTCCTTTCTTCTTCTTGGGAATCATTTGACTTGCTATTTGTGTCTTGAGTATTTAGTGCTTCTGGGCTCATTAATATCCACTTATCAGTGATTGCATTTCATGTGCATTCTTTTGTGATTGGGTTAGCTCACTCAGGATGATATTTTCCAGGTCTAACCATTTACCTACAAATTGCATGAATTCATTATTTTTAATTGCTGAGTAGTATTCCATTGTATAAATATACCACATTTTCTGTATCCATTCCTCCTTTGAGGGATATTTGGGCTCCTTCCAATTTCTGGCTATTATAAACAAGGCTGCTATAAACATAGTGGAGCATGTGTCTTTATTGCATGCAGGGGAATCCTCTGGGTATATGCCCAGGAGTGGTATGCCAGGGTCCTCTGGAAGTGACATGCCCAATTTTCTGAGGATCTGCCAAACTGATTTCCAGAGCGGTTTTACCATTTTGCAATCCCACCAACAGTGGAGGAGTGTTCCTCTTTCTCCACATCCTCGCCAGCACTTGTTGTCTCTTGAGTTTTTAATCTTAGCCATTCTGACTGGTGTGAGGTGGAATCTCAGGGTTGTTTTGATTTGCATTTCCCTGATGACTAATGATGTTGAACATCTTTTAAGGTGTTTCTCGGCCATCCGAATTTCTTCTGGTGAAAATTCTTTGTTTAGCTCTGTGCCCCATTTTTTGATAGGGTTATTTGGTTCTTTGGGGTCTAACTTCTTGAGTTCTTTGTATATATTGGATATTAGCCCTCTGTCGGATGTGGGGTTGGTGAAGATCTTTTCCCACTTTGTTGGTTGCCGTTTTGTCCTTCTGACAGAAATCGAAGAAGACCTCAGAAGATGGAAAAATATTTCTTGCTCCTGGATTGGCAGGATCAATATAGTAAAAATGGCCATCTTGCCAAAAGCAATATACAGATTCAATGCAATTCCCATCAAAATCCCAACTCAATTCTTCATAGATCTAGAAAGAGCAATTCTCAAATTCATCTGGAGCAACAAAAAACCCAGGATAGCTAAAACTATTCTCAACAATAAAAGGACTTCTGGGGGAATCAATATCCCTGACCTCAAGCAGTACTACAGAGCAATTGTGTTAAAAACTGCATGGTATTGGTATAGCAACAGGCAAGCAGATCAATGGAACAGGATTGAAGACCCAGAAATTAACCCACAGACTTATGGTCACTTGATCTTTGATAAAGGAGCCACAACCATCTGGTGGAATAAAGATAGCCTTTTCAACAAATGGTGCTGGTTCAACTGGAGGTCAACATGCAGAAGAATGCGAATTGACCCACTCTTATCTCTTTGCACTAAGATCAACTCCAAGTGGATCAAGGACCTCCACATAAAACCAGACACACGGAAACTATTAGAAAAGAAACTTGGGAAGACCCTGGAGGACTTGGGCACAGGGGAAAAGTTCCTGAACAGAACACCAATAGCGTACGCACTAAGATCAAGGATCGACAAATGGGACCTCATAAAATTACAAAGTTTCTGCAAAGCAAAGGAGCTTCACTTTTAATTGCAAGAAAATTGATTGTACTGGAAACATGTGACTTTCCACTAGACGAACTTATTGCATTCTATGTATAGATCATGAGGTTATAAATAAGAGTGTTACTCATCTAATTACCCATTTTAGCTACGGACAAGATTCATACCAAGAATCTGTGGAAAAAATAATTGTATATACTAACATGATGCTTGACGAGATATAATCTCAGCCTGTGCCAGGCTTTGGAAAGATACCATCTAGCGCCTAGATGCCAAATACAGTGGTCTTCAGTCCATCCTAACTGCACTGATGTGATAATAACTGACTTCTTTCATTAGGATATTCTACAAAGATGAAAAATGTTTAAAGGGAGAGAAGTTACTCAAGACATTAAACCCCACCCACATAGTGCAAGTCCAGCCCTGGTCGACATTATACAGTTCTGGTGCATTACAGTGCTGTCAATCATCCGTCCCATTTGCTAGCCTACCAGAGGAAGGTTGAGCGAGGGGTATGTACAGTGATGTCTGCCCATCTGTAGCAGCGTCTCCCTGGGCTTTAGTTCCACTGTCAGTGCTGTGGGTCTGTTAGTCTGCAACGCTTAGAGCTCAGCGCTTCCAATTCAGGGAAATTCCCTCTGTGGTTCACATGCCACTGAGTGAAATGTAACAGATTTTGCAACCTCTTTTCTGAACAGAAACAGCTCTGTGGTGTGGAAGATTCAAGGAGAGGGATTTCAAGCTTTGGTGGGCACTGGAATAAACTGAAGAATTTTATAAACTTTTGACACACAGGGTCTCCTACGGACCTATCAAGTGAGCAACTATCTTGGGAAAGAGTTGGGCAAAGTAATATTTATTTGACACTCCCCAAATGATTCAATCATGTGCCCAACTAGTTTAATAGCTGTTATTGCTTATAGATTTCAAGGAGAATGTACTCCACTATTTCAGTTGTTGAGGGTGTACCTGAATTTATTCTCAAATGTAGTTTTCAGTGTTGGGCTTGACCACAGGCCCTTACACATGGTAGACAAGTGTTCAACAACTGAACTATAACCCTCACTGCAAGAAGATTTCTTAATTTCTCTGAATCTTCAGAGAAACATCTCCTCCAATAACCAGTTGTGTCTTTATCTTTTACTTGGTTGCTGCGAGAAAGTACTTGACTGCTATGGATACATAAAGATTTAAATCTTTCACTTTTTTTTAACACAGAAAAAGCATGACCAGAGGGTTTATTTTTGTTTTTTGTTTTTGCAAACCACTGAGATGAAAGTCTTGCTGTGAGATTTGTCTTTAAATGATCCCAGCGATGACATTATTCCCAGCTAGTCTCTGTTTCTTCAGCATACTGCAACAAGAGGAGGTAGAGCGTCTCCATATCAGAAACTCTAATCACCTAGCCAGAGAAATGGGAATTTTGAATCCTTGAAGTCTCTATTCTGACCACAGTGTGAAGAGATGCAAGCTCTCTCTAAATATCTTCTCATCTAAACACCAGGCAATTTCTTGTTACATCATTCTTACAGGAAAACCTTAAGGGAGCAGTCCAGTCTATCACTTAAACCATGGAGCAAGAAAGTCCTGTGTGTCTACAAGACCCAGGGCCTCAACAAACAGGGAGGCTGGGGGCAAGCTAGACCACTGGTTCCCCACCTTCTAATGCTGTGATCCTTCAATACAGTTCTGCATGGAGGGGTGACCCCCAACCATAAAGTTATTTTCATTGCTACTTCATAATTGTAATTTTTCTACTGTTATGAACTGTAACATAAATATCTATGTTTTTCTTACAGTCTTAGGAAACCCATGTGAAAGACAACCTCCAAAGGGGTCGCAGCACACAGGTTGCAACCATTGAGCTACAGCAAAAGACAATAACATGTTGTCTAATAGGAGTTCTGGCGTTTTGAAACGGAAATGATATGGTTGGCAAGATGGGTTAAAGACAGAAGGCAGATGACAAAAGAATGAGGCCAAAGGGCACAACTTAGGGACATTCATTTTATGGTCTAACTCTGCTCTACAGGCAAAAACAAAAGAAGAGGAAGGAGAGGAGGAGGATAAAGAGGAGGAGGAGGAAGAGGAGGAAGAGGGAAAGGAAGAATGAAAGAACAAAAGAGAGAGAGAAAGAAGAAAGAAAGAAAGAGAGAGAGAGAGAGAAAGAAAGAAAGAAAGAAAGAAAGAAAGAAAGAAAGAAAGAAAGAAAGAAAGCCTGCCTAGCATTTTACCATCTAGCATGCTATCTGGAGGTTATTTTGGAAACTGGATCATAGTCTACATGGGGAGGTGTTTGAGGTCTAACCTTGACCCACCTGAGTCATTATGATGAGCCATCAAATTAATGAACCTTCATCCTCCCCAGTCATGAAACAAGATCTGTAGGAATCATAATTACCTAAGAGTGGACAGTTGTGCCATGTAGCATGAGACACTGAGCAGATCAAGAACTCACAAACCTAACACACTAGGAAAAGGAAACTCTTACATTATCGAGGAAAAGAAACATGTCTAATGTGATAATCACCTAATTATTAACACAAACAATAACAAGGGAAGAATGCCACATGTGAGGACAGCAGCCTCTCAGCAGGGTATAAAAGGGGATGTGGGCAGGGAGACTCCCACTTCCAAACCTTCCAACCCACCTTCTTGTAAACCAACCCAGAACCTCCACCTCTTACACCATGGTCAGCTCCTGTTGTGGCTCTGTCTGCTCTGAGGAGGGCTGTGGCCAAGGCTGCTGCCAGCCCAGCTGCTGCCAGACCACCTGCTGCAGGCCCAGCTGCTGCAGGCCCAGCTGCTGTGTGTCCAGCTGCTGCAGACCCAGCTGCTGTGTGTCCAGCTGCTGCAGACCCCAGTGCTGCCAGTCTGTGTGCTGCCAGCCCACTTGCTGCCGTCCTAGCTGCTGCATTTCCAGCTGCTGTCGCCCTACCTGTTGCATTTCTAGCTGCTGCAGGCCTTCTTTCTGCCGCCCCTGCTGTGGCAGTTCTAGCTGTTGTGGATCTAGCTGCTGCCGCCCCACCTGCTGCATTTCCAGCTGCTGCCGCCCCAGCTGTTGCAGACCTAGCTGCTGTGTGTCCAGCTGCTGCAGGCCCCAGTGCTGTCAGTCTGTCTGCTGCCAGCCTACTTGCTGCCGTCCTAGCTGCTGCATTTCTAGTTGCTGCAGGCCCAGCTGTTGCCGCCCCACCTGCTGCATTTCTAGCTGCTGCCGCCCCACCTGTTGCCAGACCACCTGCTGCAGGACCACCTGCTGCCGCCCAGCATGCTCTGGTGGTTCTTGCTGCTGAGCACTCTCACCCACAGTCTCCATTGTTCATCACTCTCATTTGTGATGTAGATCGTGTGTGAACTGAACCCCAAGATGCTAATCAAAAGGTCTACTCATAATGATTTTGGCCTCCAAATATACTGCCCCTACTCCTGTCTGTTTATTATCTGTCTGTTTATTATCTGTCTCTAAAATACCACGTTTAAATTTTCACGTAAATCTGAAAAGTTTGACCGAATCACTATGGAGAAACTTGTTCTTAACCATATCCCTAAAAATGGCCGTTCTCTTATATATTAAATAAATCTGGATTTTGCAGGCACACAAATATATATCATGTCTCGTTATTTGCCCTCTCAGATTATCTCCTCAGTTCCTTAGTTCCTTCAGAACTATCAAGTTCTGAAGCTGATTTCTAAGTACAAAGACAGCACATGAACTCAGATGTGTCAACTCTGTCTCCGTGGCACAGCTCCTTCTATACAGAAAGATGCTGTCATAGGGTAAAGGCCTGGACCTCAGTAGGTAGGAGACTGAAGACCTTGACACTGAGTTCTCCCAGTGAGGGGGTTGGGTGAGCACAAGCCCTTACTCACTCAGTCAAGTGACCAGGCATCCTACAGCTTTCCCTGGGTCTTCAGCATGAAGCCCAGCTGCTACTGGAGGTGTTCTGCTCATAACCAGTCCTGTTGACTTATGTCATTCTCTAAGTTCACCTCAATGCTTCCTGAGGTCTCTCTCCTGATAAGCTAGTTGTCTCAACTCCCTGTATAGAGGCAGGTCCCCATGGACAAGCAACCTAACACCTGTGTTCCCAACCCCAGTGCCCTTCTCTCCCACAGAAGTCTAATGTAACACACACAGTTCCATGGGGTCAGCATCAAGTCTTGATTTTTGCTTCACTGAACTGAAATTTTCTCAACATATTGCCTATTCATTGATGATATTTTTCAACTCTTTAATATTTGAGTCTTAACATGTATATTCTGGATATTGATTTTTCTGGACAATGAAGAACAGCTAAAGATTCTCTCTTTTTCCAGTCTATCTTGAAGTTCATCTTGAAGTTTTCTTATATTTTTCTCATGTGGTTCAACTTTTCGGTTGATTACGATTATGATTTCCCCTCCCCCAACTTTAACTCGATTCTGAGTTAAAACATTTTATCCATTTTGACTGAGCATTTGTCCAGGGGAAAGGCAAGGCACCTGTTCCAGTCTTCTACATGTGGATATCCTGTTTTCCTAATGCAAGTTGCAAAAGGGACCCTTCCCCAAAATCTGTTCATAGCAACCTTATTAAACTCAGAAGGTGTGGCTTTATTTCATTTCCTGTTACATATCATAGATCTACATACTTATATCATGCCTCTACAGGTCAATTAGAGGCTTGCGTGCTGCTGCCGACAACTAATTCAATAAGAAAGAAAAGAGTAAATCACTTCCATTACCAAAAACCTTCAAATTGTTCCTTCCAAATAAAAATCCCACCTACAATTCTATGGATTTCCTTAAAATTCAATGAGCTGTTCCTTGGATGGTTATATTTAAAAAAAGGAGAAAGAAAGAGCACAAACTATCAGGAACAGACAAAGCTGTCATGAGTGCAAAAATACTTTGTTGTTGTTATTGTTGATTTTGTTTTTTGTTTTTTGTTTTTGTTTTTGTTTTTGTTTTTTGCTTGTTTAGATTTTGGTTTGGTTTGGTTTTTGGCTTTCTGTTCTGCTGTCAACATTTTCTTTTCTATGACCAGCTGTTGGGAGGAAATGGCTACAAATTCTGTTTAAGGACATTTGTTTCTAAGCTGTCAGAGGAGGAATACTGAATGGAAAGCAAATCAACGTCATGGGCTACAGGATGTGGTATGTAAGTGTTCACCAATTTTCATTGACAAGATGTAAGAAATCAGATTAAGAGGGTAGCTCCCAGACCTCTAAAGGATATTGTGTTAAGAATCAATAAAAGCAGCACCTGAAATGGGAATTTTGTTTCAAATTTTTTATCCAATATATTTTGAGTATGGTTTCTGCTCCCCCAACTCTACCCAGATCCTCTCCAACTCCCCACCTAGACAACAAACACAGTTTAATTACAGTAAGTTTGTGGATATTATACAAAGATAATTTTTAAAGATATAATGCCCTATACTAGCTTGAGCAAGCAACCTTGAAATTGGCCGCCAATTGCTATCACTTTTCTAGTATGTCAAGATGTATGCAGTGCTTCATCCTCAAGCCACTTGCTTCCAACCAACAAGGAATGGCAACATACACTGATGAATTGACAGGAGATTAAGCCTCTCCCATTGGTAACCAGATCTGTCCTCCAGGTTTTTCCTCTGTCTTTGGCTTAACGTGAGCTCATACTAAGTGGGAGAGCTTCCTGTGCCAAAACAAACAAACAAACAAAAACCACAATATCCCTGCCTGGTTCAGCACCCGGCAAGGACTGAGTCTCTTGCTTCAGCTGCTCTGAGGGACTGAACAGCCACCTAAATTTTCAGCCACCACATAAGTGATGGCATACGTGATCATGGAACCAGATCCTTTCAGGTGGTCTCCTCACATGTGACCCCAGTGCCAACTGACGCCTCCTGTGAAACCTTGGAACACACTAGAAAGCCTGGCTGCACCTGCCTGATGATGTACAGAAATTGTGAGATAATGAATGCATGGTGTTTTTATTGCTACATTTTAAGGAAATAGAAGAGATGTAGATTACTAATCCCATTCAACTCATAGAAAGGGAAGAAAGGAATCAAACTCTACAGAGAAACAGACATGGTGGAATAGATGTATTTGTAAGCTCCCAAGACTCAACAGGCTATTTCCTCGGTGGCATGGAGACTCTGTTAACCAAGGTTGGTATGGAGAAAGCTGGCAATGGGGTGAAGAGCAGTGCATAGAAACATAGCAGAGTCAAGTCACTGGAGCTCAAGCTTGGATGGCAAATATCACAGTAGGCTGTAGCTCTTCAGGAAGAAAGGGATAAAATCACGGACAGCCCAGGGGAGCCACGTTAACTATCAGAGTTAATGTGGGACAGTGTGGAACACTGTAACTCACAGGGCTATATAGGGACAATTAAGAGATTTTTAGAGTTGCTCATAATTCAAGATAGGCAGCCAAAATTGGAATGACCATAAATACAAGATCTGGGTTTTCACAAGTTTCTGTAACTAAACCTACATGAAAAATTTATCTTTTAAGAGAGTTTAATAATAAATGAATAAGGAAATATGTTGCTATGCATTATGAGATGGGAAGAATATGACCCTTATTCTATAATCTATTCTTAATTTATTTCTCTAATCTCTGGAATACACACACACACACACACACACACACACACACACACACACCCCTAGGATAGGCTGAGGCTGCCAGATGGCCTTCCTGAAGGTTGTATTTTCGCAGGGTCTGCAGTGAGTGTGCTCAGTGACAAGGCTCCAAAGAGACCGGATCTCAGGACTGCTTTCTGCAGCTGATATGCCATTCCTGCCATTATTAAATTAATATAATAATCCCTGGGCATTAGCCCATCCTATTGATCAGATTCCCTCAGATCAACATAAAGACGAACTTCTGTGAATTAATCCTATTTATATGAATTAATGATTCTATAAAATTCCTGATTTGATTGAAATAATTTTAGGGAGAAAGTCTTAAGAGATGGTGCTTTGCTAGAAAGGTGTAACAATGTTAGAATTGAGAATAGAATGTGCCCACTGCTTAAATAGTAAACAAAGGCTGCATAATAAGGACTACAATGAACTTTCATAATTACACTAAAAAGAGAAATAGACCTGGGACAAATTTGTGTTCAAGAGAAAACATTTAGGTCCAAGGATAAAGCCACGGGTGTTCACCATGATAAGGCATGGCCATGTAAAAAGCTTTTGCTTCAAACTTATAATGAGCTTATTAAGATGAAACACTGTTTTGAACTTAATATCAACATCCTTCCGTAACTCTTGTTTTATATAACATTTTATCTCTGAGGTAATTTTCTAAAGAACTTTTTGTCTAACAAGGTATAAAAAGGCCAGAGAAAAGAAGTAAAGTTGTTGATTGAATGGTTTGGCTTGGGGAGCTTTGTCCCATCCATCCATCCATCCATCCATCCATCCATCCATCCATCCATCTATCCATCCACTCATCTATCCATTCATCCATCCATCCAAATATATGTTCGTTTGTCTGTACATACATGTGTAGGTTTATATGTATGTATGTAAGTATGTTTAAATGATTGTTGAGTATATAAGATAGGTGGTTGGGCCCAACAAAAGCATGAATTTTTTTATGTATAAATGAAAATGTAAATGTATGTCTGAATGTATATATGTCTGTGCACATTTGCCTTTATAACACATCTTAATTCTTCTGGCTGCTTGGCCAGAGAAGGGAGAAATAGCAACAAATCCTTTACCTAATCACCCTGCTGTTAGCAACAAGTATCAGTAGATACAGAGACCTGTAGCTTCTGGCCTCAGAGTAGCTTAAAGTCAAAATTGGTATATGTTATTATAGAAAGCAGCACTACTATTTTAAGACCAAGTCCTGTACCCCTCCAACACTCTTCCCACTCAGATGCTTCAGACAGGACCCTACCTGGAACTGGTCTCAGACATATATACATATACACATACACATACACATACACACACACACACACACACACACACACACACACACATATATATGTATGTATTGTATTCCCTGGAGTTATAGACAGTTGTGAGCTGCCATGTGGGTGTAGTCAAACCCAGGTCCTCTGGAAAAACAGCCTCTACTCTTTACCATTGAGCCAGCACTCCAGCCCCAAGACCTAAAAATGTAAACACCAAAAGATCCAACTGACAAATGGATAAATTATACAAACAGAAGATTTCAAAGACAAAAGGCATAGAGGACCACTAAATACACAGACGATGGCTGAATATTTTCAACCATCAGGGGAATATAAATCATACTGTATTGAAATTCCACCACACCCTAGTCATAGTATCTATCATTGTGAAAACAAAAAGAAATAGTAGGAAGGATGCAGTGGGTGGGACCCTTATTCCCTGCCAGTGTGAGTGTAAACTGATCCCAATGGAAATCAGTTCAGTTTTCTCAAAAGCTAGTAGAACTCCAAGAAGATCTAGCTATGCTACTCCTGGGTGTGCACAGAAGGTCACTGAAGGCAACATACACTTGAGATGCCAGCACACCCGTGTTTATAGGGAACTACTTACTATAGTCAAGTCCTAAAATAAGCCCAGTGTGAATCAGCAGATGCACACAATAGAGACTTATTCACCCAGCAGGAAAAATGAAATCCTGCCATTTGCAGAAATAAAAGTATAGCACACCATGTTACCCAAAATATATGAGCCTCAGGGAGAGAATCATGGGATATGGTCTCATGTATGTGAAATTTACCCCAAAAGTAGGAGATCTGAGAAAAGGATTAGGGTCATCAGGAAGACAGAGAGGGGATGGCTGTCAGGGAGGGTAAGCCAGCACACTGAGATAGGGTCACCTTCTATCCATGTGAAAGCATCATAACAAAACCCACTAGGCTCTTAAATTTTTAAATACTGAGTGAAAACATGCTGGCTTTTTAAAAAATCAACAAAAAGACTAAAGATGGGTAGTGTAACACAACTGTACAAATATTGTACTACATCTACAGGATAATGAGATAGATCAAAGCGGTGAGCAGCAATCCTGGGATTAGGCCTCTACACTGTAATATACCCATTGTGTTGTCTTGGTGTGGATTCTGGGTGACATATGGATAGAGATAATGGATCCTTGAGTTCCTTCAGTCTCGAGGCTGTCTCAGATGTGGTGGAGAGCAGTGGCGGACCTGAAGAAGTTACTTGGGTATTTAAATGTGAAAGATCATACCAGACAAAGAGAAAGCCATTGGGGGAACACAATGAGCAGAACAGTATAGGAGAGAAGTAACTCCCATGACACCCACAGACTCAGGACAGTCACAATGATACTGTTCTTCTTGGGAGGAAGTGTAGGAGAGGATGTGATCGCAGCTCTATTTCACTGCCTGAGCTCTGGGCTCAGTGGCTTCACTATCCTTCCTGCAGACGACGCTTCCACTAGAGGTGGTCAGGGAGCTGTGTGTGCTTGCCATGTGAGATCTTCCTATGTAGGACGATGACTACAGAGGGAACAGAGCAGACACACCTGAAGTCACCTGCAGTGCTCTTAGCATTGTTAGAGATGAACAAAACAAGTAGAAGAGAAGAGACATACGCACTCTTGTATGCTTGTAAAACTATGATTTATTTAAGACATGGAGGGAGTCTCTGTTTTTGAAAATGGGTAAGGAAACAAAGTATGGGGATGAGATCTGCTTACATATTCCACAAAAAAATCCATCTTGTTCATTGACAAAGACACAGGAACAGTGTAGTTAGAAGGGTAAAATTCAATATGGTAGGAGAGAGGCTTTGACTGGCCTCATGGACTTGCATTCACACATGGTCTACATCAGGAATGCTGGAGGATGAAGGACAGGAGACTGTGGGTGACAGTGCTCAACAGCAAGAAACACTAGAGCATGATGGGCGGCAGCAGGTGGTCTGGCAGCAGGTGGGGCGGCAGCAGCTGGAGATGCAGCACTGGGGCCTGCAGCAGCTGGACACACAGCAGCTGGGGCGGCAGCAGCTGGAAATGCAGCAGGTGGGACGGCAGCAGCTAGATCCACAACAGCTGGAGCTACTACAGCAGGGACGGCAGCAGCTGGGCCTGCAGCAGCTAGAAATGCAACAGGTGGGGCGGCAGCAGCTAGAGGTGCAGCAAGAGGGCCTGCAGCAGCTGGGCACACAGCAACTGGGGCGGCAGCAGCTGGGCCTGCAGCAGCTAGAAATACAACAGGTGGGGCGGCAGCAGCTAGAGGTGCAGCAAGAGGGCCTACAGCAGCTGGACACACAGCAGCTTGGGCGGCAGCAGGAAGGCCTACAGCAGCTAGAAATGCAGCAAGAAGGCCTGCAGCAGCTGGACACACAGCAGCTGGGCCTGCAGCAGGTGGTCTGGCAGCAACTGGGCCTGCAGCAGCTGGACACACAGCAGCTGGGCCTGCAGCAGGTGGTCTGGCAGCAGCTGGGCTGGCAGCAGCCTTGGCCACAGCCCTCCTCAGAGCAGACAGAGCCACAACAGGAACTGACCATGGTGTTGGAGGTGGAGGTTCTTGGGTTTACAAGAAGGTGGGTTGGAAGGTTTGGAAGTGGGAGTCTCCCTGCCCACATCCCCTTTTATACCCTGTTGAGGGGCTGCTGTCCTCACATGCAGCATTCTTCCCTTGTTATTGTTTGTGTTAATAAACATGTGGTTATCAAATTAGGCAAGTTGCATTTTCTGGCTAAATTATCAAGGTAGATGGAAAACAGTTTCTTTTCCTGTGTTAAGAGTCACCATCAGCTCTTGATGAACCATCTCTTACGTGTCTTTCTTGCCTTAATTTCTCCCAACTGTCACATGACCCTGTGTTTCTAGTCACTATATGATTCAGCCTCATGGTGGGTGGCTCTACTGTCTGCCCTGAGATAATCATGGTTACTAAGTACCCAAAATTGTTTCTAGTGGTGTTGGAGGATAAAGACCCATCATTCCAACAGCTCATCCACAGTGGGTCAGGCAGGTACTAAGGATTTGAACACCAAGACCATAGACATGAACAAAGAAAGGTCTTCCTTCTCTGACTTCGATATTTTCTGCACCAATTTCTAAGTGGGAACCTGAATGGGGAAATGTTGGTGTTTATCCACAACCCTCCTTTTGTCAGAAATTCTTTATAGTCATTTATGGGGCCTGTCTTTCCTGTGGGTCACAGACTTCAAGTGTCAAAATTCAGGTTTCTCTGCTATGGCCACTTGGATTATTTCTCTCCATTTTTGTCTACTGTCTTTCTGGCTTAATAGAGCATATGAGGTCATACCCTAACTTTTCCAAGATTTATCTTGCAACAACATCTGATAATCAGGTAGCACTGCCACTTCAGCTAATTTAAACCCAAGAGTCCTGTTTTCTGATGGATCTGAGCTGGAGACTCTCCTATTTCGTGTTTCTAGTAGTGGACTAGACTCCCTTCGGAATGTTCATTTTATACATGTATATACATACATACACACATGTGTGGGTTTTGTGATTTTATATTAAACATACTTACATATATGCTATATGTATAATACATATGTGATATATGCATTCATATAAAATATGCACATATTAAAATACGTATTTAAATATTCACATATGCAAATATTTGATATGTATGCATATATAACATACGTAAATAGAGTATTTATAAGTATCATAGGACATAGTAAATGCTTCAAGGGCATGAGCAACCATTCCATTAGCTACATGAATTATGTTTCAAAAATGAGCAATGCTTCGGTCCCTCTGCTATTCTCTGTTAGTCAAGAAATAGGCAGATAGGGAGTAACAATGTGATAATACCATTAAGTTTCTTAATTAGGACCATTTACTGGCCAGGACCTTTGCAATATTTTTGTAATATTGATTTACTCAGCCAATATTTAGCTTACAGGCTTTTTATCATATTCTCATATTTGTAGAGCTTGAAAAGATGAAATATTTAAATAAGTATATGTTGTGGATGAGAGTTTCCCCTGGATTACTACAGTAACAAGGACACCTCTGCTTCCACATGACCATGCATAAAAATATTTCTTAGTTACTAGTGGAGTTATAGAACACAGTCCCAACTGCTACATACAGAATATAACGCCTGTACCTAAGGCTGGGGGATCATTGCTAAAGAGGAAGTGGAAAGATTATTATAGGTAGAGCATCAGGGAGTTCGATATGAGATTGTGACTCCTAGGAGTGTCAGAAGCTCCACCCATAGAGTCTCACCAACATTGCTCCCTAAACATGAGTTGAACAAAGACAACAGCAATAGACATGTGAACATGGATGGGGGAAAGCTCATGTTGTCTCAAGCCTACACACAGCAGTACAGTGAACATAGGAATGATCTAAGTGGGAGAATCATCTTTCCCATGGAAGAACACATCAACTGGCTATCTAATACCATATTGTCATCTCTGAAAAACATATATAAAAGTAACATTACACAGGCTGATCAGGTTTTATTTATGTATTCAAGACTTTGCATATAGTAAACATACACACACATTGCTATTAGTTAAATCACTGCTATGGAAACTTATTTTTTATTTTGTTTTGTTTACTTTCCACAACTAAAATGAGCCCAGATACATGCTATATGGGCAATTTAGTGATGCGGATCTCAGATTTCCCCACCCGTTGGGATAATCTGAGGAGGCCCACTAACACAGCAAATAAATGAAATGCCTTCTACAAAAGAGCCAGACACTGTTACTTGTACAGTCCCCATCCCTGGAGGGGTTCAATCTTGAGCCACTAAAGACTTGTGCTGGTGGAAGATTTATGAGTCTGTATACATTAATTTCCAGTGAAAATCCATGGTCATTTTACCTACGAGGAAAGGGCTTACTTAATCTTCTTAAACAGAAACTCCTGGGCATATACCCAGAGGATTCCCCTGCATACAACAAAGACACATGCTCCACTATGTTTATAGCAGCCTTGTTTATAATAGCCAGAAATTGGAAGGAGCCCAAATATCCCTCAAAGGAGGAATGGATACAGAAAATGTGGTATATTTATACAATGGAGTACTACTCAGCAATTAAAAATAATGAATTCATGCAATTTGTAGGTAAATGGTTAGATCTGGAAACTATCATCCTAAGTGAGCTAACCCAATCACAAAAGAATACACACGAAATGCAATCACTGATAAGTGGATATTAATGAGCCCAGAAGCCCTAAATACTCAAGGCACAATTAGCAAGTCAAATGACTCTCAAGAAGAAAAAAAGGAGAGGACCCTGGGCCTGTGAAGATTGGATCCAGTATTGTAGACCCAGAACAGAGAAATCGTGGGGGGGGGGAAAAAGAGTGGGGAATAGCATGGGGGGGAGAGGAATTATGGGACATATGGTGGGGGGTACCTGGGAAAGGGGAAAGCCTTTGGAATGTAAACAAAGAATATAGAAAATAAAATAAAAAAAAAACTTTTCTTTTAATCAGTTAACCCAGGCTTCATCCAATACATTTGTTTCACTTGTGGTCCCTCTAATAATAGTGAATCAAAACAACAACAGCAACTCTTCTATGTGTATCATTGTTTAAACTATACATACTATCTACTTTACAACTACAAGCTAAAGAAAACACAAACAGATCAAATGTTTGCTAAGGAAGCATGATAAAAATTTATGCAATATGCTTGGCCATTAAATGGTCTTAATTAAGACTTTAATGATGTCACCACATAGCTACAGCAAGTCTCTGCCTGATTCTATACCCACAGACCATGAATAATGTACTGGTAGCATTCCTCATTTTTAGAAACCCTAATCACCTGGCCACTTGGGTGGGATTTTTGCACTCCTTAAGTCATTAATTTATCCTGACTATAAAGAAATAATAGCTGGTAGCCTTTCATATAGATGTTTGCTTTTAAAAATTAGTCATCCATTTTCCATTTTTTCATAGGATGCCTGAAGGGTGAAGTCTAGTTCACTTACTTGTGTGGAGACAGGGGTGAGGACCTACACAGACACAGGGGATCCAGAGTCAAACAGAACAAGAGGCATTAAATTAATCATCTAACTGAAGTTATAACTTAGGAAAGAAAGAGCTTGGATCTGAAGTTGCTCTCAAAGTAAGAAGTCTAGGCTAGCAGAGACAGAGGAAAACAATCCCACATGGCAGAAGTGAGGGGCCTGGATTTGAGGCTGAGCTGAGCTGTAGCCCATTTTTCCTAAGTGGTGGTGAAACTGAGTATTGTGGTTTTGTTTCTGAAAGAAAAAATCATCGCTTCACCATTTAGTTTTCTATCTAAAATTGTTCTGTGTTTCTCATTGAACAATAATCTAGAAAGTGAACCATGGTCCGCATGGGGTAGGAGATATGGCTTAACAGGCTCCCTGTTCTCATAGCATTGGCGTTTCTGTGGTCAAACATTCTATGCCAATCTGATCCATTATGAATGAGCCATCGGTATAACAAAGTTTTATCCTCCTGGGTCAGCAGAAACAATTATGGTCCTGTAACACCAATGATTATCTAAGGATGGACTGTAGAGCCACCTACTATGAGGCTGAATCATATAGTGACTAGAAATACAACATCATGGGACAATTGTTTGGAAGAAACTGAAGCAAGAAAGACACTTTGGGGATGGTTCAGTGAGAACTGATGATGAGCCTTAGCACCAGGAAAAGAAACTGGGCTCCCTAATTACCTTCATAATTTAGCCAGGAAAAAAATAACACCCTAATTTGAGAGTCAACTGTTTATTAACACAAACAATAACAAGAAAAGAATGCTACATGTGAGGACAGCAGCCCCTCAGCAGGGTATAAAAGGGGATGTGGGCAGGGAGACTCCCACTTCCAAACCTTCCAACCCACCTTCTTGTAAACCCACCCAGAACCTCCACCTCCAACACCATGGTCAGCTCCTGTTGTGGCTCTATCTGCTCTGAGGAGGGCTGTGGCCAAGGCTGCTGCCAGCCCAGCTGCTGCCAGACCACCTGCTGCAGGCCCACCTGCTGTGTGTCCAGCTGCTGCAGGCCCAGTTGCTGCCAGACCAGCTGCTGCAGGCCCAGCTGCTGTGTGTCCAGCTGCTGCAGACCCCAGTGCTGCCAGTCTGTGTGCTGCCAGCCCACTTGCTGCCGCCCCAGCTGCTGTCGCCCCAGCTGCTGCATTTCTAGCTGCTGCAGGCCTTCCTGCTGCCGCCCCAGCTGCTGTGTTTCCAGCTGCTGCAGGCCCTCTTGCTGCATCTCCAGCTGCTGCCGCCCCTGCTGTGGCAGTTCTAGCTGCTGTGGATCCAGCTGCTGCCGTCCCACCTGTTGCATTTCTAGCTGCTGCAGGCCTTCCTGCTGCCGCCCCAGCTGCTGTGTTTCCAGCTGCTGCAGGCCCCAGTGCTGCATCTCCAGCTGCTGCCGCCCCATCTGTTGCCAGACCACCTGCTGCAGGCCCACCTGTTGCCGCCCAGCATGCTCTAGTTGTTCTTGCTGCTGAGCACTGTCACCCACGTCTCCTGTTCTTCATCACCCACCATTCCTAATGTAGACCATGTGTGAGCTGAACCCCAAGATGCCAATCAAAGGCTCTATTACAACTCATAATGTTTTTGGCATCCAAATATACTGTCCCTACTCCTGTTTGTTTATTAACTGTCTCTAAAACACCACAGGCTTAAATTTTCTCCTAAATCTGTAAAGTTTGACCTTATCTCCATGAACAAATTTGTTCCTTACCATATTTCTAAAAAGGAATATTATCTTATGTATTAAATAAATCTGAACTTTTCAGGCACAAAAATATATGTCATGTCTCATTATTTGTCCTCTCAGATTATTTTTCTTCTCTATCAAGTTCTGAAGCTGATTTCTAAGTGCAAAGACAGTATATGAACTCAGGTGTGGCCACACTGCCACTGTGGCATACCTCCTCCTATACATGGTCCTCTGTGTTGAGAACTTTGTTTGAAGAGGCAGCAGTAGGGAGGAGATGGAAGACCCTTGGCACTGAGTTCTCCCAGTGACGGGGTGAGCACAAGCCCTTACTCACTCAGTCAAGTGACCAGGCATCCCACAGCCTTCCCTGGGTCTTCAGTGCCATGAAGCCCAGATGCTACTGGAGGTGTTCTGCTCACACCAGTCCTGTTGACATATGTCACTCCCTAAGTTCACCTCAATGCTTCCTGAGGTCTCTCTCCTGATAAGCTAGTTGTCTCAACTCCCTGTATAGAGGCAGGTCCCCAAGGACAAGCAGCCTAACACCTGTGTTCCCAAGCCCAGTGCCCTTCTCTCCCACGGAAGTCTAATATAATATAGAGAGTGCCATGGGGTCAGCATCAAGTCTTGATTTTTGCTTCACTGAACTGTCAATCTCCTGAACATATTGCCTATTTATTGATTACATTATTTTTTAACTCTTTAATATTTGAGTTTTAATATATATTCTGGATATTGATTTTTCCGGGCAATGAATATGTGCCAACCAATTTTGTTTTTTCCAGACTATCTCTGAATTCCGCAATTTACTTTTTGATGAGACCCTTCACTTAGAAATCTTGTTTTTATATTTTTTTCTGTTGTGGTTTCTACTTTTCAACTTTTGAGTTAAACGTTTTATCCATTTTGAGTGAATATTTTTATGAGGGAAGGGCAAGGATTTATTTCAGTAGACTACATGTGAATTTCCTGTTTTCCTAGCACAAGTTGCAAAAGGGACCCTCCTGGAGGGCCTGCTGGGACAGGGTCAGGTACTGCTGTGGGACAGAGCATTGGAGGGAGGCCAAAAGCTAAAGACTTCTGACCTTTAACTCTCTTTTATGTTGGGGTTCCCAAAAGTTGATGGCTTCTGGAAATTTCACTCTTTCTTGCTATTCTAGAACCAAAGGATGATGACTTCTGGCATTTAACTCCTGCTGACAGCAGCAGGGGATTAATGAAAGTGTCTTTTCTCTTTGAGTCAGTGACCTCTTTCTGGCTGGGCAAGATGCTCAGAGTGTATTAACTGTTAGTAATACAGAGAGAAAAGAAAAAAAGTCAGGCACATACACGCACATGCAAATGTTCACACACACACACACACACACACACACACACGCACACACACACACATATGGATGAAGCAGAAAAAGGTTATACATCCACTTTACTGTTGCTCTTAGTTTTTATATTTTCTCAGGATAATTGATTGCATGGTTTTTAAAGTATTTTTACATTCAATATTTTCATAGTAAGTGTAAGCCAATATTTTGTGTCATAAATCAATAAGGTTTAAGGAGTTACAGCAGAATTGTTTACATGTCTTTACATTAAGACTAGTAGCTGACTAAACATTCATTATCTGTTTTCTGGCTTCATAAGTTCATTATAAGTTTAAAGTAATGATTTTTTATGTCATAAGTTAGCAGTTTGTCAAGAGACAAATCATCTGCCTTGTGCCATAGTATTTTGAAATCTTGTATAGATAAACTAATCCACCATTTATTTTCTATTTTTTCACTTACAATAAATTTCCCATTCCCACTTTAAGACCTTTAGTTATCAGATAATGGCCTAATTCCTAATCTAGAAGGAATGTTTTCCTAGATTTATTCTAAGCCTGATTTCTTTTCCTAGTCCAATTAGCCAATGACACATGAAGTTTTACAGGGCTCTTTGCAGCTTTTATTCTACAAGGGGTTTGAAATTACTTGTATCAATTTAGGAGTTCTAAGAAATTATTATCAGGAATTATGAAATCATAAATTTGTCTACACAGCATTACTACTACATGAAAGTACATCTGCATAATGATCCTGCAATAGATCTGTTCAACACAGTATGTAAATACCCAGAAAATCATTAAGCTAGTGGCGGAAAAGGCATATCAGGAGCAAGAAGTAATCCTGTGATGAAGTCTCTGTGGACTTTACCTCTACAGCACACCCATCTCAGCCATGCAAAACAGTGAGCTTTCTCCAGAAAACTCACTTGTTTGCCAAAGCCTTTCCTAGATAGCTTCTGACACCCCCACCCAAATCTGTTAATAGCAACCTTATTAAAATTCAGAAGGTGTGGGTTATTTCTGGATCTGCTATCACATTTCATAGATCTACATACTCATCGCTTATGTTGTACTCTTCTGTTACTGTTACCACTCCTCTAGAGGACGATTAGAGGTTATGTATGATGCTTCCTACAACCAATTCAATAAGAAAGAAAACAGTAAATCAATTCCAGAAATAAAAGGCCCAAATGTTCCCTTCAAATAAATTACCAAATCCCACCTAATTTTATGGATTTCCATAAAATTAAATGTTCCTTGGGTGTTTGTAAAGCTATCCTAAAATTTAAGAGAGAAGAAAGGAACACACACACACATACACACACACACACACACACACACACACACACACACACAGAGAGAGAGAGAGAGAGAGAGAGAGAGAGAGAGAGAGAGAGAGAGAGAACAAATTATTAGGAATAGACAAAGCAGTTTTGAGTGTAACGATATTTTGTTTTGTGTTTGTTTTCTATTCTGCTGTTAGCATTTTTAAAACTATGTTCATCTCTTGGGGACGGGGAATGGCTACAAATGCTGTGTTTAAGGAAGTTTGTATCTAAGCTATCAGGGAAGGAATACTGAAAGCAAACAAATCAATGTCTTGAGCTACAGGATATTGTATGTAAGTGTTCAAATTTTAACAGACAAACTCTTAGGAAATCAGATTAACAGTACAGAACTTAAATTTTTAAAGAGTATTAAGTTGCTAAAAGCAAAACTAGAAGGTGGAATTTTGTTTTAATTGAAAATAGATATTTTCATACAATATATTCTGATTATAATTTTCCCTCCCCCAACTCCTTTCAAATCCTCCCAACTTTCTACCTACCCAAATTCATACCCTTTCTTTCTCTCTCTTATTAAAATACAAGCAGGAATCTAGCAAATTAATACAAAAAAGATAAAATTAAAAATTTGGAATAGGATGGTACCAAAAAAGAAGAAAAATATCCATAGAAAAAGCACAAGAAACACACACACACACACACACACACACACACACACACACACACACACCATAAAAACAGAAGCAAAGTATACATGCAAAGACTTGTAAAGGAAAAAATAAAGAAAGAAATAAAAATGAAAATACTGCCTACCCAAAGTATTTAGAAAAGGAACCTTCAAAAATGCCATAGAATTAGTTTTGTGTTTGTTATCTACTGCTAGGTACAGGGCATGCCTTTAGGAGTGGTTTGTATACTCGGTGAACCCCATATAAATTATATGACCCTGTAATTCTCACCTAGGAAACTGAGCTTTGTATAAAAGAGAGATAGCCCAAATACCAGTCACCTAATTTGTATATCTAGCTCTGTTGCTAGTTATTAATTTTATTTTATACCAGGTGGATTTTTAGCAAAAAGTTATATAATTCTATTTCTTGTGTTTAGTGGTTTATTCTTTTAAAAGAAACCCAGTCATCAGGCTGCATGTTGACCCATTCTCATTAGTGTGGGTCTGTCCTGGTGGCTGTGAGATCTTCCTATGTTCATGAAGAGACTCAGCATTATTTTGTTGTACTCAAAATAACTGTGGAATATCACAAGTGGCACAAATGTAGGTGAAGTGGGCAGTTTGCTGGGTACTTTCTCCCCATTCATTAATTAATTTACTTTTCATTCCAATTGCAGCCCCCTCCTCTCAGACCTCGCTTGACTCAGCCTCCTTCCCTTCTCTAGGAAGGAGGAGGCCTCCCTGGGTACCACCCTACTCTGGTGTTCATCCAGAAACTGTAGGACTAGGCATATCCTCTCCCACCAAGGCCAGACAGGAGAGTCCAGTTAGGGTAACAGGATCCACAGGTAGGCAACAGAGTCAGGGACACAGTCCCAGCTCCAGTTGTTAGGGGATCTGCATGAAGACCAAGCTGTACATTTGCTACATACATGCAGGGCGCCTAGGTCCAGCCCATGTGTGCCCTTAGTTTTGGTGGTTCAATCTCTGGGATCTCCCAAGGATCCAGGTTAGTTTACTCTGTTCTTCTTCTGGAGTCCCTATCCCCTCTGCATCCCTCAGTCCTTCCCCAAACTCAAAATGGCCAACCAATGACTGGTCTAACTTCATCCCATGGGCAAGAACCAATCCTGACACTATTAATGATACTCTGTTGTACTTGAAGATAGGAGCTTAACATAACTGTCCTCTCAGGGGGACCACCCAGCAACTGACTGAAAGAGATGCAGAGATCCACAGCCAAGTGGTAGAGAGAGCTAGAGGAGTCTAATAGCAGATTTTCAAGTCTAAGGGTTCACTGGGACCACTTGTGGACTTCTAAAAACTGCTGATATTCAGACTAGTTAAAAGTATTTGACAGTTTGTAATACTCTGCAGATGTCTCCTATGAGATCTATATCTATATCTATATCTATATCCATATCTATATCTATATCTAATCTATATCTATATCTATATCTATATCATCTATATCTATATCTATATCTATAACTATATCTATAACTATATATATATCTGTATCTATATATCTCTATCTTTCTGTCTATCTATCTATCTATCTATCTATCTATCTATCTATCTATAAATTCAATTTCTCCCAAGTAGATCATTCCCATGTTCCCTGTACTGCTTTGTGTAGCATTGAGACATCATGAGCTTTCCCCATCCATGTTTGCATATCTATTGGTATTGCTGTTGTTCAACTTATGTTTAGCCATGCTGGTGAGACTCTATGAGTGGAGCTTCTGACATTGCTAGGAGTCACAATCTCATAGTAAATGCCCTGATACCCTGGCTGTAACACTGTTTCCACTCTCTCTTCAACAATGATCCCCCAGACTTAGGCACAGAAGTTATGTTCTACATTTAACAGCTGGGACTGGGTTCTATAACTCCAGTAGTAACCAAGAAATCTTCCTATACATGGTTATGTGGAAGCAGAGGTGTCCTTGTTATTGTGGCAATCCAGATGAAACTCTCATCCAAGACATATACTTATTTAAATCCTTGATCTTTTCAAGTTATACAGAATATGAGAATATGAGAAAAAGCCTGTAGACAAAGTGTTGGATGAGCAAATTAATGTCATAAAAACATTGCAAAGGTCCTGACCATTATATGGTCCTAACCATTAAGTTTTTTAACATAATGGTGTTCTCACACTGTTACTCCCTATATGTCTGTTTCTAGATCAACAGAGGTGAGCAGAGGGACCAAAGCATTGCTCATTTTTGAAACATAATTCATCTAGCTAGTTGGATGGTTGCTCATGACCTTTAAGCATTTACTATGCTCTGTACTAGAGATATAAATATTTTATTTTCATATGTGGTATGTGCATACATATATCATGCATATTTCACTTATGTGAGTATTATGATATATAATCACAAAACTGACACATGTGTGTATATGTATATACATATGTATATATATATATACATATACATACATACACACACACAAAATGAAATTAAGAAATGAGTCTAATCCACCATTTGAAACATGAAACTGGAGAGTCTCAAGCTCAGAAACCCAGAGGAAGTTTAAATTAGCAGAAGTGATAGTGCTACATGGTTATCAGATGTTAAAAAGTAAATCTTGGAAAAATCAGCCTATGGTTGTATTGCTAACCCAGAAGGAAAAAATTGAGGAAATATCTCATAGGCTGCAGTTGAGAAACCTGAACTTTGTGAGATACTTGAGGTCTGTGACCCACAGGAAAGACAGGTCCCATAAATGACAACAAAGGTTTTCTGACAAAAGGAGGGTTGTGGATAAACATCAACATTTCCCCATTCAGTTTCCCACTTGGAGACTGTCACAGAAAATGTCAGAGTCAGAGGAGGAAGACCTTTCTTTGTTCATGTCTATGGTCTTGGTGTTCAAATCCTTAATAACTGCTTGACCCACTGTGGATGAGTTGTTGAAATGATGAGTCTTTATCCTCCAACACCACTAGAAACAATTTTGGGTACTTAGTAATCATTATTATCTAAGGGCAGACAGTTGAGCCACCCACCATGAGGCTGAATCATATAGTGACTAGACGCACAGGGTCATGTGACCGGAGAAATTAAGGCAAGAAAGACACTTAAGAGATGGTTCATCGAGAGCTGATGGTGACTCTTAACACAGGAAAAGAAACTGTTTTCCATCTACCTTGATAATTTAGCCAGAAAATGCAACTTGCCTAATTTGATAACCACATGTTTATTAACACAAACAATAACAAGGGAAGAATGCTGCATGTGAGGACAGCAGCCCCTCAGCAGGGTATAAAAGGGGATGTGGGCAGGGAGACTCCCACTTCCAAACCTTCCAACCCACCTTCTTATAAACCCACCAAGAACCTCCACCTCCGACACCATGGTCAGCTCCTGTTGTGGCTCTGTCTGCTCTGAGGAGGGCTGTGGCCAAGGCTGCTGCCAGCCCAGCTGCTGCCAGACCACCTGCTGCAGGCCCAGTTGCTGTGTGTCCAGCTGCTGCAGGCCCAGCTGCTGTGTGTCCAGCTGCTGCAGACCCAGCTGCTGTGTGTCCAGCTGCTGCAGGCCCAGCTGCTGTGTGTCCAGCTGCTGCAGACCCCAGTGCTGCCAGTCTGTGTGCTGCCAGCCCACTTGCTGCCGCCCCAGCTGCTGTCGCCCCAGCTGCTGCATTTCTAGCTGCTGCAGGCCTTCCTGCTGCCGCCCCAGCTGCTGTGTGTCTAGCTGCTGCAGGCCCTCTTGCTGCATCTCCAGCTGCTGCCGCCCCTGCTGTGGCAGTTCTAGCTGCTGTGGATCCAGCTGCTGCCGTCCCACCTGTTGCATTTCTAGTTGCTGCAGGCCTTCCTGCTGCCGCCCCAGCTGCTGTGTTTCCAGTTGCTGCAGGCCCCAGTGCTGCATCTCCAGCTGCTGCCGCCCCACCTGCTGCATTTCTAGCTGCTGCCGCCCCATCTGTTGCCAGACCACCTGCTGCAGACCCACTTGCTGCCGCCCAGCATGCTCTAGTTGTTCTTGCTGCTGAGCACTGTCACCCACAGTCTCCTGTCCTTCATCACCCTCCACTTGTGATGTAGACCATGTGTGAGCTGAAGATTTTAATGTTCCAAGTGATAATGATTCCGGCCTCCAAATCTCCTTATTGCCACCAGCCTTCTTAGTATCTGTTTACAACATGCAAAAAGTTTGTGTCTTCTCTGACATTTGAAAACTCTCACTTTATCCCAATAGAATACTTTGTTGTCTGACATACTTTTAAAAATGGAGATTTTTCTTATGTGTTAAATAAATATAAAATAGCAGTTATGCAAATATAAAGAGACCATGTTTCCTTGTTCTGATTGTCCCCATCTCTGAACTTCTACTTATCCCATCTATAAGTAATGAATGAATTACAGCAGGTAATTTCTAGTATTGCCAAGTTGTACTCTGTTTCCTCTCTATCTTCCCAGTCTGGGAAGATGATGTCATAGACCCCACACTTATAAACCCCATTCCTGATGACTTTCTCTGACAAGAGGGCTGGTTTAAAAAGGAGAGTCAAAGTCTCTAGACAGAGCACTCGAGCAGGGAGAGGGTGGGTGAGTACATGTTCTTTCTCTCTTCCCCTTGAATGCACATGTGTCCTCCCAGTGTCCCAGAGGTCTTGAGGAGCATGGGCCACTGGTGCCTCCTGGGGTGTCCTGCTTACTTAATCTCTCTCTACTGGCTTCCTTCCTCCCTGTCTTCAATGACTTCTCTAATTCCCTATGTCATGTTCTTGGACTATTTCTCACATGAGTAACTTCATAACCTTCAGCATTGTGTCATCTAATGAGAACATGCATTCCAAGACCCTCCTGCTAATCGCCGTATTGCTGCCATTCCACACAATGTGGAGAGCCCATGTGTTCTAGTTTGGTTTCAGTTTCTGTGATAAATACCATATCCCAAATCAACTGGGGAGGAAAGAATTTATTTCCGCTTACAGTTCAGAGTCCATCACAGAAGGAAGCTGAGACAGGAACCTAGAAACAAGAACTAACAGAGTCCTCAGAAGAATTCTACCCCACTGGCTTGCTTTGTTTTCTTACGTAACATTGAGCCACCTTTACAGGTGCAGCACCACCCATTTCCACATAACTACTCATTAATCAAGAAAATGCTTCACAAACGTGTCCATAAGCTAATCCGATGGAGGCAAGTCCCCAGTTGAGGTTCCCTCTAGTTTGTGTCAAGTGGATAAAAGTTAACCAGTACGATATGGTTTAAAGTCAGCTTTGGATTTGCTGACTAGTGAAATGGTACATGTTGGACATATGCTCTTGTGTCTGCCTTTCATTTTATTTTGCACTATTTTTGGTTATACTAGCTGTCTTTAAGATATTTTTACTTTTAGTTCTCAGTAAGGACATTACTGTACAGTCCTACTACAAATATACTTTGGTGCCTGTCTTAGGGGTTTACTGCTGAAAACAACACCATGAATAAAGCAAGTCTTATAAAAGACAATACTTACTTGGGGCTGGCTTACAGGTTCAGAGGTTCAGTCTATCATCATCAAGGTGGGAACATGGCAGCATCCAGGCAGGCATGGTGCAGGAGAAGCTGAGAGTTCCACACCTTCATCTGAAGGCTACTAGCAGAACACTCATTTCCAGGCAACTAGAACTAGGGTATTAAAGCCCACACCCACAATGACACACTTACTCCAAGGCCACACCTCCTAATAGTGCCATTTCCTGGCCCAAGCATATATAAGCCATCACATTCCACTCCTTGGCTCCCATAGGCTTGTTCAAACATATGCGTCTATGGGGGCCATACCTAAACATAACATAATGCCAAATACATTTAGTCCAGCTTCCAGAGTCCCCATAGTCTATAGCAGTCTCAACAATGTTTAAAGTCCAAAGTTCAAGGTCTCTTTTGAGATTCATTCAATCACTTAACTGTAATCCCCAAAGCAAGGCAGGAAACCAGCTGGGCAAATTCCAAACTCTACATCTTCATGTCTGATCTCAAAGTTGTCTTGAGATCTCCAACTCCTTATCTTTGTGGACTGCAACAAACTTCCTTCCCCTGGGCTGTTTCTACTCCCTGTTTGCAGCTTTTCTCAGCAGATAGCCCACAACTCTGGCATCTCAAACATCTTGGGGTCTCCAAGGCAACTTCTATGTGACAGCTTCTTGTTTCAATATCTGGAATCCACACATGATGTGTACTTTTCTAGCTCTGCTCTCTGTAGCACTCTAGGCTCATGTTGGTCCCTTCCACTGTTGCTGCTGTTCTTGGTGATCATCCCATGGTACTAGCATCTCCAATACACTGGGGTCTTCCATTGTAACTAGGCTTCACCAATAGCCTCTCATAGGCTTTCTTCATAGTGCCAAAATTAAAATCCTTTTGCATGACTCCTTCAGGCCTGGGCAGTCAACTGCAACAGAGGCTACACCTTTACCAATGGCCTTCCATGGCTTCTCACAGTCCCAAGCATTAGCTGCTCTTTATGACCCCTTCATGCCTTCAAAACCAGTGCCACCTGAGTGACTCTTACACACCAACAAGTAAAGTTGCAGCATAAGGTACAACCTGGGCTATCTCTAGAACACAGCTTCTTTGTGCTCTCAGAAAACACTTCTCAGAAGATTTCACTCCAGTGATGCTGGTCTTTTCTTAATCACCACTAATTTCTTAGTTCCAGCTAACCAGCATCAATTGTCCCCGTAGTCCCTTCTATTCTGGACTCTAACACTAGAGCCAGTGGCCAAAGCTGCCAAGTTCTGGATTCCACTGCTTTCCAAATCCAAAGTCCCAAAATCCACATTCTTCCAAACCAAAATATAGTCAGGCCTATCTATCACAGCAATACTCCAGTCCTTGGTATTAATTCTGTCTTAGTGTTTTACTGCTGTGAACAGACAGCATGACCAAGGCAAGTCTTATAAAGGACAACATTTAATTGGGGCTGGCTTACAGGTTCAAAGGTTCAGTCCATTATCATCAAGGTGGAAGCATAGCAACATCCAGTCAGGCATGGTGCAGGAGGAGCTGAGAGTTCTATATCTTCATCTGAAGGCTGCCAGCAGGATACTCACCTCGGAGCCACTAGGACTAGGGTATTAAAGCCCACACCCACAGTGACACAGCTACTCCAACAAGGCCACACCTGCTAATAGTGCCATTCCCTGGCCCAAGCATATATAAACCATCACAGTGTCACATGTTCATACATGAAGAAAAATTGTTTTGAGTTATTTTTTGTGCTTACCACATCTGTCCCCACATGGCCCTCTCTAATAATCCCCTTTCTCTTTCCTATTTTCAAATTGTATATATTTTAATTTCAAATATTTTTCTTTTTTTGTGTGTGGCGTGTGTGTGTGTGTGTGAGAGAGAGAGAGAGAGAGAGAGAGACAGAGACAGAGACAGAGACAGAGACAGAGAGACAGAGAGAGACAGAGAGACAAAAAATCTGATACTTGAATTTTTGAATATGGTTACTTTTGCTTAACACAATAAGCTCTAATTCCATCCATTTTCCTTCATAGTTATATTCTTAATAGCTGGTTAATCCTCCACTGTGTACACATATTGCACTGCATGTTTCCATTTGTACATAGGTAGACATCTACCAATTCCACAGTCAAGTTGTTAACAGTGCTACAAAAGCCAGCAGCAGTCAGGTACCTATTTGTTATAATACCATTTATTCCTTTAGGCACAAACCCAAAAGTAGTATGGCTAGATTCTCTGGCAGTGTTAGAAGAAACCCAACATTTATTTTTCTAGTGGCTGCAAAATTTCAGTTTCTTATGAACAATATAAAAGGGTTTCTACCCACCACCTCATGAACATGTGTTATTTTCTTTTTCTACATTTGTCAGAATGGCCTCTCAATAGAGTTTCCACTTGGTTTGTTGTAATTGTTGAAGATGTTTGATACTTCTACATGTTACTATTGACCATTTGTACTTTTTTCTTTTGAAAAATCTTTGACCCTATCATTTGCTCATCTATTAATTGTATTGCTCGTTCTTTTGGGTATTTTTTAGGTTTTTATAAATTATTATTAATAGTAAAAAGCAGAAAAGAGAGAATTATTCAACATGGCCACATTGGGAAGAGGGAAAAAGAGAACCAGTGCCCTCTAATGCTCAAGTTTGCCTTTTGGTTCCTAACATGAGTGTAAGGGTTAAATAGAAAACAGGAGATATGCATAACTAAGCAGCTGCACAATGTGTGGTCCCCTGCCCACCATGTCTCCACTCCCACTCTTTTCCAAAAGGTTGGAGTTTCCTGTAAAGTCATCCGTTCAGTTGTATAATCTTTCTCTAAGAAACAAGTTCCTTTTCACAGGAGAGAGAGGGTGAGGGGTAGGGAAGGGGAGGAAAGAAGAGAGAGAGGAGAGAGAGACAGAGAGAGAGAGAGAGAGACAGAGAGAGACAGAGACAAAGACAGAGAGACAGAGAGAAGCATCTGTGAGCTCAGGCTCTTATTCCTTTCCCTTTGAATCATGTACCAAAAACTGTGTGTGGTTTGGACCATGGCTGCCCTCCGTTGTCCTGTCCTGTGTTTCACTATCTCTGATAGATTAATGGATCATTTTCTTAGTTCACTTCAAACCTTTTGAGGATCATCAATCACTTGGTATTTTTATGTCAAATCTCAATACTGTGGTTCCTCCTGAGGCTCAGAATCCGTGGCTTCATGTTCCACACCTCTTCATGGCAGTCAACACATGTCCCATAACATATTGAGGTTGCCATGGTCCACTGCCATGTTTGATTTCACTGTCCACGAGCATGGTGAAGTGTCACCATCTATGAATGTGTCTTCTATTTGTGCACCATGGTGCTTCAGCTTCTTGTCTTCCACGCTTTGTAGTTTTAGCTTTGAAGTAATGGTAACATTTGATATTAATGTTACATAATAATTCTTTTCACCATTACATTATCAAGTAGATATGGAAACTGTTTTGCATTTATCCATTTATTTTAAACACTTGTCCCTCTTGTCATCCAAACCAAGTTATGTATGTTGAAAAAAACTACTATTATTACCATATACTTTAACAGTATCTATAGAACCTGCTTCACACCTGTATCCAAGACCTCCAAATCCACAGAACCTGGATTTACATAAAAATTTACACAGAAGATTTACATAAAAAGAGCACATGTGTTCCCTGATCATGGAGAGAGCAGCTCAGAGCCTTCACTCATCATTGAACTTTAGTGTTAAGTGCAGTCTACTTATGGGAGAGGAACACATCAACGTTTGGTATAGTGTGTGTAGAACTCACAACCAATGATCCCTCTGCCTCCCATTTTTATCTTCCTAATGGATACATGCATGTATATGAACACATTTGAATGAAGATACCTAGTTAGTGTAAAAGTTAAGGAAGTATCTGTTATAGAGAGTCAAATACATTTTGAGACACAATTAAGGGTCCTGTGAACATAACTCAGGTCCTCTAGACTACCAGAAAAAACTTTTAAAGAGCTTAGCCATCTACCCAGCCCAAAAGCATGCCCATTGTCAAGTGCCCTTCAACAAGGGCTTCAAGAAATGATGACATAATACTACAGTTATCACCTAGGTTTGGTTGCAGAGTATGAGGTATTGTATCAGAACCTATGGCCAGAACTCCACTTCCACATATATTGTCTGTAAACAAGATTTTTTTTATGAGAGTTACACTCACAGGATTCCAAAAATCCAGATCAAATATTTTACAGCTTCTGTCCAATGATACTATTTAACAGACTTCAAAGCTAAAAGGACAGATTGATTCCAAATCCAATCTCGATTTGTGGGAAATACGTATCTGATTAATGTTTTTCACTAATGGATATGTCTTATGGGAATCAGTTTGTCTCCTGTTTGAAGATACTCTAGGTCACAGAGAATGACCTAGTTTCTCTGGACTGTACTTTTCAATACAGTAGAAGTTGAGCAGTGCCTTGATTCTTTCTCAGATTTATGTGACATCCTGTACAGCCAATGAAAAGTACATTAAACACCAGAGCCTGTTGATTATAATATCTGATTAAAATAATGCCCACAGAATCATGGTTCAATATCATTTCCTTGGCAATCTAAAATTTGACATCCTATGGAAATGCATTGTGAACTAGAGAAAATGTAGCAAAGCCTCAAGGAAACTCAGTTTACAAAGCTGTAGGTTCTATATACTGAAGGCACACACCTTCAGCCACTTCTTCAAGGGTCTGAAGGATTTATTTGAAATTCATTTTTCCATCTCTCAATCTGAAGAGTGAAAATTTATACTGACCCAGATTGGAAAACTTCCAAATGATGCCCTGTGGAAATCCATGGTAGTCTATCATGATGCTTCGCTTAGGTTGAGAAGGTCAATAATTAAAAGATATTGTGTGTTTTCTTTATACTATAGTCCTGTCATTACAATTATGAAGCAGAGCTGTGTTGAACACAATTTGGATTAAGAGCAGGCATCCAGGTCAGGACAAGACATTAAGACCTCTGAGTCCCCACGCCAATGGCCTTTCACAATCATACACTCTGTTCCCACCTGACCATTACATGTGAGCCACCAGACTAATTAGACCTGAGACTCCAGAAGGGATGCAAGTTATGACCCAAGACCAATCTTATAACACAGGCTATGAGCCCAGAAAATATCAGGAGACTGCTTACTTGGAAACAAATGACACAGAAAAGCACTTACCATAAACCTCAGCTGACAATGACACTGATTCTGCACCCATCATGAGTAGCAACCCATGATTTGCATTCACCTTGATACTAACTCTGGAGTAGAACCTGGCCTCTTTTGAGAGTTTATTTACTCACAATCTACCAGGAGGAAGGAGTGCTGCACGTGAGGACAGTGGACCCTCAGTAGAGTATAAAAGCACACCTGGGAAGGGAAATTTCCAAAGCATACAAGCCACCTTCTTACAAACCAGATCCACCCTCCAGCCTCTGACACCATGCAGTGTTGTTGTGGCCCATGCTGCTGCCAGCCATGCTGCTGCCAGACCACCTGCTGCAGGACCACCTGCTGCCGCCCCTGCTGCTGCCAGGCCTGCTGCTGTGGGTCCAACTGCTGCCAGTCTGGCTGCTGCTAGACCACCTGCTGCAACAACAGCTGCCATTAACACACCTGTTACTGCCAACCTGCTCTCATAGGTCTTGGTCTGGAGCATGCTCACATACTCTTGTCCCCTAGAACATCAAACAGACCATATATATATATATATATATATATATATATATATATATATATATATGCTTTACCACACCTTGCTTCACTTATCTGAAAATTTCACATTCCCCACCCTTTCTCTATACTCAGGAAACACTCCTTTGGGAACTATAAATCCTTGGGATTTTTGCCATGTCTTGAAAACTTGGGATTTCCCTCTATATAAATAAATGTGATCTTGGTACCAACACCTAACTACAAGTTTCATGAATCTTCATTTCTCCTATATGTCAATACTAGGTCTTTTATTTGAGAAACAGTTTCATCTTTTCTGAACTAGGAAAAGAACTGCAGCAGCCTTTTACACAATGCCAATTCTTTTTGTTTGATAGTACAGACATATTTAAATAAACAGGTAGATGTATATGAGCAACTTGATATCCAGAGGTAGAATCATGTGGGAAGAATTTGGAGTCAGAACATTTTGGAGAGGTGTACAAGTAGGGCAGGCTTTAGTGTTTCAGAGGCCTAGGAGTTTCTCAGTTGTCTCTCTCACCTCAATCTGGCAGCTCCAGATGTTTGGCCTTAACTCTTGCAGCAGATCCATGATCAGCTGCCTGCATCAGTGCCACTGACTTGAGGTAAAAGCCATTCAGTCACCCCAAAGTGAAGGTCATATAAAAGACACTCTATTTTTAAGTGCTTTGGTTATGAGGCCTCTAATCAGGAATTGTATAGTGGTTGATTTCCCAGATATATCTCCTGTGTTCTTCTTGAAGCCATGGGTGACGTGAGGTCCAGGAACACAATCCTCCTCAATGCCATTCCTGGATCATAGAGAAAGACTTCATGGTACAGATGCAAATACTAGGAAGTGAAACTCAAGCTCAGAGAGGGAAGAAGCATCACCCACTCTGCTTCCATCTACTTGAATGCAATCGAGTCCTCATATACTTTCCTCAATGTTGTGAGTAGCTCTGAGTATTCCTGAGCCCAGGGATGTTCTGTTTGTCATTTATGTCTCCTGTGGTGAACCTTCTTGCTCTCAAGACCTTATTTATCTCTCTGCAACACTTTCAAGGTTCTTTTCCCAACATAGTAGATTTGATTTCAAAGCTAAGTGGCAGACTTCGGGCAAGAGGAGCTGTAGGGCGCATGTGACCCTCTTGAACAATACCCACCATTATGCATGTCTGTGAAGAGCATGTATTAGATAGGCACAGTCTCAGGGCTCTTGCCTATCTTGATGCTGATGGGTCTTCTCATGTTCATCATTGCTGAATTCCTCATTGTCCTGACATGGTGTGATTAGGCAATGAGAGACACTATCTAGTATTAGTCATTTATGATTGATTCCTGGGTATTAGTCCACCTGATTGGGAAGAATTTCTGAAGATCTACAGGAAGATGAAATTTTGTGAAATAATGCTAGTTGCCTGAATTGATGATTTTCTCTTCCTACATAATGACATTGCATAATTCCTGATTTGATTTATATAATTTTAAGACTTCAGATAGTTGAGAGAACATTGTAGGTTAAAACCTAAAATAAAATGTGCCTCCTCCTGCAAAATACTAAATTTTTCACAGGTTATAACTAGGGTTCACTGAACTTTCATAAGTTACAAGCACCTAAATTGCATTACCAAAAAGAAAAGAGCCCTGATAAATGAGGGATCAAGGAAAGCCTTCATTCAAGGATGAGGATAAGGCCACCCATCCCCATGTGTACCATGATAAGGAATGTCATGAATAAGGAGTGGGTGATTCTATTTGAGAAAATGGGTGATTTCCTAGACTTCAAAAATAATGCATATGATAGACGACCTGTTTCTTAGTAAGAACTTTGTTAACCAACGACATAAAAAATATTGCTTTAAACTTACAATTAAAATAAGGAAAAAGGATAGATAAAAGTATTGTTTTGGACTCATAATGAACAGCATATTGAAAAACAGATAAAACTACTTCTATGAACTTATATTGAACTTGTAGTATGAAAGATATATAAAAACAATTTAGGTAGCATTTTTAATAGAAAAACTTGGAACCAAAAATTGTGCTGTACTTCCGTCCTTTGTACCAATTTTGTGACTGAGGTAATGCTTCTTAGTATGGGGAGAACCTATCTTAGGTGGTAAAATGGGCTAAGAGAAAAAAATTAGTAGTGCATGCACACTAGAGCTTTGCTTTATACGTCAACTGCATGTATATGTATGCATAAAAAATGGTAAGAACTTGGTCACTAAAACTTGGTCTATCTACCCAATATGTGAATATCTCTGCTGGCCTGTATCTCTGTCATTTTATTTGTCTGTGTTTATGTATGTGTATATAAATTTATTTATGTTCATATTTAGCTATGTATGTATGTATGTATGTACATATGTATGTACATGTACATGCCTGTATATAGAGTTGTTGGAGATTGATTATGGGAGCTTGCTTCTATGAGAGTGCATTGCTTTATCCAGTGAGTTTGTGTTTATGCATGTGTGAATTTTCTCTCCTTTTCTTCTTGGCATCTCCCAAAGATTTTTAGGAGTTCAGAGCTTATTGTCAGTCACAGAGAGTACCAACAACAGATAATTAAGCTTGTTCATGTCAACATTGCCAGCTTTGTCCCATAAATTATCTGCCACCATCAGAGGGGCACGCGTAGTTTACTCACAGCATTGACTCAAATTGCGTATTCTAAATTGGATTATCCTCAGTTCATCTTATGGTGTTTGACCTGGCCTTTCCGACCTTGTTTTTTTCTGTTCTCCCCAAAATAGCAAAATCTGTATTGCCATGGCCCTCATTTCCTTAGAGCTGCCATTGGAATGTAATTTATGAGATTCAGAGACATCCATGTTTTGCTGACAAAGTGATTTTTTTGCCCACCTGTGTGGGAAAATATCACTGGCCACCTTCCTGTCTTGAAAGGTATGCACAAAAGTGTTTAAAAACTTATTTTCCTACATTAAACATCTTAATAGGAATACTGGTATTAGATGTATTAATTGAATGAAAATTTAAACCAATTCAACATCATATAACAGACATCAATGGAACAGGGTTTTTTCTTTAATCATTTATCTACATATTCTAAAGATTCTCTCTATGATCATCCAATACTGGGTATGAGGATAGCAAGGAAAACAACTACTTAGTGTATATATGAAAACACCAGCAGAGATTCCTCACATATAATACAGGGCAGCCATGACCACAGATACTCTTTCATATTCTGGAATACTTGGATAGCAGGTCAGGATATTCCCTCATATTTGAAACCTTAGGTGCCCACTTGGATATAGATGTCCATAGATTTCTAAAGAGATTGAGTGAGACTTAAGGGACTTTGAGAACCAGACATGGGTTCTCTGAGCATGCTAGGGATCATCAGGGAGACCAGCATAAACTTGAATATGTTCAGCCCACAACTACAAATATTAAGCCATAATCCTTGTTATTCCTCCTTTCCCAAAGGCTCAAGACTAGATGACAACACACTGTTCAGTCATTGTTCATCACACTGTCCATGAATTGGAATGCAGTATTTGACATTGTCCATCACATACCATGGCCCAATTTTGCAAGCTTTCATCTTGTCTATACTGACGTCCTTCCAAAATTTACATCTAATACTATAGAGGGCCTGTCCACTGAGGCTGACTTGTAGATTTCAGAGCTAAGCACATGGATTATTCCAAAGATGTAATGTCATCTGGTGGGAAAGAAGATGTCTTGGGAAATAGAACTCTTTGGAGATCCAGTGCTGGTTCACTGATGACAGGTACTGCAGTCCACAGAGAATGTCCTAGTTTCCCAAAGCTGGAATCTTTGAAGAGCCTCATTTAGAGCAATCCTGACATTCTCTAACTGGTTTTTCTGCTCTCTCTCTCTCTCTCTCTCTCTCTCTCTCTCTCTCTCTCTCAGTACCTGCACTTTGAAGATAACACTCCAGTGTCTTGTTTATGAAAACTGAAGTAAATAAATCATGTGCTTAGAGTCATTTGGCAAGCAAGGAAATCTGTTTCTTAGTTATCTGAAGTTAGGGTCCTAACAAAGTGCTGGTCACACAGAGGACCTAGAAGATCTACAGGGGGAAACTTCTAGTATATAATTCCACAAGAAGAAACAGTCTAGATATACTCCCTCCAAAGATTGACCAGAAATAAAAGGAGGTAGTCTGAAATTTCATTTACCACACTTTGCTTAACTGACTGACACTTGGGTCTAAGACCAGACTGTGTGTCATTCACATAGGTGAGGAGATTAAGGAAGCTAGTCTTCCAGCCTAGCCCTGTCATGTTCTCTGGATTTTGGTTGGGATGAATTCCAGTAATTAAGAGTTCTGACAAATAGATTTTGTTTCAATATACTCTTCTCATAACCATCATTCCAGCAAACATATACAGAAAAGTATTGACGTTACCCACAGTGATCTAGCACAGGGCAAGCTCCTAAAGCCTCTGTGTCCTCATGCCACTTGGACTTCACATACTTATACTCTCTATACCAGCATGACCCATTATGTGTGAGCCATCAGACTAATGAGTCCTGACAGTCCAGAAGGGAGACAGGTTATGCCACAAACCAAAGAGCAAACACAGGGTGTGAATACTGAGAACATCAGGTGTCACTTCCCATGGAAGCAAAGACAGGCAAAGTACTTCCCATAGGCTTCAGCTGCTGTTGACATTGATTCCTCACCCATCACGAGTAGCAACCCATGATTTGTGTTCATCTTGAATACTGACTCCCAAGAGGAGAATCTGGCCTCATTTGAGAATTTATTTACTCACAATACATCAGTAGGAGGGAATGCTGTACATGAGACCAGTGGACGCTCAGCAGGGTATAAAAGCACTCCTGAGCAGAGAGGCTTCCAAATCATCCAAGCTATCTTCTTACAAACCAGACCCACCCTCCAGCTTCTGACACCATGCAGTGTTCTTGTGGCCCATGCTGCTGCCAGCCATGCTGCTGCCAGACCACCTGCTGCAGGACCACCTGCTGCCGCCCCTGCTGCTGTCAGCCCTGCTGCTGTGGGTCCAACTGCTGCCAGTCTGGCTGCTGCTAGACTACCTGCTGCAACAACAGCTGCCATTAACACACCTGTTCCTACCCAACCTGATCTCACATGTCTTGCTCTGGATCGTGCTCACCCACTCTTGTCCCCTACAGCATGAATTTAACCTCAATTAGGTCACTTGTACCTCAGACCCAGAACTGCCCTTCCATATAGTCTGCTTCAACTGATACTTATTTGGTCCAAACAAAAAGTATTCTTCCTCCACCTTGCTTCCCTTCTGTGAAATATACACATTTCTCAACCTTTCTCTGAACTTGGGAAATCTTATCTGGAAACTATGAAGCCTTGGGACTTTAGCCAAGGCTTTGACATCTGGGGAGTTCCCCCTCCTTAAATAAATGTTACCTCGGTACTAACACCTAAGTATGCATGTCATGAATCTTCATTTATCCTTTAAGTCAATATTTGGTCATGGATTTGAGAAACAGTTACATCTTCTCTGCACTTTGAAAAGAGCTACAGTAGCCTTTGTCACAATGCCACTTCTGTTTCTTTGAAATCACAAACATATTTCAATAAACAGATAGATATTTATGAGTAACTTGATCTCCAGTGGTAGAATCATTTGGATAGGATTGGGAGTCAGAATACTGTTGGAGAGCTATTTAAGTAGAGTAGGCTTTAGTGTTGCTTCAGAGCCTCAGGACTTTCTCAGTCTGCTCACTTGTTTCATTGTGGTAGACCCAGATTCTCAGCCTCAACTTTTGCAGCCTGTTTATGCTCAGCTGCCTGCATGTTTTGCCACTGCCTCGAGTTTCAAGCCATCCTATCCCCATAAGTGAAAATCACATTAAAACACATTCTTCCCTAACGTGCTTTGATAATGGTGCCTCAACTCAGGAAGAGTATATGGCTTGGGTTCCCAGAAATTCCTTCTGTGTTCTTCCTGAAGACTTGGGAGACATGAGGACCTGGCACACAATGCCCCTTCGATGCCATTCCTGGATTATAGAGGAAAACTTGAGGAAGTGACATAACAACAAAAACTGAGGAAATTCAAAAGATCATCAGATCCTACTACAAAGGTCTATACTCAAAACAACTGGAGAATCTGGAGGAAATGGACAATTTCCTAGACAGATACCAAATACCAAAATTAAATCAGCATCAAGTAGATTAGCTAAATAGTCCCATAACCCCTAAAGAAATAGAAGGGGTTATAGAAAGCCTCCCAACCAAAAAAAGTATGGGACCAGATGGTTTTAGTGCAGAATTCTACCAGACCTTCAAAGAAGACTTAACACCAATACTTTTCAAACTATTCCACAAAATAGAGACAGAAGGGACACTGCCCAACTCATTCTTTGAAGCCACAATTACGCTAATACCTAAACCACAAAAAGATCCAACAAAGAAAGAGAACTGCAGGCCAATTTCTCTTATGAATATCGATGCAAAAATACTAAATAAAATTCTTGCCAACCGAATCCAAGAGCACATCAAAACGATCATTCACCATGAAGTAGGCTTCATCCCAGGGATGCAGGGATGGTTCAATATACGGAAATCCATCAATGTAATCCACTACATAAACAAACTAAAAGAAAAAAACCACATGGTCATCTCATTAGATGCTGAAAAAGCATTCGACAAAATTCAGCATCCTTTCATGCTAAAAGTCTTGGAAAGAGTTTCAACTACTATGAAGTGACATTAAAGCTGAGAGGGGAGCTGAGGAGAAGGAGCACCCACTCTTCTTCCCTCTACTTGAATGCGATCTTGTCTCCATGTACTTTCCTCACCCTCATGAGTAGCTTGGAGCACTGCTGAACCTGGGGATGTCCTGTTTGTCATTTCCCTCTCCAGTGAAGAACCTCTTGCTCTGAAGTTCTTAGTTATCTCTCTACAAGGCTTTCTAAGTCCTTTTCCTGTAGTAGATTTGATAAGAACATTACATAGTAGACTCCATGGAGGAGGAGCTGCAGTGGGCAAGTAATGTTCCTGGGCACTAACCACCATTTCGCATGCCTGTGATGTGTGTGCCTTACATTAGCACTACACCAGGGCTCTTGTCCTAGGACTGTTTCTAGTTGCTGATGTGCCTTCTCATGTTCATCATTGTTCCATTTCTCATTTTTCCGACATGGTGTGATTAGGCAATGAGAGACTCGTTCTGGTTGTAGTTTTTATGATTGATTCCAGAGCATTAGTTCAACCATATTGGGAAATTTTCCTGCATATATATACAACAATGAAATTTCGTGAAATAATGCTGGTTGTATGAATTGCTGATTTTATAGTCTTTCATAATGATATTACATAATTGTTGACTAAAATAATTTTAAGTCTTCAAAGAGTTGAGAAAACATTTTAGGTTAGAATCTATTTTAAAATGTGCCTCCTCCTGCAAAATAGTAAAGACAGCATAGGTTGTAACTAGTGTATTGTGAACTTATCTGTGTTTCAAGCATGTAAATTGCATTAAAAAGAAAAATAACCTTGGGAAAATGAGTGATCAAGGAAATCATTCATTCCAGGTTAGGTCCAAGGATAAGGGTAACGATATCCATGTGTACCATGATAAGAACGATGATGAAGGAGTGGATAATTCTGTTGAGTATAGGAACAGAAAATGGGTAATTTGTTAGACTTCAAAAATATGATATCTGATACACAACATGTTTCTTGGTAAGAACTTTGACAACCTACATCATAAAAATTATTGTTTTGAACTTATAATTAATACAAGGAACAAAAACTTGATAAAACTATAGCTTTGGTCTCATAATGAGGATATAGAATAAAAGATGGATAAAGCTAATGCTTTCAACTTATACTGAACTTGTAAAATGAACAGATACACAAAAACTGTTAATTAGCAAGTCAAATGACTCCCAAGAAGAAGAAAGGAGAGGAGGACCCTGGGCCTGTAAAGATTGGATCCAGTATTGTAGACCCAGAACAGAGAAATCGTGGCGGGGGGGTGGGTGAGCGGGGAATAGCAGGGGGGAGAGGAATTATGGGACATATGCTGGGGGGTAACTGGGAAAGGGGAAAGCCTTTGGAATGTAAACATAGAATATAGAAAATAAAAATTAAAAAAAAACTGTTAGGTAGTAATTTTAATAGAAAGCCATGTAAACTAAAATTGTGCTATACCTCTCTCCTGTACAACCATTTTACTTCTATTTTAAATGAGGCAATGCTTCTAGGAAATAGGCAACTTTGTCTTGTATATGCTAAGAGAAAATATAAAGTTGTTAGGGCTTGCTCACTACAGCTTTGTTTTATCCACCAACTGCGTGTATATGTATGTATGTAAAATGGTAAGAGCTTGGTCACTAAAGCTTTGCTCTGTCCACTCAATGGGGAAATGCCTATAAGTCTGCTGATTTGTAGATCTGTCTGTTTACTTGTCTGTTTTTAATGTATGAATGTAAGAATATATTATATACATACATATGTATATAAGTATATATGCATGTATGAATGAATTTATGTATGCCTATAAGTGAACTTGTTGGAGTTTGTTCATGGGAACTTGCTTCTATGAGAGTGCATTGTTTCATCTAGTAAGTTTTTTTGAGTGTGTGAATTTTCTCTTCTTTGCTTCTTGGCATCTCCCAAAGATTTTAAGGAGTTTATAGCATATAGCCAGTTTCAGAGAGCACCAATCCCAGATAATTAAGTTTGTTCATGTCCACATTACCAGTGCTATCCCTGTAAACCTGAGACTATGAGAGGAACACACATAGGTCATTCTCATCATTGGCCCAAATCACTTACCTCCAACCTGTTTTTCTTCAATTTATCCGACAGTGTTTGAGATTGCCTTTCTGACCTCAATCTTTGGGGTTCTCCCATAGATACCAAAATCCATGTTGCTATGGTCCTCATTGCATTACTGTAGCCATCCAAACTTAATTTTTGAGGTTCAGAGAGCTCCATGTTTTACTGAAATGTTTTCTTTTCTGAATTTTTGGCCTAACTGTCTGAAGAAAGATCACCGGCCACATTTCTGTCATGAAATGTATGCACAAAAGTGTTTCAGAAAATTGTTTTCCAATCTTACACATTTTAATAGAAATATTGGTGTAAGATGTATTAATTGAAAGAAAATAAAAAACAGTTCTTTATCATATATCAGACACCAATGGAAGAGGGTTTTTAAAAATCATTTATCCTCATATTTTAAAGATTGTCCCTATGATCATCCAAGACATAGTATCAAGAAAGACAGGAAAGTATCTACTCAGTTTTTATATGGAGAAATACCAAAAGACATTACTTACATGCAATACAGGGCAGCCAAGGCTACAGAAACTTATTCACATTCTGGAATAGTTGGGCAGTAGTGCCGGATTTTCCAGCACTTTGGAAATATTAGGTGCCCACTTTGATATAGATGTTCCCAGATTTCTGATGGGAGGTTCAAAAGAGTTTGAGTGAGACCTAATGTTTTTTATACATCCAGACAGGGGTTCTGTGAGCATGCTTAGGGTCATCAGGAAGAACAGAATAAACTTGAATGGGCTCAGTCCACCCATCACCAAACATAACATTTCTTATCCTTCCTTTTCTAAAGGCTCAAGAATAGAAGACAACACACTGTTGGATCACCATGCACTGGAACACAGGATTTGACATGGTCTGTCATATACCATGAACAAAATTTGCATGTTTGCATATTGTTTGTACTGAGATTTTTCCAAAATTGAGACACAATACTATAGAGAGCCTGACTATTGAGGCTGTATTGCAGAATTCAGAGCCAAGCACATAGATGATTCCAAAGACAAAATGTCATCTGGTGGAAAAGCAGATGTCTTGGGAAAGAGAAATCTTTGGAGATCCACTGTTGGTTCACTGAGGGCAGCTGTTGCAGTACTCAGAGAATCTGCTAGTTTCCCAAAGCTGGAATATTTGACAAAACACATTTAGAGCAAACCTGAGATTCTCTCACAGATTTGCCTGCTCTCTCTTTCAGTAATTGCACTTTAGAGCATCTTATTTAAGAGAACTGAAATAAATCATGTGCTTAGAGTCATTTGGCAAGCAGGGACAACATTTTTTTTTATCTGAAGTTAGGTTCTCAATGAATTTCACCTCACAAGGAGGAACTAGAAGATATGTGACGCATCTCCATGAGGAATCATAAAGTTTATAATTCTACAAAAAGAAAATACTAGATTCACTCCCTCCAAATACTTACCAGGGAGAAAAAGTAGGTAGTTTGGAATTTCATTTACCACAATTCATCCAACTGACTTGCTATTTGGGTCTGTGGCTAGATTGTGTGTCATTTACATAGGTGAGGAGATTAATGACAGTAGTCTTCCAGTCTAGCCTATCATTTTCATTGGATTTTATTGGGAAGAATTCCAGTTATCAACAGTTCTGTCATATAGATTCTGTTTCAATGTATGCTTTCCATAACCATCATTCCTGCAAACCAACACAGAACAACATGCGTCTTTAAGTACAGCCATCCAACAGGGGAACTCCTAAAGCCTTCTTAGTCCTCATGATATTGAACGTTCATACTCACACTCTCTGCACCAACATGACTCATTATGTGTGAGCCATGATTAATGAGGCCTGACAGTCTAGAAGGGAGGGAACTTATGCCACAAAACCAAACTGCAAACACAGGATGTGAATACCGAGAACATCAGGTGTCACTTCCCTTGGAAATAAAGACAGGCCAAAGTACTTCCCATAGGCTTCAGCCACAAATGACATTGATTCTTTTCCCATCACGAGAGCAACCCATGATTAGTGAACACCTTGAATACTGTCTCAGGAGAAGATTCTGGCCTCTTTTGATAATTTATTTACTCAAAATCCATCAGTAGGAAAGAATGCCTCACGTGAGGACAGCGAACCCTCAGCAGGGTATAAAAGCACACCTGGGCAGAGAGGCTTCCAAAGCATACAAGCCACCTTCTTACAAACCAGACCCACCCTCCAGCCTCTGACACCATGCAGTGTTCTTGTGGCCCATGCTGCTGCCAGCCATGCTGTTGCCAGACCACCTGCTGCAGGACCACCTGCTGCTGCCCCTGCTGCTGCCAGCCCTGCTGCTGTGGGTCCAACTGCTGCCTGTCTGGCTGCTGTTAGACCACCTGCTGCAACAACACCTGTTACTGTCAACCTGGTCTCATAGATCTTGCTCTGGAGCGTGCTCACCCACTCTTGTCCCCTATAGCATCAAATAGATCTCATGGAGATCACTTGTACTCCAGACTCAGAAAGGCCCTTCCACAGTCTGCTCTAAATGTTACTGCCATGTTCCAAAAAATATTCATTGATTCTTTGAAATGTACACATTCCCCAACCTTTCTCTGCACTCAGAAAATGGGCATCTGGAAACTATATATCATTGGGACATTTGCCATGGCTTTCAAAACTGGGGATTTCCCCCTATATAAATAAATGTGATCTTGATACTAACACTCAACTACAAGTGTCATGAATCTTCATTTCTCCTTTGTGTCAAAACTTGGTCCTAAATCTGAGAAACAGTTACACCATCTTTGCACTGTGAAAAGTACTGCAGCAGCCTTTGTCACAATGTCACTTCTGTTTCTTTGATTGTACAAACATATTTGAATAAACAGATAGATATATATGAGTAAATTGATCTCCAGTGGTGTAATCATGTGGGAAGGATTTGGAGCCAGATTACATTTGGAGAGGTGCACAAGCAAAGCAGGTTTTAGCATTTCAGAGTTCCAGGACTACTTAGTGAGCTCTCTTTTATCATTGAGGTAGTTCTAGATGTTTAACCTCAACTCTTGCAGCAGATCAGTGCATCCACTGCCACTGCCTTGAGTTATAAGCCATCCAATCCCCCCAATGTGAAAGTCATATAAAATAAATTCTTCTCTTAGGTGCTTTGGTTATGAGGTCTCAAATTAGGAATTATTCAGTGATTGTGTCCCCAGATATTCCTCCTATATTCTTCTTGAAGCCATATGTGACATCAGGACCAGGCACACAATCACTCCTTGATGCCATTCCTATACAATGGTGGAATACATTATAGTTGCAACTACTAGAAAGTCAAACTTAAGCTGAGAGAGGAGAAGGAGCACCCACACTTCTTTCTCTTACTTAAATCCATTTTTGTCCCCATGTACTTTCCTCACCCTTGTGATTAGCTCAGAGCACTGCTGAGCTGAGGCATGACCTGTTTGTCATTTCCCTGTCTTGTGGAGAACCTTCTTGCTCTGAAGCCCTTATTTATCTCTCTCGAAGACTTTCCAAGTTCTTTTCCTACAATAGCAAATTAATATCATCCCTAAGTGTCAGACTCCACACAGGAGAAGCTGCAGTAGACAAGTGACCTTCTTGGAAAATACCCACCATTTTGCCTGCCTGTGATGGGTGTACTTTAGATAGGCACAAACTCCGGGTTCTTACCCTGGGACTGCTTCTTGATGCTGAAGTGCCTTTTCATGTTCATCATTTCTGTATTCTTTATTATTCTGACATGGTATGATTGAGCAATGAAAGACAATTTATGGCTTTAGTCTTTCATTATGGATTCCTGGCTATCACTCCTCTGAATTGGGCAAACTTCCTACAGATCATCAGGAAGATGAAATTTTGTGAAATAATGCCGGTTGAATGAATTGCTGATAGTATATTCTCTCATAGTGACATTACTTATTCCTGATTTGATTCAAATAATTTTAAGACTTCAGAGAGTTGAGAAAACAGTTTATGTTAAAATATAAAATAAAATGTACTTCCTCCTGCAAAATAGTAAAGATCACATAGGTTGTAGCATAGTTACTGTGAACTTTTAAGGTTGACAATTACATACATTGCATTCAAAAGAAAAATAGCCTTGGGAAAATGAATAATCAAGGGAAACTTTCATTCAAGTTTTGGTCTCAGTATGAGGTCACTGATCCCCATGTTCATTATGGGGTCATGAATGAAGTGGATGATTCTGTTATGAATGTAAGAACAGAAAATGGGTGATTTGCTAGACTTCAAAAATAAGATGTATGTGACCTGTTTCTTAGTAGGAATTTGTTAACTTACAACGAAAAATTATTGTTTTCAACCTATAATTCACACAAGGTACAAAAGATAGATAAAAGTATTGCTTTGGACTCATAATGAGCATATAGAATAAAACAGAAAAAACTACTGCTTTGAACTTATACTGAACTTGTAAAATGAAAGATACATTGAAACATTTTTTAGTTAGGTAGGAGTTTAATAGGATACCATGTATCCAAAAATTGTGCTTTACCTCCCTTCTGTATAACAAGAATAAGGTGAATTTATGAATGAGGTAATCCTTAGTATGTAGAGAATTTTTCATCGGGCTCATAAATGGGCTAAGAGGAAAAAATAAAGTTGGTAAGGCATGCAAATCATAGGTTTGCTTTATCTACCATCTGCATGAATATGTACATATATAAAATGGTAAGAGGTTGGTCACTAAGCCTTTGGTCTATCCACCCAATTTGTGAATGTTTATAAGTTTTCTGGTATGTCAGTTTGTCTGTCTGTCTGTTTCTATATACATATATATGAATGTATTTATGTACATATGTACCTAGGTATGTATGTATGTATGTATGTATGTATGTGTGTACATGCCTATAAGTGAAGTTGTTGGAGCGTATTCATGGGAGCTTGCTTCTATATAAATGCATTGCCTCATTGAGTGAGTTTATATTTGTGAGTGTGTGAATTTTCTCACCTTCTTTTCTTCTTTTCTTCTTGGCATCTCCCAATGATTTTAAGGAGTTCAGAGTTTATTGGCAGTCACAGAGAGCATCAACTTAGATAATTAAGTTTGTTCATGTCAACATTACCAGCTCTGTCCCTGTAAATCCCCTCCACTGTCAGAAGGACATATGTAGGTTCCTCTCAGCATTGGCCCAAGTCACTTACTCCAATCTGGTATCTCTACAGTTTATCCCGTAGAGAGTCTGACCATTGACACTGTCTCACAGACTTCAGAGCAAAGCATATAGATGATTCCAAAGACAAAATGTCATCTGGTGAAAAAGCAGATGTCTTGGGAAAGAGAAGTCTTTGGAGATCCAGTCTTGGTTCACTGAGGGCAGCTACTGCAGTCCATAGAGAATCTGCTAGTTTTCCAAAGCAGGAGTCTTTGACAAAACACATTGAGAGCAATCCTGAAATTCTCTAACAGAGTTTCCTGCTCTCTCTTTCAGTAACTGAACTTTAGAGACCACACTCCAGCATCTTGTTTAAGAAAACTGAGGCAAATCATGTGCTTTGGGTAATTTGTCAAGGAGGGATATTTGTTCCTTAGTTATCTCAATATAGAGCTCCAACCAAGTGCATGTTACCCAGAGGAACTACAACATATGGCATATCTCTATGAGCAAACCTCCAATACATAATTCCACAAGAAGGAAATACTCTAATTATATGTCCTCTAAAGATTGACCAGGGATACAGATGAAGTTGGTTTGTGATTTCATTTACCTTACTTCACTTATCTGACTGGGTCAGATTGTGCCATTCACATAGGTAAGGTGATAAACTACAGTAGTCTTCCTTCCTTTCTTTTGTTTTCCAAGACAGGGTTTCTCTGTGTAGCCCTGGCTGTCCTGGAACTCTATGTAAACCAGGCTGGCCTCGAACTCAGAAATCTGCCTGCCTCTGCCTCCCAAGTGCTGGGATTAAAGCCATGTGCCACCACCGCCCATCTACAGTAGTCTTTCAATCTAGCCCATCATATATACCTTGGACATTGGTTGAGATGAGTTCCAGGAATTAGGAGGTCTGACATATAGATTCTGTACCAATTTATTCTTCTCATAAGAATTATTCCAGCAAACATACAGAGAACAGAAATGTTGTTACCACATCCATCCAAAACAGGGCAAGGTCATAATGGCCTCTGTGTCCTCACACCAATGGACTTCAAACTCACACTCTCTTTACCAATATGACCCATTATGTGTGAACCATCAGACTAATGAATGCTGACAATCCATAAGGGAAGCAAGTAATGACACAAAATCAAAGTTGAAACACAGGATGTGAATACCAAGAACATCAGGTGTCACTTCCCATGGACACAAAGACAGGCAAAGTACTTCCCACTGTCTTCAGCCACCAATGAGATTGATTCCTAATGCATCACAAGTAGCAACCCATGATTTGTTTTCACCTTGAATACTGACTTGGATTATTTACTCACAATCCATCAGTAGGTAGGAATGCTGCACATGAGGGTAGTGGATCCTCTGCAGGGTATAAAAGCACACCTGGGCAGAGAGATTTCCAAAGCATCCAAGCCACCTTCTTACAAACCAGACCCAACCCTCCAGCTTCTGACACCATGCAGTGTTGTTGTGGCCCATGCTGCTGTCAGCCATGCTGCTGCCAGCCATGCTGCTGCCAGACCACCTGTTGCAGGACCACCTGCTGCCGCCCCTGCTGCTGCCAGCCCTGCTGCTGTGGGTCCAATTGCTGCCAGTCTGGCTGCTGTTAGAGCACCTGCTGCAACAACAGCTGCCATTGACATACCTGCTCCTGCCCAACCTGATCTCATAGGTCTTGCTCTGGAGCATGCTCACCCACTCTTGTCCCCTACAGCATCAAACAGACCTCATGGAGATCACTGTACCCCAGACCTAAAGGCCATTTGACAGATTTTGATCAAACTGGTATTTCGTTGGTCCAAAAATAATATGCTTCCCCATATCTTGCTTCCCTTCTCTGAAAATTACAATTCCCCACCCTTTCTCTGTACTCAGGAAACTCTCATTTGGGAACTATAAATGTAGGGACTTTTGCCATGACTGAAAACTAGGGATTTCCCCCTCTATAAATAAATGTGACCTTGGTACCAACACCCAACTACAAGTGTCATGAATTTTCATTTCTCCTGTATGTCAACACTGGGTCCTTAATTTGAGAAACAGTTTCATCATCTCTGAACTATGAAAAGAAGAGCAGCCTTTGTCACATTGCCACATCTCTTTGTTTGAGTGTATAGACATATTTGAATAAACAGATAGATATACATGAGCAACTTGATCTCCAGTGGTGGAGTCATCTGGGAAGGATGACTCCAGAATATTTTTGGAGAGGTGTACAAGTAGGGCAGGCTTTAGTGTTTCAGAGGCCTAGAAGTTTCTCAGTTGTCTCTCTCACCTCAATTTGGTAGCTCCAGATGTTTAGCCTCAACTCTTACAGCAGATCTATGCTTAGCTGCCTGCATCATTGCCACTGACTTGAGGTAAAAGCCATCCAACCACCCCAAAGTGAAGGTCATATAAAAGACATTCTAGTCTTAGGTGCTTTGGTTATGAGGCATCTAATCAGCTATTGTATAGTGGTTGATTTTCTAGATATCCCCCTTGTATTCTTCTTGAAGCCATGGGTGACATGAGGTCCAGGAACACAATTGCTCCTCTATGCAATTCCTGGATCAAAGAGGAAAGCTTCATGGTTCAGATGTAAATACTAGGAAGTGAAACTCAGGCTGAGAGAGGGGGAGAAGCAGCACTCACTCTTCTTCCATCAGCTTGAATTCTATCATGTCCCCATGTAGTTTCTTCAATGTTGTGAGTAGCTCTGAGTACTTCTGAGCCCAGGGATGTCCTGTTTGTTATTTCTGTCTCCTGTGGTGAACCTTGTTGTTCTCAAGCCCTTATTTATCTCTCTAAAACACTTCCAAGGTTCTTTTCCCAACATAGTAGATTTGATATCAAAGCTAAGCGGCAGACTCCAGGCAGGAGGAGCTGTAGGGCGCATGTGACCTTCTTGTACATAATCCACAATTTCGCATGCTTAGGAAGGGCATTTAAGACAGGCACAGCCACGGAGCTCTTTTCATTAGTGCTACCACTGGAACAAACTGAATTGTTTGCCTGTGTGTGGAAATATTTCACTGGACAACTTCCTGTCTTGAAAGGTATGCAAAAAATCTTTAAAAAATTATTTTCTTACATTTCACATATTAATAGAAATACTGGTGTCAGATGTATTCATTGAATGAAATTTTAAACTAATTCAACATCGTATATCAGACACAAGTGGAACAGGGTTTTTTGTTTAATCATTTAGCTTAATATTTTAAAGATTGACCCAATCATCATCCAATACCAGGTGTGAGGATAGCAAGAAAAATAACTACTTAGTGTACATATGAGAAATACCAGCAGAGAATCCTCACATACAATACAGGGCAGCTATGACCACAGAAACTCTTTCATATTCTGGAATAGTTGGGCAGTAGCTGAGGATTTTCCCTCATGTTTGAAACCTTAGGTGCCCACTTGGATATAGATTTCCATAGATTTCTGATGGGAGGTTCTAAAGAGATAGAGTGAGATTTAAACAATGTTGAGAACCAGACATGGATTCTCTGAGCATGCTTTGGGTCATCAGGGAGACCAACATAAACTTGAATGGGTTCAGCCCACCACTACAAATATTAAGCCATAATCCTTGTTATTCCCCCTTCCCCAAAGGCTCAAGACTAGATGACAACACACTGTTCAGTCATTGTTCATCACAGTGCCCATGAAATGGAATTCAGTATTTGACATTGTCCATTGCATACCATGGCCCAATTTTGCAAGCTTCCATCTTGTCTATATTGAGGTCCTTCCAAAATTGAGATTGAATATTGTAGAGGGCCTCTCCACTGAGGGTGACTTGTAGACTTCAGAGCTAAGCACATAGATGATTTCAAACATATAATGTCATCTGGTGGGAAAGCAGATGTTTTGGAAAATAGAAGTCTTTGGAGATCCAGTGCTGGTTCACTGATGACAGTTATTACAATCCACAAGGAATGTCCTACTTTCCCAAAGCTGGAATCTGGAAAAACTCATTTAGAGCAATCCTGAGATTCTCTAACTGATTTTTCTGCTTTCTCTTTCAGTAACTGCACATTGGAGACAATACTCCAGTATCTAGTTTACGAACACTGAAGTAAATAAATCATGTGCTTAGGGTCATTTGGCAAGCAGGATAATTTGGTTCCTTAGTTATCTGAAGTTAGGGTCCCAACAAAATACTCACCACTTAGAGGACCTAGAAGATATGTAAGGAAGATATTTCACCAGGGGGAAATTTCCTATATGTAATTCTGCAAGAAGGAAACAGTCTAGATACATTCCCTCCAAAGACTAACCAGAAAAAAGAAGGAAGTAGTCTGCAATTTCATTTACCACAATTTGGTCAACTGACTGATAATACTTGAGTCTAAGACCAGATTGTGTGTCATTCACATAGGTAAGGAGACTAAGAAAGGTAGTTTCCCAGTCTAGCCCTGTCATGTTCTCTGGATTTTGGTTGGGATGAGTTCCAGTAAGTAAGAGTTCTGACAAATAGATTTTGTTTCAATATACTCTTCTCATAACTGCCATTCCAGCAAACCTACATAGAACAGCACTGGTTTTACCCACAGGCATTCCAGCACAGGGCAAGTTCCTAATGGCCTCTTTGTCCTCAAGCCAATTGGACTTCACATACTCTCTGTACCAATGTGACCCATTATGTGTGAGCCATAAGACTAATGAGGCCTGACAGTCTAGAACAGAAACAAGTTATACTATAAACCAAGAGCAAACATAGGGTGTGAATACCGAGAACATCAGGTGTCACTTCCCATGGAAGCAAAGACAGGCAAAGTACTTCCCATAGGCTTCAGGCACTATTGTCATTGATTCCTCACACATCACAAGTAGCAACCCATGATTTGTGTTCATCTTGAATACTGACTCCCAAGAGGAGATTCTGGCCTCTTTTGAGAATTTATTTACTCACAAGCCATCCGTAGGTAGGAATGCTGCACATGAGGCCAGTGGACGCTTGGCAGGGCATAAAAGCACTCCTGAGCAGAGAGGCTTCTAAATCATCCAAGCTATCTTCTTACAAACCAGACCCACCCTCCAGCCTCTGACACCATGCAGTGTTGTTGTGGCCCATGCTGCTGCCAGCCATGCTGCTGCCAGACCACCTGCTGCAGGACCACCTGCTGCTGCCCCTGCTGCTGCCAGCCCTGCTGCTGTGGATCCAACTGCTGCCATTCTGGCTGCTGCTAGACCACCTGCTGCAACAACAGCTGCCATTGACACCACTGCTCCTGCCCAAACTGTTCTCATAAGTCTTGGTCTGGAACATGGTTGCACACTCTTGTCTTCCACAGCATCAAATATGCCTCATGTAGATCACTTGTAGTCCAGACTCAGAAGGGCCCTTCAAGTGTCTGCTCTAAATGATAATGCCCTGTTCCAAAAAATATTCATCAGTTCTCTGATACATACACATTCCCCAACCTTTCTCTATACTCAGGAAACTCTCATCTGGAAAATATAAATCATTGGGACATTTACCATGGTTTTCAAAACTGGGGATCTCCTCCTATATAAATAAATGTGACCTAGAAACCACCACCCAACTACAAGTGTCATGAATCTTCATTTCTTCTTTGTGTCAATACTTGGTCCTAAGTCTGAGAAACATTTACACCATCTCTGAACTATGAAAAGTACTACAGTAGCTTCTTTCACAATGTGACTTTGTTTAAAAATACAGACATATTTGAATAAACAGATAGATATATGTGAGTAACTTGATCTCCAGTGGTAGAATCATGTGGGAAGGATTTGGAGCCAGATTATTTTTGGAGAGGTATACAAGTAGAGCAGGCTTTAGTGTTTCAGAGTTCCAGGACTTCTCAGCTGGCTCTCTTTTCTCATTGAGGTAGCTTCAGATATTTGACCTCAACTCTTGCATCCATTGCCACCACATTGAGTTATAAGCCATCCAATCCCCCAATGTGAAAGTCATACAAAATACATTCTTCTCTTAAGTGTTTTGATTATGAGCCATCAAAATAGGAATTATACAGTGATTGAGACCCCAGATATTCCTCTTCTGTTCCTCTTGAAGCCATGTGTGATATCAGGACCAGGCATGTAATCACCCCTTGATACCATTCCTGCACCATAGTAGAATACTTCAGGGTACAGTTGCAACTACTAGAAAGTGAAACTTAAGCTGAGAGAGGAGGAAGAGCACCCACACTTCTTCCCTCTACTTGAATCCATGAACTTTCCTCAGCCTTGTGATTAGCTCAGAGCACTGCTGAGCTGAGTCATGGCTTGTTTGTCATTTCCCTCTCCTGTGGAGAACCTTCTTGCTCTGAAGCCCTTATTTATCTCTCTACAAGACTTTCCAAGTTCTTTACACACCATAGCAGATTTTATATCAACCCTAAGTGGCTGACTCCATGTAGGAGGAGCTGCAAAAGTGACCTTCTTGGAAAATACCCACCATTTTGCCTGCCTGTGATGGGTGTACTTTAGATAGGCACAGCCTCGGGGCTTTTACCTTGGGACTGCTTCTTGCTGCAGAAGTGCCTTCTCATGTTCATCATTGATGTATTCCTCATTCTTCTGACATGGTGTGATTGGGCAATGAAAGTCACTTTCTGGTTTTAATCTTTTATGATTGATTCCAGGGTATCAATCCACCCAACTGGGCCAACTTCTTGCAGATCAAACAGAAAGATGCAATTTTGTGAAACAATGCTAAGTGAATGACTTGCTGACAATATAGACTCTCACAGTGACATTACATATTTCTGATTTGATTAAAATAATTTTAAGACTTCAGAGAGTTGAGAGAACATTTAGCCTCCTCCTGTTAAATAGTAAATATTGCATAGATTGTAAATCAGTAAAGTGAACTTTCAAGCTTTACAAGCACATAAATTGCATTAAAAAGAAAAATAGCCTTGGGAAAATGAAAAAATCAAGGAAAACATTCATTCACGTTTAGGTCTAAGGAAGAGGCCACACATCCATCCCCATGCTCACCATGATAGGAAGGGTCATGAAGAAGAAGTGGATGATTCTGTTATGAATGTAAGAACAGAAAATGGGTGATTTGCTATAATTCAAAAATCAGATGTATGATATGGAACCTTTTTCTTGGAAGAACTTTGTTAACCTATAACAAAAAATTATTGCTTTTAACTCTTAATTAATACAAGGTACAAAAGATAGATAAAAGTATTGCTTTGGATTCATAATGGTATATAGAATAAAACATAGATAAAACTATTGCTTCAACTTATACTATAGATGTAAATGAAAGATACACTAAAAAGTAGTTAGGAAGGAGTTTAATAGGATACCCTCCAGCCCCCAAATTGTACTCTCCTTCCCTTCTGTGTAACAATTTTACCTCTTTTGTGAATTATTTAATCCTTAGTATGTAAAGAACGTTTTCATACGGTTTAAAAATGGGCTAAGATAAAAAATAAATTTGGTAAGGTATGCTTATGATAGCTTTGCTTTATCTACCACCTGCATGAATATGTATGTAAATAAAATGGTTGAAGCTTGGTCACTAAATCTTTGGTCTATCCACCCAATTTTTAAATTTCTATGTCTGCTGGTATATCTATTTGTCTGTTTCTATCTATGTATATATGAATGTATTTATGTACATATATACCTAAGTATGTATGTTATGTATGTATATATATGTATATATATACATAACATGTATGTATATATACATATAGATATATATGTATATGTACATATATATGTACATATACATATATACATGCCAGTAAGTGAAGTTGTTTAAACTTATTCATGGGAGCTTGCTACTATGGAAATTCATTGCTTCATTCAGTAAGTTTCTCTCCTTCTTTTCTTATTGACATCTAACAAAGATTTAAAGGAGTTCAGAGCTTATTGCCAGTCACAGAGAGCACCAACCCCAGATAATTAAGGTTGTTCATGTCAACATTACCAGCTCAAACCCTGTAATTCACCTGTCACTAGCAGACAGGCACACATATGCTGCTCTCAGTACTGGCACAAATTGTTTCTTCCAAACTTTTTTTCTCCTCAGTTTATCCCATGGTGTTGGAGCTGCGTTTCTGACCTCGGTCCTTTGTGTTCTCTGAAAGATACAAAAACCCATCTTTCCATGGTCCTCATTTTATTATTGCTGCCATTCAGATGTAATTTGTGAGGTTCAGAGAGCTCCACATTTTGCTGACAACTATGAGTTTTCTGCCCATCCATGTGGAGAAAGATCACCGGCCATCTTTCTTTCTTGAAATATATGCACAAGAGAGTTCCAGAAATTTGTTTTTCTACCTTTCATATTTTGATAGGAATACTTGTGTCAGATAGATTAATTGAATGTAAATATAAACCAATTAAACGTTGTATATCAGAGATCGATGGAACAGATTACTTTTAAAAAAAATCCTTCATCTGCATATTTTAAGTGATCTAATACCTAATGTAAGAATAGCAAAGATATTATTTACTTAGTGCCCATATGAGAAATACCAGCAGAGATTCCTCCTGCGAAAAATAGATCAGCCATGACCAGAGAAAGATTTTCACTTTCTGTAATTATTTGGCTATAGCTCAGAATTCTCCCACACTTTGGAATCCTTAGGAGCCTACATTGACATAGATGTCCATAGATTTCTAATGAGAAGTTCTACAGAGATTGAGACATAAAGCTCCTTTTAGAACCAGACATGGGTTCTGTTAGCATGGTTTGGGATACCAGGGATACCAGCATAAACTTGATTGGCTTCAGTCCACCCTCAATCACCAAAACAGAACTCTTCTTATCCTTCCCTATCCAAAGGCTCAAGACTAGGTGATAACTCACTGTTCAAATACAACAGATTGGAAGGCAGGATTTGACATTGTCTGTCACATAACCATGGCCAAATTTTGCATGCTTGCATCGTCTCTGTACTGAGACCTTTCCAAAATTAAGATCTAATACTATAGAGAGCATGTCCACTGAGGATATCTTGCAGACATCAGAGCCAAACATATAGATGATTTCAAAGATATTATGTCATCTGGTAGAAAAGCAGATGTCTTGGGAAAGAATTATTTGGAGATTTAGTGTTGGTTCACAGAGGGCAGGTACTGCAGTCCCCAGGGAATCTTTGACAAAACATATTTAGAGCAATTCTGAGATTCTCTAACAGATTTTTCTGCTCTCTCTATCAGTAACTGAACTTTAGAGAACACTCTAGCATCTTGTCTAAGAGAATTGAAGTAAAATTTTTCCTTAGTGTCATTTGGCAAGTAGGGACAATGATCCTTAATCATCTGAAGTCTGGATCTCAAGGAAGTATATGTCACATAGAGGAACTAGAAGATATGTGGCACATCGCCAGGAGGAGACTTCCAGTTTATATTTCTGCAAGAATGGAACACTCTAGAATCACTTCCTCCAGAGAGTAACCAGGGCTAAGAAGGAGGCAGTTTAAAATTTCAATTACCACACTTCACTGAAATAACTGATAATTGGGTCCAAGGTCAGACTGTGTGTCATTCACATAGGTGAGGAGATTAATGACAGTAGTCTTTCAGTCTAGCCCATCATATTCCTTGGACTTTGGTTGGGATGAGTTCCGGTAGGTTACAGAACTGACATATAGATTCTGTTTCAATATATGCTTCTTATAACCATCATCCCTGCAAACCTTCACAGAACAGCATTGTTGTTACCCACAGCCATCCAGCACAGGGCAACTCTTAAAGGCCTCTTTGTCCTCATGCCAATGGACTTCACACTCATACTCTCAGTACCTACCTGACCCATTTTGTGTGAGCCATTAGACTAATGATGCCTGACAGTCCTGAAGGGAGGCAAGTTAAACTAAAGTGGAAACAGAGGATGTGAATACCAAGAACATCAGGTGTTCCTCCCCTTATATGCAGAGACAGGCAAAGTACTTCCCATAGGCTTCAGACGCCATTGACACTGATTCCTCACCCATCACAAGAAGAAAGCCAGGATTTGCGTTCACCTTGAATACTGACTCAGGAGGAGTAATGGACCTCTTTTGATAATTCATTTACTCACAATCCATCAGGAGGAAGGAATGCTGCATGTGAGGACAGCGAACCCTTGGCAGGGTATAAAAGCACACCTGGGCAGGGAGACTTCCAAAGCATCCAAGCCACCTTCTTACAAACCAGACCCACCCTCCAGCTTCTGACACCATGCAGTGTTGTTGTGGCCCATGCTGCTGCCAGCCATGCTGCTGCCAGCCATGCTGCTGCCAGACCACCTGCTGCAGGACCACCTGCTGCTGCCCCTGCTGCTGCCAGCCCTGCTGCTGTGGGTCCAACTGCCAGTCTGGCTGCTGCTAGACCACCTGCTGCAACAAGAGCTGCCATTGACACACCTGTTCCTGCCCAACCTGATCTCATAGGTCTTGTTCTGGAGCATGCTCACCTACTCTTGTCCCCTACAGCATCAAATAGACCTCATGAAGGTCACTTGTAGCCCAGACCTGAAAGGCCATTCCACAGAGTCTGCTCCAACTGATACTGCTTTGGAAATGTTTCTCCACACCTTGCCTCTCTCCTCTGAAACTTATACTATTTTCAACTTTTCTCTGCAGTTGGGAAACTCTCTTCTGAAAATTATAAAACCTTGGGACTTTTGCCATGGCTTTGAAAACTGGGGATGGTTCCCTCTATAAATAAATGTGATCTTGATACCAATACTCAACTGCAAGTCTCATGAATCTTCATTTCTTCTTATGTCAATATTTGGTCATAAATTTGAGAAATAGTTACATCCTCTCTGCACATTGAAAATGACAACACCAGCCCTTGTCACAATTCCCCTTCTACATGTTTGAGAGCAGAAACATATTTGAATGAACAGATCAATATACATGAGTTACTTGATGTCCAGTGATGGAATCATCTGGGAAGAATTTCGAGTCAGAACTGCAGAGGTGTACAGGTAGGGCAGGCTTTAGTGTTTCAGAGGCCCAGGACTTCCTTACTTGCCTCTCTCGCCTTGTGGTGATAGCTCAGCTGTGGTGTTCAGCTTCAGCTTTTGCAGTGGATCTCTGCTGGCTGCCTGTGTCCATTCTCATTGCCTTGAGGTACAAGCCATTTAGTCCCCTCCAAAGTGAAAGTCACACTGAAACACATTCCTCTCCTAGGTGCTTTGATCATGAGGCCTCAACTCAGGATGAATACAGGGCTTGTGTCCCCAGATATTCCCTGTGTGTTCTTCTTGAATGAAACCTTGGAAGACATGAGGACCAAGCAGACAAAGGCCAAACACTCTTCTTTTCTCTACTTGATTGCAATCGAGATCAATGCACTTTCCTCAGCCTTGATAGTAGGCTGGAGCATTGCTAAACTCGGGGATGTCTTATTTGTCATTTCCCTCTACTATGGAGGATCTTCTTGTTCCCATGCCCTTATTGATCTCTCTACAACACTTTCCAAGATATTTTTCTCACAATAGTAGATTTGACATCAACCCTAAGTAGCAGACTCCATGCTTGATGAGCTGCAGTGAGCAAGTGACCTTCTTGCACACTAACCACCATTTTGCATGCCTGTGATGGGGGGATCCCTTAATAGGCACAGTCCCAAGGATCTTGTCCTGGGATGCTTCTTGCTATTGAAATTCTTTCTCATGTTCATTACTGCTGCATTCATCACTGTTCTGACATGGTGTGATTGAGCAATGAAAGATACTTCCTTCCAATAGTCTGTTATGATTGAGTTCTGGGCATTAGCCCATCCTATTGGACAAATTTTCTGCAAACCAACACGAAGTTGAAATTACATGAAATAAAGATTTTTTTAGCGGTATTGTGGTTTTTATAACTTTGGATAATAATTTTACTTAATTCCTGATTATATTCAAGTGGTTGTAAGATGTTGAGATAGTTGGTAGAATGGTTTAGTCTAAAACCAAAAATAGATTGTACCTCCTCTCACAAAATACTAAAGTTGCTTTAGATAAAGAGTACATTTGGTACAAGTAGCTATGTTGCACTGTAAAGGAAAATAGGCTTGGAACAATGAAAGTCATGGAAAATATTCATTCTAGGCTAGGTATGGGGATGAAGATACAGATCTTTATGTGCCCCAACATAAGTAAGGTCATAAACAAGCACTGGGTAACTCTGGTACTAGAGTGAGAATAACAAGTGAAGGATTAAGTAGAATTCATAAGACATAAGATACATCTATCTGTTTCTTGATAAGTAGTTTGTTAACACATTAAAAAAGAAACCATTCACTTGAACTTATAATAAACATAAGCAACAAAAGATATATAAGTAGTACTTTGACATCATCTGTAATTTGTGAAGTTGATGATAAAGCTATTGTTTGAATATTTAATGAGCTTATGGAAAAAATACTATTTTGAACTTATAATAGTCTTAGAATAAAAACTAGATATCAAAATATCTAGTTAGGTAGGAGTTTAAAGAACAATAATTGTGCTGTACCTCCCCATTGTGTAGCAATATTATCTGTATTTGAATGAAGTAATTCTTTATAAATAGAGAACTTTTCTTGGGATGTATAAAAATGCTAAGAGAAAAAATACAGTTTTCATGGCTTCCTCACTACAACATTGCACTATCAACCAAGGTGTGAATGTCTGTTCACTGATATGTCAGTCAATTTGTTTGTCAGTGTGTATATATGAATGTATGTACATATGTATGTATGTACATATGCATGTATGTACATTTGTGTGTGTGTGTTTGTGTGTGTGTGTGTGTGTGTGTGTGTGTGTGTGTGAAATAGTTGGAAATGACTGGTGGTAGCTTGTTTGCATGTGTCTCCTTGGCTGCATGTTTTAAGTTTGAGTGTGTGAATTTTCTAACTCTTTTCATTCTTGACATCCCCAAAGAGCTTAAAGTGTCCATAATACATTCCTCAGATAATTAAGTTTGATTATGTCAGCATTACCAGTTCTGTCCCCTAAATCCTGTGAAATGCTCAAAGGGGCCCGTGTGGATTGTTATCAGCCCTGACCCAAATCATCAAATCCATTATCAATTCTTCTCAGTTTAAATTATAGTGTCTGAGCTGGCCTTTGACACCCCAGTCTTGTGTGTACTCCCAGAGATGACAAAATCCATGATGCTACAATCCTCATTTCATTATTCCTGTCATTTAATAAATTATTTTGTCCACATTGAATTGACACCTCTGAATTTACTACCCACCCATGTGGTGAAAGATCATTGGCCATCTTTCTACCTTGAAATGTATACAAGCTATTGTTTCAGCGAATTGATTTCAATGTCATGCTCATTTTCATTAGAAATGCTGGTGTCAGAAGTATTAACTTGCATGAAAATATAAACCACTTCAACATCATATGTCAGACAACACTGAAAGGTTTTGTTTAGGTTTTGTTTTGTCATTTATCCACATATGCTAAACACCATCCCTCTGATTATCCAACACCTGGTATGATGATAGCAAGGAAAATACCTATTTTAGATACACTTGAAAAATACTGACACTGATTCCTTGCATATAATCTAAGTCAGCCAGGACTACAGAAACTTGATTTCCTTGTTGGAAAGTGGAGAAATGCCTGAGAATTGTCCCTCAACTTTGGACACCTTATTTTCCACTATGAGAAATCAATGCTTTTGGGAATAAATTAGAGTGGGCTAATCCTTTCACTAGTTCCTCCTACATAAGGTATCATTCCTCACATCTCACATATTAAAATTTGTCTGTGTGGGGAGAGAGAGAGAGAGAGAGAGAGAGAGAGAGAGAGAGAGAGAGAGAGAGAAGAGATTCTATACCAAATTGATAAAGATGTCCATAGCTTATCAATATAAGTGTCCAAAGAGTTTGAGTGAGAGTTATGGGCCTCTTAGAGAACCTAACATGGTGTCTGTCTTAGTCAGGGTTTCTATTCCTGCACAAACATAATGAACAAGAAGCAAGTTGGGGAAGAAATGGTTTATTCAGCTTACACTTCCACACTGCTGTCCATCACCAAAGGAAGTCAGGACTGTAACTCAAGTAGGTCAGGAAGCAGGAGCTGATGCAGAGGCCATGAAGGGATGTTACTTACTGGCTTGCTTCCCCTGACTTGCTCAGCTTACTTTCTTATAGAACCCAAGACTACCAGCCCAGAGATGGTACCACCCACAATGGGCCCTCCACTCTTGATCACTAATTGAGAAAATGCCCCACAGCTGGATCTCATGGAGGCACTTACCCAAGTGAAACTCCCTTATCTGTGATACCTCCAGCTTGTGTCAAGTTGACACTAAACCAGTCAGTACAGTGCCTGTGCACATACATCATGTCATCGTGGAGATGAGCAGGGACTTGGATGGATTCATCCCACTCTCCACCACCAACACATATACTGTCCAAGCCATCCTTTCTCTAAAGCTCCAAGATTACATAATAAGAAACAGTTGAATCATCTATGTATGGAATGTAGAATTGACATTGCCTATCATATACCATGATCAAATTTTGCATGCCTGCCCTTTGTTTCTACTGAGGTATTTCTAAAATGATAATCCAAAAATTTAGAGAGTGTATCCACAGATGTTGACTAGCATAATTCGGAGCTAAGTGTGCAGATGCTTGCAGAGACATATTGTTACCTTCTGAATAGGCAGATGTCTGGTTAATACTATGGGGAAAGACAAGTCTGTGGAGATCCATTGTTTGTACATTGATGGCATATACTGCAGTCCAGAAAAAATGTTCTGGTTTCCCTGAGCTGGATCTTTGACATAGTACATTTGGGCACTCCATGATTCTCTCAAAGATTTACTGACTCTCTCTTTCTCTGCAGTTATACTTCAGAGACAATACTATAGCTACTAGTTTAAAAGAACTGAATCAAATCATATGCTCAGGATCATTAGGCAGATAAGGCTTTACAGTTATCTTAAAATTAGAGACCCTATGAATTTCAGGTCAGGCAGGGGAATGAGTGAAGATAGGGGACATCTCCAGGAGGAAACAGCCAGTTAATTGTTCTTCACAAAGGAAACACTATAGATAAAATTCCTACAACGATTGACCAGAGATGAGAAGGAGATAGTGTGTAATTTCATTTTTCACACTTCTTCATTCAACTGACTGACAATCAGGCCTAAGAGCAGACTGTGTAAAATGACTGTAAATTGTCATTTACATAGTTATGACAATTAATGACTATAGTCTTCCAGTCTAGGCTGTCACATTCCATGTGCTTTGGTTGGAATGAATTCCTGTGATTAACAGGGCTCACATGAATTCAGTTTCAGTATAATCCTCTCATAACCAACAACCCTGCAAAGCTACATAACACAGCATTGTCCTTACCCACAGTCACCTCAGACAGGGTAAGTTACTAAAGACATCTGTGTCCTCATACCAATGGCTTTTCACATTTCCATTCTCTATACCTACCTGACCCATTACACGTGAGCCATCAGACTAATGAGGCCTGACACTTCTAAAGGGAGGCAACTGTTACTGCAAAACTAATGTGGAAAAACAGAGTACAGAGGACATCAGCTGACAGCTTCCTTAGAAGCCATGGACACTCAAAATCACTTCACGAGAGCCTCAGTAGTTATTGACAATGATTCCTCACACATCACGAGTAGCAACCCATGATTTGTGTTCACCTTGAATAAAGACTTGTGAGGAGAATACAGACTCATTTGATAATTTATTTACTCACAAACCATATCTAGGAAGGAATGCTTCACATGAGGAGAGAGGACGCTTGGCAGGGTATAAAAGCACTCCTGGGCAGAGAGGCTTTCAAACCATCCAAGCCACCTTCTTACAAACCAGACCCACCCTCCAGCCTCTGACACCATGAAGGGTTGTTGTGGCCCATGCTGCTGTCAGCCATGCTGTTGCCAGCCATGCTGCTGCCAGACCACCTGCTGCAGGACCACCTGCTGCCACCCCTGCTGCTGCCAGCCCTGCTGCTGTGGGTCCAACTGCTGCCAGTCTGGCTGCTGCTAGACCACCTGCTGCAACAACAGCTGCCATTGACACACCTATTTCTGCCCAACCTGTTCTCAAAGGTCTTGCTCTGAAGCATGCCCAACCAATCTTATCCCCTACAGCATCAAATAGACCTCATGAAGATCACTGTACCCCATAACTAGCAGACCATTCCAGAGTCTGTTCCGACTGGTATTACTTTGGTCCAAAAATAATATGCTTTCCCACACCTTGCTTCCCTTCTCTGAAAATTATACATTCCCCAAGCTTTCTGTACTCAGGAAACTCTTTTTTGGGAACTATAAATATAGGGGCTTTTGTCATGATTTTGAAACCTGGGGATTTCCCCCTCTATAAATAAATGTGAACTTGGTACCAACACCTGATTACAAGTGTCATGAATCTTCATTTCTCCTGTATGTCAACACTGGGTCCTTTATTTGAGAAACAGTTTCATCATCTCTGAACTATGAAAGAACTACAGCAGCCTTTGTCACAATGCCACTTCTCTTTGTTTGAGAGTGCAGACATATTTGAATAAACAGATAGATATACATGAGCAACTTGATCTCCAGTAGTGGAATGATTTGGGAAGGATTTGGACTCAGAACATTTTTGGAGAGGTGTACAAGAAGGGCAGGTGTTAGTGTTGTTTCAGAGGCCTAGGAGTTTCTCGGTTGTCTCTCTCACCTCAATTTGGTATCTCCAGATGTTCAGTCTCACCTCTTGCAGCAGATCTATGCTCAGCTGCCTGCATCATTGCCACTGACTTGAGGTACAATTCAGCCAATCCTGTCAAAGTGAAAGTCATATAAAAGACATTCTATTCTTAAGTGCTTTGGCTATGAGGTGTCTAGTCAGTTATTGTATAGTGCTAGATTTCTCCGATCTTCCCCCTGTGTTTTTCTTGATGTCATAGGTGACCAGGCACACAACCACTGCTCCATGCCATCCCTGGATCAAAGAGGAAAACTTCTTGTTATAGATGCAAATACTAGGAAGTGAAACTGAAGTTGAGAGAAGGGGAGAAGCAGCACCCACTCTTCTTCCCTCTACTTGAATGCAAAAATGTTCCCATGTAGTTTCCTCAATATTATGAGTAGCTCTGAGCAATGCTGAGCCCAGGGATGTCCTGTTTGTCATTTCTGTCTCCTGTGGAGAACCTTCTTGCTCTCAAGCTCTTATTTAACTCTCTGCAACACTTTCAAGGTTCTTTTCCCAATATAGTAGATTTGATTTCAAAGCTAAGTGGCAGACTCCATGCAGGAAGAGCTGCAATGTGCATGTGACCATCTTGGACAATACCCACCATTTTGTATGCCTATAAAGGGCATTTATTATATAGGCACAGCCACAGGGCTCTTGCTCTGGGACTGCCTCTTGCTGCTGATGGGCCTTCTCATGTCCATCATTGCTGAATTCCTCATTATTCTGACATGGATGATGTGATTAGGCAATGAGAGACACTATCTGGTATTAGTCATTTATGATTGATTCCTGGCTATTGGTCTACCTGATTGGGAAGAATTTCTGCAGATCAACAGGAAGATGAAATTTTGTGAAAGAATGCTAGTTGTCTGAATTGCTGACTTTATATTCTCACATAATGACATTGCATAATTCCTGATTTGATTTATATAATTTTAAGACTTCAGATAGTTGAAAGAACAATGAAGGTTAAACCCTAAAATAAAATGTGCCTCCTCCTGAAAAATACTAAATTTTTCACAGGTTGTAACTAGGGTTCACTGAACTTTCATGAGTTACAAACACCTAAATTGCATTACAAAGGAAAAGAGCCTTGATAAATGAATGATCAAGGAAAACATTTATTCAAGGTTAGGTCCAAGGATAAGACCACCAATCCCCCTGTACAACATGATAAGGAGTATCATGAATAAGGAGTGGGTGATTCTGTTATGAGTGTAAGAACAGAAAATGGGTGATTTGCTTGACTTCAAAAATAATATGTATGATAGATAATCTGTTTTGTGGTAAGAACTTTGTTAATCAATGACATAAAAATTATTGCTTTCAACTTATAATTAATAAAAGGAAAAAAGAGAGAAAAAACTATCGCTTTGGATTTATATGAACAACATATAGAATAAAAATAGATAAAACTACTGTTTTGAGCTCATACTGAACTTTTAGTATGAAAGACATATACAAACAATTTAGTTAGCATTTTTAATAGAAAAGCATGTAAGCAAAGATTGTACTATACTTTCATTCTTGGTACCAATTTTACCTCTTTTGTGAATGAGGTAATGCTTCTTAGTATGTAGAGAATTTTGTCTTGGGGGGTAAAATAGGATCAGAGAAAAAAATTAGTTAGTAGTACATGCTCACTACAGCTTTGCTTTATACACCAACTATATGGGTATGTATGTATGTTAAATGCTAAGAGGTTGGTCACTAAAGATTTGCTCTCCCCACCTAATTTGTGAATGTCTATAAGTCTGCTGGCCTGTCTCTGTGGCTGTTTATTTGTCTGTGTTTATGTAGGTATATATAAATATATTTATGTACATATTTAGCTATGTATGTATGTATGTATGTATGTATGTATGTGTGTATGAGTGCATGCCTATAAGTGAAGTTGTTGGAGCTTCTTCTTGGGAGCTTCCTTCCATGAGCGTTCATTGCTTCATCCAGTGAGTTTGTGTTGGTGAGTTTGTGAACTTTATCTCCACTTCTTCTTGGCATCCCCCAAAGATTTTAAGTTTAGAGCTTATTGCCAGTCACAAAGAGCTCCAACCCCAGATAATTAAGTTTGTTCATGTCAACATTGCCATCATTGGCCCTGTAAATCACCTGTTACCTTCAGAGTAACACACAGGTTACTCACAGCATTGGCCCAAATTGCTTACTCCAAACTGATTTCTCCTCAGTTTATCTTATGGTGTTTGAGGTGACCTTTCTGACCTTGATCCTTTGTGTTCTCCCAAAGATACCAAAATCCATGTTGCCATGGTCCTCATTTCATTAGTGGTGCCATTGGAATGTGATTTATGAGGTTCAGAGACCTCCATGTTTTGTTGACAAACTGAATTTTCTGCCCATCTGTGTGGAGAAATATCACTGTCCACCTTCCTGTTTTGAAATGTATGCACAAAAGTGTTTGAAAAATTGTTTTCCTACCTTACACATATTAATAGGAATACTGGTATCAGATATATTAATTGAATGAAAGTATAAACCAATTCAACATCATATATCAGACACCAATAGAACAAGCTTTTTTAAAAAATTTATCCTTATAAGTTGTAGGTTGTCCCCTTGATCATCCAATAAATACCTGGTGTGAGGTTAGTAACCAAAATAACTACTCAGTGTACATATGAGAAATACCAGCAGAGATTCCTCACAGGGCAGCCATGACTACATAAATTTATTTAAATTTTGTAGTAGTTGGGCAGTAGCTCAGGATTTTCTATCACGTTGGAAATCTTAGGTGCATACTTTGAAAGAGGTGTCCATCAATTTCTGACGGGAGGTTCTAAAGAGGTTGAGTGAGACTTAGGGACTTGTGAGAACAGGACATGGGATCTGTGAGCATGCTTTGGATCATCAAGGAGACCAGCATAAACCTGATTTGATTCAGTCCATGCCCCATCACCAAAACATAACCCTTCTTATCCCCCATTCTCAAAGGATCAAGACTCGATGACAATACACTGTTCACCATGCATTGGAATGCAGGATTTGACATTGCCCATCACATACCATGGCCAAATTTTGCATGCATGCATCTTGTTAGTACTGACATTTTTCTAAAATTGAGACCTAATACTGTAGATAGCCTGTTCACTGAGTCTGACAGGTAGACTTCAGAGCTAAGCACATAGATGGTTCCAAAGACATGCTCTCATCTGTTGGAAAAAAATAGATGTATTTGGAAAAAGAGGTTTTGGAGATCCAGTACTGGTTCTAGTTTCCCAAAGCTGGAGTCTTTGATAAAAACTCATTTAGAACAATCCTGAGATTCTCTAACTGGTTTTTTTGTTCTCTCTTTCAGTAACTGCACTTTGGAGACGACACTCCAGCATCTTGTTTATGAAAATTGAAGTAAATAAATCATGTGCAGAGGGTCATTTGGCAAGTGGGAAAATATGTTCCTTAGTTATCTGAACTTAGGGTCCCAACAATGTGCTGGTCACCCAGAGTAACTAGAAGCTTTGTAGCACATCTCCAGAAGGAAACTTCCAGTTTAGAATTCTACAAGAAGAAAACAGTCTAGGTACACTTCCTCCAAAGATTGACCTGGGATAAGAAGGAAGTTGTTTGCTATTTCATTTACCACACTTCACTCAACTGACTGATACTTGGGTCTAAGACCAGATTGTGTGTCATTCACATAGGTGAGGAGATTAAGGAAGGTATTTTCCTAGTCTGGCCCTATCATGTTCCATTGACTTTGGTTGGGATGAGATCTAGTAATTAATAGTTCTGACAAATAGATTTTGTACTCTTCTCATAACCATCATACCAGCAAACCTACACAGAACAGCACTGATGTTACCCACAGCCATCCAGCACAGTGCAAGGTTCTGAAGGCTTCTGTGTTCTCATGCCAATGGACTTTTATACTCTTGGCACCAACATGACCCATTATGTGTGAGCCATCAGACTAATGACACCTGACAGTCCTGAAGAGAGGCAAGTTATGCCGCAAACAAAAGTGGAAACACAGGGTGCGAATACCAAGAACATAAGGAGTCACTTTCCTTGGAAGCAAAGAGAGGCAAAATATTTTCTATAGGCTTCAGACATAATTGACACTGGTTCCTCACGCATCACGAGTAGCAACCCAGGATTTGTGATCACCTTGAATACTGACTCCGGAGGAGAATCTGGCCTCTTTTGATAACCTTTTTATTCACAATTCATCAGGAGGAAGGAATGCTTCATGTGAGGACAACAGACCATCAGCAGGGTATAAAAGCACAGCTGGGCAGAGGGGCTTCCAAAGCATCCAAGCCACCTTCTTACAAACCAGATCCACCCTCCAGCCTCTGACACCATGCAGTGTTGTTGTGGCCCATGCTGCTGCCAGCCATGCTGCTGTCAGCCATGCTGCTGCCAGACCACCTGCTGCAGGACTACCTGCTGCCGCCCCTGCTGCTGCCAGCCCTGCTGCTGTGGGTCCAACTGCTGCCAATCTGGCTGCTGCTAGAGCACCTGCTGCAACAACAGCTGCAGTTGGCACACCTGTTCCTGCCCAACCTGTTCTCACAGGTCTTGTTCTGGGCAATGCCCACCCACCCTTGTCCCCTACAGCATCAAATAGACCTCATGTAGGTCACTTGTATCCAGACCCAGAAAGGCCATTCCATATAATCTGCTCCAACTGACAATGCTTTGGTCAGAAAAAATGCTTCCCACACCTTGCTTCCCTTCTCTGAAACATTCACATTTCCAGACCTTTCTCTGCTCTTGGGAAACTCTTACGTGGAAATGATAGAACTTGGGAATATAGCCATGGCTTTGAAAACTAGGGATTTCTCCCTCTATAAATAAATGTGACCTCGGCACTAACACCCAAAAACAAGTGTCATGAATCTTCATTTCATCTTCATGTGAGTGTTTGGTCATAAATTTTAGAAACAGTTACATCATTTCTGCACTTGGAAAACAGCTGCAGCAGCCTTTGTCACAATACCACTTCTGTTTGTTTACCAGTACAAATATCTTTCCATAAACAGATATAGATGAGTAGTAACTTGATCTCCAGTGATGGAATCATCTGGGAAGGAATTCAAGCCAAAATATTTTTGGAGAGGTATACAAGTAGGGAAGGCTTTATTGTTGTTTCAGAAGTTCAGGAGTTTCTCAGTTAACTCACTTGTCTCTTTGTGGTAGCTCCAGATGTTCAGTCTAAACTCTTGTAGCCTGTCTATGCTCGGCTGCCTGCATCCATTTTCACTGCCTTGAGGTACATGCCTTCCAATTCCCCACCCCACCTCCTAAAATGAAAGTCACATTAAACACATTCTTCTCTTATGTGCTTTGGTTATGAGGCCTCAACTCAGGAAGTGTACTGGGCTTGAGTTCCCAGATATTCCTTCTGTGTTCTTCTGGAAGCCTTGCACACATGAGCACCAGGCATGCAATGACACCTCAATGCCATTACTGGACCATCAACTTTAGGAGGTGAGTGACTACTAGTAAATGACACTAAAGCTGAGAGAGGAGGAGAAGGAGCACCCACTCTTCTTCTTTCTACTTGAATGCAATTATATCCCCATGAACTTTCCTAAGCCTTGTGAGTAACTTGGAGCACTGCTGAATCCAGGAATGTCCTGTTTGTCTTTTCCCTCTCCTGTGGAGAACCTTCGTGCTTTCAAGCCCTTATTTATCTCTTTACAAGACTTTCCAAGTTCTTTTATCACCATAGTAGTTTTTTATCAACCCTAAACAGCAGACTCCACACAGGAGGAACTATGTAGACAAGTGACACATCTTCTTGGAAAATACCCACCATTTTGCATGCCTGTGATGGGTGTTCCTTAAATAGGCACAGCCCCAGGGGTCTTGTCTGGGGACTGCTTGTTGCTGATAGGACTTCTCATGTTCATTATTCCTCTATTCTTCATTGTTCTGATATGGTCTGATTGGGCAATGAAAGACACTTTCTGGTATCAGTTTTTTATGATTGATTCCTGGGTATTCATCCATACAATAGGAAAGAATTCCTGCAGATCAACACGAAGATGAAATTTCGTGAAATAATGCTGGTTGCATGAATTGCTGATTTTATAGTCTCTTACAATGGCATTACATAAATCCTGATTTGATTCAAATAATTTTACATCTTTAGATAATTGAGAGAACATTTTAGGTTAGAATCTATGATAAAATGTGCCTCCTCCTGCAAAATAGTAAAGATGGCACAGGTTGTAATTAGGGTACTGTGAACTTTCATGTGTAAAAAGCACATAAATTGCATTAAAAAGAAAAATATCCTTGGGAAAATGAATGATCAAGGAAATCATTCATTGAAGCTTAGATCCAAGGATGAGGCCACAGATTTCTGTGTGCACCATAATAAGAAAGGCCATGAAGAAGGAGTGGGCAATTCTGTTATGACTGCCAGAACAGAAAACGGGTGATTTAATAGACTTCAAAAATAAGATGTATGATATACGACCTGTTTCTTGGTAAGAACTTTGATAACCTATGACATTAATATTGTTGATTTGGACTTATAATTAATGCAAGAAACAAAAGATTGATAAAACTATAGCTTTATTCTCATAATGAGAATAAAGAAGAAAAGATCGATAAAACTAAAGCTTTGAACTTATACTGAACTTGCAAAAAATAAAAGATGCACAAAAATTACTTTGTTCAGTAGGAGTTTTAGTAGAAAAATATGCAACTAACAATTGTGCTGTACCTTGCTCCTGTGCAACAATTTTACTTCTTTTGTGAATGAGGTAATGCTTCTAGTATGGAGAGACATTTGTCTTAGGGGATATAAATAGGCTAAGAGAAAATATAAAGTTGGTAGGTCATGGTCACTGCAGCTTTGCTTTATCCACTCACTGCATGTATATGTATGTATATAAAATGATAGGATCTTGAGCATTAAAGATTTGTTCTGTCCATCAAATGTGTTAATGTCTACAAGTCTACTGGTCTGTAGGGATGTCTGTTTATTTGATTTTATGTATGTATTTAGGAATGTATTTATATAAATATGGCATTAAGTGTGTGTGTAAATGTGAATGTGTGTATATAAGTATGCATGTTTGTATGTTTGTATGTATGTATGAATGAATTATGCCTGCCTGTAAGTGAAGCTCTTGGAACTTGTTGAAGGGAGCTTGCTTCTATGAGAGTGCATTGCTTCATCCAGTGAGTTTATGCTTGTGAGTGTGAGAATTTTCTTGTCTTCCTCTCTTCTTGGTATCTCCTTAAGGCTTTAAGGAGTTCAGCGCTTATAGCCAGCAGCAGAGAACAACAAACCCAGATAATTAAGCTTGTTCATGTCAACATCACCAGCTCTGTCTCTGTAAATTACCTGCCACTATCAGAAGGGCACAGGTAGGTTGCTGTTAGCAATATCCCAAATCACTTACTCCAAACTGGTTTTTACTCAGTTTTCCAATCATGTTTGAGCTGGCCTTTCTGACCTAGGTCCTTTGTCTTCTCCCAAAGATATCAAAGTCCATGTTGCCATGATCCTCATTTGATTATTATGGCCATTAAAATGGAATTTGTGAGGTTCAGAGAATTCCATGTTTTGCTGACAACTCTGAATCTTCTTTCAACCCATGTGGAGAAGGATCACTGGCCACCCTTCTGCCTTGAAATGTGTGCAGAAGAGTGTTGCAGAAAAAATATTTTCCTACCTTACACATTTTAATAGGAATACTGGTATCAGATGTATTAATTGAATGAAAATATAAACCAATTCAACATCATAGATCAGAAACAGTGGAACAGGGTTTTTTAAGATCATTTATCCTCATATTTTAAAGATTGTCCATATGATCATCCTCACTTGGCGTGAGGGCAGCAAGGAAAATGACTACTCAGTGTACATATGAGAAATACCAGCAGAGATTCTTCACATACAATACAGGTCAGCCATAACCACAGAAATTTATTCACATTTTGGAATAGTTTGGCTATAGAGCAGGATTTTCCCTCATGTTGGAAACCTTAGTTGCCCACTTTGAGATAGATATCAATCAATTTCTGATGGAAGATTTTAAAGAGACTGAGTGAGACTTAAGGGACTTTTGAGAACAGGACATGGGTTCTGTGAGCATACTTTGGGTCATTGGAGAGACCAACATAAACCTGATTGGCTTCAGTCCACTCTCCATCACCAAAACAGAACCCTACTTACCCCACCTTCACCAAAAGCTCAAGACTAGATGACAACACACTTTTGAATCACCATGGATTGGAAAGCAGGATTTGAGATTGTCCAGAACGTATCATGGCCAAATTTTGCAAACTTCAATATTGTCAGTACAGAGGTCTTTCCAAAATTGTGACCTAATACTGTAGAGAGCCTGTCCACTGAGGCTGACTAGTTGACTTCAGAGCTAAGCACATAGAAGATTCCGAAGATGAAATGTCATCTGGTGGAAAATAAAATGTCTTGGGAAAGAGAAATATTTGGAGATGCAGTGTTGATTTACTGATGGTGTGCACTGCAGTTCACAGGGACTGTCCTAGCTTCCCAAAGTTGGTATCTTCGACAAATCACATTTAGAGCAATCCTGAGATTCTCTAACAGATTTTCCTGCTCTCCTTTTCAATAACTGAACTTATGAGACAATACTCCAGGGTCTTGTTTAAGAGAACTGAAGTAAATAATATGCATTGGGTCACTAGGTAAACAGGGACAATGATACTTAGTCATCTGAAGTTAGGGTCCCAAGGAAGTGCAGGTTACACAGAGGAACTAGAAGATATGTGGCACATCTCCAGGAAGAAACTTACAGTTTATATTTCCACATGAAGGAAACACTCTAGATACACTTCCTCCAAAGACTGACCAGGGATAAGAAGAAGGCTGTTTGCAATTTCATTTGCCACATTTCACTGAAATGACTAATAATTGGATTCAAGACCAGATTGTGTATCATTTGCATAGGTGAGATTAATGACAGTCTCCTCCAATCTAGCCCTTCATATTTCTTGGAATTTGGTTGGAATTAGTTTCAGTAAATTATAGGTCTGACATATAGATTATGTTTCAATATACTCTTCTTATACTCATTGTTCCTGCAAACCTACATGGAACAGCATTGGGGTTACCCACAGCCATCCAGGATAGGGCAACTCCTAAAGGCCTCTGTTTCTTCATGCCAATGGACTTCATACTCATAGTCTCTGTACTTAGTGACACATTATGTGTGAGCCATCAGACTAATGAGGCCTGACAGTCCTGAATGAAGATAAGTTATGCCACAAACCAGAGTGGAAACACAGAGAGTGAATACCAAGAACATCTGGTGTTACTTCCCTTGGACCACAGACAGGTCAAAGTACTTCCCATAGCCTTCAGATGCCATTGACATTCATTCCTCCCCCATCACGAGAAGCAACCCATGAGTTGCATTCTCCTTGAATACTGACTCAGGAGGAGAAATGGACTTCTTTTGATAATTTATTTACCCACAATCCATTAGAAGGAAGGAATGCTGCACGTGAAGACAGTGGACCCTCAGCAGGGTATAAAAGCACACATGGGCAGAGGGGCTTCCAAAGCATCCAAGCCACCTTCTTACAAACCAGACCCACCCTCCAGCCTCTGACACCATGCAGTGTTGTTGTGGCCCATGCTGCTGCCAGCCATGCTGCTGCCAGACCACCTGCTGCAGAACCACCTGCTGCCGCCCCTGCTGCTGCCAGCCCTACTGTGGGTCCAACTGCTGCCAGTCTGGCTGCTGCTAGACCACCTGCTGCAACAACAGCTGCCATTGACACACCTGTTCCTACCCAACATGTTTTCATAGGTCTTGCTCTGGACATTGCCCACCCACTCTTGTCCCCTACAGCGCCAAATAGATCTCATGAAGTTCACTTGTACCTCAGACCCAGGAAGACCATTCCACAGAGTCTTCTTTAACTGATATTGCTTTGGTCCAGAGAAAATATGCTTCCCCACACCTTGATTTCCTTCTCTGAAACATACACATTCCCCACACTTTCTCTGCACTTGGGAAACTCTTATCTGCAAACTATAAATCCTTGGGACTTTTGCCATGGCTTTCAAAACTGAGGATTTCCCCCTATATAAATAAATGTGACCTCAGTACCAACAGCCAAATACAAGTGTCATGAATTTTTATTTTTCCTTTATGTCCTTATTGGGTCTAAATTTGAGAAACTGTTACATAATCTCTACACTATGAAAATAAATGCAGCAGCCTTTGTTACAATGCCACTTCTGCTTATTTGAGAGTAGAAACTTATTTCAATAAACAGATACATGTATAGGAATGGCTTGATCTCCAATGGTGGAATCATCTGGGAAGGATTTGGTGTCAGGATATTTTTGGAGAGTTGTGCATGTATGGCAGGCTTTAGTGTTTCAGAGGCCCAGGACTTCTCAGTTGACTCAGTTGTCTCACTGTGGTAGCTCCAGTTGTTCCGCCTGAACTCTTGCAGCCTATCTATGCTCAGCATCCAAAAGCCACTGCCTTGAGGAACAAGCCATCCAATCCCCCCAAAATAAAAGTCACATAAAATATATTGTTCTCTTGGGTGCTTTGGTTATGAGGCCTCAGGTCAGGAATAGTACAGGGCTTGAGTCCCCAGATATTGCTCCTGTGTTCTTCTGGAAGCCTTGGACACATGAGCACCAGACACATAATAACACCTCGATGCCATTCCTGGATCACTGACTTTATGAGGTGAGTGACTATTAGGAAGTGACACTAAGGCTGAGAGAAGAGGAAAAGAGCACCCATTCTTCTTCCCTTTACTCGAATGCATTCATGTGCCCATGCCCTTCTTCAAACTTGTGTGTAGGTCAGAGCACAGCTGAACCCAGGGATGTCCTTTTTGTCATCTCCCTCTCCTGTAGAGAACCTTCTTGCTCTCAAGTCCTTATTTATGTCTCTACAAGACTTTCCAAGTTCTTTTCCTGTAGTAGTAGATTTGATATGGCAATTAAGTGGCAGACTCCTTGCAGGAGGAGGTACAGTGGGCAAATAACCTTCCTGGACACTATCAACCATTTTGCATGCCTGTGATAGGTGTGCCTTAGATAGGCACATCCCTGGGGATCTTATCCTGGGACTGCTTTTTGTTGCTGATGGCCCTTCTCATGTTCAACATTGCTCTATTCCTAATTGTTCTGACATGATGTGACTGGGCAATGAAAGACACATTCTGGCTTTAGTCTGTATGATTGATTCCTGGGTATTAGTCCAACCAACTGGCAAATTTCCTGCAGATCAACACGAAGATGAAATTTTGTGAAATAATGCTGGTTATATGAATTGCTAATTTTGTAGCTCTCATAATAACATTACATAATTGCTGATTTGATTCAAATAATTTTAAGTGTTTATATTGTCGAGAGAACATTTTAGGTTAGAATCTAAAATAAAATGTGGCTCCTCCTGCAAAGTAAAGACTGCATAGGTTGTAACTAGGGTACTGTGAACTTTCATGCATCAGAAGCACATAAATTGCAGTAAAAAGAAAAATATCCTTGGGAAAATGATCAAGGAAATCATCCATTCAAGGTTAGATCCAAGGATAAGGCCTCAGATCTTTGTGTGCATCAGGATAAGAAAGATTATGAAGGAGGGGGCAATTCTGTTATGACTGTAAGAACAGAAAACAGATGACTTACTAGAAATCAAGAATAAGATGTATGATACATGACTTGTTTTTTGGTAATAACTTTGATAACCTACAACATAATAATTAATGCAAGGAAGAAAAGATTGATAAATCTGTAACTTTGCTCTCTCTCTCTCTCTATCTTTCTCTCTCTCTCTCTCTCTCTCTCTCTCTCTCTTTGGTTTTCGAGACAGGATTTCTCTGTATAGTCCTGGCTGTCCTGGAACTCACTCTGTAGACCAGGCTGGCCTCAAACTCAGAAATCCACCTGCCTCTGCCTCCCAAGTACTGGGATTAAAGGCGTGCACCACCACTGCCTGGCTAACTTTGGTCTCATAATGAGCATATAGAATAAAGATGGGTAAAAGTAATGCTCTGAACTTATTCTGAACTTATAAAAATAAACGCTACACAAAAACTATTTACTTAGGTAGGAGTTTTAATATAAAAACATGTAACCAAAAATTGTGTTGTACTTCATTCCTGTGTAACAAATTTACCTCTTTTGTGAATGTGGTAATACTTATTAGTATGTAGAGAACTTTATCTGAGGTGGTATAAATAATCTAAGAGAAAAAGTAAAGTTGGTAGGCCATGCTCACTACAGTTTTGCTTTATCTACCCTCTGCATGTATATGTATGTATGTAAAATGGTAAGAACTTGGTCACTAAAGTTTTGGTTTATACACCCTAATGTGTGAATGTCTGTAAGTTTGCTGGTCTGTCTGTTTGTCTTTTTGTTTATTTGTCTGTTTCTATACATGTGTATATGAATTGTAGTTATGTACATGTGTATCTACATATGTATGAATATATGTATGTATGTATGTATGTATGTATGAATAAATGAATTAATGTGTGCCTGCCTGTAAGTGAAGCTGTTGGAGCTTGTTCATGGGAACTTGCTTCTACATGATTACATTGCTTCATCTAGTAAGTTGTGTTTGTGAATGTCTGAAATTTCTCTTCTACTTTTCTTCTTGGCATTTAACAAAATTTAAATGAGTTCCGAGCTTATTTGCAGTCACAGAGAGCACCAACAACAGATAATTAAGTTTAATTATGTAAAGATTATGAGCACTGTCCCTGTATGTCACCTGCCACTATCAAAAGGGCATACTTAGGTTGCTCTCAGCACTGATCTAAATTACTTACTCCAACCAGGTTTCTCCTCATTTTATCCTATGGTGTTGAGCTGGCCTTTCTGACCTCATTCCTCTGTGTTCTCCCAAAGATAGCAAAACCCATGTTGCCATGCTCCTCATTTCATTATTGCTGCCATTTAAATGTAATTTCTGAGGTTCAGAGAGCTCCACATTTGGCTGACAACTCTGAAATTTCTGCCCACTCATGTGTAGAATGATCACTGGCCACCTTTCTGTCTTGAAATGTATGCACAAGAGTGTTGCAGAAAATTGTTTTCTGACCTTACACATGTTAATAGAAATACTGGTGTCAGATGTATTAATTGAAAGAAAATATAAACAAATCCAACATCATATATTGGACATTAATGAAACAGTATTTTTTTATAATTTATTCTCATATTTTAAAAATTGTCCCTATGATTATCCAACATCTAGTGTGAGAATAGCAAGAAAAATACCTATTTAGTGTATAAATGAAGAATACCAGCAGGGTCTCCTCACATGCACAAGCGGGCACTCATGGCCACAGAAACCTATTCACCTTCTGGAATAATGGGCAGTAGCTCAGAATATTCCCTCACCATGGGTACCTTAGGTGCCCACTTTGACATTGATGTCCATAGATTTCTGATGGGAGATTCTAACAAAATTGAGTGAGACTCATGATACTTTTGAGAACCAGACATAGGTTCTGTGAGCATGCTTTGAGACTTTAAGGAGGACATCAAAAACTTGAAAGGGTTCAGCCCAGCCTCCATCACCAAAACACCACCCTTTTTATCCCTTCTTCCCCAAAGGCTCCAGACTATATGACAACACACTGTTGAGCCACCATGGATTGGAATGCTGGATTTGACATAGTCCATCACATATGATGGCCAAATTTGCATTTTTGCATCTTGTCTGTACTGTTGTCTTTCAAATGTGAGACCTAATACTGTAGAGAGCCTGTCCACTGAGGCTGACTAGCAGACTTTAGTGCTAAGCACATAGATGATTCCCAAGACATATGTCACTTGGTGGAAAAGGAGATGTCTTGGGAATGAAAAGTCTTTGGAGATCCAGTGTTGGTTCACTCATGGCAGGTACTTCATTCCACAGAGAATGTCCTAATATTCCAAAGCTGGATCTTTGACAAAACACATTTAGAGCAATCCTGAAATTCTCTAATAGATTTGCCTGCTCTTTCTTTCAGTAACTGCACTTTAGAGACAACACTCCAGCATCTTGTTTAAGAGAACTGAAATAAGTAATTCATGTGCTTAGAGTCATTTGGCAAGCAGAGACAATGTTCCTTAGTTATCTGAAGTTAGGGTCCCTGTGAAGTACAGGTGACACAGAGGAACTAGAAGATATGTGGCACAAATCCAGAAAGAATTGTCAGGTTTATAATTCTGCAAGAAGGAAACACTCTAGATACACTTCTTCCACAGTCTGACCAGGGATAAAAAGGAGTTTGTTTGGGATTTCATTCACCACAATTCACTTAACTGACTGATAATTGAGTCTCAGACCAGATTGTGTGACATTCTCATATGTAAGGAGATTAACTAAAGTAGTCTTTCAGTCTTGAACATCATGATCCTTGGAACTGGTTGGGATGATTTCGAGGAATTCACAGGTTTGACTTGTATTCTGTTTCAGTATACTCTTCTCATAACCATCATCACAGCACACCTACATAGAACAGTACTGGCATTACCCACTGCCTTCCAGCACAGGGCAAGATCCTAAAGGCCTCTCTCCTCAGACCAATGGACTTCATACTCATACTCTCTATACTAACATGACCCATTATGTATGAGTCATCAGAGTAATGAGGCCTGAGAGTCCTGAAGGGAGGCAAGTTATGTCACAAACCAGTGTGGAAACACAGGGTGTGAATAGTCTCTTCCCTTGGAAGCAAAGACAGCCAAAATACTTCCCATAGGCTTCAGCCGCCATTGACACTGATTCCTCACCCATCAGGAGAAGCAACCCATGACTTGTGTTCACCTTGAATACTGACTCAGAAGGTGAATCTGGCCACCTTTGACAATTCATTTACTCACAGTCCTCAGGAGGAAGGAATGCTGCACATGAGGACAGTGGACCCTCAGCAGGGTATAAAAGCACACCTGGGCAGAGAGGCTTCCAAAGCATCCAAGCCACCTTCTTACAAACCAGACCCACCCTCCAGCCTCTGACACCATGCAGTGTTGTGGCCCATGCTGCTGCCAGCCATGCTGCTGCCAGACCACCTGCTGCAGGACCACCTGTTGCCGCCCCTGCTGCTGCCAGCCCTGCTGCTGTGGGTCCAACTGCTGCCAGTCTGGCTGCTGCTAGACCATCTGCTGCAACACCAGCTGCCATTGACACACCTGTTCCTGCCCACCCTGATCTCATAGGTCTTGGTCTGGAGCATGCTCACCTGATCTTGTCCTCTAGAGTACCAAATAGACCTCATGTAGATCACTGTACCCCAATTCAGAAAGCCACTTCCAGGCTGCTCCAAATGATGCTGCCTTGTTCCAAAAAAATATTCATCAATTCTCTGAAAAGTACACATTCTCCAACTTTTCTCTGTACTCAGGAAACTCTCATCTGAAAACTATAAATCATTGGGATATTTGCCATGGCTTTCAAAACTGGGGATTTCCCACTATATAAATAAATGTAACCTTGATATCAACTACAAGTGTCATGAATCTTCATTTCTTCCTTATGTCAATACTTGACCCTAAGTCTGAGAAAGTTATACCATCTCTGCCCTATGAAAAGTATTGCAGCAGCCTTAGTCAAAATACCACTTCTGTTTCTTTGAAAGTACAAACAAATTTGAATAAACAGATAGATATATGTGAGTAACTTGATCTTCAGTGGTGGAATCATGTAGGAAGGATTTGGAGCCAGATTATTTTTGTAGAGGTGCACAAGCAAAGCAGGCTTTAGTGTTTCAAAGTTCCACGACTTCTCAGTGGGATTTCTTTTCTCATTGAGGTAGTTCCAGGATGTTCAGCCTCAACTCTGCAGCAGATCAGTGCATCCATTGCAACTGCTTTGAGTTACAAGCCATCCAATTCCCCCAAAATGAATGTCATATACAATACATTCTTTTTTTAGGGGCTTTGGTTATGAGGTCTCAAATCAGGAATTATTCAGTGATTGTATCACCAGATATTCCTCCTCTATTCTTCTTGAAGTCATGTGTGACATCAGGACCAGGCACACAATCACTCCTTGATGCCATTCCTATACCATAGAGGAATACTATAGGGGATAGTTGGAACTACTAGAAAGTAAAACTTTAGCTGAGAGAGGGGGAGAAGGAGCACCCACACTTCTTCCCTCTCCTTGAATCCATTCTTGATCCCATGCACTTTCCTCACCCTTTTAATTAGCTCAGAGCACTGCTGAGTGTAGAGATGTTCTGTTTCTCATTTGCCTCTCCTGTGGAGAAACTTGTTAAACTCCTGAACTTACTTATCACTCTACAAGACTTTCTAAGTTCTTTTATCACCATAGTAGATTTGATATCAACCCTGACTGACTTCATGCAGGAGAAGCTGTGTGGACAAGTTATCTTTTTGGAAAAATACCTAACACTTTGCATGCCTGTGTTGTGTGTGCCTTAGATAGGCACAGCTTCAGGGCTCCTATCCTGGGTCTGCTTCTTGCTGCTGAAGTGCCTTCTCACATTCATCATTTCTATATTCCTTATTGTTCTGACATGGTGTGATTGGGCAATGAAAGACATTTTCTGGCTTTAGTTTTTCATGATAGATTCCTGGGCATCAGTTCATCCTATTGGGCAAACTTCTTGCAGATCAACAGGAAGATGAAATTTTGTGAAATAATGCTGGTGAATGAGTTACTGATAGTATAGTGTCTCATAGTGACATTACATATTCCTGATTGGATTAAAATAATTTTAAGACTTCAAATAGTTGAGAGAACCTTCTAGGTTAAAATATAAAATAAAATGTGCCTCCTCCAGCAAAATAGTAAAGTTTGCATAGATTGTAACCTGTCTACAGTGAACTTTTAAGGTTCACAATCACATAAATTGCATTAAAAAGAAATGAATAATAAAGGAAAATAGTCATTCGAGTTTTGGTCTAAGGATGAGGTCACAGATTCCCCATGTTCATCATGATATGAAGGGTCATGAAAGAAGTGGATGATTCTGTTATGAATATAAGAACAGAAAATAGGTAATGTCCCAGACTTCAAAAATAAGATGTATGATATGTGACTCATTTCTTTTCTTTTCTTTTTTAGTTAGCCAAATAAATTTATGTATAAGAAACTCTCAATTTCATAACGTCAATTTACAATGATAAAGTCTTATCCCAAACACCAGAAATACATCTGAAGCCATCTGGATATTCGTGTCTCCTACTCTGCTCCTCACATCTGGTCCCCTGAGCCTACCCCCTCTCTCCTCCCCTCCCTTCTTTTAGCTCCTCCTTCTTTCTCACCTCTAATCACTGGCCTCTCACTGCCTCAATGTGAATGGATAAGAAATGTCTTGCAACAACATCTACTGTCTAATATTCTACACAAGGCACCCGGGAGAGTGGAACTCTCAGAGGAAAGGCAAACACCCATTAATAAATACCCAACTTATGCTAAGGGGGAAGTCTGAATGATGCACAGTGGCTTCATTTGCATTTTAATGCTGGCACAACTCATCTGGGGAAGAGGAAGGACACAGCATGGAGGCCATTGGAAAATGTTCACCTCATGGCCATCTCTTCCCTGAGTGTGCTGAGCTTCTGTCCTAATCTCATGCACAGGCCATTGCCACCAGGTTTTCTGAAAGAACATGGGGCTGGAGTGACAAAGATGTTGATCTGGCAGAGGAGGTGGCCTTTGTCCCCACTGCTTTTTGAAGCCAAGGTGATTTGCTAGACTTCAAAAATAAGGTGGATGATATTTGACCTGTTTCTTAGTAAGAATTTGTTAACCTACAAAAAATATTGTTTTTAACTCATAATTAATACAAAATTCAAAAGACAGATAAAGTATTGATTTGGACTCATAATGAGCATATAGAATAAAACATAGAAAAACTACTGCTTTGAACTTATACTGAACTTATAAACTGAATGATACATTTTAAAACTACTTAATTAGTTTGGAGTTTAATAGGATACTCTGTAACCAAAAATTGTGCTCTACTTCCCTTCTATGAAACAAGAATGAGGTAAATTTGTGAAGGAGGTAATTGATAGTACATAGAGAACTTTTTATAGGATTTATAAATGAGCTAAGAGAAAAAATAAAGTTGGTAAGCAATTTAAATTACAGCTTTGCTTTATATAGCATCTTCATGTATATGTACACATATAAAATGTTAAGAGCTTGGTCACTAAACCTTTGGTCTATCTGCTCAATTTTTGAATGTCCATAAGTTTGCTGCTATGTCTGACTGTCTATTTGTCTGTTTCTCTGTATGTATATGTGATTGTATTTAAGTACATATGTACCTAGGTAGGAATGCATGTATGTATATCTTTATGTCTTTATATGTATGTATGTATGTATGCATGCATGTATGCATGTATGTATTTGTACATGCCTATAAGTAAAGCTGTTGGAGCTTGTTCATGGGAGCTTGCTTCTATGAAAGTACATTGCTTCATCCAGGAACTTTCTGTTTGTGAGTATGTGAATTTTTTCTCCTTCTTTTCTTCCTGGCATCTCCCAAAGATTTTAAGGAGTTCAGAGCTTATTGCCAGTCACAGAGAGCACCATCCACAGGCAATTAATTTTGTTCATGTCAACATTACCAGCTCTGTCCCAGTAAGTCCCGTCTACACTCAGAGGGGCATATGTAGCTTCCTCTCAGCACTGACACAAATTGCTTACTCCAACCTAGTTTCTCCTCAGTTTATCCTATAGAGATCCTGAAGCTTTGAAACTCTCTCACAAACATCAGAGCCAAGCATGTCAATGATTCCAAAGACAAATGTCATCTGGTGGAAAAACAGATTTCTTGGGAAAGAGAATTCTTTAGAGATCCAGTCTTGATTCACTGAGGGCAGCTACTGTAGTCTGCTGAGAATCTGCTAGTGTCCCCTAAGCTGGAATCTTTGCCAAAATACACTTAGAGGAAACCTGAGATTCTCTTACAGATTTTCCTGCTCTCTTTCAGTAACTATACTTTGGGGACAACAACCCAGCATCTAGTTTAAGATAACTGAAGTAAATCATGTGCTTAGGGACATTTGGCAAGTAGGGACACCATTTTTATTTATCTGAAGGTAGGGTCCCAATGAATTTTACATCATGCAGAGCAACTAGAAGATATGTGGCACATCTCCATGGGGAATCATAAAGTTTGTAATTATGCATAAAGGAAACACTCTAGATACACTGCCTCCAAATAGTGACCAGGGATAAGAATGAAATAGATTGGGATTTCATTTACCACACTCAACTGACTGATATTTGGATATAACACCAGAATGTTTATCATTCACATAAGTGAGAAGATTAATGATAGTAGTCTTCCAGTCTCACCTATTATGTTCCTTGAACTTTTGTTTGAAGAATTCCATCAAAATTTCTGCCATATAGATTCTGTTTTAATGTGCCCTTCTCATAACCATCATCCAAAGAAAGCTCTGCAGACCATAATAGGTGTTACCCACAGCCATCCAGGACATGGCAAGTTCCAAAAGGCCTCTGAGTACTCATGCTAATGGTTATTATACTCATACTCTCAGTACCAACAAGACCCATTATGTGTGAGCCATCAGACCCATGAGACCTGACAGTCCTGAAAGGAGGCAAATTATTCTGCAAACCAAAGTGGAAACACCAGTTCTGAATACCAAGACTATCAGGTGTCACTTCCCATGGAAGAAAAGACAGGCCTAATCACTTCCCATAGGCTTCAGCTGCCATTGACATTGATTCCGCACCCATCACGAGAAGCAACCCATGATTTGTGTTCACCTTGATAGAGATTCTGGCCACTTTTGATAATTTATTAGCTCACAATCCATCAGAAGGAAGGAATGCTGTACATGAGGACAGTGGACCCTCAGCAGAGTATAAAAGCACTTCAAGGCAGAGAGGCTTCCAAAGCATCCAAGCCACCTTCTTACAAACCAGACCCACCCTCCAGCCTCTGACACCATGCAGTGTTGTTGTGGCCCATGCTGCTGCCAGCCATGCTGCTGCCAGCCATGCTGCTGCCAGACCACCTGCTGCAGAACCACCTGCTGCCACCCCTGCTGCTCCCAGCCCTGCTGCTGTGGGTCCAACTGCTGCCAGTCTGGCTGCTGCTAGACGACCTGCTGCAACAACCGCTGCCATTGACATACCTGTTCCTGCCCAACCTATTCTCTTAGGTCTTGCTCTGGCGCATGCTCACCCACTCTTATTCCCTATAGCATCAAATAGACCTCATGTAGATCACTCAGACCCAGAGAGAAGATTCCACAGTCTTCTCCAACTGATTCTGCTTTGCTCCAACTCTTTGCTACTCTAAAACTTATACTCTCTCCATCCTTTCTCTTCACTTTGGAAGCTCTCATTTGGGAATAAAGAAAAATTTGGGGACTTTTAACCTGGCCTGAAACTTCAAGATTTTCCACTAAATAAATAAATGTGAGCTCGGTACAAACACCCAGATTCCAGTGTCATGAATCTTCATTTCTTCTTTATGTCAATATTTGGTCCCAAATTTGAAAAACACATCATCTCTCCACTTTGAAAAGATCTGCAGCAGAATTTGCCATATATAATGCCCATTCTGTTTGATTGAATGCACAAATATATAGGTATTATGAACAGACCTATATGAATAGCTGTGACCTCCAGTGGAGGAATCATTTGGGAAAAATTATGAAGTAGGACCCTGTTGGAGAAATATCCTTGTGGGGCAGATTTGGGTGTTTCAGTGGACCTAGATTTTCTCTTTGGCTCTCTGTGGGTGCCTCTGAAGTATGGCTTCACCTCCATGCCAGAACTATACTCTGTTGCCTGCATCTATGGCCACTGCGAAAAGGGAAGAGCAAACCAACCCTCCAAAATATAAGTCAAAATATACATATGCTCTCTTAGGTTTTTATGCAAAGAGTCTTCATTTCAGATGGAGAGAGGTGCTTGAAATCACCAGATATTCCTTTTGTATTCTATTCTTTTCTTTTACTTTTTTTTTCTGTTTTAGCTCCAGTGACACGAGGATCAGGCACACAATCTGTCCTCGGTAAAATTTCTTTTCCATAGAAAATAGTTTCAGGAAAGAATTGCAACTACTAGGAAGTGAAACCCAAGCTGAGGAGGTAGGGGAGGAAGAACATTCATTCATCTTTTTCTACAATAATGTAATTGTGTCCTCCAGCACTTTCCTCAACCTTATGAATTGCTGAAGCACTGATGGACCCAGGAATATCCTGTTTGGAATTTCCCTCTTCCGTGAAGTACCTTCTTGCTTTCAAGCCCGTATTCATTTTCCTACAACCCATAGTAGATTTGATATTGACCTTCATGGCAGAATCCATACAGGAGAAGCTACAGTGTGCAAATGACCTTCTTGCAGACTATACATATTTACCATGGTTGAAAATGATGTGCATAGAAGAGGCACAGTCCCAGTAGTTTCATCCCAGGTTGCTGGGAATTGAACTCATTACCTTCAGAAGTGCAGCCACTGTTCTTAACCACTGAGCCACCTCTCCAGATCCCACCAGGACTGATTCCTGCTGCTGATGTACCTGCTCATGTTTGTCATTGCTATATTCCTCTTTGTTCTGACATAGTTTGATTAAGTAAAGGAGGATCCTTCATTCTAATAGAATGTTATGCTTATTTTCCTGGACACTATCTCACCCTCTTTGACATACTTCCTGTAATAAAACATGAAGATAAAATTTCATGAAATAATATTTTAATGGTAATTTGGAATTTATAGTTTCTGATAATGATTTTACTTGATTCCTGATTAGATTCAAGTAACTCTCAGACATCAACAAAGTTGATAAAATGGTTTAGTTTAAAAGCAGACACAGATCGTGCCTCCTCATAAAAATATTTAAGGTTGCATAGGTTAGAGAAGGGGTGCAGTGAACTCTCTTTGGTATTCGCAGGAAAATTGTACTAAAAAGCAAATAGGCTTGGAACATTGAATAATCAAGGAATACATTTATTCAGTGCTAGGTAAAGGGATGAGGCCACTGATCTTCATGTGCACCATGATAAGTGAGGTCATAAAACGGCACTGGGTAACTCTGTTCCTAGACTAAGGTTAACACTTGAAAAATTAACTAGAATTCAATAGGACATAAGAGAGATGATCTGTTTCTTGGTATGAACTTTGTTAATATATGACATAAAAAATAACTCTTGCTTTTAATTTATAATGAGCATTGGGAACAATAGATATGCAAAATAATTCTTTGATTTTATTATCAACTTGTAAATAGATGATAGATAAAACTATTGCTTTGAATTTTGAATGAGCTTATAGAATAAAACATGGATAAAATTACTATGTTGAATATATGATGTTGAAGAATAAAAGATGTATAAAAATTTCTCATAAGGTAGGATTTTAAAGGAAAAACATTTAACCAATAATTGTTCTGTACTTCATTTTGTATGATGACTTTATCTGTTTTTTAATGAAGTAATTCTTCTTGTTATGTAGAGAACTTTTTCTTATTGTTTATAAATGGGCTAAGAGAAAAGAAACTTTTAGAGCTTACTCTCTAGAGCTTTGTACTATTAACCAAGATGTGAGTGTCTGCTAGTTAGTATGTAGATCTGTTTGTCCAGCAGTATGTATGTATGAATGTATGTATGTATGTATGTATGTATGCATGTATGTACTATGCATGTGTCTATGTGTGTGAAGTTGTTGGAGATGGCTTGTGGTAGCTTGTTTGCACGTGCCTACTTTGCTGCATGCCTTAAATATATGTATGTGGATGTATGGATTTTCTATCTCTTTTTCTTTCTATCCCAAAGAGCTTAAAGAGTGCAGGGTTTCTTCCCATTCACAGAGAGTACAGGTCCCAGATAATTAACTTTGCTCATGTCAGCACTATCAGTGCCATCCCATAAATCCAGTGCAACTCTCAGATCGGCCCTTGTAAATTGTTACCATCACTGGATCAAATCACTGAACCAATTATCAATTCTTCTCAGATTAACCTGTGGTGTCTGCGCTGGCCTTTCACAATTTAGTCCTGAGTGGACTCCCAAAGATGACAGAATCTGTGATGCCATGATACTCATTTCATTATTGCTGCCATTCAAATTATTATTTTTAATGTTCAGAGAACTCCATGCTGAGTTGACTCCTCTGAATTTCTACCTTGAAACGTATGCAAGAGATTGTTTCAGCAACTCATTGTCAATACCATGCACCATGCACAATTTAATTTTAATTAGAAATAGTGGTATTAGAAGTATTAATTTGAATGAAAATATAAACCCTTTCCACAACATAAATTAGACAGCACTGAAAGGGATTTTTGAGTGATTTATCCACACATTTTAAACACTTCCCCTCCGATCATCCAACATCAAGTATGATGACAGCAAGGAAAATATCTATACAGGGTATATATGATGAATACCAAAAGATATACTGCAAATGGAATCCATGACTGTAGAAACTTGACTTACATGTTGGATAGTTCAAAAATGCCTGAGAATTTTCTCTTACCTTTAGACACCTTACTTTCTACTCTGAACTAATTGTATTGGTGGGGGAAAAAAGAGAATTCAAAGCTTAGTGGTATAAATTAGAGTTAGTTAATCTCTTCACTTGATCCTACTACATAGGCTGTCATACATCACTTATGTGTGTAATGTGGAAGGCTGAGAGAGAGAGAGAGAGAGAGAGAGAGAGAGAGAGAGAGAGGGAGAGGGAGAGGGAGAGACAGAGAGAGAGACAGGGAGAGACAGAGAGAGACAGAGACAGAGAGAGACAGAGAGAGACAGAGAGATTGTGTATCAATTTTATATAGATGTCCATAGATTTCTGATGTGAGGGTCAAAAGAGTTTGATTGAAAGGTATAGGCATCTTAGAGAAACATAGATGGTATCTGTGAGCACACCTCAGGTCATCAGGGAGACAAGCATAAACTTGGATATGTTCAGCCCTTCCTACAGCAACAACACATATCCTATCCAAACCTTCCATCCTCTAAAGCTCCATGACTATATGACAAAACACTGTTGTATCACCTGTATATGGAATGCAGGATATGAGGTTGTCCATCATATACCATGGACAAATTAGGCATGTCTTGCCATTGTCTATACTGAGGTTTTTCCAAAATTGTGATCTGATAATGTAGAGAGCATGTCCAGTGATGCTGACTAGGAGACTACAGAGTTAAGTGAACAGATGCTTCTAGAGATATAATTTGATGCCTTGGTAAAGCAACTGTTTGGTAAATAATCTTGGGAAAGACAAGTCTATCGATATCCAGTGTTTGTTCAATGATGATGTTGGATGATACTACAGACAACAAAGAATTTCCTGGTTTCCCTATCTTAAGATTAGAGTCCCTATGAGATGCAGGTTACCCAGAGGAAGAAGAGGAGATGTGGCACATCTTCAGGAGGAAATGGCTAGTTTATATTTATTCACAAAGGAAACACTAAATATAAACTTCTTCCAAAGAGTAACCAGGGATCAGAAGGAGATTGTTTGAGATTTCATTTTCCACACCTCATTTAACTGACTGACACTCAGGCCTAAGAGCAGACTGTGTGTCGTTCATATAGGTAAGGAGGAAAAGGACTGTAGTGCTCCAGTCTAGCCTGTCACGTTCTTTGTGCTTTGGTTGGGATGAGTTGCTGTAATTAGCAAGTCTCACATGGATTCTGTTTTAGTATACTCTTCTCATAACCATCAACCCTGCCAAGCTACACAAAATAGCACTGGCATTACCCACAGTCATCTGGACAGGGCAAGTTAATAAAGATCTCTGTGTGCTTTTAGCAATGGCCTTTCACATTCACACGCTATACTGACCTGACCATTACATGTGAGCCATCAGACTAATAAGGCCTGACACTTCTAAAGGGAGGCATGCTTTGCCACAAACTAAATTGGAATCACAGGGCGCAAATTCCAAGAAATCAGATGTTACTTCCCTTGGATGCAACAACAAGCAAAAGAACTTAGGCTTAACCGATTTTGAAATTGATTCCTCATCCATCACGAGAGGAAATCCATGAGTTGCATTCTCCTTGAATACTGACTCAGGAGGAAAGATGTACCTCTTCTGGTAATTTATTTACTCACAATCCATCAGGAGGAAGGAATGCTGCACGTGAAGACAGTGGACCCTCAGCAGAGTATAAAAGCACTCCTGGGCATGGAGACTCCCAAACCATCCAAGCCATCTTCTTACCAATCAGACCCACCCTCCAGCCTCTGACACCATGCAGTGTTGCTGTAGCCCATGCTGCTGCCAGCCATGCTGTTGCAAGCCATGCTGTTGCCAGACCACCTGCTGCAGGACCACCTGTTGCCGCCCCTGCTGCTGCCAGCCCTGCTGCTGTGGGTCCAACTGCTGCCAGTCTGGCTGCTGCTAGACCACCTGCTGCAACAACAGCTGCCATTGACACCTGTTTCTGCCCAAACTGTTCTCATAGGTCTTGCTCTGGAGCATGCTCACCCACTCTTGTCCCTTAGAGCATGAAATAGACCTCATGAAGGTCACTTGTACCCCAACCCCAGAAAGTACATTCCATATAACATGCTCCAAATGATACTGCTTTGGTTCAAAAAAAATATGCTTCCTACACCTTGCCTCCCTTCTCTGAAACATACACATTCCCGTCACTTTATCTGCACTTGGGAAACTCTAATCTGGAAACTCTAAACCTTGAGACTTTTGCCATTGTGTTGGAAAGTGGGGATTTTCACATATATAAATAAATGTGACCTTGGTACCAATATCCAACTGCATGTGTCATGAATCTTCATTTCTCCTTTATGTCCATACCTGGTCCGAACTTTGAGAAATAGTTATATCATCTCTGTATTATAAAAAGAACTGCAGTGGCCTTAGTCACAATGCCACTTCTGTTTATTTTTGAAAGTACTAACATATTTCAATAAACATAGACACATGAATTACTTGAACTCTAATGGTTGAATCATCTGGGAAGGATTTCATGTCAGAACATTTTTGGAGAGGTGTACAAGTAGGGGAAGGCTTTAGTGTTTCAGAGGCTCTGGACTTCCCAGTTGACTCAGTTGTCTCACTGTGGTAGCTCCAGTTGTTCCACCTAAACTCTTGCAGCCTATCTATGCTCAGCTGCTGGCATCCATTGCCACTGCCTTGAGATACAAGCCCATGCAGTCCCCCAAAGTTAAAGTCATTAAAAATGCATTCTTCTCTTATGTTCTTTGGTTATGAGGCCGCAACTCAGGTATAGCACAGCACTTGAGTCCCCAGATACAGTTCCTGTGTTCTTGAATCCATGGGTGAATTCAGGGCCAGGTACACCATAACTCCTCGATGCCATTCCTGGATCATAGAGGAACACTTTAGGGTAGAGATGCAACTACTAGGATGTGAAACTGAAGCTGAGAGAGGAAAAGAAGTACCCATTCTTCTTCTTTCTACTTGAATGTGACTGTGTCCCCATGTACTTTCTTTAAACTTCTGAGTTCCTTGGAGCACTGCTGAACCAAGGAAAGGGATGTCCTCTTTGTCATTTCCCTCTCCTGTGGAGAACCTTCTTGCTCGCAAGCCCTTATCTATTTCTCTATAAGACTTTCCAAGTTCTTTTCTTGCCATAGTAAATTTGATATTAATTCTAATTGTCAGACTCCATGTGGGAGAAACAGCAGTGGGGAAGTTAGCTTCTTGAACACTACCCACCATTTTTTGAGCCTGTGATGGGCATCTCTTAGATAGGAACAGCCCCAGGGCTCTTGTCCTAGGACTGCTTCTTGTTGCTAATCTACATTCTTATGTTCATCATTACTATATTCCTCATTTTTCTGATATGTTGTGATTGGGCAAGGAAAGATACTTTCTGACATTCATCTTTTATTGCTGATTCCTTGGTATTGGTCTATCCTCTTGGGCAATCTTTCTACATATCAATAGAAAGTCTAAATTTCATGAAATAATGCTGGTTGCAAGCAATGTTGACCTTATAGTCTCATCATGACATTATACAAATTCTCATTTGATTCTAATAATTTTATGATTTCAGATAGTTGAGATAACTTTTTAGGTTAAAAATCTAAAATAAAATGTGTCTCCTCCTGCAAAATAGTAAAGACTGCATAGTTTTTAACTAGGGTTCACTGAACAATCATGCTTTCCAACACATAGATTGCATTAAAAAGAAAAAATGCCTTGTGAAAATGAATGGTCAAGAGAAACATTCAGTTTAGGTCCATGGAAGATGCCACAGATTCCCGTGTGCACCATGCCAAGAAGTGTTTAAAAGGAGTGGGTGATTCTGAGTGTAGAAGAGAAAATGGGTCATTTCTATACTTCAAAAGTGATATATATGATAGAAGACCTGTTTCTTTGTAAGAAATTTGTTAACCTACAACATAAAATTATTGTTTTCAACTTATTATTAATATAGTGAACCAAGCATTTATATATCTATTGCTTTGGACTCATAATTAGGAGCATATACAATAAAAGATAGAAAAAATCTGGCTTTGAACTTATTCTGAACTTGTAAAATGAAAGATACATTAAAAACTATTTATTTATGTAGGAATTTAATTGAAAAAACATATAATCAAATCTTGTGCTGTACCTCCTTCCTGTGTAACAATTTGACCTCCTTTTAAAGGAGTTAATAGAGAGTTAATATGTAGAGAACTTTGTTTTAGGGGGTAGAAATAGACAAAGAGAAAAAGTTGGTAGGGCATGCTTACTATAACTTTGCTTTATCCACCAAATGCATGTATTTGTATGTATATAAAATAGTAAGAGCTTGGTCTCTAAAACATTGGTCTATGTTCCCAATGTGTGAATATCTATAAGTCTGCTGGTCTGTTCATTTATCTGTTTCTATATTTGTATATATGAATGTATTTATGTGCCTATATAAATATATGTATGTACATGTGTATGTATGTATCTATGTATGCATGCATGTATGCATGTATGTTTGTATGTATGCCTATAAGTGAAGTTCTTGGAGCTTGTTCCTGAGAGCTTGCTTCTATGAGAGTGCATTGCTTCATCCAGTAACTTTGTGTTTGTGAGTATATGCATTTTCTGTCCTTCTATTCTTCTTGGCATCTCCCAAAGATTTTAAGGCATTCAGAACTTATTGCTAATCACAGAGGGCACCAAACCCAAATAATTAAGGTTGTTCATGTCAACATTACCAACACTATCTCTGTAAATCGTCTGCCACTCTCAGAGGGGAACACATAGGCTGCTCTAAGCAGTGACCCAAATCATTACTCCAAACTGGTTTCTCCTCAATTTTTGCTATGCTGTTTGAGCCGGCCTTTCTAGCCTAGGTCCTTTCTGTACTCCCACACATACCAAAATCCATGTTGGCATGGTCTTCATTTCATTACTTGCCATTCAAACTTAATTTGTGAGGTTCAGAGAGTTCCTTGTTTTGCTGATGACTGAATTTTCTGCCCACTTGTGTGTAGAAAGATCACTGGCCACCTTTTCTTGAATTATATGCACAAAGGATTTACAGAAAATTGTTTTCCTAACTTACACATTTTGATAGGAATACTAGTGTCAAATGTATTAATTGAATGAAAATATAAACCAATTCAACATTATATATGAGAGACCAATGGAACTATTTACCCTCATATTTTAAAGATTGTGTCTAGGATCCTCCAATAAATGGTATGAGGATAGCAAGGAAATTATCTACTCAGTGTTCATATGAGAAATACCAGCAGAGATTCCTCAGCTGCAATACAGGGCAACCATTACATCACAAATGTATTCAGGTTCTGGAAGAGTTGAGCAGCAGCTCAGGATTTTCCCTTATTTTGAAAACTTTAGGTGCCCACTTTGATATAGAAGTCCAGAGATTTCTGATGGGAGGCTCTAAGAAGATTGAGTGCCTTGTGGCACTTTTAAGAACCAGACTTTGGTTCTGTGAGTATACTTTGGGTCATCAGAGAGACCAGCATAAACTTGAATGGGTTCAGCCTACCCTGCATCACCAAAACATAACCCTTTCTAACTCTCCTTCCACAAAGGTTCAAGACTAGATGATAACACACTGTTGAATCACCATAGATAGGAATGCAGGATTTGCCATTGTCCATCACATAGCATGGCCAAATTTTGCATACTTGCATCTGGTCTGTATTGAGCTCATTCCAAAATTGAGATCTAATACTGTAGAGAGTTGTCCACTTAGGCTGACTTAAAAAAAAAGCATATAGATGATTCCAAAGAAATAATGTCATATAGTGAAAAAGCAGATGTCTTGGGAAAGAGAAGTCTTTGGAGATCCAGTGTTGGTTCACTGTTGGCAAGTACTGCAGTCCACAGGGAATGTTCTAGGTTCTCAAAGCAGGAGTCTTTGACAAAACACATTAAGAGTAAACCTGAGATTCTCTAACAAATTTGTCTGCCCTCTTTGAGTAACTGTACTTTAGAGACACTACTACAGCATCTTGTTTAAGAGAATTGAAATAAATCATATGCTGAAGGTCATTTGGCAAGTGGTAACAATGTGCCTTAGTCATCTGAATTTAAACTCTCAATGAAGTGCAGGTCACACAAGGGAAATAGAAGATAGATGGCATATCTCCAAGAGAACATGTCCAGTTTATAATTCCCCAAGAGACTCTAGATGCATTTCCTCCAAAGACTGACCATGGATAAGAAGTAGTATTTACCACCCTTCAGTCAAGCAACTAATAAATGTGTCTGAGAATAGATTTGTTTCATTCACATAGTTAAGGAGATTTACTATGGTAGTCAACCAGTCTAGCTCATTATGTTTCTTTGACTTTGGATGATTGAATTCCAGTAATTTACAAGTCTGATATTTAGATTCTGTTTTAATGTACTCTCCTTATAACCATAATCCCAGGAAAACCACACAGCACAGCATTGGCATTACCCACAGCCATGCAGTACAGGGTAAGTTACTAAAAGCCTCTGTCCTCATGCCAATGGACTTTCATACTCCATACTCTCTGCAGCAACATGACCCCATCATGTGTGAGCCATGAAAATAATGAGTCCTTCCAGTCCTGAAGAGAGGCAAGTAATGCTACAAATCAAAGTGGAAACACAAAGTATGCATACTGAGAACATCAGGTGTCACTTCCCTTAGAAGAAAAGACAGGCCAAAGTACTTCCCATAGGCTTCAGCCACCATTGAAATTGATCCCTCAACCATCACAAGTAGCAAACCAGGATTTGCCTTGACCTTAAATACTGACTCAGGAGGAGAATCTGTCCTCTTTTGATAATTTAATTACTAACAATCCATCAGTAGGAAGGAATGCTGCACATGAGGACAGTGGACTCTTGGCAGGGTATAAAAGCACACGAGGGTGGAGATGCTTCCAAAGCATCCAAGCCACCTTCTTTATTATTATTATTATTATTATTATTATTATTATTATTATTATTATTTTCTATATTCTTTGTTTACATTCCAAAGGCTTTCTCCTTTCCAGTTCCCCCAGTTCAGAGATCCAGGACTTCTCAGTGGGCTCTCTTTCCTCCTGAGGTAGCTCCAGATGTTTGGCCTCAACTATGCAACAGATCAGTGCATCCATTGCAACTGCCATGGGTTACAAGCCATCCAATCCCCCCAAAGTGAATGTCATATACAATATATTCTCCTCTTAGGTGCTTTGGTTATGAGGCCTCAAATCAGGAATTATACAGTGATCAAGACTCCAGAGTTTCCTCCTCTATTCTTCTTGAAGTCATGTGTGATGTCAGGACTAGGCACACAATCACTCCTTGATGCCATTCCTGTACCATAGTGGAATATTTTAGGGTACAGTTGAAACTACTATAAAGTGAAACTTAAGCAGAAAGAGGGGGAGAAGGAAAACCCACATTTCTTCCCTCTACCTGAATCCATTCTTGATCCCATGTACTTTCCTCACACTTGTAATTAGCTCAGAGCACTGCTGAGCCCAGGGATGTCCTGTTTGTCATTTCCCTCTCCTGTGGAGAACCTTCTTAAACTCCACCCCTTATTTATCACTCTATAAGACTTTCTAAGTTCTTTTCCCACCATAGTAGATTTGATATCAGCCCTAAGTGGCTGACTTCATGCAAGAGAAGCTGTGTGGACAAGTTATCTTTTGGAAAAATACCTACCACTTTGAATGCCTGTGATGGGTGTGCCTTAGATAGGCACAGTTTCAGGGTCCTATCCTGGGTCTTCTTGCTTGCTGAAGTGCCTTCTCATGTTCATCATTTCTGTATTCCTTATCGTTTTGACATGGTGTGTTTGGACAATGAAAGACATTTTCTAGATTTAGTCTTTCATGATGAGTTCCTGGGTATTAGTCCATCCAATTGGGTAAACTTCCTGCAGATCAACAGGAAGATGAAATTTTGTAAAAATAATGCTGATGATTGAGTTACTGATAGTATAGTGTCTCATAGTGACATTACATATTTCTGATTTGATTAAAATAATTTAAAGACGTTAAATAGTTGAGAGAACCTTCTAGGTTAAAATATACAATAAAATATTCTCCTCCTGCAAAATAGTAAAGATTGCATAGGTTGTAACTTGGCTACAGTGAACTTTTGAGGTTTAAAATAACATAAATTACATTAAAAAGAAATGAATAATCATGAAAAACATTCATTAAAGTTTTGGTCTAAAGATGAGGCCACAGAACCCCATGTTCATCATGATATGAAGGATCATGAAAGAAGGGGATGATTCTGTTATGAATGTAAGAACAGAAAATGGGTGATTTACTAGACTTCAAAAATAAGATGTATGATATTTGACCTGTTTCTTAGTAAGAATTTGTTAACCTACATCAAAATTATTGTTTTTAACTTATAATTAATACAAGATTCAAAAGATAAATAAAAGTATTGCTTTGGATTCATAATAAACCTATAGAATAAAACATAGAAAGAAACTACTGCTTTGAACTTATACTGAACTTATAAAATGAACAATATATTAAAAACTATTTAGTTAGGTTATAGTTTAATAAGATACTGTGTAAACAAAAAATTGTGCTCTACTTCCCTTCTGTGCAACAAGAATGAAGTGAATTTGTGAAGGAGTTAATCAATAATATATAAAGAACTTCTGATAGTGTTTATAAATAGACTAAAACAAAAATAAAGTTGGTAAGCCATTTAAATTACAGCTTTACTTTATTCACCATCTACATGTATATGTACTGATATAAATTAGTAAGAGCTTGGTCACTAAGGCTTTGATCTATCCACCTGATTTTGAATGTCTATAAGTTTCCTGGTATGTCTGCCTGTCTGTCTGTCTGTTTCTATGTATGTATATATGAATATATTTAAGTACATATGTACCTAGATATGCACGCATGTATGTATGTCTTTATGTATGTACATATGTATGTATGTGTGTATGTATGTGTACATGCTTGTAAGTGAAGCTGTTGGAGCTTGTTCATTGGAGTTTGCTTCTATGGGAGTACATTGCTTCATCCAGTAACATTGTGTTTGTGAGTGTGTGAATTTTCTCTCCTTCTTTTCTTGGCATTTCCCAAAGATTTTAAGGAGTTCAGAGCTTACTGACAGTCACAGAGAGTACCATCCACAGATAATTAAGTTTGATCATGTCAACATTACCAGCTCTGTCCCTGTAAATCAACTCCCACTATCAGAGAGTCATATGTAGCTTCCTCTTAGCATTAACCCAAATCGCTTACTCCAACCTGGTTTCTCCTCAGTTTATCTTATAAAGATCCTGAAGCTTTGAGACTCTCTCACAAACATTAGAGCCAAGCACATTGATGAATCCAAAGACAAATGTATTCTGGAAAAACAGATTTCTTGCAAAAGAGAAGTCTTTAGATATCCAGTCTTGATTCACTGAGGGCAGCTACTGCAGTCCACTGAGAATCTGGTAGTTTCCCCTAAGCTGGAATCTTTGCCAAAACACACTTACAGCAAACCTGAGATTCTCTTACAGATTTTCCTGCTCTCTTTCAGTAACTGCACTGTGAGGACAACACTCCAGCATCTAGTTTAGATGAGATTTGAAGAGAACTGAAGTAAATCATGGGCTTAGGGTCATTTGGCAAGCAGGGACACCATTTTTTATTTATCTGAAGGTAGGTTACCAATGGATTTCACATCACTCAGAGGAACTAGAAGATATGTGGCACATCTCCATGAGGAGTCATAAAGTTTATAATTATGTATAAAGGAAACACACTAGATACACTGCCTCCAAATAGTGACCAGGGATAAGAAAGAGATAGTTTGGGATTTTATTTACCACACTCAACTGACTGATCTTTGGGTGTAAGACCAGAATGTCTGTTATTCACATAGGTGAGTAGATTAATGATGGTAGTCTTCCAGTCTAGCCTAATGTGTTCCTTGGACATTTGTTGGGAAGAATTCCAGTTATCAACAGTTCTGCTATATAGATTCTGCTTTAATATACCCTTCTCATAACCATCATCCAAAGAAAGCTCTGCAGACCATTATAGGTGTTACCTGCAGCCATCCTTGACATGGCAAGTTCCTAAAGGTCTCTGTGTCCTCATGGTAATGGACATTATACTCATTCTCTCTGTACCAACATGACCCATTATGTGTGAGCCATCAGACCCATGAGACCTGACAGTCCTGAAGAGAGGCAAATTATTCTGCAAGCCAAAGTGAAAACACAGGATGTGAATACCAAGAACATCAAGTGTCACATCCCACGGAAGCAAAGATGGGCCAAATCACTTCCCATAGGCTTCAGTCACCATTGACACTGATTCCTCACCATCATGAGGAGCAGCCCATGATTTTCATTGCCCTTGATACAGACTCAGGAGGAGAATCTTGCCACTTTTGATAATTTATTTACTCACAATCCACCAAAAGGAAGGAATGCTGCACGTGAAGACAGTGGACACTCTGCAGGATATAAAAGCACACCTGGGCAGAGAGGCTTCCAAAGCATACAAGCCACCTTCTTACAAACCAGACCCATCCTCTAGCCTCTGATACCATGCAGTGTTGTTGTTGCCCATGCTGCTGCCAGCCATGCTGCTGCCAGACCACCTGCTGCAGGACCACCTGCTGCCGCCCCTGCTGCTGCCAGCCCTGCTGCTGTGGGTCCAACTGCTGCCAGTCTGGTTGCTGCTAGACCACCTGCTGCAACAACAGCTGCCATTGACACCTGTTCCTGCCCAACCTGTTCTCACAGGTCTTGCTCTGGACCATGCTCACCCACTCTTGTCCTCTGCAACATCAAATAGATCTCATGACGGTCACTTGTACCTTAGACCCAGGAGGACCATTCGATATAACCTGCTCAAACTGATACTGCTTTTGTCAAGAGAAAATATGTTTCCCCATACCTTGCTTTTTTTCTCTGAAACATACACATTCCCCAACCTGTCTGTGCACTTGGGAAACTCTCAACTAAAACTATAAATCCTTGGGACTTTTGTAATGACTTTGAAACCTGGGGATTTCCCCCAATATAAATAAATGTGATCTTGGTACCAACAGCCAAATACAAGTGTCATGAATTATTATTTTTCCTTTATGTCCTTATTGGGTCTAAATTTGAGCAACATCTCTACATAAATAACCACAGCAGCCTTTGTTACCCATGCCACTTCTGCTTGTTTGAGAGTAGAAACATTTCAATTAACAGATACATGTATATGAATGACTTGATCTCCAATGGTGGAATCATCTGGGAAGGATTTGGTGTCAGAATATTTTTGGAGAGTTGTGCATGTAGACTTTAGTGTTTCAGAAACCCATGACTCTCTCACTTAGCACTCTTGCCTCATTGAGGAAGTTCCAGTTGTTCAGCCTCAACTCTAGCAGCCTATCTATGCTCAGAGGCCTGCATCCATTGCCACTGCCTTGAGGAACAAGCCATCCAATCCCCCCACCAAAGTGAAAGTCACATAAAATACATTCTTCTCTTAGGCACTTTGGTTATGAGTCCTTATCTCAGGAATATTACAGGGCTTGAGTCCACAGATACACCTTTTGTGTTCTTCTTGAAGCCTTGAACACATGAGAACCAGACACAAAATAACACCTTGATGCCACTCCTAAATCATTAACTTTAGGAGGTGACTACAAGGAAGTAACACTAAAGCTGAGAGAAGAGGAGAAGGAGCACCCACACTTCTTCCCTCTATGTGAATCCATTCTTGATCCCATGCACTTTCCTCACCCTTGTAATTAACTCAGAGCACTGCTGAGCCCAGGGATGTCCTGTTTGTCATTCCCCTCTCCTGTGGAGAACCTTCTTACACTCCAGCACTTATTTATCTCTCTACAAGACTTTCTAAGTTCTTTTCCCAACATAGTAGATTTTATATCAACACTAAGTGGCTGACTCCATGCAGGAGAAGCTGTGTGGATAAGTTATCTTTCTGGAAAAATACATTCCACTTTGCATGCCTGTGATGGGTGTGCCTTAGATAGGCACAACTTCAGGGCTCCTATTCTGGATCTGCTTCTTGGTTCTGAAGTGCCTTATCATGTTCACCATTTCTGTATTCCTTATTTTTCTGACATGGTGTGATTGGGCAATGAAAGACATTTTCTGGCTTTAGTCTTTCATGATGGATTCCTGGGTATCAGTCCAATCAATTGGGCAAATGTCCCACAGATCAAGAGGAAGAGGAAATTTTGTGAAATAATGCTGACTGAATGAGTTACTGATAGTATAGTCTCTAAGAGTGACATGACATATTTCTTTTTTTTAATATTTTATTTTCTATATTCTATGTTTACATTCCAAAGGCTTTCCCCTTTCCCAGTTACCACCCACCATAGTTCCCATCGTTCCTCTCTCCCCTGATTTGATTAAAATGATTTTAAGTCTTCAAAGACTTGAGCGAACCTTCAAGATTAAAATTTTAAATAAAATGTGTCTCCTACAGCAAAATAGAAAGGATTGCATAGGTTGCAACCTGGCTACAGTGAACTTTTAGGTTTACAATCACATACATTGCATTGAAAAGAAAAATAACCTTAGGGAAACAAATAATCATGAATATATTCATTCAAGTTTAGGTATAAGGAAGAGGTCACAGATCCCCCATGTTCATCATGATATGAAGGGTGATTAAAGAAGTGGATGATTCTGTTATGAATGTAAAAACATCAAATGGGTGATTTGCTAGATTTCAAAAATAAGATGTTTGTGACCTGTTTTTAGTAAGAATTTGTTAACCTACAACAAACATGATTGCTTTCAACTTATAATTAATACAAGTCACAAATAATAAATTAAAGTATTGCTTTGGACTCATAATGAGCATATAGAATAAAACATAGAAATACTACTAATTTGAACTTATACTGAACTTGTAATATGAATGATACATTAAAAAACCATTTAGTTAGGTAAAAGTTTAATAGGATACTATGTAAGCAAAAATCACACTCTACTTCCCTTCTGTGAAACAAGAATGAGGTGTATTTGTGAATGAGGCAGCCAGAGTATGTAGAGAACTAGTTATAGGGTTTATAAATGGGCCAAGAGAAAAAATAAAGTTGGTAAGTAATTCAAACTATAGCATTGCTGTATTCACCATCTGCATGCATATGGATGTATATAAAATGGTAAGAGCTTGGTCACGAAACTTTTGGTCTCTCCATCCAATTTTTGAATGTCTATAAGTTTGCTGGCATTTCTGTCTGTCTATTTGTCTGTTTCTATGTATGTATATATGAATGTATTTATGTACATATGTACCTAGGTATGTATGTATGTCTTTATGTATGTATGTATATGTACGGGGGTGTAAGTGAAGTTGTTGGAACTAGTTCATGGGAACTTGCTTCTATCAGAGTGCATTACTTCATCGAGTAAATTTGTGTTTGTGAGTGTGTGAATTTTCTCTCCTTTTTTCTTGGCATCTCCAAAAGATTTCAAGGAGTTCATAGCTTATTGCCAGTCACAGAGAGTGCCATCCACAGATAATTAAGTTTGTTCATTTCAACGTTACCAGCTCTGTCCTGGTAAATCCCCTCTACTCTCAGAGGGGATATAGGTTCCTCTCAGCATTGACCCAAATCCCTTACTTCAAACTGGTTTCTCCTCAGTTTCTCCCACAGAGAGCCTGACATCTGGAGACTGTCTCGCACACTTCAGAGCCAAGCACAGAAGTCCAGGTGGGTAAGTATTCCGCGGTGACAAACAGAAACAAACACAGAGGCAGTTTGAATCTGAGTGTATTTTGCAGCTCTCAAGCAGGGGATTTTATACATTAACCCAAATATAACACATATCTTAGAAACCATACCCAGGGAAACAATTGTGAATACAAACAAGAATCAATTGGCAAATTACAAAGAAAAATCATCTAAGCATTACAACCCTGGACTACATGTTCAGTGAATCATAAACAGAAAATGTAGCATCATCATTAGAAATATAACAATTTTAAAAGAATATATTCAATAGGGTTATCATTCAGTGACATATTCCCAGGAACAGGTTAATAAATCTTTATGGTCAGTGCTCTTAACTGCTGAGTTAACTTTCCAGTCCCTATGAATAATTATTGCTTAACATTTAATACGTGATTTTTTATAAATCTTCAAAGCATAAAGGTTAACTATTTCAATTCTTTCTAATTAAGGCTGTCTTTACTATATACAAAAATCCACTTCTAATGACACACATGCAGCCATATGCAATTTTATTGTTGGGAAAGTTTTTATCATAATCATTTTGTAAACAATTTGAAAAGTAAAGTGTTGGTTTCCCTGGGGATAAGGTCATGTTAGGGACCTGTCTCAAGGGGTGGTTTTGTACCCATTATTCTTGATTAAGATCATTGTCAAGTTACAAGGATCCTGTAGGTAAGAAAAGGAATGAAAGAGAGCAAAAAAGAAAAATTGCCATGAGAACTATGGCTTAAATATTTTCTCTGGCCAAGAGTTCCACAACCAGATCCAGGATACCTCCTTCTTTGGAAGTCTAATGCCTCAGTCTGTGGAAATTGTCACACAGATTCTATTGGGTCAGTGTGGCACTGCCATATAGATTCTGTTTTAAAGGACTCTTCTCATAACCATCATCCAAAGAAAGCTATGCAGACAATAACAGGTGTTACATACAGCCATCCAGGCCATGGCAATGTCCTAAAGGCCTCTGTGTACTCATGCTAATGGATGTTATACTCATACTCTCTGTACCAACACGACCCATTATGTGTGAGCCATCAGACCCATGAGACCTGACAGTCCTGAAAGGAGGCAAATTATTCTGCAAGCCAAAGTGGAAATACCAGGTGTGAATACCAAGACTATCAGGTGTCACTTCCCATGGAAGAAAAGACAGGCCTAATCACTTCCCATAGGCTTCAGCTGCCATTGACATTGATTCCTCACCCATCACAAGAAGCAACCCATGACTTGTGTTAACCTAGAATACTGACTCTGGAGGAGAAATGGACCTCTTTTGATAATTCATTTACTCACAATCCATCGGGAGGAAGGAATGCTGCACGTGTGGACAGCGAACCCTCAGCAGGGTATAAAAGCACACCTGGGCAGAGAGGCTTCCAAAGCATCCAAGCCACCTTCTTACAAACCAGACCCACCCTCCAGCCTCTGACACCATGCAGTGTTGTTGTGGCCCATGCTGCTGCCAGCCATGCTGCTGCCAGCCATGCTGCTGCCAGACTACCTGCTGCAGGACCACCTGCTGCCGCCCCTGCTGCTGCCAGCCCTGCTGCTGTGGGTCCACCTGCTGCCAGTCTGGCTGCTGCTAGACCACCTGCTGCAACAACAGCTGCCATTAACACACCTGTTACTGCCCAACCTGTTCTCTTAGTTCTTGCTCTGGACCATGCTCACTTGATCTTGTCCCCTACAGCACCAAATAGACCTCATGAAGGTCACTCAGGCCCAGAACGTCCATTCCAGAGTCTTCAACTGATTCTGCTTTGCTCCAACAAATATGCTGTCTCTCTCTTTGCTTCTCTAAAACTTACATCCTTTCCCTGCACTTTGGAAACTCTAATTTGGCAAAAGGAAATTTTGGGGACTTTTAACCTGGCTTGATACCTCAGGATTTCCCACTCTATAAATAAATGTGACCTCAAGACAAACACCCCGCTTCCAGTGTCATGGATCTCTATTTCTTCTTTATGTCAGTATTTGGTCCTAAGTTTAAAAGACACATCATCTCTCCACTTTGAAAAGAACTGCAGCAGCATTTGCCATACATAATGCCCAATCTGTTTGTTTGAATGCACAAATATATAGGTATGAACAGACCTATAGGAAGAGCTGTGTCCTCCATGTGGAGGAATCATTCGGGAAGGATTATGAGGTAGGACCCTGTTGGAGAAGTGTCCTTGTGGGGGCAGATTTGGGTGTTTCAGTGGCCCTAGACATTCTCTTTGGTTCTTTGTGGGTGCCTCAGATGTATTGCTTCACCTCCATGCCAGAACTATACTCAGCTGCCTGCATCTAAGGCCACTGCCTTGATGATCAAGACAACCAATCCTCCAAAGTATACGTCTCAATAAACATATGCTCTCTTAGGTTCTTTTGCAAAGAGTCTTCATTTCAGATGGAGAAATGTGCTTGAATCACCAGATATTCCTTCTGTATTCTTTTCTTTTTTTCTTTTTTTAGCTTCAGTAACATGATGATCAGGCACACAATCTGCCCTCTATGGGACTTTCAGGGAGCGGGGAGCCAGGAAAGGGAAAATCATTAGAAATGTAAATAAAGAATATATTGAATAAAAAAAGAAAAGAAAAGAATTTCAGGATAGATTTGCATCTACTAGAAAGTGAATCCAAGCTGAGGAGGTGGGGGAGGAAGAGCATTCATTCATCTTTTTCTATAATAATGCAATTGTGTCCTCTAGCACTTTCCTTAACCTTATGAATTGCTGAAGCACTGCTGGACCCAGGAATATCATGTTTGGAATTTCCCTCTTCAGTGGGGTACCTTCTTGCTTTCAAGCCCTTATTCATCTTCCTACGACCATTTGCAAGTTGTTTCCCCCCATAATAGATATGATATTAACCTTCATGGCAGAATCCATGCCGGAGAAGCGACAGTGTGCAAGTGACCTTCTTGGAGACTACCCACAGTTTGCCGTGGATGAAAATGATGTGCATAGAAGAGACACAGTCCCAGTAGTTTTATCCCAGGATTGCTTCTTTTTTAAGAAAAACAAAGAATTATTTATTTATGTATATAAGTACACTACAGCTGTCTTCAGCCACAAAAGAAGAGGATGTCAGATTGATCCAATTACAAATGCTTGTGAGTCACCATGTGGTTGCTGGGGATTGAACTCATGACAGTGCAGCCACTGTTCTTAACTGCTGAGTCTTCTCTATACCCCCCACCAGGACTGATTCCTGCTGTTGATGTACCTGTTCACGTTTGTCATTGCTATATTCCTCTTTGTTGTGACATAGTTTGATTGGGTAAAGTAGGATCCTTCCTTCTAATAATCTATTATGTTTATTTTCCTGGACACTATCTCACCATCTTTGACATATTTTCCATAATAAAAAATGAAGATGAAATTTCATGAAATAATATTTTAATGATATTGTCGAATTTATAGCTTCCGATAATGATTTCACTTGATTCCTGATTAGATTCAAGTGATTCTCAGACATTAACATAGTTGATAAAATGGTTTAATTTAAAATCAGATACAGATTGTGCCTCCTAATAAAAATATTAAAGGTTGCATAGGTTAGAGAAGGGGTGCAGTGAACTCTCTTTGGGATATGCAGAAAAATTGTATTAAAAAGCAAATAGGCTTGGAACATTGAATAATCAAGGAATACATTTTTTCAGTGCTAGGTAAAGGGATGAGGCCACTGATCTTCATGTGCACCATGATAAGTGAGGTCATAAAACAGCACTGGGTAACTCTATTCCTAGACTAAGGATAACAGTTGAAAAATTAACTAGAATTCAATAGGACATAAGAGAGATGACCTGTTTCTTGGTATGGACTTTGTAAATATATGACATACAAAAATAACTCTTGCTTTGAAGTTATAATGAGCATTGGGAACAACAGATATGTAAAAAAGTTCTTTAATTTTACTATCAACTTGTGAATAGATGATAGATAAAACTATTGCTTTGAATTTTGAATGAGCTTATAGAATAAAATATAGATAAAATTACTGTGTTGAACATATGATGTTGAAGAATAAAAGATGTATAAAAATTTCTCACAAGGTAGGATTTTAAAGGAAAAACATTTAACCAATAATTGTTCTGTACTTCATCTTGTATAATGACTTTATCTGTTTTTGAATGAAGTAATTCTTCTTGTTATGTAGAGAACTTTTTCTTATTGTTTATAAATGGGCTAAGAGAAAAGAAACTTTCAGAGCCTGCAAGAGCTTGGTACTATCAACGAAGATGTGAGTGTCTGTATGTGTGCTGGTTGGTATGTAGGTCTGTTTGTCTACCACTATGTATGTATGAATGTATGTATGTATGTATATATGTATGTATGTATGCATGTATGTAAGCATGCATGTGTCTATTTGTGTGAAGTTGTTGGAGATGGCTTATGGTAGCTTGTTTGCATGTGCCTACTTTGCTGCATGCCTTAAGTGTATGTGTGTGAATGTATGAATTTTCTATGTCTTTTCCTTCTACCCCAAAGAGCTTAAAGAGTGCAGGGTTTCTTCCCATTCACAGAGAGTACAGGTCCCAGATAATTAACTTTGCTCATGTCAGCACTATCAGTGCCGTTCTCATAAATCCAGTGCAACTCTCCGCTTGGCGCTTGTAAGTTGCTACCAGCACTGGCTCAAATCAATGATTCAATTATCAATTCTTCTCAGATTAACCTGTGGTGCCTGAGCTGGCCTTTCACACCTTAGTCCTGTGTGGACTCCCAAAGATGACAGAATCCGTGATGCCATGATACTCATTTCATTATTGCTGCCATTCAAATTATTATTTTTAATGCTCAGAGAGCTCCATGCTGAGTTGACTCCTCTGAATTTCTACCTTGAAATATATGCAAGAGAGGGTTTCAGCAACTTGTTGTCAATACCATGAATTTTAATTAGAAATACTGGTGTCACACAGACTTATGGTCACTTGATCTTTGATAAAGGAGCCACAACCATCCAGTGAAAAAAAGATAGCCTTTTCAACAAATGGTGCTGGTTCAACTGGAGGTCAACATGCAGAAGAATGCGAATTGACCCACTCTTATCTCCTTGCACTAAGATCAACTCCAAGTGGATCAAGGATCTCCACATAAAATCAGACACACTGAAACTATTAGAAAAGAAACTGGGGAAGACCCTGGAGGACATGGGCACAGGGGGAAAGTTCCTGAACAGAACACCAATAGCTTATGCTCTAAGATCAAGAATTGACAAATGGGACCTCATAAAATTACAAAGTTTCTGTAAGGCAAAGGACACTGTCAGAAGGACAAAACGGCAACCAACAAAGTGGGAAAAGATCTTCACCAACCCCACATCTGACAGAGGGCTAATATCCAATATATACAAAGAACTCAAGAAGTTAGACCCCAAAGAACCAAATAACCCTATCAAAAAATGGGGTACAGAGCTAAACAAAGAATTTTCACCAGAAGAAATTTGGATGGCCGAGAAACACCTTAAGAGATGTTCAACATCATTAGTCATCAGGGAAATGCAAATCAAAACAACCCTGAGATTCCACCTCACACCAGTCAGAATGGCTAAGATTAAAAACTCAAGAGACAACAAGTGCTGGCAAGGATGTGGAGAAAGAGGAACACTCCTCCACTGTTGGTGGGATTGCAAAATGGTAAAACCGCTCTGGAAATCAGTTTGGCGGTTCCTCAGAAAATTGGGCATGTCACTTCCAGAGGAACCTGGCATACCACACCTGGGCATATATCCAGAGGATTCCCCTGCATACAATAAAGACACATGCTCCACTATGTTTATAGCAGCCTTGTTTATAATAGCCAGAAATTGGAAGGAGCCCAAATATCCCTCAAAGGAGGAATGGATACAGAAAATTTGATATATTTATACAATGTAATACTACTCAGCAATTAAAAATAATGAATTCATGCAATTTGTAGGTAGATGGTTAGATCTGGAAAATATCATCCTAAGTGAGTTAACCCAATCACAAAAGAATACACATGAAATGCAATCACTGATAAGTGGATATTAATGAGCCCAGAAGCCCTAAATACTCAAGGCACAATTAGCAAGTCAAATGATTCCCAAGAAGAAGAAAGGAGAGGACTCTGGGCCTATAAAGATTGGATCCAGTTTTGTAGACCCAGAACAGAGAAATCGTGCGGAGGGATGATTGGGGAATAGTTGGGGGGGGGGAATTATGGGATGTATGGTGGAGGGAAACTGAGAAAGGGGAATGTAAACATAGAATATAGAAAATAAAAATTAAAAAAAAGAAATACTGGTGTTATAAGTATTAATTTGAATAAAAATATAAACCCTTTCCACAACATATATCTGACAGCACTGAAAGGAATTTTGGGGTCATTTATCCACACATTTTAAACACTTCCCCCTTTGATCATCCAATACCAAATATGATGGCCGCAAGGAAAATATCTATACAGGGTATATATGATAAATAACAAAAGAGATTCTGCAAATGGAATCCAATTCAGCCATGACTACAGAAACTTGACTTATATTTTGGATAGTTCAAAATGCCTGAGAAATTTCTCTTACCTTTAGACACCTTACTTTCTACTCTGAGCTAATTTTACTGGTGGGGAAAAAAAGAAAATTCAAAGCTTAGTGGTATAAATTAGAGTTGGTTAATCTCTTCACATGATCCTACTACATAGGCTGTCATACAGCACTTATGTGTATAATTTGTGTGTGTGAGAGAGAGAGTGAGAGAGAAAGAGAGAGAGAGATTGAATATCAAATTCATATAGATGTCCATAGATTTCAGATGTGAGGGTCCAAAGAGTTTGATTCAAAGGTATAGGCATCTTAAGAGAAACATTGGTAGTGTCTGTGAGCATGCCCCGGGTCATCAGAGAGATGAGCAAAAACTTCGATATATTCAGCCCACTCTCAAGCTCCAACATATAACAATAATCCAAGCAAAGAAACACAGAATAGCCTTGGCATTATCCACAACCATCCAGGAGTGGTCAAGTTCTAAAAGGCTCTGTGTCCTCATGCTAATGAACTTTTATAGTCATTCTCTCTGTACATGACACATTATCTGTGAGCCATCAGACTAATGTGGCCTGACAGTCCTGAAGGGAGGCAAGGTATGCCACAAACCAAAGTAGAAACAGTGGGTGTGAATACTGAGAATAGCAGGTGTCACTTCCCAAGGAAGCAAAATCAGGCCAAATCACTTCCCATACGTTTCAGTCACCACTGAAATTGATTCCTCACCCATCACAAATAGAAACCTATGATTTTTTTCTCCTTGAATACTACTGACTCAGGAAGAGAAACGGACAACTTTTGAGAATTCATTTACTCACAATCCATCTGGAGGAAGGAATGCTGCACGTGAGGACAGCGAACCCTCAGCAGGGTATAAAGACAGTGGACCCTCAGTAGAGTATAAAAGCACTCCTGGGCATGGAGACTCCCAAACCATCCAAGCCACCTTCTTACAAACCAGACCCATCCTCTAGTCTTTGACACCATGAAGTGTTCTTGTGGCCCATGCTGCTGCCAGCCATGCTGCTGCCAGCCATGCTGCTGCCAGACCACCTGCTGCAGGACCACCTGCTGCCACCCCTGCTGCTGCCAGCCCTGCTGCTGTGGGTCCAACTGCTGCTAGTCTGACTGCTGCTAGACTACTTGCTGCAACAACCGCTACAATTGACACCTATTCCTGCCCAAGCTGTTCTCATAGGTCTTGCTCTGGAGCATGCTCACACACTCTTGTCTCTTAGAGCATGAAATAGACCTCATGAAGGTCACTTGTACCCCAAACCCAGTAAGGACATTCCATATAACATGCTCCAAATGATACTGCTTTGGTACAAAAAAATATGCTTCCCACACCTAGCCTCCCTTCTCTAAAACATACACATTCCCCTTGCTTTCTCTGCACTTGGGAAACTCTTATCTGGTAACTATAAAACCTTGGGACTTTTGCCATGGCTTTGAAAACTGGGGATTTTCACCTATATAAATAAATGTATCCTTGGTACCAATATCCAGCTACATGTGTCTTGAATGTTCATTTACCTTTATGTCCATATTTGGTCTGAACTTTGAGAAATAGTTATATCATCTTTCTATTATGAAAAGAACTGCAGCAGCCTTTGTCACTATGCCACTTCTGGTTTTTTGAGAGTACAAACATATTTCAATAAACATATATACATGAATAACTTAAACTCTAATGGTTGAGTCATCTGGGAAGGACTTGGTGTTGGAATATTTTTGGAGAGGTGTACAAGTAGGGGAAATGCTTAAGTGTTTCAGAGACTTCTCAGTTGACTCAGTTGTCTCACTGTGGTAGCTCCAGTTGTTCCCCCTAAATTCTTGCAGCCTATCTATGCTCAGCTGCTGGCATCCATTGCCACTGCCTTGAGGAACAAGCCATCTAGTCCCTCAAAAGGAAAGTCACATAAAATGCATTCTTCTCTTAGGTCCTTTGGTTATGAGGCCTCAACTCAGGAATAGTACCATGCTTGAGTCCCCAGATATTGCTCCTGTGTTCTTGAAGCTGTGGGTGACATGAGGACCAGGTACACAATAACTCCTCAATACTATTCCTGGATCATAGGAGAACACTTTAGGGTAGAGATGCAACTACTAAGTTGTGAAACTCAGGCTGAGAGAGGAAAAAAATACCTATTCTTCTTCCTACTTGAATGTGGCCATGTCCCCACGCACTTTCTTTAAACTTCTGAGTTCCTTGGAACACTGCTGAACTGAGGAACTGGATGTCCTCTTTGTCATTTCCCTCTCCTCTGAAGAACTTTCTTGCTCTCAAGCCCTTATCTATTTCTCAACAAGACTTTTCAAGTTCTTTTCCTGCCATAGTAGATTTGATACCAACCATAATTGTCAGACTCCATGTGGGAGAAACAGCAGTGGGGAAGTTAGCTGCTTGAACACTACCCACCATTTTTTGAGCCTGCCATGGACATCTCTTAGATGGGCACAGCCCCGGGGCTCTTGTCCTGCGACTGCTTCTTGTTGCTTATCTGCATTCTCATGTTCATCATTTCTGTATTCCTCATTTTTCTGACATGTTGTGACTGGGCAATGAAAGATAATTTTTGACATTCATCTTTTATGGCTAATTCCTGGGCATTGGTCCATCCTATTGGGCAATCTTCCTACAGATCAATAGGAAGTTTAAATTTTATGAAATAATTCTGGCTGCAAGCAATGTTGGTTTTATAGTCTCATAGTGACATTACATAATTTCTCATTTGATTCAAATAATTTCATGATTTCAGATAGTTGAGAGAACTTTGTAGGTTAAAATCTAAAATAAAATGTGCCTCCTTCTGCAATATAGTAAAGACTGCATAGATTTAACTAGGGTTCACTGAATGTTCATGCTTCCCAACACATAAATTGCATTAAAAAGAAAAATTGCCTTGTGAAAATGAATGATCAAGGTAAACATTCATTCCAGGTTAGGTCCAAAGATAATGCCACATAAAAAGAAGGAGTGGGTGATTCTGTTATTGAGTATAGAAGTTAAAATGGGCGGTTTCTATACTTCAAAAATGATCTATATATGATATAAGGCCTGTTTCTTAGTAAGCAATTAGTTAACCTACAACATAAAAATTATTGCTTTCAACTTAGAATTAATATAATGAACAAGACATTGATATATCTATGCTTTGGAATTATAATTAGGAGCATATAGAATAAAAGAGAAAAATGCCAGCTTTGAACTTATACTGAACTTGTAAAATGAAAGATACATAAAAAATATGTATTTACGTAGGAATTTAACTGAAAAACATATAAACAAAACTGGTGCTATATAACATACGTGCATGCCTGTAAGTGAAGATGTTGGAGATTGTTCATGGGAGCTTGCTTCTATGAGAGTACATTGCTTCATCCAGTAGTTTGTGTTTGTGGATATATGAATTTTCTCTCCTTTTGTTCTTGGCTTCTCCCTCCTATGTAACAATTTTACCTCCTTTTGAAGGAGATAGAGGTTCTTAGTATGTAGAGAACTTTGTCTTATGGGGTATAATAAATAGGCGAAGAGAAAAATAATGTTGGTAGGGCATACTCACTATAACTGATTTATCCACCAAATGCATGTATTTGTATGTACATAAAATAGTAAGAGTTTGGTACCTAAACATTGGTCTATCTACCCAATGTATGCATGCCTATAAGTCTGCTGCTCTGCTTATTTATCTGTTTCTATATTTGTATATATGAATGTATTTATGTAGCTACATAAATGTATGTACATATGTATGTATGTACGTACATACATACATACGTGCATGCCTGTAAGTGAAGATGTTGGAGATTGTTCATGGGAGCTTGCTTCTATGAGAGTACATTGCTTCATCCAGTAGTTTGTGTTTGTGGATATATGAATTTTCTCTCCTTTTGTTCTTGGCTTCTCCCAATGATTTTAAGGAGTTAAGAGCTTATTGCCAGTTACAGAGAGCAACAAACCCAGATAATTAAGATTGTTCATGTCAACATTACTAGCACTATCCCTGTAAATCACCTGCTACCATCAGAAGGGAACACATAGGTTGCTCTCAGCAGTGGCCCAAATCACTTACTCCAAACTGGTTTCTCCTCAGTTTATGCTAGGCTGTTTGAGCTTGCCTTTCTGACCTCAGTCCTTTGAATTTTCCCATAGATACCAAAATCCATGTTGGCATGTTCCTCATTTCAGTACTTGCCATTCAAACTTAATTTGTGAGGTTCAGAGACCTCCATGTTTTGCTGACAACTCTGAATTATCTGCCCACTCATGTGGAGAAAGATCACTGGCCACCTTTGTCTTGAAGTGTATGCACAAAAGTGTTATAGAGAATTGGTTTCCTACCTTACACATTTTGATAGGAATGTTAGTGTCAAATGTATTAACTGAATTAAAATATAAACTAATTCAACATTATAGATCTGTATGACAGGAACTTCAAGTCCTTGAAGAAAGAAATCGAAGAAGACCTCAGGAAATGGAAAAATATTTCATGATCTTGGATTGGCAGGATCAATACAGTAAAAATGGCCATCTTGCCAAAAGCAATCTACAGATTCAATGCAATCCCCATCAAAATCCCAAATCAATTCTTCATAGATCTAGAACGAGCAATTCTCAAATTCATTTGGAGTAACAGAAAACCCAGGATAGCTAAAACTATTCTCAACAATAAAAGGACTTCTGGGGGAATCAATATCCCTGATCTCAAGCAGTACTACAGAGCAATTGTGTTAAAAACTGCATGGCATTGGTAAAGCAACAAGCAAGTAGATCAATGGAATAGAATAGAAGATCCAGAAATGAACCCACAGAGTTATGGTCACTTGATCTAACATTATAGACCAGAGACCAATGGAACTATTTATCCTCATATTTTAAAAACTGTACATATGATCACCCAATACCTGCTGTGAGGATAGCAAGTAAATTATCTACTCACTGTTCACATGAGAAATACCAGCAGAGATTCCTTGGGTCAATACAGGGCAGCCATGACCTCAAAAATTTATTCAAATACTAGAAATAATTCAGTAGTACCTCAGAATTTTCCCTCACTTTGAAAACCTTAGGTGCCAGCTTTGATATAAATATCCAGATATTTCTGACAGCATGCTCTAAAGAAATTGAGTGAGATTTAAGGCAATTTAAGAACCAGACTTTGGTTCTGTGAGCTTTGGGTTCTTAGGGAGACCAAAATCATCTTGAATGGGTTCAGGCCACCCTCCATCACCAAAACATAACTCTTCTTACCTCTCCTTCCCCAAAGGCTCAAGACTAGATGACATTGTCTAAATGATTCCAATCACCATGGATTGGAATTCAAGTTTTGACATCATCCATCATATACCATGGCCGAAAATTGCATGCTTGCATCTTGTCTATACTGAGCTCATTCCAAAACTGAGATCTAATACTGTAGAGAGCCTTACACTTACACTGACTAGTAAATTTCAGAGTGATGAATATAGAAGATTCCAATGACTTGATAGCATGCTCACCCACTCTTGTCCACTACAGCACCAAAGAGACCTCATGTAGATCACTTGCACCCAACACCCAGGAAGACCATTCCATATAACCTGCTCAAATTGATATTGCTTTGGTCAAGAGAAAATATGTTTCCCCATACCTTGCTTTCCTTCTCTGAAACATACACATTCCCCAACATGTCTGCACTTGGAAAACGCTCAATTAACAGCTATATAATCTTGGGACTTTTGCAATGGCTTTGAAAATTGGGGTTTCCCCCTAAATAAATAAATGTGATCTTGGTACCAACAGTCAAATAAAAGTGTCATGAATTTTTATTTTCCTTTATGTCTTTATTGTGTCTAAATTTAGCAACTGTTACATAATCTCTGTACTATGAAAATAACTGCAACAGTCTTTATTACAATGCCACTTCTGCATATTTGATAATAGACACTTATTTCAACTAACAGATACATGTATATGAATGGCTTGATCTCCAAAGGTAGAATCATCTGGGAAGGATTTGGTGTCAGAATATTTTTAGAGAGTTGTGCATGTATGGTAGACTTTAGTGTTTCAGAAACCCATGACTCTCTCACTTAGCACTCTTGCCTCATTGAGGAAGTTCCAGTTGTTCAGCCTCAACTCTAGCAGCCTATCTATGCTCAGAGGCCTGCATCCATTGCCACTGCCTTGAGTAACAAGCCATCCAATCCCCCCAAAGTGAAAGTCACATAAAATACATTCTTCTCTTAGGTGCTTTGGTTATGAGGAGGTTCTCAGGAATATGACAGGGCTTAATATTCCTTCTGTGTTCTTGAAGCCTTGATCACATGAGAACCACACACAAAATAAAACCTCGAAGCCATTCCTAAATCATTAACTTTAGGAGGTAAGTGACTACTAGGAAGTAACACTAAAGCTGAGAGAAGAGGAGAAGGAGCACCCACACTTCTTCCCTCTACTTGAATCCATTCTTAATCCCATGTACTTTCTTCACCCTTGTAATTAACTCAGAGCACTGCTGAGCCCAGGGATGTCCTGTTTGTTATTTCCCTCTCCGGTGGTGAAACTTCTTTCACTCCAGCACTTATTTATCTCTCTATAAGATGTTCTAAGTTCTTTTCCCACCATAGTAGATTTTATATCAACACTAAGTGGCTGACTCCATGCAGGAGAAGCTGTGTGGATAAGTTATCTTTCTGGAAAAATACATGCCACTTTGCATGCCTGTGATGAGTGTGCCTTAGATAGGCACAACTTCAGGGCTCCTATTCTGGGTCTGCTTCTTGCTTCTGAAGTGCCTTCTCATGTTCATCATTTCTATATTCCTTATTGTTCTGACATGGTGTGATTAGACAATGAAAGACATTTTCTGGCTTTAGTCTTTCATGATGGATTCCTAGGTATCAGTCCATCCAATTGGGAAAACGTCCCACAGATCAACAGGAAGATGAAATTTTGTGAAATAATGTTGATTGAATGAGTTACTGATAGTATAGTTGCTAAGAGTGACATGACATATTTCTGATTTGATTAAAATGATTTTAAGTCTTCGAAGACTTGAGCGAACCTGCTAGATTAAAATTTTAAATAAAATGTGCATCCTACAGAAAAATAGAAAGGATTGCATAGGTTGCAACCTGGCTACAGTGAACTTTTAGGTTTACAATCACATACATTGCATTAAAAAGAAAAATAACCTTAGGAAAACAAATGATCATGAATACATTCATTCAAGTTTAGGTATAAGGAAGAGGTCACAGATCCCCCATGTTCATCATGATATGAAGGGTGATTAAAGAAGTGGATGATTCTGTTATGAATGTAAAAACATCAAATGGGTGATTTGCTAGACTTCAAAAATAAGATGTATTTGACCTGTTTTTAGTAAGAATTTGTTAACCTACAACAAACATGATTGCTTTCAACTTATAATTAATACAAGTCACAAATGATAAGTAAAAGTATTGCTTTGGACTCATAATGAGCATATAGAATAAAACATAGAAATACTACTAATTTGAACTTATACTGAACTTGTAATATGAATGATACATTAAAAAACCATTTAGTTAGGTAAAAGTTTAACAGGATACTGTGTAAGCAAAAATCATTCTCTATTTCCCTTCTGTGAAACAAGAATGAGGTGAATTTGTGAATGAGGTAACCATAGTATGTAGAGAACTATTAGGGTTTATAAATCGGCCAAGAGAAAAAAATAAAGTTGGTAAGTAATTCAAACTATAGCATTGCTGTATTCACCATCTGCATGCATATGGATGTATATAAAATGGTAAGAGCTTGGTCACTAAACATTTGGTCTCTCCATCCAATTTTTGAATGTCTATAAGTTTGCTGGCATTTCTGTCTGTTTATTTGTCTGTTTCTATGTATGTATATATGAATGTATTTATGTACATATGTACCTAGGTATGTATGTATGTCTTTATGTCTTTTTGTATGTATGTATGTGTACAGGGGTGTAAGTGAAGTTGTTGAAACTAGTTCATGGGAACTTGCTTCTATGAGAGTGCATTACTTCATTGAGTAAATTTGTGTTTGTGAGTGCATGAATTTTCTCTCCTTTTTTCTTGGCATCTCCAAAAGATTTCAAGGAGTTCACAGCTTATTGCAAGTCACAGAGAGTGTCATCCACAGATAATTAAGTTTGTTCGTGTCAACGTTACCAGCTCTGTCCTGGTAAATCGCCTCCACTCTCAGAGGGGATATAGGTTCCTCTCAGCATTGACCCAAATCCCTTACTTCAAACTGGTTTCTCCTCAGTTTCTCCTAAAGAGAGCCTGACATCTGAAGACTGTCTCGCAGACTTCAGAGCTAAGCACAGAAGTCCAGGTGGGTAAGTATTCCGTGGTGACAAACAGAAACAAACACAGAGGCAGTTTGAATCTGAGTGTATTTTGCAGCTCTTAAGCAGGGGATTTTATACATTAAATCAAACATGACATATATCTTAGAAACCATACCCAGGGAAACAATTGTGAATACAAACGAGAATCAATTGGCACAGTAAAAAACAAAAATCATCTAAGCATTACAACCCTGAACTACATGTCCCATGAATCATAAACAGAAAATGTAACATCATCATTAGAAATATAACAATTTTAAAATAATATATTCAATAGGGTGATCATTCAAGGCTACTGACATATTACCAGGAACAGGTTAATAAATCTTTAAGGTCAATGATCTTAATTGCTGAGCTAACTTTCCAGGGCCTATGAATAATTATTGCTTAACATCTAATACATGATTTTTTATAAAACTTCAAAGCATAAATATAAACTATTTCAATTCTTTCTAATTAAGGCTTTTTATACTACACACCAAAATCTACTTCTAATGACACATGTGCAGCCATATGAAATTTTATTTTGGGGAAAGTTTTTATCATAATAATTTTGTAAACAATTTGAAAAGTAAAGCGTTGGTTTCCCTGAGGATAAGGCCATTTTAGGGACCTGTCTCAAGGGGTGGTTTTGTACCCATTATTCTTGCTTAAGATCATTGTCAAGTTACAAGTATCCTGTAGGTAAGAAAAGGAATGAAAGAGAGCAAAAAAGAAAAATTGCCATGAGAACTATGGCTTAAATGTTTTCTCTGGCCAAGAGTTCCACAACCAGATCCAGGAGACCTCCTTCTTTGGAAGTCTAATGCCTCAGTCTCTGGAAATTGTCACACAGATTCTATTAGGTCAGTGTGGCACTGCCATATAGATTCTGTTTTAAAGTATTCTTCTCATAACCATCATCCAAAGAAAGCTATGCAGACCATAACAGGTATTACATACAGTCATCCAGGCCATGGCAATATCCTAAAGGCCTCTGTGTACTCATGCTAATGGATGTTATACTCATACTCTCTGTACCAACACGACCCATTATGTGTGAGCCATCAGACCCATGAGACCTGACAGTCCTGAAAGGAGGCAAATTATTCTGCAAACCAAAGTGGAGACACCAGTTCTGAATACCAAGAATATCAGGTGTCACTTCCCATGGAAGAAAAGGCAGGCCTAATCACTTCCCATAGACTTCAGTTGCCATTGACACTGATTCCTCACCCATCACGAGAAGCAACCCATGACTTGTGTTAACCTAGAATACTGACTCTAGAGGAGAAATGGACCTCTTTTGATAATTCGTTTACTCACAATCCATCGGTAGAAAGGAATGCTGCACATGTGGACAGCGAACCCTCGGCAGGGTATAAAAGCACACCTGGGCACAGAGGTTTCCAAAGCATCCAAGCCACCTTCTTACAAACCAGATCCACCCTCCAGCCTCTGACACCATGCAGTGTTGTTGTGGCCCATGCTGCTGCCAGCCATGCTGCTGCCAGCCATGCTGCTGCCAGACCACCTGCTGCAGGACCACCTGCTGCCGCCCCTGCTGCTGCCAGCCCTGCTGCTGTGGGTCCAACTGCTGCCAGTCTGGCTGCTGCTAGACCAGCTGCTGCAACAACAGCTGCAGTTGGCACACCTGTTCCTGCCCAACCTGTTCTCTTAGTTCTTGCTCTGGACCATGCTCACTTGATCTTGTCCCCAACAGCACGAAATAGACCTCATGAAGGTCACTCAGGCCCAGAACGTCCATTCCAGAGTCTTCAAATCATTCTGCTTTGCTCCAAGAAATATGCTGTCTCTCTCTTTGCTTCTCTAAAACTTACATCCTTTCTCTGCACTTTGGAAACTCTCATTTGGCAACAGGAAATTTTGGGGACTTTTAACCTGGCTTGATACCTTGGGATTTCCCACTCTATAAATAAATGTGACCTCAAGACAAACACCCCGCTTCCAGTGTCATGAATCTCTATTTCTTCTTTATGTCAGTATTTGGTCCTAAGTTTAAAAGACACATCATCTCTCCACTTTGAAAAGAACTGCAGCAGCATTTGCCATACATAATGCCCAATCTGTTTGTTTGAATACACAAATATATAGGTATGAACAGACCTTTAGGAAGAGCTGTGTCCTCCAAGTGGAGGAATCATTTGGGAAGGATTATGAGGTAGGACCCTGTTAGAGAAGTGTCCTTGTGGGGGCAGATTTGGGTGTTTCAGTGGCCCTAGACATTCTCTTTGGTTCTCCGTGGTTTCCTCAGATGTATTGCTTCACCTCCATGCCAGAACTATACTCAGCTGCCTGCATCCATGGCCACTGCCTTGATGATCAAGACAACCAACCCTCCAAAGTATATGTCTCAATAAACATATGCTCTCTTAGGTTCCTTTCCAAAGAGTCTTCATTTCAGATGGAGAAAAGTGCTTGAGATACCAGATATTCCTTATGTATTCTTTTCTTTTTTTTCTTTTTTAGCTCCAGTAACATAAGGATCAGGCACACAATCTGCCCTCTATGGGACTTTCGGGGAGCAGGAAGCCAGGAAAGGGAAAATCATTTGAAATGTAAATAAAGAATATATTGAATTAAAAAAAAGTAAAGAATTTCAAGATGGAATTGCGACTACTAGAAAGTGAATCTCAAGCTGAGGAGGTGGGGGAGGAAGAGCATTCATTCATCTTTTTCTACAATGATGAAACTGTTTCCTCTAGCACTTTCCTTAACCTTATGAATTGCTGAAGCACTGCTGGACCCAGGAATATCCTGTTTGGAATTTCCCTCCTCAGTGGGGTACCTCCTTGCTTTCAAGTCCTCATTCATCTTCCTACAACCATTTGCAAGTTGTTTCCCCCCATAATAGAGTTGATATTAACCTTCATAGCAGAATCCATGCAGGAGAAGTGACAGTGTGCAAGTGACCTTCTTGGAGACTACCCACAGTTTGCCGTGGATGAAAATGATATAGAAGAGACACAGTCCCAGAAGATTTATCCCAGGATTAATTCTTTTTTAAGAAAAAGAAAGAATTATTTATTTATGTATATGAGTACACTACAGCTGTCTTCAGCCACAAAAGAAGAGGGTATCAGATTGATCCAATTACAAATGCTTGTGAGCCACCATGTTGTTGCTGGGGATTGAACTCATGACAGTGCAGCAACTGTTCTTAACTGCTGAGTCTTCTCTTCTAGCCCCCACCAGGACTGATTCCTGCTGTTGATGTACCTGCTCATGTTTGTCATTGCTATATTCCTCTTTGTTGTGACATAGTTTGATTGGGTAAAGTAGGATCCTTCCTTCTAATAATCTATTATGTTTATTTTCCTGGACACTATCTCACCATCTTTGACATATTTTCCATAATAAAAAATGAAGATGAAATTTCATGAAATAATATTTTAATGATATTGTGGAATTTATAGCTTCTGATAATGATTTCACTTGATTCCTGATTAGATTCAAGTGATTCTCAGACATCAACATAGTTGATAAAATGGTTTAATTTAAAATCAAATACAGATTGTGCTTCCAAATAAAAATATTAAAGGTTGCATAGGTTAGAGAAGGGGTGCAGTGAACTCTCTTTGAGATATGCAGAAAAATTGTATTAAAAAGCAAATAGGCTTGGAACATTGAATAATCAAGGAATACCTTTTTTCAGTGCTAGGTAAAGGGATGAGGCCACTGATCTTCATGTGCACCATGATAAGTGAGGTCATAAAACAGCACTGGGTAACTCTGTTCCTAGACTAAGGATAACACTTGAAAAATTAACTAGAATTCAATTGGACATAAGAGAGATGATCTGTTTCTTGGTATGAACTTTGTTAATATATGACATAAAAATAATTCTTGCTTTGAATTTATAATGAGTACTGGGAACAATAGATATGTAAAAATAGTTCTTTGATTTTATTATAAACTTGTAAATAGATGACAGATGAAACTATTGCTTTGAATTTTGAATGAGCTTATAGAATAAAACATAGATAAAATTAATATGTTGAACATATGATGTTAAAGAATAAAAGATGTAGAAAATTTTCTCATAAGGTAGGATTTTAAAGGAAAAACATTTAACCAATAATTGTTCTGTACTTCATCTTGTATAATGAATTCATCTGTTTTTGAATGAAGTAATTCTTCTTGTTATGAAGATGTGTCTGTATGTGTGCTGGTTGGTATGTAGGCCTGTTTGTCTACTACTATGTATGTATGAATGTACGTATGTATATATGTATGTATGCATGTATATAAGCATGCATGTGTCTATGTGTGTGAAGTTGTTGAAGATGGCTTGTGGTAGCTTGTTTACATGTCCCTACTTTGCTGCATGCCTTAAGTGTATGTGTGTGATTGTATGAATTTTCTATCTCTTTTCCTTCTATCCCAAAGAGCTTAAATAGTGCAGGGTTTCTTCCCATTCACAGAGAGTACAGGTCCCAGATAATTAACTTTGCTCATGTCAGCACTATCAGTGCCATCCCATAAATCCAGTGCAACTCTCCAATTGGCCCTTGTAAGTTGCTACCAGTGCTGGCTCAAATCACTGATTCAATTATCAATTCTTCTCAGATTAACCTGTGGGGCCTGAGCTGGCCTTTCACACCTTAGACCTACCTGTGTGGACTCCCAAAGATGACAGAATCCATGATGCCATGATACTTATTTCATTATTCCTGCCATTCAAATTATTATTTTTAATGTTCAGAGAGCTCCATGCTGAGTTGACTCCTCTGAATTTCTACCTTGAAATGTATGCAAGACAGTGTTTCAGCAACTTGTTTTCAATACCATGAATCATACTCAATTTAATTTTAATTAGAAATACTGGTGTTATAAGTATTAATTTGAATGAAAATATAAACCCTTTCCACAACATATATCTGACAGCACTGAAAGGGACTTTTGCGTCATTTATCCACACATTTTAAACACTGCCCCTCTGATCATCCAACACCAAATATGATGGCAGCAAGGAAAATATCTATATAGGGTATATATGATGAATTCCAAAAGAGATTCTGCAAATGGAATCCAATTCAGCCATGACTACAGAAACTTGGCTTATATTTTGGATAGTTCAAGAATGCCTGAGAATTTTCTCTTACCTTTAGACACCTTACTTTCTACTCTGAGCTAATTTTACTGGTGGGGAAAAAAAAAGAAAATTCAAAGCTTAGTGGTAAAAATTAGAGTTGGTTAATCTCTTCACTTGATCCTACTACATAGGCTGTCATACAGCACTTATACGTGTAATTTGTGTGTGTTTGTGTGTGTGTGTGTGTGTGTGTGTGAGAGAGAGAGAGAGAGAGAGAGAGAGAGAGAGAGAGAGAGAGAGAAAGAGAGAGAGAGAGATTGTATATCAAATTCATATAGATGTCCATAGATTTCAGAAGTGAGGGTCCAAAGAGTTTGATTCAAAGGTATAGGCATCTTAAGAGAAACATTGGTAGTGTCTGTGAGCACGCCCCGGGTCATCAGAGAGATGAGCAAAAACTTCGATATATTCAGCCCACTCTCAAGCCCCAACATATATCCTGTCCAAACCTTCCATCCTCTAAAGCTCCACGACTATATGACAAGACACTGTTGCATCACCTGTGTATGGGATGCAGGATATGAGGTTGTCCATCATATACCATGGACAAATTAGGCATGTCCTGCCATTGTCTATACTGAGGTTTTTCCAAAATTGTGATCTGATAATGTAGAGAGCATGTCCAGTGATGCTGACTAGGAGACTACAGAGTTAAGTGTTCAGATGTTTCTACAGACATAATGTGATGCTTTGGTAAAGCAACTGTTTGGTAAATGCTCTTGAGAAAGACAAGTCTATGGATATCCATTGTTTTTTCAATGATGATATTGGATAATACTACAGGCAACAAAGAATTTCCTGGTTTTTCTATCTTAAGATTAGAGTCCCTGTGAGATGCAGGTTACCCAGAGGAAGAAGAGGAGATGTAGCACATCTTCAGGAGGAAATGGCCAGTTTATAGCTTTTCACAAAGAAAACACTACATATAAACTTCCTCCAAAGAGTGATCAGGGATCAGAAGGAGAGAGTTTGAAATTTCATTTTCCACACCTCATTCAACTGACTGACAATCAGGCCTAAGAGCAGACTGTGTGTCGTTCATATAAGTAAGGAGAAAAAGGACTGTAGTGCTCCAGTCTAGCCTGTCACATTCTTTGTGCTTTGGTTGGGATGAGTTGCTGTAATTATCAAGTCTCACATGGATTCTGTTTTAGTATATTCTTATCATAACCATCAACCCCGCAAAGCTACACAAAATAGCACTGGCGTTACCCACAGTCATCTGGACAGGGCAAGTTACTAAAAACCTCTGTGTGCTCATACCAGTGGCCTTTCACATTCCCACTCTCTGTACCGACCTGACCATTACACGTGAGCCATCAGACTAATGAGGCCTGACACTTCTAAAGGGAGTGGCAAGTTATGCCACAAACTAAATTGGAATCACAGGGTGCAAATATCAAGAACATCAAGTGTCACTTCCCTTGAATGCAACAACAAGTGAAAGAACTAAGGTTTAACCGATTTTGAAATTGATTCCTCATCCATCACGAGAAGCAATCCATGACTTGCATTCTCCTTGAATACTGACTCAAGAGGAAAGATGGAACTCTTCTGATAATTTATTTACTCACAATCCATCAGGAGGTAGGAATGCTACACATGAAAACAGTGGACCCTCGGCAGGGTATAAAAGCACTCCTGTGCAGGGAGACTCCCAAACCATCCAAGCCATCTTCTTACAAATCAGACCCACCATCCAGCCTCTGACGCCATGCAGTGTTGTAGTGGCTCATGCTGCTGCCAGCCATGCTGCTGCCAGCCATGCTGCTGCCAGACCACCTGCTGCAGGACCACCTGCTGCCGCCCCTGCTGCTGCCAGCCCTGCTGCTGTGGGTCCAACTGCTGCCAGTCTGGCTGCTGCTAGACCACCTGCTGCAACAACAGCTGCCATTGACACACCTGTTCCTGACCAACCTGAACTCATAGGTCTTTTCTTTTGAGCATGGTCACCCACCCTTATCCCCTACAGCATCAAATAGACCTCATGGAGATCACTGTACCCCAGACACAGAAAGGCTGTTCCACAGAGTCTGCTTCAACTGATATACAATTAACACTGCTTTGGTCCAACATATATTCTGTCCAACACTTTGCTTGACATCACTGAAACCTACACATCACTGAATGTTACTGTGTACTAGGAATTGTTCTCACAATTACGAAACCTTATGAGTTTTGCTGATTTTGCAAACTGGGGATTTATCTCTTCTTTTTGTTGCTGTTTTTTGTTGTTTTTTTGTTTGTGTTTTTGTTTTTTGAGACAGGATTTCTCTGTGTAGTCCTGGAACTCACTCTGTAGACCAGGCTGGCCTCAAACTCAGAAATCTGCCTGCCTCTGCCTCCCAAGTGCTGGGATTAAAGGTGTGCGCTACCAACGCCCGGCGGAGATTTATCTCTTAATAAATAAATGTGACTTTGATACAAACACCCAACTATGTGTCTTCAATCTTCATTTCTCCTTTTGTCAAGTTGCCCGAAATTTGAGAAACAGTTATATTCCCATTCACTTTCCTCTACCTTATGAGTAGCTTGGAGCACTGCTGAACCCAGGTATGTCCAGTTTGTCATTTCTGTCTCCTGTGGAGAACCTTCTTGCTCTCAGGCCCTGATTTATCTCTCTACAACACTTTCCAAGATCTTTTCCTACCATAGTAAATTTGATATCAACTCTAAGTGGCTGATCTCATGCAGGAGGAGCTGTAGTGGGCTAGTGACCCTCTTGGAAAATACCCACCATTTTTCCTGACTGTGATAGGTATGTCTTAGATAGGCACAGCCCTGGGGCTCTTGTCCTAGGACCACTTCCTGCTGCTGATGTACCTTTTCATGTTCATCATTGCTGTATACCTAATTCTTCTGACATGGTGTGATTGGGCAATGAAAGATTTTCTACCTTTAGTATTTTATGGTTAATTCCTGGTATTGGTCCACCATGTTGGGCATCTTCATACAGATCAACAGGAAGTTTAAATTTTGTGAAATAATGCTGGTTGCAAGAAATGTTGATTTTATAGTCGCACATGGTGACATTACATAATGCTAATTTGATTCAAATAATTTTATGACTTCAGATAGTTGAGAGAACTTTGTAGATTAAAATCTAAAATAAAATGTACCTCCCCCTGCAATATAGTAAAGATTACAGTTTTTAACTAAGGTTGACTAAACTTTCATATTTTCTAACATGTAAATTGAACTAAAAAATGGCCTTGGGAAAATGAATGATAAAGGAAATCATTCATTCAAGGTTAGGACCAAGGGTGAGGACACAGATCCCCCTGTTCACCATAACAAGCAACATGAAGAAGGAAGGAGTAATACTGTTTTGAGTGTAAGAACAGAAAATGGGTGATCAAAAATAAAATGTATGTTTGGTGACCTGTCTCTTGGTAAGAACTTTGTTATCCTAAATCACAATTTTTTTTTATTTCAACTTATAATTAATACAAGGACAAAAATAAATAAAAACTTTTGCTTTGGACTCATAATGAGCATGTAGAATAAAAGATAGATAAAACTACTGCTTTGAACTCATACTGAACTTGCAAAATAAAAGATAACTAAAAAACAGTTAGATAGGAGTTTTAATACAAAAACATTTAACCAAAAACTGTATTGTACCTCCCTCCTATGTAACCTTTTTACCTCTTTTGTGAATGAGGTAATACTTCTTAGTATATAGAAAACTTTGTCGTAGGCTTTATTAATAGGCTAAGAGAAAAAATAAAGTTGGTAGAGCATACACACTATGGCTTTGCTTTATCCACCAACTGCATGTATGTATGTAAAATTGTAAGAGCTTGGTCACTAAAGCTTTACTCTATCTACCCAGTATGTGAATGTCTGTAAATCTGATGGTCTGTCTGTCTGTTTTTATGTATGGATAAATATTAATGTATATATGTGCATATATATCTGTATATATGCATGTATGTATATGTGTATGTATGTATGTATATATTGTGCATGTGTGTATGCAAGTAAGTGAAATATTTAGAGATTATCATGGGAGCAAGCTTCTATGAGAATGCATTGCTTCATTCAGTGAGTTTGTGTTTGGGGGTGTGTGAATTTCCTTTCTTTTTCTTCATGGCATCTCCCAAGGATTTTTAAGGAGTTCAGAGCTTATTGCCAGTCACAGAGAGCACCAACCCCAGGTAATTAGGTCATGTCAACATTAACAGTGCAGTCTCTGTAAATCAACTGCCACTATCAGAGGGGCACAGGTAGGTTGCTCTTAGCATTGGCCCAAATCACTTACTCAAAACTGGTTTCCCTTCAGCTTGTGCTGTGGTATTTGAGGTGGCCTTTCTGACATTAGTCTTTTGTGTTCTCCCCCAAGATAGAAAAATCCATGTTGTCATGATCCTCATTTCATCACTGCTGCCATTCAAACTTAATTTATGAGGTTCAGAGACCTCCATGTTTTGCTGACAACTCTGAATCTTCTGCCCACCCTTGGGGAGAAAGATCACTGGCCACATTTCTGTCTTAAAATGTATGCACAAGAGTGTTTCAGAAAATTATTTTCCTATCTTACACATTTTAATAGGAATACTGGTGTCAGATGTATTAATTGAATGAAAATATAAACCAATTCAACATCATATATCAGACACCAATGGAACAGGTTTTTTTTTAAAAAATCATTTATTCTTATATTTTAAAGGTTGTCCCTATGAACATCCAATATGTGGTGTAAGGATAGCAATGAAAATATCTTCTTGGTGAACATATGAGAAATATCAGAAGAGATTCCTCACATGTAATATAGGGCAGCCATGGCCACAGAAACTTATGCACATTCTGGAATATTTGGACATTAGCTCAGAATTTTCCCTCACCTTGAAAACATTTTGTGCCCATTTTGATATGCATATCAATAGATTTCTGATGCGAGGTTCTAACAAGATTGAGTGAGACTTAAGACAATTTTGAGAACCAGACATGGGTTCTGTGAGCATACATCAGGGAGACCAGCATCAACTTGATTGAGCTAAGCCCACGCTTCATCACAAAACATCATCCGTCTTATCCCTCTGTCCCCAAAAGCTCAAGACTAGAGGACAACTCACTGTTGAATCACCATGGATTGGAATGCAGGATTTGACATTGTCCATCGCATATGTCCAAATTTTGCATGTTTCAAACTTGTCTGCACTGAGGTCTTTGCAAAATTGAGATCTAATACTGTAAAGAGCCTATCCATTGAGGCTGACTAGCAGAATTTAGAGCTAAGTATATACATGATTAGAAAGATGTAATGTCATCTGGTGGAAAATCAGATATCTTAGGAAAGAGAAGTCTTGGAGATTTCATATTGGGTCATTGATGGCAAGTACGGCAATCCACAGAGAATGACCTAGGTTTCCAAAACTTTAATCTTTGTCAAAACACATTTAGATCATTCTTGAGATTCTCTTACAGATTTGCCTGCTTCCAAATTCAGAAACTACACTATTGAGACAGCACTCAAGGATCTTGTTTAAGAGACTGAAGTAAATCATGTGCTTTGGATCATTAGTCAAGCAGAGATAATATTCCTTAGTTACCTGAAGTTAGGGTCCAAACCAAGGTAGGCCACCCAAAGAAACTAAAAGATTTGTGGCACATCTCCAGGAGGAAACATCTAGTTCCTTCTAATTCTGCAAGAAGGAAATACTTTCTGTACACTTCCAGGAATACCAAGAATAAGAAGGAGTTGGTTTGCAATTTCATTTACCACCCTTCACTCAACTGACTGATAATTGGGTCCAATATCAGATTTTGTGTCATTCACATTGGTGAGGAGATGAACTAAGGTAGTTGCCCACTCTAGCCATTCATATTCTTTGGAGTTTTGTTACAATGAGTTACAGTAAAGAACAGTTCTGACATATAAATTCTGTATCTATATATTCTTCTCATAACAATAATCCAAGCAAAGAAACACAGAATAGCCTTGGCATTATCCACACCCATCCAGGAGTGGTCAAGTTCCTAAAAGGCTCTGTGTCCTCATGCTAATGAACTTTTATAGTCATTCTCTCTGTACATGACACATTATCTGTGAGCCATCAGACTAATGTGGCCTGACAGTCCTGAAGGGAGGCAAGGTATGCCACAAACCAAAGTAGAAACAGTGGGTGTGAATACCGAGAATATCAGGTGTCACTTCCCAAGGAAGCAAAATCAGGCCAAATCACTTCCCATACGTTTCAGTCACCACTGAAATTGATTCCTCACCCATCACAAATAGAAACCTATGATTTTTTTCTCCTTGAATACTACTGACTCAGGAAGAGAAACGGACATCTTTTGAGAATTCATTTACTCACAATCCATCAGGAGGAAGGAATGCTGCACATGAGGACAGCGAACCCTCAGCAGGGTATAAAAGCACACCTGGGCAGAGAGGCTTCCAAAGCATCCAAGCCACCTTCTTACAAACCAGACCCATCCTCTAGCCTTTGACACCATGAAGTGTTGTTGTGGCCCATGCTGCTGCCAGCCATGCTGCTGCCAGCCATGCTGCTGCCAGACCACCTGCTGCAGGACCACCTGCTGCCACCCCTGCTGCTGCCAGCCCTGCTGCTGTGGGTCCAACTGTTGTCAGTCTGACTACTGCTAGACTACTTGCTGCAACAACCGCTACAATTGACACCTATTCCTGCCCAAGCTGTTCTCATAGGTCTTGCTCTGGAGCATGCTCACACACTCTTGTCTCTTAGAGCATGAAATAGACCTCATGAAGGTCACTTGTACCCCAAACCCAGTAAGTACATTCCATATAACCTGCTCCAAATGATACTGCTTTGGTACAAAAAAATATGCTTCCCACACCTAGCCTCACTTCTCTAAAACATACACATTCCCCTTGCTTTCTCTGCACTTGGGAAACTCTTATCTGGTAACTATAAAACCTTGGGACTTTTGCCATGGCTTTGAAAACTGGGGATTTTCACCTATATAAATAAATGTATCCTTGGTACCAATATCCAGCTACATGTGTCTTGAATCTTCATTTACCTTTATGTCCATATTTGGTCTGAACTTTGAGAAATAGTTATATCATCTTTCTATTATGAAAAGAACTGCAGCAGCCTTTGTCACTATGCCACTTCTGGTTTTTTGAGAGTACAAACATATTTCAATAAACATATATACATGAATAACTTAAACTCTAATGGTTGAGTCATCTGGGAAGGACTTGGTGTTGGAATATTTTTGGAGAGGTGTACAAGTAGGGGAAATGCTTAAGTGTTTCAGAGACTTCTCAGTTGACTCAGTTGTCTCACTGTGGTAGCTCCAGCTGTTCCCCCTAAATTCTTGCAGCCTATCTATGCTCAGCTGCTGGCATCCATTGCCACTGCCTTGAGGAACAAGCCATCTAGTCCCTCAAAGGGAAAGTCACATAAAATGCATTCTTCTCTTAGGTCCTTTGGTTATGAGGCCTCAACTCAGGAATAGTACCATGCTTGAGTCCCCAGATATTGCTCCTGTGTTCTTGAAGCTGTGGGTGACATGAGGACCAGGTACACAATAATCCTCAATACTATTCCTGGATCATAGGAGAACACTTTAGGGTAGAGATGCAACTACTAAGTTGTGAAACTCAGGCTGAGAGAGGAAAAAAAGTACCTATTCTTCTTCCTACTTGAATGTGGCCATGTCCCCATGCACTTTCTTTAAACTTCTGAGTTCCTTGGAACACTGCTGAACTGAGGATGTCCTCTTTGTCATTTCCCTCTCCTCTGAAGAACTTTCTTGCTCTCAAGCCCTTATCTATTTCTCAACAAGACTTTTCAAGTTCTTTTCCTGCCATAGTAGATTTGATACCAACCATAATTGTCAGACTCCATGTGGGAGAAACAGCAGTGGGGAAGTTAGCTGCTTGAACACTACCCACCATTTTTGAGCCTGCCATGGACATCTCTTAGATGGGCACAGCCCCAGGGCTCTTCTTCTGGGACTGCTTCTTGTTGCTTATCTGCATTCTCATGTTCATCATTTCTGTATTCCTCATTTTTCTGACATGTTGTGACTAGGCAATGAAAGATAATTTTTGACATTCAGTTTTTATGGCTAATTCCTGGGCATTAGTCCACCCTATTGGGCAATCTTCCTACAGATCAATAGGAAGTTTAAATTTTATGAAATAATTCTGGCTGCAAGCAATGTTGGTTTTATAGTCTCATAGTGATATTACATAATTACTCATTTGATTCAAATAATTTCATGATTTCAGATAGTTGAGAAAATTTTTAGGTTAAAATCAAAAATAAAATGTTCCTCCTTATGCAATATAGGTAAAAACTGCATAGTTTTTAACTAGGGTTCACTAAATGTTCATGCTTCCCAACACATAAATTACATTAAAAAGAAAAATTGCCTTGTGAAAATGAATGATCAAGGTAAACATTCATTCCAGGTTAGGTCCAAAGATAATGCCACATAAAAAGAAGGAGTGGGTGATTCTGTTATTGAGTATAGAAGTTAAAATGGGTGGTTTCTATACTTCAAAAATGATCTATATATGATATAAGGCCTGTTTCTTAGTAAGCAATTAGTTAACCTACAACATAAAAATTAGTGCTTTCAACTTAGAATTAATATAATGAACAAGACATTGATATATCTATGCTTTGGACTTATAATTAGGAGCATATAGAATAAAAGAGAAAAATGCCAGCTTTGAACTTATACTGAACTTGTAAAATGAAAGATACTTAAAAATATTTATTTACGTAGGAATTTAATTGAAAAACATATAATCAAAACTGGTGCTATATTTCCCTCCTATGTAACAATTTTACCTCCTTTTGAAGGAGATAGAGGTTCTCAGTATGTAGAGAACTTTGTCTTATGGGGTATAATAAATAGGCGAAGAGAAAAATAATGTTGGTAGGGCATACTCACTATAACTTTGATTTATCCGCCAAATGCATGTATTTGTATGTACATAAAATAGTAAGAGTTTGGTACCTAAAACATTGGTCTATCCACTCAATGTATGCATGCCTATAAGTCTGCTGCTCTGTTTATTTATCTGTTTCTATATTTGTATATATGAATGTATTTATGTAGCTACATAAATGTATGTACATATGTATGTATATATGTACATACATACATACATACATACATACGTGCATGCCTGTAAGTGAAGATGTTGGAGAATGTTCATGAGAGCTTGCTTCTATGAGAGTACATTGCTTCATCCAGTAGTTTGTGTTTGTGGATATATGAATTTTCTCTCCTTTTGTTCTTGGTTTCTCCCAATGATTTTAAGGAGTTAAGAGCTTATTGCCAGTTACAGAGAGCAACAAACCCAGATAATTAAGATTGTTCATGTCAACATTACTAGCACTATCCCTGTAAATCACCTGCCACCATCAGAAGGGAACACATAGGTTGCTCTCAGCAGTGGCCCAAATCACTTACTCCAAACTGGTTTCTCCTCAGTTTATGCTATGCTGTTTGAGCTTGCCTTTCTGACTTCAGTCCTTTGAATTTTCCCATAGATACCAAAAGCCATGTTGGCATGGTCCTCATTTCATTACTTGCCATTCAAACTTAATTTGTGAGGTTCAGAGACCTCCATGTTTTGCTGACAACTCTGAATTATCTGCCCACTCGTGTGGAGAAAGATCACTGGCCACCTTTGTCTTGAAGTGTATGCACAAAAGTGTTATAGAGAATTGGTTTCCTACCTTACACATTTTGATAGGAATGTTAGTGTCAAATGTATTAACTGAATTAAAATATAAACTAATTCAACATTATAGATCTGTATGTCAGGAACTTCAAGTCCTTGAAGAAAGAAATCGAAGAAGACCTCAGGAAATGGAAAAATATTTCATGATCTTGGACTGGCAGGATCAATATAGTAAAAATGGCCATCTTGCTAAAAGCAATCTACAGATTCAATGCAATCCCCATCAAAATCCCAAATCAATTCTTCATAGATCTAGAACGAGCAATTCTCAAATTCATTTGGAGTAACAAAAAACCCAGGATAGCTAAAACTATAATCAACAATAAAAGGACTTCTGGGGGAATCAATATCCCTGATCTCAAGCAGTACTACAGAGCAATTGTGTTAAAAAACTGCATGGTATTGGTAAAGCAACAAGCAAGTAGATCAATGGAATAGAATAGAAGATCCAGAAATGAACCCACAGAGTTATGGTCACTTGATCTAACATTATAGACCAGAGACCAATGGAACTATTTATCCTCATATTTTAAAAACTGTACATATGATCACCCAATACCTGCTGTGAGGATAGCAAGTAAATTATCTACTCACTGTTCACATGAGAAATACCAGCAGAGATTCCTTGGGTCAATACAGGGCAGCCATGACCTCAAAAATTTATTCAAATACTAGAAATAATTCGGTAGTACCTCAGAATTTTCCCTCACTTTGAAAACCTTAGGTGCCAGCTTTGATATAAATGTCCAGATATTTCTGACAGCATGCTCTAAAGAAATTGAGTGAGATTTAAGGCAATTTAAGAACCAGACTTTGGTTCTGTGAGCTTTGGGTTCTTAGGGAGACCAAAATCATCTTGAATGGGTTCAGGCCACCCTCCATCACCAAAACATAACTCTTCTTATCTCTCCTTCCCCAAAGGCTCAAGACTAGATGACATTGTCTAGATGATTCCAATCACCATGGATTGGAATTCAGGTTTTGACATCATCCATCATATACCATGGCCGAAAATTGCATGCTTGCATCTTGTCTGTACTGAGCTCATTCCAAAATTGAGATCTAATACTGTAGAGAGCCTGTACACTTACACTGACTAGTAAACTTCAGAGTGATGAATGTTGAAGATTCCAGCGACTGTCACTCAGGTGTCACTTCCCATGGAAGAAAAGACAGGCCTAATCACTTCCCATAGGCTTCAGCTGCCATTGACACTGATTCCTCACCCATCACGAGAAGCAACCCATGACTTGTGTTAACCTAAAATACTGACTCTGGAGGAGAAATGGACCTCTTTTAATAATTCGTTTACTCACAATCCATTGGGGAGGAAGGAATGCTGCACGTGTGAACAGCGAACCCTCAGCAGGGTATAAAAGCACACCTGGGCAGAGAGGCTTCCAAAGCATCCAAGCCACCTTCTTACAAACCAGACCCACCCTCCAGCCTCTGACACCATGCAGTGTTGTTGTGGCCCATGCTGTTGCCAGCCATGCTGCTGCGAGCCATGCTGCTGCCAGACCACCTGTTGCAGGACCACCTGCTGCCGCCCCTGCTGCTGCCAGCCCTGCTGCTGTGGGTCCAACTGCTGCCAGTCTGGCTGCTGCTAGACTACCTGCTGCAACAACAGCTGCTGTTGGCACACCTGTTCCTGCCCAACCTGTTCTCTTAGTTCGTGCTCTGGACCATGCTCACTTGATCTTGTCCCCAACAGCACGAAATAGACCTCATGAAGGTCACTCAGGCCCAGAACGTCCATTCCAGAGTCTTCAACTGATTCTGCTTTGCTCCAACAAATATGCTGTCTCTCTCTTTGCTTCTCTAAAACTTACATCCTTTCTCTGCACTTTGGAAATTCTCATTTGGCAACAGGAAATTTTGGGGACTTTTAACCTGGCTTGATACCTCGGGATTTCCCACTCTATAAATAAATGTGACCTCAAGACAAACACCCTGCTTCCAGTGTCATGGATCTTTATTTCTTCTTTATGTCAGTATTTGGTCCTAACTTTAAAAGACACATCATCTCTCCACTTTGAAAAGAACTGCAGCAGCATTTGCCATACATAATGCCCAATCTGTTTGTTTGAATGCACAAATATATAGGTATGAACAGACCTATAGGAATAGCTGTGTCTTCCAAGTGGAGGAATCATATGGGAAGGATTATGATTTAGGACCCTGTTGGAGAAGTATCCTTGTGGGGGCAGATTTGGGTGTTTCAGTGGCCCTAGACATTCTCTTTGGCTCTCTGCGGTTGCCTCAGATGTATTGCTTCACCTCCATGCCAGAACTATACTCAGCTGCCTGCATCCATGGCCACTGCCTTGATGATCAAGACAACCAACCCTCCAAAGTATAAGTCTCAATAAACATATGCTCTCTTAGGTTCTTTTGCAGAGTCTTCATTTCAGACGGAGAAAAGTGCTTGAGATACCAGATATTCCTTATGTATTCTTTTCTTTTTCTTTTTTAGCTCCAGTCACATGAGGATCAGGCACACAATCTGCCCTCTATGGGACTTTCAGGGAGCGGGGAGCCAGGAAAGGGAAAATCATTAGCAATGTAAATAAAGAATATATTAAATAAAAAAGAAAATAATTTCAGGATAGAATTGCAACTACTAGGAAGTGAAACTCAAGCTGAGGAGGTGGGGAGGAAGGGCATTCACTCATCTTTTTCTACAATAATGCAATTGTGTCCTCCAGCACTTTCCTTAACCTTATGAATTGCTGAAGCACTGCTGGACCCAGGAATATCCTGTTTGGAATTTCCCTCCTCAGTGGAGTACCTTCTTGCTTTCAAGCCCTTATTCATCTTCCTACAACCATTTGCAAGTTGTTTCCTGCAGAGTCCATGCAGGAGAATCTACAGTGCAAGTGACCTTCTTAGAGACTAGGCAGTTTGCCGTGGATAAAAATGATGTGCATAGACAAGGCACAGTCCCAATAGTTTCATCCCAGGATTGATTCTTTCTTAAGAAAAAAAAAGATGTATTTATTTATGTGTATGAGTACACTACAGCTGTCTTCAGACACGAAAGAAGAGGGTGTCAGATCGATCTAATTACATATGCTTGCGAGCCACCATGTGGTTGCTGGGACATGAATTCATGACCTTCAGAAGTGCAGCCACTGTTTTTAACCGCTGAGCCATATCTTCAGCTCCCACTAGGACTGATTTCTGCTGTTGATGTACCTGCTCATGTTTGTCATTGCTATATTTCTCTTTGTTGTGACATAGTTTGATTGGGTAAAGGAGGATACTTCCTTCTAGTAGTCTATTATGTTTATTTTCCTAGACACTATCTCACCCTCTTTGACATATTTCTCCTAATAAAACATGAAGATGAAATTTCATGAAATAATATTTTAATGGCATTGTGGAATTTATAGTTGCTACCAGCGCTGCCTCAAATCACTGAATCAATTATCAATTCTTCTCAGATTAACCTGTGGTGTCTGCACTGGCCTTTCACACCTTAGTCCTGTGTGGACTCCCAAAGATGACAGAATCCATGATGCCATGATACTCATTTCATTATTGTTGCCATTCAAATCATTATTTTTAATGTTCAGAGAGCTCCGTGCTGAGTTGACTCCTCTGAATTTCTACCTTGAAACGTATGCAAGAGAGTGTTTCAGCAACTCATTGTCAATACCATGCACCATACACAATTTAATTTTAATTAGAAATACTTGTGTTAGAAGTATTAATTTGAATGAAAATATAAACCCTTTCCACAACATATATCAGACAGCACTGAAAGGGATTTTTCAGTCATTTATCCACACATTTTAAACACTGCCCCTCTGATCATCCAACACCAAGTATGATGACAGCAAGGAAAATATCTATACAGAGTATATAAGATAAATAACAAAAGAGTTTCTGCAAATGGAATCCAATTCAGCCATGACTACAGAAACTTGACTTATATTTTGGATAGTTCAAAAATGCCTGAGAAATTTCTCTTACCTTTAGACACCTTACTTTCTACTCTGAGCTAATTTTACTGTTGGGAAAAAAAGAAAATTCAAAACTTAGTGGTATAAATTAGATTTGGTTAATCTCTTCACTTGATCCTACTACATAGGCTGTCATACATTGCTTATGTGTATAATGTGTGTGTGTGTGTGTGTGTGTGTGTGTGTGTGTGTAAGAGAGAGAGAGGAAGAGAGAGAGAGAGAGAGAGAGAGAGAGAGAGAGAGAGATTGTATATCAAATTCATATAGATGTCCATAGATTTCAGATGTGAGGGTCCAAAGAGTTTGATTCAAAGGTATAGGCATCTTAAGAGAAACATAGGTGGTGTCTGTGAGCATGCCTCAGGTCATCAGGGAGATGAGCATCAACTTGGATATGTTCAGCCCACTCTCCAGCCACAACATATATCCTGCCCAAACCTTCCATCCTCTAAAACTCTACTACTATATGGCAAGACACTGTTGCATTACCTGTGTATGGAATGGTGGATATGAGGTTTTCCATCATATACCATGGCTAATTAGGCATGTCTTGCCATTGTCTATACTGAGGTTTTTCCAAAATTATGATCTAATTATGCAGAGAGCATGTCCACTGATGCTGACAAGGAGACTACAGAGTTAAGTGTTCAGATGCTTCTAGAGACATGATGTGATGCCTTGGTAAAGCAACTGTTTGGTAAATGCTCTTGGGAAAGACAAGTCTATGGATATCCAGTGTTTTTTCAATGATGATGTTGGATGATACTACAGTCAACAAAGAATTTCCTCATTTCCCTATCTTAAGATTAGAGTCCCTATGAGATGCAGGTTACCCAGAGGAAGAAGAGGAGATGTAGCACATCTTCAGGAGGAAATGGCCAGTTTATAGTTCTTCACAAAGGAAACACTATATATAAACTTCTTCCAAAGAGTGATCAGGGATCAGAAGGAGAGAGTTTGAAATTTCATTTTCCACACCTTGTTCCACTGACTGACACTCAGGCCTAAGAGCAGACTGTGTGTCGTTCATATAGGTAAGGAGAAAAAGGACTGTAGTGCTCCAGTCTAGCCTGTCACGTTCTTTGTGCTTTGGCTGGGATGAGTTGCTGTAATTAGCAAGTCTCACATGGATTCTGTTTTAGTATACTCTTCTCATAACCATCAACCCTGCCAAGCTACACAAAATAGCACTGGCGTTACCCACAGTCATCTGGACAGGGCAAGTTAATAAAGACCTCTGTGTGCTCATACCAGTGGCCTTTCACATTCACACTCTATAGCGACCTGACCATTACATGTGAGCCATCAGACTAATAAGGCCTGACACTTCTAAAGGGAGGCATGCTTTGCCACAAACTAAACTGGAATCACAGGGCACAAATTCCAAGAAATCAGGTGTCACTTCCCTTGAATGCAACAACAGGCAAAAGAACTTAGGCTTAACCGATTTTGAAATTGATTCCTCATCCATCATGAGAAGCAATCCATGAGTTGCATTCTCCTTGAATACCTGACTTAGGAGGAAAGGTGGACCTCTTCTGATAATTTATTTACTCACAATCCATCAGGAGGAAGGAATGCTGCACATGAAGACAGTGGACCCTCGGCAGGGTATAAAAGCACCCCTGGGCAGGGAGACACCTAAACCATCCAAGCTATCTTCTTACAAATCAGACCCACCCTCCAGCCTCTGAGACCATGCAGTGTTGCTGTAGCCCATGCTGCTGCCAGCCATGCTGCTGCCAGACCACCTGCTGCAGGACCACCTGCTGCTGCCCCTGGGGCTGCCAGCCCTGCTGCTGTGGGTCCAACTGCTGCCAGTCTAGCTGCTGCTAGACCACCTACTGCAACAACCGCTGCCATTGACACCTGTTCCTGCCCAACCTGTTCTCATAGATCTTGCTCTGGAACATGCTCACCAACTCTTGTCTCTTAGAGCATGAAGTAGACCTCATGAAGGTCACTTGTACCCCAAACCCAGAAAGTACATTCCATATAACATGCTCCAAATGACACTGCTTAGGTCCAAAAAATGCTTCCCACATCTTGCTTTCCTTCTCTTAAACATGCACATTCCCCTTTCTTTTTCTGCACTTGGGAAACTCTTATCTGGAAACTATAAAACCTTGGGACTTTTGCCATGACTTTGAAAAGTGGAGATTTTCACATATATAAATAAATGTGACCTTGGTACCAATACCCAACTGCATGTGTCATGAATCTTCATTTCTCCTTTATGTCCATACCTGGTCCGAACTTTGAGAAATAGTTATATCATCTCTGCATTATGAAAAGAACTGCACTGGCATTAGTCACAATGCCACTTCTGTTTTTTTTTTAAGTACAAACCTATTTCAATAAACATATATACATGAATTACTTGAACTCCAATGGTCGAATCATCTGGGAAGGATTTTGTGTCAGAACATTTTTGGAGAGGTGTACAAGTAGGGGGAAGGCTTTAGTGTTTCAGAGGCTCTGGACTTCCCAGTTGACTCAGTTGTCTCACTGTGGTAGCTCCAGTTGTTCCGCCTAAACTCTTGCAGCCTATCTATGCTCAGCTGGTGGCATCCATTGCCACTGCCTTGAGGAACAAGCCATCCAATCCCCCAAAGTTAAAGTCATAAAAAATGCATTCTTCTCTTATGTTCTTTGATTATGAAGCCTCAAACTCAGGAATAGTACCATGCTTGAGTCCCCAGATACAGCTCCTGTATTCTTGAATCCATGGGTGAAATGAAGACCAGGTACACAATAACTCCTCGATGCCGTTCCTGGTTCATAGAGGAACACTTCATGGTAGAGATGCAACTACTAGGATGTGAAACTCAAGCTGAGAGTGGAAAAGAAGTACCCATTCTTCTTTCTATTTGAATGTGGCCAAGTCCCCATGTACTTCTTTAAACTTCTGAGTTCCTTGGAGCACTGCTGAACTGAGGAAAGAGATGTCCTCTTTGTCTTTTCCCTCTCCTGTGGAGAACCTTCTTTCTCTCAAGCCCTTAACTATTTTTCTACAAGATGTTCCAAGTTCTTTTCCTGCCATAGTAGATTTGATATCAACCCTAATTGTCAGACTCCATGCAGGAGGAGCAGCAATGGGGAAGTTACCTTCATGGACACTAAACATCATTTTTTGAGCCTGTGATGGGCATCTCTTAGATAGCTACAGCCCTAGGGCTCTTGTCCTGCGACTGCTTCTTTTTGCTTATCTGCATTCTCATGTTCATCATTGCTATATTCCTCATTTTTCTGACATGTTGTGATTGGGCAATAAAAGACAATTTTTGACATTCATCTTTTATGGCTGATTCCTGGGCCAACCTATTGGGTAATCTTCCTACAGATCAATAGGAAGTTTAAATTTCATGAAATAATGCTGGTTGCAAGAAATGTTGGTTTTATAGTCTCATTGTGACATTACATAATTTCTCATTTGATTCTAATAATTTTATGATTTCAGATAGTTGAGAGAACTTTTTAGGTTAAAATCTAAAATAAAATGTGTCTCCTCCTGCAATATAGTAAAGACTGCACAGTTTTTAACTAGGGTTCACTGAATGTTCATGCTTTCCAACACATAAATTGCATTAAAAAGAAAAATTGCCTTGTGAAAATGAATGTTCAAGGAAAACATTCATTCAAGGTTAGGTCCAAATATGATGCCACATAAAAAGAAGGAGTGGGTGATTCTGTTATGAGTATAGAAGAGAAAATGGGTCATTTCTATACTTCAAAAATTATATATATATGACCTGTTTCTTAGTAATCAATTAGTTAACCTACAACATAAAAATTATTGCTTTCAACTTAGTATTAATATAATGAACAAAACATTGATATATTTATGCTTTGGACTTATAATTAGGAGCATATAGAATAAAAGAGAAAAATGCCAGCTTTGAACTTATACTGGACTTATAAAATGAAAGATACATAAAAACTATTTATTTATGTAGGAATTTAATTGAAAAACACATAATCAAAACTGGTGCTTCATCTCCCTCCTATGTAACAATTTTACCTCCTTTTGAAGGAGATAGAAGTTCTTAGTATGTAGAGAACTTTGTCTTATGGGGTATAATAAATTGGCAAAGAGAAAAATAAAGTTGGTATGGCATACTCACTATAACTTGGATTTATCGAACATATGCATGTATTTGTATGGATATAAAATAGTAAGAGTTTGATACCTAAAACATTGGTCTATCCACCCAATGTGTGCATGTCTATATGTCTGCTGGTCTGTTTATTTATCTGTTTCTATATTTATATATATATATATATATATATATATGAACATATTTATTTACCTACAAAAATGTATGTAGATTATATGTATGTATGTATGTACATATGTATGTATGTTTGCATGCCTGTAAGTAAAGATGTTGAAGATTGGTCATGGGAGCTTGCTTCTATGAGAGTGCATTGCTTTATCCAGTAATTTGTGCTTTTGAGTATATATATTTTCTCTCCTTGTATTGCTATTGGCATCTCCCAAAGATTTTAAAAATTTCAGAGCTTATTGCCAGTTATAGAGAACACCAAACCCAGATAATTAAGATTGTTCATGTCAACATTACCAGCGCTATCCCTGTAAATCACCTGCCACCATCAGAAGGGAACACATAGGTTGCTCTCAGCAGTGGCCCAAATCGCTTACTCCAAACTGGTTTCATTTTATGCTTTCATTCAGTTTATGCTTTGCTGTTTGAGCTTGCCTTTCTGACCTCAGTCCTTTGGGTTCTCCCATAGATACCAAAACCCATGTTGGCATGGTCCTCATTTCATTACTTGCCATTCAAACTTAATTTGTGAGGTTCAGAGACCTTCAGGTTTGGCTGACTACTCTGAATTTTCTGCCCGCTCGTGTGGAGAAAGATCACTGGCCTCCTTTGCCTTGAAAAAGTATGCACAAAAGTGTTAGAGAGAATTGGTTTCCTACCTTACCCATTTTGACAGGAATGTTAGTGTCAAATGTATTAATTGAATGAAAATATAAACCAATTCAACATTATAGACCAGAGACCAATGAAATTATTTATCCTCATATTTTAAAAATTGTACATATGATCATCCAATATCTGATGTGAGGGTAGCAAGGAAATTATCTACTCAGTGTTCATATGAGAAATACCAGCAGAGATTCCTCAGGGGCAATACAGGGAAACCATGACCTCACAAATTTATTCAAATTCTAGAAATAATTGAGCAGTAGCTCAGAATTTTCCCTCACTTTGAAAACCTTAGGTGCCCGCTTTGATATAGGTATCCAGAGATTTCTGACAGGAGGATCTAAAGAAATTGAGTGAGACTTAAAGCATTTTAAGAACCAGACTTTGGTTCTGTGAGTATGCTTTGGGTCCTTAGGGAGACCAAAACCATCTTGAATGGGTTCAGCCCACCCTCCATCACCAAAAAATAACCCTTCTTACCTCTCCTTCCCCAAAGTCTCAAGACTAGATGACACTGTTGAATCATCATGGATTGGAATGCAGGTTTTGACATCGTCCATCATATACCATGGCCGAAATTTGCATGCTTGCATCTTGTCTGTACTGAGCTCTTTCCAAAATTGAGATCTAATACTGTAGAGAGCGTGTACACTTAGACTGACTAGCAAACTTCAGAGTGATGCATGTAGAAGATTCCAAAGACATGATGTCATATAGTGGAAGAGCAGTTATCTTGGGAAAGAGAAGTCTTTGGAGATCCATTGTTGGTTCACTGATGTCAGAGACAGCAGTCTACAGGGAATGTCCTAGTTTCCCAAAGCTGGAATCTTTGAAAAACACATTTAGAGCAATCCTTAGATTCTCTAACATATTTGCCTGCTCTCTTTAATTAACTGAATTTTAGAGACAATACTACAGCATCTTGTTTAAGAGAATTGAAATAAATCATGTGCTTAGGGTCATTTGGCAAGCAGGAACAATGTGCCTTGATCATCTGACATTTAAGTCCCACTGAAGTACGGGTCATGCAGAGGAAATAGAACATAGGTGGCATATCTTTTTTATGTACAATTTTTTTATTGGATATATTCTATATTTACAATTCATTTCCCTTTTTCTGGTTTCCCACCCCCAAAGGTCCCACATGCCCTGATGAGAAAACTTCCAGTTCATAATTCTGCAAAAAGGAAAGACTCTAGATGCATTTCCTCCAAAGACTGACCATGGATAAGAAGGAGTTAGTTTGCATTTTCATTTACCACCCTTCAGTCAACTGACTGATAAATGCATCTAAGAATAGATTCATTTCATTCACATACTTAAGGACTATGATAGTCTACCAGTCTAGCTCATTATGTTCCTTGGACTTTGGCTGACTTGCATTCCAGTAATTTACAGGTCTGACATTTAGATTCTGTTTCAATGTACTCTTCTCATAACCATAATCCCAGCAAAACCACACAGCACAGCATTAGCATTACCCACAGCCATGCAGTACAGGGCAAGTTACTAAAGGCCTCTGTCCTTATGCCAATGGACTTTCATACTCCATACTCTCTGCAGCAACATGACCCCATCATGTGTGAGCCATGAAAATAATGAGTCCTCCCAGTCCTGAAGAGAGGCAAGTTATGCTACAAACCAAAGTGAAAACACAAAGTATGCATACTGAGAACATCAGGTGTCACTTCCCTTAGAAGAAAAGACAGGCCAAAGTACTTCACAGAGGCTTCAGACGCCATTGAAATTGATGCCTCAACCATCACAAGTAGAAAACCAGGATTTGCCTTGACCTTGAATACTGACTCAGGAGGAGAATCTGTCCTCTTTTGATAATTTATTTACTCACAATCCATCAGTAGGAAGGAATGATGCACATGAGGACAGCGACCCTTGGTAGGGTATAAAAGCACACCAGGGTGGAGAGACTTCCAAAGCATCCAAGCCACCTTCTTACAAACCAGACCCACCCTCCAGCCTCTGACACCATGCAGTGTTGTTGTGGCCCATGCTGCTGCCAGCCATGTTGCTGCCAGCCATGCTGCTGCCAGACCACTTGCTGCAGGACCACCTGCTGCCGCCCCTGCTGCTGCCAGCCCTGCTGCTGTGGGTCCAACTGCTGCCAGTCTGGCTGCTGCTAGACCACCTGCTGCAACAACAGCTGCCATTGACACACCTGTTCCTGACCAACCTGTTCTCATAGGTCTTGCTCTGGACCATGCTCGCCCACTCTTGTCCCCTACAGCATCAAATAGACCTCCTGTAGGTCACTTGTTCCCCAGACTCAGAAAGGCCATCCCACAGAGTCTGCTCCAACTGATATTGCTTTGGTCCAAAAAAATATGCTGCCCCACACCTTGCTTCCCTTCTCTGAATCATACACATTCCCCACGTTTTCTCTGCACTTGGGAATCTCTCATCTGGCAACTATAAAATTTGGGGACTTGTGCCATGGCTTTGAAAACTGGGGATTTCTGAAATAAATGTGACCTTGGTTCCAACACCCAACTACATGTGTCATGAATCTTTATTTTTCTTTATGTCAATACTTGGCCCTAAATTTGATAAATAGGTTCATCATTTTTGTTCTTTGAAAAGAACTACAGCAGGCTTTTTCACAATGAGACTTCTGTTTGTTTGAGAGTGCAGACATATTTGAATAAACAGATAGGTATATATGAGTAACTTGGAATCATCTGGGAAAGATTTGTAGTCAGAACGTTTTTGGAGAGGTATACAAGTCAGGCAGGCTTTAGAATTTGAGAGTCCTAGGACTTTCTCAGTTAGCTCTCTGCCTGCCTCATTGTGTAGTCTCCAGATTTACGGCCTTAGCTCTGGAACTAGAGTTATGCTCGGCTGCCTTGATCTATCACCACTGCTGCAATATACGAGCCATCTAATCCCCCCAATGTGTAAGTTCCAATAAACACATTCTTCTCTTAAGTGCTTGGTAATGAGGCCTCATCTCCAGGATAGAATCACATTTAAGTCTCTAGGTATTATTTCTGTATTCTTCTCCTTGTTAGAATGGGTGACATGAGGACCAAGCACACGATGTCTCCTCGATGCCGTTCCTGGATCATAGAGGAAAACTTGAGGAGGTGAGTTGCAACTACTAGGAAGTGACACTAAAGTTGAGAGAGGAGGAGAAGGAGCACCCACACTTCTAACCTTTACTTAAACATGATTGTATTCCCATGAACTTTCCTCAGCCTTGGGTGTAGCTTGGAGCACTGTTGAACCCAGGGATGTCTTGTTTGTCATTTCCCTCTCCTGTGGAGAACCTTCTTGCTCTCAAGTCCTTATTTATCTTTCTACAGGTCTTTCTAAGTCTCTTCCTTAGAGTTTAACATCAACTCCCTTTGACAGGCTTCGTGCAGGAGGAGCTGCTATGGGTAAGTGAACTTCTTGAAGTCTGCCCTCTGTTTTGCATGGACACTTTGGTGCATATCATGGAGAGGCACAGCCCCAGGGGTTTCATCCCAGGATTGCTTTTTGTGACTTATGTGCTTTCTCATGTTTGTCATTGCTGTATTTCTCATTGTTATGACATAGTGTGACTGGGCAAGGAAAGAACCCTTCTGCTTTTAGTCCATCATAGATTCCTGGGTATTGTGTAGGTTTGTATGTACATATGCCTGCATGTATACTTGTTAGATCTTGCTTGTGGGAACTTGTCTGTATAAGCCTGCCTTGCTTTATCCACTAAGTGAGTGTGTGGGTGTATGGATTTTATCTCTCTTTCTCTTCTTTTTCTCCATTCCCCAGAGTTTTAAGAGTTCTGATTTCTTGCCAGTCACAGAGAACACAGGCCCCAGGTAATTAAGTCTACTTCCATTGGCACTACCAGTGCTGTCCCAGTAAATCACCTGCCACTATCAGAGTGCCTCCATGGATTTCCATGAGCACTAACCCAAATCACCAACTCTACTCCTAGTTCTCAGTTTACACTATGATGTTGGTGCTGGTCTTTGAAACCTCAATCCTGTATATACTTCCAAGAATGCAAAAAATCCATGATCTTCATTTCATTTTATGGTCATTCAAATAATTGTTTTTATTGTTCAGAGGGCCCCACATTTCGTTGGCACCTCTGAATTTTCTGCGCACCCATGTGATGAAAGATCACTGGCAATTTTTCTATCTTGAAATGTATTGTGACAGTGTTTCCACTACTTCTTTACACTACCTTGCATGTTTCAATTATAAATATTGGTGTCAGAAATGTTAGTCACAATGAAAACAAAAACCTTTTCAACAACATATATCAGCCAACAGTGAAAGGATTTTTTTGTCACTTATTCACATAATTTAAACACTGTCCCTCTGATCATCCAATGCCTAGTGTGAGGGTACTGAGAAAAATAACTACTCAGAGTACTTATGAAGAATAACATCACAGATTATGGTTATTTAAATAAATTTAAATGTTTGGAAATGATTTTGATGTTTGTCCTTATTCATGGAGGTTTGTGACTTGAGGTAGGTTTTGATGTTTCAGTATCCCATGGAATTTTCATTCATGTATATGTTAATGTTAAGGTATATGCACATGAGTCCATATCAGAATGCCCTATCTAATGGATCTAGAGTAACAAGAAATAGATACAATCACACATAAATTGGGTAATCTGTAAGTTCAGTTGGTGATTACCTGAAAGTATGCTAGAGCAGAAAAAAAAAAAAACCACTGAGTTTTTGGTAACGTAATACAGCACGCCTGTTGAGCATTGTAGGAGGAAATTTACACAGGATAGCTACTTGGGACATTGTACAGGCACCATTCACCATGAATCTTAATGGGATATTCATTTTCTTCTCCCTACCTAGAATATTTAATCTGGAAAAGAAAATCGCCTAATTGTAAAACTTGTCAACACAAACAATAACAAGGAAAGAATGCTGCATGTGAGGACAGCAACCCCTCAGCAGGGAATAAAAGGGGCTGTGGGCAGGGAGACTCCCAAACATTCTAAGCCATCCTCTTCAAAGCCAATCTAGAAGCTCCAACCTGTAAAACCAAGGTCAATTCCTGCAGCGACTCATGCTTTGACCACGATTACTGTCAGAGCACATGCTGCCCACAGAATGCTCTAGTTCAAGTGGTTCCTGCTGCTGGGTATCTCACCCAAGGTCTGCTCTTCCTCAACCAGCATTCCTGACATAGACCACCTGTGAGACGACTCTTTCAAGGCCTGCTCTGAAGATTCTGAGATGATTGGCATTAATTGGGACATCAATTATGCTGCCTGCACTCCTCCTGCTTACTCTCTCTCTAAAGTGTACATGTGTGTCAGTCGTCTCTGGAACTTTCGTAACCTCACTGCATGCTCATAGAACAATTTGCTCTTTGCCATGTTTTCAAAACTGAAACATTTGCCATTCACAAGTAAATCCGAATTTTCAAGTATATAAGTAATAAGTGAAATAAGCGATCATGTCTTCTGCTCAAATTGTTGTTCAGTGTTTTTATTCCCTCTTTACCCAGTGAGCAGTCTCTTAGCAGTTGACTTCGGAAACACCAGTTTTTGTTCTTCTACATCTTCCTCCCAATACAGAAAGGTGGTATCATGGTCCGCAGGCATGAAAATTGCTCCCTGAGGATTCTCTTTGACTGAGGGTGAAGCTTAAATAGGAGAGATGAACTCTCCAGGGCAGAGTTGCCGCACAGTGAGAGGGTCAGGACATACATGTTCTTGCTCCCTTGTCCTTGAATGCAGAAGTATCCTCTCAGTGCCCCAGAGGACATGAGTTGCTTGTAATCCTGATGCCTCCAGAGCAGTTCACCTCATTATAGCCCTCTCTGCTGGCCTCCCTCCCTGACCTTAATAACTCTCTAGTCTCTCTAATTATGTCCTCTAATTATTCCTACACGGACCTATTTACTGCAATCTTCAGTCTACTCCTGTGGCCATACATTTCCCAGATGCTCTCGGCCTTAATTTTAGTGTTGCTGCCACTGAACACACTTTTCAGACCATAAGGGGGTTGCCATGTGATCGCTATTTGCCAGGAGCCATTCTCGCACAGATCTCAAAACCCCCTCCACTCAGCCATTTCTAGCCTGCTTCTTCTAGCCTGCTTTTAGAAGGGAAAGTACTAGCTTAAAGACTGGCCAAGTAGTTAGATGGTCAGTACATGCAGAGCTCACCTGAGTGGGCTAGAGCAAATGAAGCTCACCTGTGGTTAGGTTACCATAGCAACTCCTTTCCACTCCACCTCCTCATGATCAACTTACTAAGCCAAGGTCCTACAGCATTCGCCAACTTTTCCCTGAGATTCTGAGAGACAATTCTGAGAAACTGTTCCTGAGAAATGATGCTACACATGTGTAGAGGACATTTTCCATTTATCCCACATATTATCTACACCCTTCTGCTTGATTAGTTCCTCTTCTCTACTTTCATATATTTTCCTCCTCATTTCTTAACTCTTTCTTTTTCTATGTATGATGTGTGTGCACGTGTGTGTGTGTGTGTGTGTGTGTGTGAGAGAGAGAGAGAGAGAGAGAGAGAGAGAGAATGTGGCAATATATGTATGTGACACATATCTGACAAAACTTTAATATTTGTATGTCTGACTTTGGCTGATTTTGCTTAATGTGACAATTACTTGCCCTGATCCATTTTCTTACAATTAGTATGGTAAATAGTATTGCTGTTTTCTTAATATGTAAATAATTCTCCACTGTATAAAAGCTTGAACATGTATATCCACACATACATGGGATCCATTTATCTATCTCCATTATTGCATAGTGAGTAGTCCTACAGAGTTCATGGATGTATAGAAGTTCCTCTTGTATTCTATTTTTTTTTTATTCCTTTGGACATAATATCTGAAGCAGTATAGCTAGATCTGATAGTTTTATTTTAGTTTTGAGGAAATTCTGTTTCCTCTGGCCATTGGTTGTATGGGACCCTGGATGGTAGGAAGCAAGCTGGATGTGGGTTAATGGGTGGGGTCCTGCATCCAGCCCAGGCTAGGGCCACAAGACAAGGCGAACATGGGTAGTTCGTGCATCCCCGCAGAACCACCGGGTAGGCATCAGTCTGTGAGAATCCGTAGGACCCCCGCTCCAGGAATAGGGAAGGGCAGTCTGTGGGGTCGCCTGGGGATCCGGCAGGAAGAGCGTGTAGGTCCCTGAGCCTCACGGAGGTCGAAGACAACAGGTTCTCACTCCTGGACACTGCAGACATCACTGGATGTTGTGGAAGAGCTAAGAACAGGGTGTGGACCCACAGGCAGGTTCTGGCCCAGGACCGATGGGAAAAGGGGCAGGGGGCGTTCAGCTGACTCCAGCAGGAATGAGTGTTCTTGGCTAGCTAGGGCAGCTTGCTTGATGGACGGTTTGGGTTGGTGGCAGCCTTGGCTGGGAACACTGGGAGGCCTTCCAGCAGGAGACTAGATATGCAGCTCTTTAGGGGAAGATTTGCCCCATTGTTCTAGCACTCCATGTCCGATGAGAAGAGGCAGTCCAAAGTTTTAGAGAATTTATATTTAGAGAATGAGAAAGAGAGAGAGGGGGGGAGAGAGAGAGAGAGAGAGAGAGAGAGAGAGAGAGAGACAGAGACAGAGACAGAGACAGAGACAGAGACAGAGACACACACAGAGAGAGACAGAGAGAGAGTAGAGAAGTAGGGGCCAGCCGTGGCTACGTGGAGAGAGGGGAAAGGGAATGCAGAAAGAGGGAGAGCAAGGGGACAAGAGAGGGGGAATAGAGTAAGAAAACAAGAGAGAGAGAACAAGAGAGAGAGGAGGGGCCAAGCATCGCCTTTTATAGTGGGCTGGGCCCACCTGGCTGTTGCCCGGTTACTGTGGGGGTGGAGTCCAGGCAATACCAGGGACTTGGGACATTGCCCCATGTGACTGATGTCCACAGAATTATGGAGCTCTTGTCAGTAGCCTTGTGTCTGAGAGCAAGGCTAACTGACCTTCTATCCCTTCCAGAATTGTCTGGTGGGGCTCCGGGGATTACACCTAGCCCAATCAGAACACAGGCTGCCTTTCACAGTCCCACAGTTGGACACTAGCATTCATTGCTCTCTGGTTCCACACTGTAGACTTGACCAGCTTCTTCAATCTCCTCCTGTCTTGACTGCTTCACTGTGATTGACTATCTCAGAATAAATGTTCTCTTCTGTCACGGTTATATTTTTTATTATTATTTTATTACAGGAAGGGAAGCACAAATCTAGAAACTTCCAAAGTCTTAATTTCTCTGTTCTTACTGGATTATCTATATACAGTTAGCATATCTATACCTAAGAACTTTAAGAGTGCCACAATGTGTCATTTAAAGCTTAACGTGTTCCTCTCACTTCTACTGCACAGTGCTGTTCCAACTCTCAACTTCCAGGATGGTCCACTGACATTTGAAGTCTAGAAGGATGGTAGCAATGGTAGCTTCTAATCCAAGGGAGCGTGAATGTCTCTCTCTCTCTCAGAGTCCCCTCACCTATGGAAAAACAACTTCGATATATACAGAGCTTGAATTTACATCAAGAAAAACACATCTTCCCAAATAATCATTGAGCGTGTCCAGGTAATTTAGCTCATCCTTTGATGTATTCGAATTCTGTGGTGATGGCATCATGCTAATTTTCTATTCATTTCTTGATGATACAGTATGGAATACAATAGAACAGTGGGCCCCGTGTCTGTATCCATGTTTTCAGTGCTCCACAGCTATTGCTATCTTATGTATGGTTATTTAGGATTCTATGTGCCAGTTCCAAGACTTTGGTCTAAGAACACCAGGACACTGCAAGTTTGAGGGGCAGGCTCTTTCACAGGCAGAACGTGAACTCATTGAGAAATAATCAGTCTGTTAAAGTTCTCAAGAGGTTGTACTTGTATAGAAGTTTCACAGTAGTCTCTTTCTTGTATAGAATATATTTAACAGATAATGCTCCAAAATCTTTGTCTGATTTTCCTACATCTCCTGAAGCACATATGTCTTACTGAGATGTCTTGAGTATCCAGCTTCTTGTTCATTATACCCGACTAAATTGATGTCGTTAATATCATGAGACAATGCTGAGTTCTGTAGGTGTCCAGAGGTTTATATCTCACTGAAATGTGCTGTGATGGAGAGGAGACTTAACAACACTGAGTTGAGTCAGAAAATGTATATGTCTACGGTTGGATGTATGTCTGCCTCTCCTTGCTTGGGTATTTTAAGAAGTTGAGTTGCCAGCCCACTTTTTACTTATCAGTCTAGACACCAAGAATTTGTTCTAAGCCACACTGCACCATCCCACCAACTTCTCTTGCTAGGCCATGTGGTCATCCACTGTTGTCTATCTTCAGCCATCTTACATGGGTCATAACATACAGAGACACAGGGCTGATTAACAGCCTCTATATTTCCATGCCTTTGAAAGTAGCTTTGGTATCTGGTTATTTACTTTCTACCTTGCTTATGGTATCATGATGAGGGTTAGGTGGTTGCAACAGTTTTGTGTGACTTTTGTATTGTATAGTTTTTAAATCCATGGCTCAAGGAAAAAAATTGCTGGATTTCATATATATAAACTGAATGTTTCACATGTATGACCTTCAGGAACGCCTGTTGACACAGTGGACAGACCGTGAGTTTAACATGGAGAAAACCCATTTGTATTCTGACTGTCACTGACAGATACTAATGAGGGCCATGTTGACATACTTATACCAAGTTGTCTGTGTCATCTCTGATCTACTATCTAACAGCATCCAAACACACATGTGTTATTTCCCTGGAAATGTGTATGATAAAGAAGTGAAGAAGCTTTTGTTGTATACACTAGCTGAGGTCTTTTAACTTGGAGAACTGGCCCATTTTATAGATAATGTGATGCAGATAGAGGTACGATGCCAGGCCTGGATTCTAGAGGAAGGAAGGAAAGAAGCACTTTCCATTGTAACAACTCATTTCATCCCTTGCCAATTTACTATCAAGATCCTGTTTTCTGTTTTTTAATTATTTCCTTTACTTTTTTTTTGATAATAGTATTAGTGCAGAATCCCCCATCCTCTTTCTTCTCTCCAACCCTCTCCTATACCAGTCCCTTCTCCCTTTCAAATTCATGGCCTCTTGTTTTCATTATTGTTGCTACATGTCTGTTGTATGTGTGTATGAGTACACACACACACACACACACACACACACATACTTAGCAATGTATACATTACATTGTATACATTACAATGTATATATGTGTGTGTATATGTGTGTGTATATGTGTGTGTGTGTGTGTGTGTGTATATATATATATATATATATATATATATATATATAGCTATGATCTGCTCAGTCTGTATGTTACTTGTATATGTGTTTTCAGGCCAACATAATTACCTAATGTTTCTATTGATATCCATGGGCGCCTCAGAGTTACATACCACTCTGGCTCAGTTGCCATTCCTAACTTGTTCTTCATAAGTCATTATACCCTCATCCGTTCTTCCAGCTAAATATGTCATCTGGACTGTGATTTTTCTACTATCTTATCCCTGCCATCATCCCTAGAGAGCTAAGGTCTATAACAACATTCACACTAACAAGAGCCAATTAAGGACAGACTCGTCCTAACGCATTCCTGTTCCTGAGCCAGTGAGTGGTCTTTCACAGTCAGACTTTCCATGCTCACCTGACCTAGCATGCATGAGCCATCAGCCTAAAACATCTTCATCTTCTGGACTCACCAGAGAAATTATATAAATAAACAAGAATGTGACTACTCACAGGAAGGGAAGAAGTGCCACAAGAATGACACTGAGATGTGTGGCACTGGGACACAGAATGTCAGGTGACAGGTCTCTGGAAGAAATTAAGAAAAAAAGGCTACTTAGGAGATGCATCAGCAAGAACTGACAATGAGCCCCAACACACCAGGAAAGAAATCACGTTTTCCATTCACCTTGAAAGTATGATCAGGAAAAAAAAGCTTGCCTAATATGATAATCACCTAATTATTAACACAAACAATAACAAGGGAAGAATGCCACATGTGAGGACAGCAGCCCCTCAGCAGGGTATAAAAGGGGATGTGGGTAGGGAGACTCCCACTTCCAAACCTTCCAACCCACCTTCTTGTAAACCCACCCAGAACCTCCACCTCTAACACCATGGTCAGCTCCTGTTGTGGCTCTGTCTGCTCTGAGGAGGGCTGTGGCCAAGGCTGCTGCCAGCCCAGCTGCTGCCAGACCACCTGCTGCAGGCCCAGCTGCTGTGTGTCCAGCTGCTGCAGGCCCAGCTGCTGTGTGTCCAGCTGCTGCAGACCCCAGTGCTGCCAGTCTGTGTGCTGCCAGCCCACCTGCTGCCGCCCCAGCTGCTGCATTTCCAGCTGCTGCAGGCCTTCCTGCTGCCGCCCCAGCTGCTGCATTTCCAGCTGCTGCAGACCTTCCTGCTGCAGACCTAGCTGTTGCATTTCTAGCTGCTGCCGCCCCAGCTGCTGTGTGTCCAGCTGCTGCAGGCCTTCCTGCTGCAGACCCAGCTGTTGCATTTCTAGCTGCTGCCGCCCCAGCTGCTGTGTGTCCAGCTGCTGCAGGCCTTCCTGCTGCAGACCCAGCTGTTGCATTTCTAGCTGCTGCCGCCCCAGCTGCTGTGTGTCCAGCTGCTGCAGGCCCCAGTGCTGCATCTCCAGCTGCTGCCGCCCGATCTGTTGCCAGACCACCTGCTGCAGGACCACCTGTTGCCGCCCAGCATGCTCTAGTTGTTCTTGCTGCTGAACACTGTCACCCACATTCTCCTGTTCTTCATCACCCTCCATTCCTAATGTAGACCATTTGTGAGCCTAATCCCAAGAGGCCAATCAAAGCCTCTGTTTGAACTTGATTTAGGCCTCCAAATGCACTTAGTTTCTTCCCCAACCAGGTCTCAAATAAAAGCAAATTTGTATTCTCTTTGTAATCTATCATGTTGCTCCCACCATGATCTTTATGTTGTATTTGCATAAGCATTTCTATACATCAAATAAACCTGAATTTTAGACATCTGAAAGTAAATGCATATCTCCTTATTTTTCCTTTAATTTCACTCAGCTCTCAAATTTGTTAGTGTCTCTCGAAATAATGAAAATCCCAGAGATTAATTTAGCTGTGTCCTATGTCCTCTGTGCTCCTGCTGTAATACAGAAAGGTGTTTTCTTGAAGCAGGCACAAGGTTCTCTCCACTGGGGCTTTCTCTGGCAGAGGGAGAAGCTCTGGGCAGGAGAGTTGAAGCCAGAGACCCGGAGCAAGCAGAGGAAGGCAGGGAGCACAAGCTCCCATCTGCGTCCACTCACTGAACATGTATGTCAGTCCCACGTTCTCAGCTGGGAATGGAAGGCAGCCCCAGCCAGGGTGTCCTGTTCCCGTCAGCTCCACACTGGCTTTCTTCCCATCCCGGACCATTTCGCACGTGAGCCACCTCCTCCTCCCAGCCCCGCCCCCCATCTTCCTAGTCTCCATGTTGCTGTCATTCTACACATTTTTCACCCTACACGGTTGGTCACCCTGGATGGAGTCACCTCTGGATTGCTTTCCATTCAACTGCAGATCTATCTTTTTTTTTCTCTTTCCTCTTGCAAGTTTTGCACCATTATTTTTATCTACCAATCTTCAGTTGTCCATTTTTGTCCCGTTACTGGACCTGAGCCCTGGAGAGAGCAAAGTTCATGGCAGTAACACTCTACAAGAGCCTTGAAGGGGCGCCACCTTATGGTATGTGAGTTAAGTGAGAGTCACTAAAAGCACAACCAGACACAGGCATTTTTGCCAAAAGAAAAGTCTAATAAGGAAATCCTCTCTAACACAATCTGGAAGAGAGTTATGGAAGCAAGACAGAATCCTAGAAGGCACTACTCACTTTTCCAATGTCTAGAAGGCGCTGGAGCGTGATTGACTTTCCTGGAGACAAGGTGGCTGGGCTTTTGCTTTGCTGCTCAGAGTCCCGACCTTAGGCCTCCACAGTGTATGGGGAGGGAGAGGTGTGTCTACAGCACATACATCCACTGACAGCATCCATCCAGTGAGGACAGTTGCTGAGAGAGCAGAAAGTCAGTTGCATTGGGCCTCACGCTAGCATGCAGACAAAGCATCTTTTGGGGTTCTTTGCACCTGCCAGAGCAGATGTAGAGAAAGAGAATGAAGCTGGATGTGTAGGGAGATAGAAAATAATCAGGGAAGACTTGCAGGGAGGACAATGTGCTTACATTATATTGCATGAAAATATTTTTTAAATAAAAACAAAACATCAAATAACAATATTTGAGAGAAAGAGAAATAGGGCATTTCCATAACACTATATGGATAGGATAAATTGCGTGCCAGAATTTAAGGATATGGAAAATGATACAAAATCTGCAACATCTGGCCAAATCCATTTCAGTGACAAGGGTGTCATTAACATTGCATATACATACATCAGCATGGTAATTACTAGTTAGCATATATGCGTATGCTAATCAGATGACCTGAAAAGACCTTTTCCTCTTGCCCTGCAAAATGCCACAACAATGAACATCATTCCCATTGGTTAGGGGAAAAATTACATAATAAGGAATATGTACACACAGCCATCCTTATGGTAAAAAGTGCAGATAGAGAGGCTGTGATCTCAAATGCAGAGACTCACATGGCAGCCCTTTGAGAGGGAGATAAAAACAGTTCACATCAGAATCAAATGTGAGTCAGAATTTATTATGATTTGAGAAGAAAATTTTGTCTCTAATAAATTAAGCCATTAAGTGGGTAAATGCCATTTCTCAAACTAACAATTACTCATCTAAGTAGCAAATAAAAATAAGGAAAGCATATTCGCACAGTGTGTAAGAGGCTGCCTGTGGTACAGGAGACTTCTAAACCCTAGAACCTCATTCTCGTGGAAACCCTGCCGGGTCCCAGCCTCTGATGCTGTGGTCAGCTCCTGTTGTGGTTCTGTGTGCTCTCTGCAGAGCTGCAGCAGGAGAGCTGCTGCCAGGAGACTGAAACTCCAGCTGCTGTCAGCCCACCTGTGGGGCTTCCAGTTGCTCTGGCTTGGCAGCTGCCGCCCTGCTGCTACGCCCAGTATATGGCTGAGTCTTCTGTTATACCACTTACTGCTGCCCAACCTACGTCATCTGCCCCCATCAAGAAATCTCCTTGTTGTTGATTTCTGCTTGAAACATTTGTGACACCATGGATGTTTGCACTAGCCATATAAAATGTATTATACCTACACAAAGACAGGAAAAATAGACTCTCGGTGGCTAAGTCCTCTTTGATGGACTAATATTCAGAGCTGAATTTGATTCCTTTGGGAAATAAAGTAAATACAAATGTCGAGATATTTTAACCCATTATCTATTTTTAGGTAGGTCATGTCTGCATTCTGAGTGCCAGCTAATTATGATGATCCTCCCATAAAGCCTTGTTTCTACAAGTTCTCAGCTAAGAGCTTTTTCCCATTCTACTAAAATCTTATGATGCATTAAATACTTGTGTGTATGTGTGCACATGCACACACGCATGCACACATATACATGTATTCATTTGTTTTTCACTTTATACCAAGACCACTTTTCTCACCACCAATGTAGAACATGCTTAGAAGCAAGGGCTCTTTGTCCTTCTCACATCTGCAATGTGCCATAGAGAGAGCTATTGACATCTTCAGGTCTCAGACTATCTATAAAATGTAAATGATGCATTATATCTTTCAAAGATATAAAGATCTAATCCAAGTAATATGTGTATTTCAGGGGCTGGCATGTAATATAGGCTCTCTGTGTGTGAGCTATATTTGTGTTTGTTTGTTATAGAAATAGTACTATGGTGGCTTGAATATGCTTGGCTCATAGGGAATGATACGACCTTGATGGAGGAAGCATGTCCTCATGGGAATGGGCTTTGAAGCTTCACCCAGTGTGGAAGGTCAGCCTTCTCCTGGCTCCAGTCAGATCAAGATGGAGAACTCTCAGCTCCTCCTGTGTCATGCCTGCCTGGAAGCTGCCATGCCACCACCTTGATGATAATGGACTGAACTTTGAACCTGTAAGCCTCTCCAATTAAATATTGTCCTTTGTAAGAGTAGTCTTGGTGGTGGTGCCTCCTCACAGCAATGGAAACCCTAAGACAGAAGTTGGTACCAGGGACTGTGGTATTGCTGTGACAGGCCTGACTATGCTTTTGTTTGGAAGAATGTTGGTATTATATTTACAAACAAAAATTAAAACTTAATTTTATTTCATTTTTTTCAATATTATTTCAATTTTATTTTAATTTAAAAATTTTAACTTTAGTTAAAATGTAATTGCATCATTTCCCCTTCCCTTTTCTTCCCTCCCTCCAAATTCTTTCCTGCCCTTCTACCCTTTCTTAAATCGATGGCCTCTTTTTCTTTGATTACTATTGTCACATGTATATAAGAGCATAACCATATAAATACCACCTGCTGATTCCATTTATTGTTTACTGTTGACCACATACCCTTTGTCTAAAAGTATAACTATGTTTTATAAATTAATAAAATGTTAACTACCCCCTGGCTCTCATTTTGTTTAACTTGTAGTTCTAAATATGTACTTTTGAGGTTGTTCAGGTTCATCTAGATAATAAACAGTAAGCTATAAAGAACTACAGAGTGGCAACAAAAGAGGCTCTAATCGATAGCTGAAAGGGGATTTTTAATCCTCCCCAAATCTATTTCCATTGGAGTGGCCAGAATGTAAGGAAGATAGTTCCAGAAGATTAACAGACAATTCTTCCTGAATAAACAAGGTGGTTTCTACAGTTACCTCACTGGAACTAATGTGTAATACTTTACAAGAATCATAAGCCTAGAGAAACTGCTGTGTCAGTAGAGTCTGGTCAAGGGCCAGTCAGGGCAAGGACCTTACTGTGCTTTATATATATATATATATATATATATATATATATATATATAATCATCCACTGTATATTGCCATAATAGTAGGCTGGATTTAGGAACAATTACAAGCAAATTAATTTCGTACATTAATTGCTGTGACACTGGTACATGGAGAATAATATCTGGAGATATACCAAATTACATAAAAGAAGTTACTGTTTTTTAATGGTGGCTATAATTATTGATTTTAATTGTCAACTTTATACAATCTAGAATCATGTAGGAAGACAGTCTCTATGCGGAACTGCCTAGATCAGGTTAGCCTTTGGGCTTGTCTGTGGGAGACTCTCTTGGTTATTTTAACTGATGTAGGAAAAGCCACCTGTTGTACTCCATTAATCAATCTCCTGGCTCCCTTACGTAATTTTCAAACATGAATTTTTATAGCACTAAAAGAGATCACATCATTATGTAAAGCTTTGCTGTGAACACCAATCATTTTGTGTTTCCTCTTCCCTCATATATTACATCCAGACTACAGTTTCTGCTTTCTCCTCTCCTCCCAGTCCACCATCACCATCTCCACCTCCCGGCCCCACCCCCATCCTCTCCTTCATTTCCCTTCAGAAAAGAGAAGGCCACATGGCCTAACAAGTTACAACTAGACTAGGTAGAAATCCTTATATCAAGGTTAGACAAAGCAACCCAGAAGGATAGGGGTCTCAAGAGCAGGCAAAAGAGTCGCAGACACCCCCCCACTCCCACTGTTGGGAGAACTACAAGAACACCCAGCTACAAAACAATAACGTGTATGCAGAGAACCTAGGTCAGATCCAGACAACAGAAGGAGACTGTGCACCACACTGGGTGTAACTTGAGAACAGGAGACCTCAAAGCCCACCCTCAATGACACATTTCCTCTAGCAAGGCCATATCTACTTTAATAAGGCCACCCCTCCTCATAGTGCCACTCCCTATGGGCCAAGCATTCACACACATGAGTCTATGAAGTCCATTCCTATCCAAACCACCACACCACAGTTGGAAGCAGTATTCTCTAGAATCCTGGTGTCTGATGTAAACCCTATGAATGTAATCTCTGTGTAAGCACATGTAAGATTGAAAATAGGTCTTGTATTTATCTTAATGTCTCTAAAAACTGAACATAAACCAGATTCATATGAAAATATTTTGGTTAAATATCAATAAAGCATGATAATGAGATGTTTTAATGTCCCGGAAGAATGTATTTAAAACTATTAGGTATATTATTCTAGCTCAGCCTAGAAGGCAACTCTAAAGCCAGATCTTAGTCCCAGAGATCTGTGGGGCATTAAAATACTGATTCATGAGTCATGCTTAATCATATCACAGTGTGGAGACAGACCCATCTTGGAAGGTCTTTGGAATTTCACGAGTTCAGTGGGCTCCTACAAAGTATGCATGGGTTGTTAGCATCCTGAATTCTCACTTTTGAAAAGGGTGACTTCACTTTCTGTTTCATTCCAGCAGTGCACCTGACTACAGCCAGAATTTATCCACCGCAGCTTCCAACTCCACCTGAAGCTCCTCTGAACACATGTCTGGGTGAGAACTGCCACAGACAATGAGTCTCCCATGCCACATGACAAGCCCGACCTGAGGTCATGGAACACTGCAGTTTGGGAGAAAATGCAAGAGGTGATTCATGGAGAATACCAGGAAACATGAGAAAAGTGAAGTCATTATTTCCTACATATTGGTAGATTGTACTAGAAAACTACAGCCTATTAAGCTGCTTTTAATCATACAAACAAAAACAAGGAAATAGTATTTTCATAATTACAGAAACAACTCAGCTGAGTATAAAAGGGGACCTGCAGCAAGAAGACTCCAAAACATAAAACTCACTCTCTTGTAAACCCACCCAGAACCTCCACCTCTAACACCATGGTCAGCTCCTGTTGTGGCTCTGTCTGCTCTGAGGAAGGCTGTGGCCAAGGCTGCTGCCAGCCCAGCTGCTGCCAGCCCAGCTGCTGTGTGTCCAGCTGCTGCCGCCCCAGCTGCTGTGTGTCCAGCTGCTGCAGGCCCAGCTGCTGTGTGTCCAGCTGCTGCAGACCCCAGTGCTGCCAGTCTGTGTGTTGCCAACCCACCTGCTGCCGCCCCAGCTGCTGCCGCCCCAGCTGTTGTGTGTCCAGCTGCTGCAGGCCCAGCTGCTGTGTGTCCAGCTGCTGCAGACCCCAGTGCTGCCAGTCTGTGTGCTGCCAGCCCACCTGCTGCCGCCCCAGCTGCTGCCGCCCCAGCTGCTGCATCTCTAGCTGCTGCCAACCCTCCTGTGGTGGTTCCAGCTGCTGCCGCCCCTGCTGCCGCCCCTGCTGCTGTCTGAGACCAGTCTGTGGTCAGGTCTGCTGCCAAAGCACTTGCTACCGCCCCACCTGTGTCATCTCCACCTGCCCCCGCCCCATGTGCTGTGCCACCCCCTGCTGCTGAGAACTCTCTTGAACACAGCCACTCTTTTCTGCCGCCTTTATTATGAAAATAGACCTGTGTACCTCATAACCATCTCGAGGGAGCCCTTTCCTGTCAATTGTGTGTTCATACCCCAGACTCAGGAAAGCTGCCTCTAGTGACTTCTGTCATTTCAGGCTAAAACATGGAATTGGAGGTTAGGAAATTAATATAGAAAGAGATGAAAGTGGATCCTGAGAGGGTTACAGGGAGGAGTGGAAATGTTAATGTGATCAAAACCCATTATATGCATGTACGAAACTAAAATAATTAATATAAAATATTGTATTTTTAAAAGAAATTAGTAAGAATGTAGGTCTTCTAAATCAAATGTAGAAATACATGCAGCACCTATAGAGTCAGGTTAAACCTTTAGGGCTGAAAGTCTCATGATGCTGTCTCAGTTTCCTTCAGCTGTGACATTTCTGTATCTTGCTGCTGTTATTTCTAAATAAAATTCATCTAATTGGAATAGAAATAGAAGTTTTTGTGTGTCTGTTGCTTTAGAACTATTGTCTTTGACTAATGAAAACTATATAAAAAGCACAACTGCACCAAACTCTCCTGATCCTGCTGTCACTTGAGAAAATTTCCAACGCGATGAGTTAAAAATTTGCAAAAAGGAAGTAACTCATCAGTCGCAGTGAGTTCATGAGCGCACCCCAACCTGTTCAGAAGACACTGGCTTTTAGTCTTTCCATTCTCGTTTGTGTGATGCTTCCTGAGGAGTGTGTGCATGTGTGTGTGTGTACATGTGCACGTGTGTTTATGTGTACACATGTGGGTGTGCCTCCTCACATGCATGTGTGATAAAATGCCCTCAATTCTCTGCAGTCCCATATCCTCTACTTCGATATTTTTTAGTATGTATTAACTGCATGCATCAACTGCAATGAGAACCTTCTCTGAACAGTCCTGAGATATGTCTGCTTTCTTCAGGGACGCAGGCACTGATAAGCTGCCCATGTTCTGGGAAATCACCTCCCAGGCATGCTCAGGCAGGCAGCCCTGCTTACACGCAGTAGGTCATACCCACCCACAGACAAAGGCATGAAAGAAGGAAGGGGGCTGGCTAGTCGGGAGGGAATTCTGGGTCTGGGAGGGCATGAGACTGGGTGACAGGGAATAAGACACACTAAAACACACAGAAATGAAACTGTTAAAGAATAAAAAATAACCAAAAATGACCAACAAAGAGAATGTGTACCTATTATTAAAACTACAGCCCGTATTGTTTTGATTTGCATTTCTTTGATGACTAAGGATGTTGAGCATTTCTCTAAATGCTTCTCAAACATTAGAGATTCCTTTGTTGAGAATTCTCCTTTTAGAACAGTACTCCATTTTTTACTTGGGTTGTTTTTGTCGATGTTTAATTTCTTGAGTTCTTTATATACATTGGATCTCAGCTCTCTGTTGCATGTGGAGCTGGTTTTCTTTTTCGATTCTGTAGGCTGCCATTGTGTCCTCTGTCTCACAGGAGCTTTTCAGTTTTATAAGGACCCATCTATTAACTGTTGATCTCAGTGCCAGAGCTGTTGGTGTTCCGATCAGGAAGTTGTCTCCTTGCAAATGTGTTCAAGGCTATTCCCCCCTTACTCTCCTATCAGATTTAGTGTATCTGGTCTTAGGTTAAGGTCTTTGATCCACTTGGACTTGAGTTTTGTACAGGGTGATAGATATGGTTCTGTCTACATTCTTCTACATGCAGGCATCCAGTAAGACCAGCAAATTTTGTCTAAGATGCTTTTTTTTTTCTATTGTATAGTTTTGGCTTTGTCAAAAAAACAAGTGTGTATAGGTGTATGGATTTATTTCTGGTTCTTTGATTCAATTCCATTGATCAACCTGTCTGTTTATATGCCAATATCATGCTGTTTTTATTATTGGGGATGATGATACCTCAAGATGTTCATTTACTGCACAAGATTGCTTCAGCTATTCCAGATTTTTTTGTTTTTCCATACAACACTGAGTATTGTCCTTTCAAGGTCTGTAAAAAAATTGTGGTTAAATTTTAATGAGAATTGTGTTGAATCTGTTGATTGATTTTGGCAGGATAGCCATTTTTACTGTGTTAATCTGACTGATCTGTGAGCATGGGAGATCCTTCTGTGTTCTGATATCTTTTTCAATTTCTGAATCTATGAGGGTGACTCAGACTCCTAGCCATAGGGGATATGAAGCCTGGACTGTCCATCTGTAATCAAGCAAGGCTTCCAGTGGAGGGATTGGGACACCAACCGAGCCATAAAACCCTAGATGCACAATTTGTCCTGCCTACAAGATATGCAGGGGTAAAAGATGGAGCAAAATTTGAGGGAAGGACCATCCAATGCCTGGCCCAGCTTGAGACCCACACCATGGTGGGAGGGGAACCCACTCCTGATACTATTAATAATCTTCTACTGTATTTGCAGGCAGGAACCTCGCATAAGTGACTTCAAAGGGACTTCAGCCAGCAACTGATGGAAACTGATGCAGAGACCCACAATCAAGTATTAAATGGTACTTGGGGAATCCTATGGAAGAGGAGGAGGATGGATTGATGGCCCCAGAGGGATCAAGACACCACAAGAACACCTACAGAATCAACTCACCTGAGCCCATAGCAGCCATAGACACTAATCTGGCAATAAGAAAGGAGGCATGGGCTGGACCTAGGTCCTCTGCACATATGTAACAGTTATGCAGTCTGAGTCTTTTTGTGGAACTCCTAAAGAGGGAGCAGGGTCTGTCTGACTGCATTGCCTGTGTTTGGAACCCATTCTCCTAACAGGGCTGCCTTGTCTAGCCTCAATGGAAGTAGATGCAAAATGTACCTAGTCTTGCTGCATCTTGATTTGTCAAGGCTGGTTAATATCCATGGGATGCCTCCCCTTTTTTAAGTAGAAGGGAAGGAGGTGGGGAGGGGCGGGGAAGGGGAGGGGAGGGGAAGAAACCGGAAGGAGAGAAGGGCAAAGAAGCTGAGATCAAGATGTAAAGTAATAAAATAACTTAATAATTAAAAAAACACTAACATCCAGCTTTTCAGAATAGTCCACATAGTCCACTAAAATACTTTCAAGCTTGTTAATACTCACTTTGAGTATCAAAAATATCTGTATGAACTTCAAAATCAGTGAAGCACAACACACACACATATGTACATACACATACACACATATATACACATATATGCATAGACACATACACACATAAATGCATACACACACACACACACACACACACACACACACACACACATGGAGGGAAAACATAAAATGGAAAACACCCATGCAATGAGTACAGAGCCAGCCCCTCAGACCCCTTCTCGCCCTACCCTTAGCTTGCTCCTTCAAAGGCTTTCCCTTCTCCTACTCCTTTCTCCTCATGGTCCCTTACTAATTAACATAAATTTTGCCTTCTACCCCAACAACAGCTCCAAACACACCCCCACATCCTTCCTTTTCCTTTCCACAGCTCCCACGTGTATGCTTTGACTCTCCCAAATCCCAAAACCACCCTTTCCCTTTCTGAACATCATAAAGCCCTATTATACTCAAAGACCCTTTTGCCGACATCTCCGCACCCCATATCGTCCAACCCAAATCAACTTCCAAAGCCTCAAACCCATCATTCAGTCCCTTTTATCCGAGTGGTTTCTATAACCTGCCTCTTCACCCTACAATACTCTCATATTGACAATCAAAAAACAAATCCCAATAAAACCTTCTACCTAATCAAAGACCTTTACTCCACTAACACTCCTGTTGTCCCACCCCACCCTGTGGTCCCCAACCCTTGCATTGTCCTATCTGATATCCCCCAGTAATACTACTCATTTTTCAGTCCTAGATATTAAAGATACTTTTTCTCACTATCCCTGGATATGCATTCTCAGCATCTTTTTGCCTTCACTTGGACAGACCCCAATACACAGCAATCCCACACAACTGACACAACTGACCTGGACTGTCCTTCCCCTGGGATTCAGCCAGGCACTCACCATGGACTTGGCCTGGCTTCCTGCTTTTCCCTTCAGCCTGCTTCAGTATGCGGATGACCTCCTTTGCAGTTCTTCCCTCTCAGAGAGCCAATCTAACACTGCCTCATTCCTCAGGTTCCTTAGCTCCAAAGGTTATGAGCTCTCACCTTCCAAAGCTCAACTCTCCTCTCAAGTAATCTATCTTGGATTCTCTCTCATCCCAATAAACATGTCACTTTAAGTCACCTTACTTGTCTCTGCTCTTTATCTCCACCCTCAACAAAATCCAAATTTTGGGGGAATAGCCAATTTCCTCTGCTCATAGGGACCTCGATATTCACTTCTACTACATCCTCTATACCACTAATTCTGGATCTGCCCATGAACCTTGCCTTCCCAATGACAAACAATCTTTAAATAAATAAACGAACAAAAATAAACAACAAAAATAAAAACCACCCTCCTTTCAGCCCCAGCCCTCTGCCTCCAAAACCTATGTAGACTTTTCCATAATTATACTTCAAAGAACAAAACAAAAACAAATTAGTAAACCCAAGATTATACCCTGTGAGTCTTAGAACACTTTCTAGGATTGACTTTTGACCCTGTCACTTAACTCTTCAAAACTCTAGACAACACCAGTCTGTGGCTGACCTCCCTGCCTACATGGTTTTGCTCATTTTTAAATCTAATAAATTCTCTCTCTCTCTCTCTCTCTCTCTCTCTCTCTCTCTCTCTTTCCCCTAAGTTGCAGAGGACTACAATCTTTTTCTCTTATCAAATCTCATCACTCACATTTCTTACCTGCCCTCCCCTCAATCCCTCCACAGGTATCTCTTTACCCCATCATCCTCCAGACCCTCTTCACTCCTGTCTAGAGACTCTCAAGATCTCCTGCTCAGTCCCTCTCACATACAAGACTGTCCTCTAGCTACCGCTGTCTATACTTTTTATTCAGATGGCAGCTATGTCCTGTCCAATGACCACCATTTTACCAGATATGCATGGGTCTAAAATGATGCCATTGTAAAGGTGATTTCCTTACCCCCAGATACTACTAATCAACAGATACAATTAATAAGCCTCACTACAGTTCCAAATCATTATCAGTGTATACAGACTCCAAATAAGTTTTGTATGTCTTGATAACATACTCAGCTATCTGGGAGGAGTGAGGATTTCTAAATACAAAAGACAACTAAATTACTAACTCTGCATATGTCCATAACTTCCTCAAGTCCTCTCTGGCTGACTGGACTTAGATATAGCTATCACCTGGGAGGCTCTCCCAGTGCATGAGAAATATAGAGGAGGACACTCTTAGCCAGCCATTGAATTGAGTACAGGGTCCCCAATGGGGGAGCTAGAGAAAGGACCCAAGGATCTGAAGGGGTTTGCAGTACCACAGGAGGAACAACAATATGAGTCACCCAGTACTCCCAGAGCTCCCAGGAACAAAACCATCAACCAAAGAGTACACATGGAGTTACCCATGGCTCCAGACACATAGGCAGCAGAGGATTGTCTTGTTAAACACCAAAGGGAGGAGAGGTACTTGATCCTGGAAAGACTTGATGTTGTAGTATAGAGGAACACCAGGACAGGGAAGTGGGGGTGGGTTGATTGGGGAAGGGGAGATAGCTTATGGGATTTTTGGGAGATGGGGGAACCAAGAAAAGAGACAACATTTGAAATGTAAATAAAGAATATATCTAATAAAAAAATCTGGAATCTGAGGTAAAGGACCTTGTCCCAATTGGTTTTCTAACAATCAATAAAGATGCCAGCAACCAATGCTTGGGCAAAGGGAGATGGAGCAGAACCCTTAAAGTTGCATGGGCTAGGGCACAGAAGGGAGGAGAATGGATCACCATGAAGTTGTGGGAGACAGAAGGATGTGGGAACTGCAGGAAATAGAGTGAGCTAACCAGCCATGTGAGATTTGGCCACTGGCCATTTCCCCAATTGGGCCTAAGGTAGTAGGGGAAGGTTTAGGAGTGCCCGACCTTTGACATAGCCAAGGCATTTTACAATTAACTGGTGTGGGTGTGTGGGTGTGTGTGTGTGTGTGTGTGTGTGTGTGTGTGTGTGTGTTCCATTGGAAAATCCAGATTGCTCTGGGCAGGTGAGTGAGTGGGATCCACCAGGAGCCAAAACAGTATAGCCCAAATCCACCTCTACAATGTCCTGTCACTAGCGACAATTTGAAACAGGGTAAAAAGGAAGTATTGTTTCTGCTGCATACCTTAGAGTTCTTTGGACAGCCTACCATCTAATGAGCATCTACGACTCAGAGGCAAGACTCACTTCCTCATAGCTCACAGGGAGCTATCTCACAGAGATAAGCTTTTCCCCTATTTCCCAACTACAATTATGTCTCTCTTTGGACATCAAAAGAGATGTGAGCATAATGACACAAATTGGCTTAAATAGCGTCATGAGTGATAAACAAAGCACAGGCATTCACCAGTGACCCCATCCATGTGATGAACCCACCCAAGAAGCAGGGTCAGCAAATAAGGAAGCAGAGAAGGTAATTCAGTGACAAAGACCAGATAAAATAATCTTAATGCATTAAATAATCTTAATGCACCCAGAAAAGGAAATCTTACACACTTTATCTTTAAGTATCTAAAAAGAAAAACCAATGGTCTGACTTAATGATGACTAGTTCTTCAGGAAAAAGAAAAGCAACTAGGAAATCCTCTAGGCCAGGGTCACAGGACCCTTAGCAGGGTATAAAAGGGAGCATGCAGCACTGGGACTTTCAGATTCACTACACTCTCTCAAGTACTACTCAGACCCTCCACTTCTGACACCATGGTCAGCTCCTGTTGTGACTCTGTCTGCTCTGAGGAGGGCTGTGGCCAAGGCTGCTGCCAGCCCAGCTGCTGCCAGACCACCTGCTGTAGGACCACCTGCTGCCGCCCCAGCTGCTGTGTGTCCAGCTGCTGCAGGCCCCAGTGCTGCCAGTCTGTGTGCTGCCAGCCCACCTGCTGCCGCCCCAGCTGCTGCCGCCCCAGTTGCTGTGTGTCCAGCTGCTGCCGTCCCAGCTGCTGCATCTCCAGCTGCTGCAGACCCAGCTGCTCTGTGTCCAGCTGCTGCAGACCCAGCTGCTGCCAGCCCAGCTGCTGCCGCCCCAGCTGCTGCATCTCCAGCTGCTGCCAACCCTGTTGTGGCTCTAGCTGCTGTGGCTCCAACTGCTGCCGCCCCTGCTGCCGCCCCTGCTGCTGTCTGAGACCAGTCTGTGGTCAGGTCTGCTGCCAAACCAGTTGCTACCGCCCCACCTGCGTCATCTCTACCTGCCCCCGCCCCATGTGCTGTGCCACCCCCTGCTGCTGAGGTCCTTGCATGGATCCACTTCCCTCTCTATAGATTCAGATCTTTTGAGTGTGTGTTACAACCTGAAACACACCAAGTGTTTTGATACTGCATAATTCAGCTTTATGAGTCTGATGAGAAGCTAGACCATGGATGGTGCCTGGAACCTGGGTTTCACCTGGAAATAGATTTTATTCAACCAGCTGATAACTTAAAAAAAAATACTTCTCTTCACACCCTATCTATAGGACTTTGCACTTACAGTAATCTATTTCTGTACCAAAGGGAACCTCACATATCCCTGCAATAAAAATTCAGTGTGACTGTTGCTCTTTCAAGATGGTGTCTACTCTTCTTAAAAAGCCAGTGTGTTTGGGGGTTTGTAAGATAGTTCTGTCAGTAAAGCACCTGCAGCACGAGCATGAGGACCTGCGTTCTATCATTCAAATTCATGTGAAGAGTCAGGTGTGCTTATAAACTTAAGACTTTACATGCTTATAAATTCGGTGTTGGGAAGGCAGAGAAAGAGAGTCCCTTGGGCTCCTGAGATAGCCAGGTGAGGCAAACTGGTGAACCCCAAGTCCCAGGGAGAGATTTTGTTTCAAAATCTAAGGTGGACAGATCCTGCCAAATGACATCAGAGTTTGACCTCTGGCCTACTAGTAAGTGCGAGCGCATGCACAAACACACATACACACACACACACACACACACACACACACACACATACACGGCAAATGTATTTTACCTACAGAACACACAAAGAAATGTCCTTGCTTTTCGGGTTCCATTAGTTGCTGCCTGAATTGGCTATTTCACGGGCAAACTATTGATTGCAAAATCCAGTTGCAAGAAATCCAATACCACCTTCTGGCCTATTGTGAGCACTAGGTACATAGATACTATACAGTCATAAGTGTGGGGAAAACACCCATATACAGAAAAATAAAATGAAATAATAATAAAACAAATAAAAACAAAACCTTTGACTTCTTTCTGTACATTTGTACATACTAGTTTTTGCTTGTAATTTTATTCAGAGGGATGAAATGTATAGAGTTCTACTTTAGATTAAAAAAATGGAAATATTGCCCCCAAAGGATATATTTACTAATGACATTTTCATAATGACTATCTTTTCATTCTATAGCATACCTGAAATCTTGAGTTTGGAGAGGAAGCCAGAAGTGCATGCCCATGGACGAGGCACAAAATGGAGTTAAATCCTCAGCTATTTGCTTTGGTAAAAAGCTAAATGAGCTGAATTTAACCCAAAAGGCATCGCAGTAGACAATTGTGATTTATCATTACACTGATGGTGGTATAAATACATAAGTATAGAGCAAATCCTCCAACTGGAAACTAGGACAGTGGTTCTCAACCTGTGTGCTGCAACCCGAGAGTCAGATAACTTTTTCACAGGGGTCCCCTAATACATTGGAAGCACAAACATTTACACTCAGATTCATAACAGTAGATTACAGCTATGAAGTAGCAAAGAAAATAATTTGGGGGTCATGACAATATGAGGAACTGTATTAAAGGGTTATAGCATTAGGAAGGCTGAGAACCATTGCTCTAGGAGATGCAAGAATCAGAACGAAAGTCAATATACTGTACAACTAAAGATAGAGCACACAGGAAAATTGATTGAATATGAAATAAATAATCTGTAAGGCAGAGCTGGTACTTGGCGATCTCCAAACCAGAACAAAGTAAAACATGCCCCACCCTACCGTGAAAACTTATTTTCGAATACAAAATTTTATTGTTACAACAAAAACCTGCAGTAACTTAAATATTTCTAAAGACTAGCCAAATGAACTATGTTATGTCCACAAAATTGAGTATTGCATATCTGAAATGCAACAAGAAATGTCTGAAGCCATTACTGTAGAATAGATAGTAACAGGCCAAGGCTACAGTGCAGTCAGTGAACCGAAGGAAACGATAGCTAAGTTTGCACAGTATAAGAAGAGTTATCAAAGCCGACAGTAAATATGAGCTTGTGTTAAAACAATAATGTGAAGACAACTTTAAATTAAAAAAGGAAACCTTTTAAGTCGGTTGATATGCTAATTAACCTGAGTTAATCATTACCTAATATATACAGGAGCACTGTACCTCATAAATATGTACAAATAGCATCTGTCAGTCAAAAGCAAGTTCTATCCATAGGGGAGAGAAAGTGTGCATGCAGAGAAGAAAGACAGAAACAGGACTTCCTTGCATCTACTAAAATCTGGTTTCCTAATTGTTTCTTGATTATGTCAATAGGGACAGCAGAAGCCAATCACAGGGTGAAGGGAAAAAGGTGGGATTTCTGGGTCCCAGGAGGAAGAGAAGGGGACACAGAGAGGACTGGGGATTCGGACCAGGCTGTGGAGCAGATAAGAAGCAGCAGACGTGTAGGTCTCTCGGGGCACCTATAGTATGTAGCCTCTGCCACTGGCAGAAGCCAAGGAAGATGGAAAGGCTACTGTTAAGATTAGGGTAGGAAATTCTTCATCCAGACATTGAGTTATCTGGTCAGTTTTAAAATAATAAAAGTCTCTAGTGTTTTAGCCTTGGAGCTAAAGGGGGCAGGAGAAGACAGCAGGTAGCTGGGGTGGTTAGCCTGGAGCATGCGCACAGCAGTTCCTTACGTTTTGTTTTGTTTTGTTTTGTTTTGTTTTGTTTTGTTTTGTTTTGTTTCTGGGACGGGCATTGTTGGTAGCTAGAGAAAGCTAGCAGAAGGAATTGACAGCATTCTCAGGAAAAAGCCAGCTGGCAACTGGCAGGGCTGAGTGAGACAGAGGCAGCGCAGTGGCTGTTCTCAGAGCAGAGCTTGGGGAGAGCACCCAAGAAAGAGCAAGCGTGTTTCTAAAATTACACTCAAAGGATATGTCTCACTTTGTAAAACTTTTTTGGGGGGATCCAAAAAATAATTTACATAGTTATAAAAACAACTGAATTTTAGAGTAATTTTTAGGACTATGGGAAGCAAACATGAGCTATGTAGCCAATTCCAAGTAGCTCTTGAAGCAAGTATTTCATCATTAGGATGATGAGAAGCAACATGAGGTGTGGAGCCAAGTCATGGCCAAATACCTGGCAAACAGAACTTAAGGACGAAGCTTTAAGGACAAGGGTAAGCTTTTACCCTTTATGATGGGAAAGCAGGCACTGAGGGTGTGAGGCGGCTAGTCACACTGCATCTGTGCTTGGGAAACAAAGAGAAACAATCGCTGGTTCTCCAACCCCTTTTCCCCTTATTCTGCATGGGACCACCACCTACACTACGGGACACATCGCCCACATTCAGGATGAGTCTTCCTTGCTTTGTTAAAGTTTTCTGGCAACACTCTCTTTGATGCCCCAGATGTGAGTTTCCATCTAGATTCTAAAACCCATCAAGTTGACAATGAAGATGGTACACCACACCAAGCATGGTGATGATATGGTAATACATAGCTGTAAATACTCACTTCAAGAGTTACCTTTTGGCATGAGACAGTTGAATATATTCATATTATAGTCATGGACTCAAATAGGGCTCTTTCCAGTATAAAGACCAGAAAAGGGAGACATTTAAATTACCATAAACTAATACAATAATGCCAAAGAAAATACTGGAGAGGAAGGAGGGTAGGATTGCTGATTGACCTGAAGTAAAAAGAACTTTCTGGAAAGAAGCTGAAAAGGTCCATTCTAAGGAGATAGAACAGGGTAACTCAAGGTATAAAAGTTAATACCATTTCTGCTCAGTGGACTGCTGAAGGCTATAACAACTTTAGCTGGTTTCTGCGTGAGCTGTAATGACTTGATGCCTTGTGGGTTCTTTGGGAAGTAAAATCACTACAGCGACCACAAAGCACTAACAGATCCGCAGCGTGGCCAGAGATCACTAACAATGATGATCTCCGTGATCTCACTTTTCACTGAAAAGTACATTGTTGCAAGATCTCTCCTATCCATTCAGATTGAGGCAGTGAGAGGCCACTGATTGGAGGGGAGAGAGGAGGAGGAGCTAAGGGAAGTGAGGGGCGGAGAGAGGCGCAGTGGACAAGTTGACTTAGTCCAGCAGAACAGGGAAGGAGGCCCAGATATCCAAATGGCTTCAGACATATTTCTGGTGTTTTGGAGAGTTAGAAATATTGGAGTAAGACCTTATTGTAAATTGGCTTTATGAAGTTGGGAATTTCTTATATATAAATATTGGTTAACTATTCAAGTTTAAGGATACTTGGAAGGAGTGGTGCAGAGGCCTGGTGGGGAGGAACTCATTATTCTTACCCACTACAGTACATGAGTGCCAGAATTCCCTTTGCAAGATAGCATACATTAGTGTTTATAGGACAACAAACAAAATCTACTATGTGCTCATTATCCTGGTAGAGTATCTCAAACCCATAATTATTGAAAGAGTAGCAGGGTAGGATACTTTTCGTGGAACTTTTATTTTTATAAAAAACAGAATCCACTGCATATGCTGGCTTCTCAGGAGACAGATTAAACCCATTCCCATTTCTTTTTTTTTCTTTTTCTTTTTTCATTTTTTATTGGATATATTCTATATTTACATTTCATTTCCCTTTATGCCACACACAGAGACAGTCCCTAGGGGGATAAGTTGACTCCTTAAACGAGTCTTCGGCATTGAAAAATGCTCATAAAGTGCTAACCATCTGGGTACAATCATTACAAGCTATGAATACACTTATCACTGATTGTATACAAGTAACTGCACAGACGGATCTTTCATCCTGTCTCTTTACCGATGATGCTCTACCAGACAATAGCTTATGTTTATCCACAGAAAAAGAGACAACATTTTGTGAGCCATTCTCAAAATATTACCAGGCAAGCATAAGTGACACATGTATCGTGTGCTAGTCCTGGTTTAGAAGGTATACAGGCAGAATTAGAAGCATGAATGTCATTTCACATGCCTTACTTCAATGAATCATAACGTGGAAAAAGAAAATGATGCCTTTTCTAAACGCTGGAATATTTAACCTTGCAAACATGATTATGCCTTAATAACACTAATTAATTTCCTGGTTAGCCAAACAAGGAAAGGAGCTTTGCTCATGGTGACACCACTTGCTGAGCAGAGTATAAAAGGGGATACCAGCCAGGAGATCTTCAGATTCTCAAAGCACTCTCTCAGAAACCCACCCAGAACCTCCACCTCTGACACCATGGTCAATTCTTGTTGCGGCTCAGTCTGCTCTGAGGAGGGCTGTGGCCAAGGCTGCTGCCAGCCCAGCTGCTGCCAGACCACCTGCTGCAGGACCACCTGCTGCCGCCCCAGCTGCTGTGTGTCCAGCTGCTGCAGGCCCCAGTGCTGCCAGTCTGTGTGCTGCCAGCCCACCTGCTGCCGCCCCAGCTGCTGCCGCCCCAGCTGCTGTGTGTCCAGCTGCTGCAGGCCCAGCTGCTGTGTGTCCAGCTGCTGCAGGCCCCAGTGCTGCCAGTCTGTGTGTTGCCAGCCCACCTGCTGCCGCCCCAGCTGCTGCCGCCCCAGCTGCTGCATCTCTAGCTGCTGCCAACCCTCCTGTGGTGGTTCCAGCTGCTGCCGCCCCTGCTGCCGCCCCTGCTGCTGTCTGAGACCAGTCTGTGGTCAGGTCTGCTGCCAAAGCACTTGCTACCGCCCCACCTGTGTCATCTCCACTTGCCCCCGCCCCATGTGCTGTGCCACCCCCTGCTGCTGAGCCTCCATCCCTTGATCCAGCTTCTATTTCACCCTTGTCCCCATAGTTGGCCACAAGGGCATACAGAGTTGTATCAATGGATGTTGTTTTTGCTAAATTACATCTATCTTATTGGTCCCAACACCAGCTACTCTAGCTTCGATCCAAATCCCTCATGTGGACCTTTCCTTCCCATCAAAGTTTGAATTGGCTTCTACTGTACCAGCTGCTGAGTTGAATCATCCTCATATTCTTAACAGTTAGGTCCAGGTCACAACTCTCAAGGGTCCACAGGTTGACTTCAATAGTTCTCTGCTGTTGATTTTCATAGTCCCTGACTTAATTGTTCAGTGAAGATGCTCCTTGGTCATTCTTACTCTCCCAGCTGTCCTGTATTGTATCACTGTTTCAAAATAAACCACAACTTTCCCACCTAGAAAACCAGTGTGATTGTATGAGTCTCTAATGTTTCCTTCTCCACCTGAAGACCTTGTGTTTTGCCCATACCTGTAGGATAGATGAAAAAAAAAATGTTTAACTACATTTGTCTTTTGTCATCAACAGTCTCTTGTTTTTAGACCACATTGAAAAACTCATGGACAAAAATCAGAAAATTGATTTTAGAAAGACTGTAAATCATGTTCTATGCATTGATATTGAATTGGGTGTCAACTGATTTTTTTAATGCAATTAGCACCAACAGTGCTAAATATGAAGACATGATGAACGTGAGAGATGGGGGCTTAAATTAAACATTATGTATGTGTAAATTCTCATTTGCAAACATAGGAAAGATGAAGTTGAAGATGATCTGATTTACAGAGGCTAAACTCCAGGATGCTCCTTCTCCCAGTCCAGACAGTTCTGCCACACCAAGAGAGATCCCCTAACTAGGAAAGAAGACACTAGAATATGGAGTGGTAGCATCACCATGGTATAACTAAAGACCTTATGTCCCAAGCCTTATGGAGAAGAAAAAACTCTTTTTTGTTGCTGAAAGACGGAATATCTCTTTATTTAAAGGTGATGTAGATGCCCCAGTCTTGAAAGACAGCGCAGATCTCCCTCTCCCCTCCACCTCTCTGCCTCTCCTCTCTGCCACACACCAATCTCCAGCCCTACCTGACAGCCAGTATCTACAAGCCTATGCTCCCTTTCTGTTTGGCTTTTCAGTTGTCTTAGATAAGCAACTTAACGCAGTCTGCTGCTCTCTTTGCTTTGCGCGGAAATTCTTTCTTCTTTCTTCTTCTTTCTGCTTTCTTTCTTTTTTCCTTTCTTTCTAACACCCTCACTTCCTCTATTTGCTCATTTTAAATTTTAAGTGCATGTGTGTATGTAACAGGTTTTTTTTAATGTATTTTGTGTATGTGAGCATTTTGTCTGCAGATATGTCTGTGTACCACATGTGTGCCTGGTGCCTATGGAGACAATCAGATCCACTGGAGCTGGAGTCACCAGTGTTTCAAGCCACTGTGTGGGTGCTAGGGATCAAAGCCAGGTCCTCTGGAAGAACACTAGATGCTCTTAACCTCTGAGCAATCTCTCCAGCCCATAGATATTTTTACATTTGTACCTTAGTCTGTTTAGAATGTATAGAATGTGTAGAATTTACTCCACTTGCTTTACAACTGCTTAACAATATAGTGCTTCACAATAGCACAGAGAGAGGCTCCCTGTTCACTTTTAGGGCTGCCTAGTGCTGCATTTTGGAAATGTGCCAGCATTTACTCCTCACCCTATTGAAAGGTGGCCAGGCTATGTTCAGTTCTGCTCTGTTATTTTATTACCCATTGTTAATAGAACTGATATAAATAATTATGTAAAAAAAACTATCATATAGAGATGTACAAGAAAAATGCTATTTATTGGCAAATCTTCACAAGAAAAGCATGAACATGTTTATTTCTATATTGTCATATTTGGGGTTTTTGACAACCTAGTGGATGAAAAGTAGCATCTCTTGCTGTTTTTTTTTATTATGCATGAAAGGGTCACATGACTTATTCCACCTCCTGCCATTGCCCTCCCTCCAAACATTTGCAAGGCCTTGAAGTCAATTACTCGTTTCTTCCCACTTTCATGCATCTTTGCAGGGAACGCCTTTTCCCCTTTTAAGCAGCTGATCTTTCTCTAATCTATTTTTAAGTTTAAATAATCAATTCTATTTAATTAGTGGTAATTAATTCCTCCACCTCAAATATCCATGAGGTTTTTTCAAAGTTACTTGTTTCACCTTTTTACTCTCTTTTTATTAAAAAATTTTTCATACAAAATATTAGATACTATTTTCACTTCCTTTTGCTCCCCTCAGATCTTCCCTTCTCAGCAAACTCTGTGTCCTTCCTCCCTAAGCAAACAAACCAAAAATCAAGCTCATGTGGTCAGGGCAGGCAGACCACAGCTGAGACAGTACCTGCCCGGTGCTACATAGCACAGGGCATAGCACTCCTGAGACAATCCCAGACAGCCAGAGGCCCTGGTGCCACTAAGAGGAGCAAGTAAGTTATAGAGAGATGAAAGAGAAAGAGAAGCAGAAGGAAGCGTGCATAATGAGGAGAGGCAGGACTGGAGACTCCAGGGTAGTGAGGGACAGCCCGATGTGAACAGCCAGCAATGCCACATACAGCCATGGTGAAATCCTTCCTGGCCACTACAGCCAAGAGCTATATCTGGGTCTGTGGCCCTGCAGCAGCTGGTGTCTGCTACCACCAAAGGCCGGGAAGACATCCCTGGTCTGGGCTGCCATCTGGGGCCATGTTAATATCTGAGGGTTATATGGAACTGGCCCCACCCCTCCCCTAGGCACTGTAGGAGAGCTGGCCCCACCCCTCACCAGCTGCAGCACTGGGGAGAACGGGCAGCCTCTGCACCTGGACTGGGCACACAGTAGAGCTGGCCCTGGTGGTGAGGGCTCAGGTGAGTCACCCCAGGGCATGAGCATGGAAGAGCTGGTGCCAAAACTTGTCTGTTGTGTGGTAATGATGCCCCCACTCCTATCCCCCTCCCCCGCTTCGCCATGGCATATAGGAAAGCTGGCCCGAGGGCATGAGATTGGGAGAGCTGGGTTTGCATCTTGCTGGCTATGGCATTGGGTGAGCTAGGCAGGACAGTGCAGTGCTAAAGAGCTCACCCTGCTGGAGTGGGCACAGGAGTGCTGGTAGGCTGACCAGCTCGGCTACAAGCCAGGCCAAGATCCAGGCCTTTGAGTTGGCCCATCCCAACATCTACCCCATCTATGAAATGCTGTGTCAATGGGGCTGATCCTACAGATACAAAGCGATAGGATATTTATGACACAGAGCAACAGCAAGCTACTGGAGAGGAGCCCCAGTGGGCATCCAGTACTGATAGTCTAGTACAAGCCAGAGACCTCAAACCAGACCAACGACTCATTGCAATGAACATTTGCAAGCAAAGAAATGTGGGTAGACTGTGGGACACACTGTGACACATGACAGCTTCCACAATGAAGTTTTTTTTTCTTTTATGGGGGAGGTTGTAAGAGTGGGGGGCAGGTGCAAGGGCACAGGGAGATGAGTGAGACTGAGGTGAAATTCACACAGAATCAATAAAGAGGAAAAAAACAATCTCAAAAATAAAAGTCAAAACAAACAATAAGACAAAAAACAGCAAAGCAAAATAGAACAAAAAGCCCTCAAAAGGAGTGCTTTTCTAATATCAGAAACATAATTATAATTGTATACCTTTCAGTGAATTACTAACTTACCTTTCTCAAGTATCAAATCTGTCCATCTGTCCCGTGCCCTTTCAAAACATTATGTCCTAGAAAATGGGGATTGAACATGATTGTACTCTACTCATTACAGATGTTCAGTTTCTGGAGTTATGTCATTTCATATGCTTTACATTTTTTATCGATTCAATTTCTTCTTTGTAAATTTCATACATGGGTATGATATATTCAGATTATTCTCACCTCCACCCTCTCTCATCTCCTTCCCACCCCACCAGTTCCTCTCCTTCCTACAAATACTGCTCCCTCATTGATGTCTTTTTGTTCTGTTTTGTGAAACACTTGACTTTAATCAAGTCCATGTGTGTGATACTAAATTTGGTGCCTGGTCCACTCTCCAGTGAGTATAGAAAATAAAAGGCAAGGACTCCACCTCGCCCAGAATCTATCAGTATCCAATAGTTGAGCAGGAATGAGTCAAGGCCCACCCTAATCCATGACTGACGGCTGGCAGGGCCAGTCTTGTGCAGTATCATAGCGGGTGGCTCAGAGTCTGTCCTGAGAAAGCTGTGCCTTGCTTGGAGGATGGTGGTCAACAGCCCTCCTTCCCTACCTTCTGATCTTATATTCTTCTAGTCCCCTCTTTGGTGATGTTCCCTGAGCCTTAGGGAGTGTGATATAAGAGTCTAATTTAAGGCCAAGCATTCTTATTCTCAGCACTTTGAGCAGCCGTATACATATGCACTCATTGCTCCTGGCTGCAAATAGAACTTTCTCTGCCTAACGCTGAGAGGAGAACTTGTCTACAGGTATAAACATATGCTTCTAGAAGACAGTTTGCCCTTAATATTAATATTAATAATATTAATTTAGCTAAACAACAATAGAAAGTCTCCTTCTATGACTTTTCTGGACATTTGTTTTCACCTGGGACTGGATGCCTTCTAATTTATCTTGGAAGCTCTTTACATTGTACTTATCGTGTGTGTGTGTGTGTGTGTGTGTGTGTGTGTGTGTATGTGTGTGTGTGTGTGTGTGTGTGATGGCTTAGTATGCAGTACTTTAAAACTTTTATTGACTTTATTCTTTGACAATTTCATAAATGTATAACACGTGTCCTGATTATTAATGTGCATTTTTCATGCCAAAACCATCAGGAAGGATTTATCTGCAAAACAATGTATATTCACATCCATGAGACAGAGGCCTATTAAACTAAATCTCTTCTGGCCTGGTGAGGCTCCATTATGTCCGTTGGCTTTATAACTTGAGCTAACTTCATTGAAATATATATTGCAGCATGATTTTCCTTTCTACATTTATTCTTACAACCCTAGACAGGCATTCACCTTTCACGCCTGTAATACAGCCATGAGCTCAATGCTCTTCCTGCTTTCTGTCATTCTCACTCCTCTGAATATTTGGAAGACCTGGATGATGCTCACATTCCTCTTCCCACTTCCTGACACAACATTCAGTATAAAGTCAAGAAAATCCTCCAATTCTATCTATTGTATTCATTGAGTATCATCTTTCACTACATTCTACACACATGGTTGGACAGGTTGTTGAGCCCATCAACGGCTGCAACCTAAGTCCATGTAAGCCTGTGTTCATCCTCTGAATGGTCCTCCTTTTCTTCAACCAACTAGATTATCTTTGTCATTGATAAGTGCCTTTGGTTTTAATAAATTCCACTCAACTAATCTCTCACTCTTAACTGGGCAGCACACTAATAAATGCAAATGAGACATTTCCTTGAGACTAAGACCTTCTAGGCTTTACCTTGGAGAGGGAGTCAAGACAAAACAATTCTGATGTGATGTAATACTCTAGAACACAGGCAATGGGGAAAGGAAGGGTGAGGACAGTAAATGTAAACAAAGATCAGAAGTGAGCTGTGCTGGGCGTTGAAGGATGAGTAGGAGTTTGTTAATGTGACAAAGAAAGAAGCTTTCTAGGAAAATAAAACATTCTAGAAATGACACCAGATTATCATTCTTCATATTCCATGAGAGACTGGCTGTGTCCCTTCAGTCCATTTGGGACCTCAGTGTAAGGCATTAGCAAGAATTGCATTCACTACACAGAGTTCTTGAGAAATGTAAATAAGATAACAATTACGGAGGACTCCAAAAATTCCTGGCACACAGTAGGTATTCAACCAATTTTAACTATCAGCGTTATGTCACTGTCCACTGAGAATGCACTGACTTAAACACATGATTGTGATGTTATTGACTAGTCCGACAAGTCTTGGAAAGTTTGACAAGCTCTTTGCCATGTACATATCATGTCCCCTTAATCATCTGCAAATGAAAGTTTATGACTTTATTTATATCTTATCTGAAGCAAAAACTTCTCCAATACACATTATTGGGGAAAAATAATTCAGAATATGAAAAAGACATTGCTTTTTGAATTATTTTTATTTATTCTTTGGGAATTTCGTGCACATAGACAATATATTAAGATAATTATGTGCACATATTTGCCAGGATTGTTGACCAAAAGGCTGATCAAAATATGCCTTTAATTTTTAAGGACCCATCATATCAACATGCTTTTGCTATTTAAAAGTAATTATCACTGCAAAATTGTTTTATCTTTGAGAGATTAAATAAGGTAAAGTTGCCAGGACCCTCCCTAAGCTAGCTCACAGCAGACTGACTGAGAAATACAGTACTGTTTGTTGATTGCAAGCTACCACCCACTTTCCCACCCCCAAAATACCAATATTTCATCCTGTTTTCCCACCTGTATCCCATAAGACCTAATTCAAACCTGTTGTTGCCAGAGATATAGTCACCATAAACCCCATTCTGAACATATTTCTCCAGGATAAGACCAGTAATAAAGATTTAACATTCAACCCAAAGAGACAAAGTCATGGACTGTGTCTACTTTAAGACATATATTATCAAAGTGAGAAAAGGATAGTTGATTCTCTTGGGCTCTGGCCAATTGGATAGCTCAGAACATAGCAGGAAAAGGAACCAGCCTTTTCTATATATAGATAAACACATCTAATTAACTCAAACTAACTGATCTTCTGTAGTATAAACAAGAGTCACATGGTTAGTAGTCCTCAGCAGGGTATAAAAAGCAGGAGAGAGCAAGGGAAGAGACCAAACTAGAAACTCTCACCATCTTGTAAGCCCACCCAGAACCTCCACCTCTAACACCATGGTCAGCTCCTGTTGTGGCTCTGTCTGCTCTGAGGAGGGCTGTGGCCAAGGCTGCTGCCAGCCCAGCTGCTGCCAGACCACCTGCTGCAGGACCACCTGCTGCCGCCCCAGCTGCTGTGTGTCCAGCTGCTGCAGGCCCAGCTGCTGTGTGTCCAGCTGCTGTGTGTCCAGCTGCTGCAGGCCCAGCTGCTGTGTGTCCAGCTGTTGCAGGCCCCAGTGCTGCCAGTCTGTGTGCTGCCAGCCCACCTGCTGCCGCCCCAGCTGCTGCCGCCCCAGTTGCTGTGTGTCCAGCTGCTGCCGCCCCAGCTGCTGCATCTCCAGCTGCTGTCAGCCCTGCTGTGGTGGTTCCAGTTGTTGCCGTCCCTGCTGCCGCCCCTGCTGCTGTCTGAGACCAGTCTGTGGTCAGGTCTGCTGCCAAAGCACTTGCTACCGCCCCACCTGTGTCATCTCCACCTGCCCCCGCCCCATGTGCTGTGCCACCCCCTGCTGCTAAATCTTCTCTTCGAATGTGCCATTTACCTCCTCAATCTCTGCAGATGAAGTCCTTCCTTCTAAAAAGTGCATCGTGTTTGAGGGACTTGGTCTCCCAAGTCCCAGAAGTCAGACTTGTTTGCAATTGTTCAGTGTGCATGTTCTGACTTCTGTCCAAAGTTCTTCGTTAGAATGATTTTATCACATACCTCCAAATAGCTTAACAGGTCTCCCCCAACATGTCTCATCTTGTATTTTTATCTATTCATCATGCTGGAGGAATTTAAATTATCCCTGGCACTTGGAGGAGTAAGCCTTTTAACCCTCATGACATTAAAATCCATTAATTGTCTTCTATAGCTTTTGCAAAGATTTTTCATATCTTACTACTTCTATGTAACAAAAATAAACATCCAACACAAAGATGATGAAAATTGAATGTGACTGCTTCTTTCTTTAAAAATTTATATGTAAATGAAAAAGAGGGTGAGTGGAAGGGCTCAGTGGATAAAGGCAGCGAATTAACAAAGCTGGTGGTCAGAACTGCAAGCATCCACATGGTGGGAGGAGACTGACTCCCCTGAGTGGTTCTCTGATTACATGCATGCTGTGGCAACTGCAAACACACACACACACACACACACACACACACACACACACACTGAAATAGAGGGAAACAGAGACAGAGAGACAGAATATTAAAATTAAAAAAGAGAGAAAGAAACCTTGAAACCTTTGCATATGTTTCCTGGGTCAATGTTTGTTTGTTTGTTTGTTTGTTGTTTCCATCTTAGTTAGATAGTTATTTATCCATTTAACTTTTGAAATTGTATTTTAATTATGACATTTCTCCTTCTGAAACCTTCCATACATCCCACCCTACTCTCCTTCGGATCTATTGCTTCTCTTTCCATCAGTTGTTGTCGTGTCCATATATTCCCAGATATAATCTGTTGAGCCTACTACAGAAAACCACAACCAATCATTATGCAGAGTTGTGGAGCACAGCCCCAATAGATACATCTATAAAAAAACACATTCCCTTACCCACGGCTCAGGGAACATTGTGGAAGAGAAGATGGGAAGATTTTAAGAACTGTAGAGGATCAGGGAATTTGCTGTGGGGTTGTGTCTCCTAGTGACATCAGAAACTACACCCATAAATCTCACAAGCATCACTGCTTACCTGTGAATGGCATTTTGGTACACTTAAAAAGCAGAGCACACCCTCCTCAGTTGCAGATTTCCATTGATTTTCATGGCCGTCTAGTCATCTCCCCCGCCCTTCCCCACACCTGGTCCTGAATCCCCCCATTCCCCTCCTCTTTTCCCCTCCCTCCCAGTTTCCTCCCTCCATCCGCCTCGTATGACTATTTTATTCCCCCTTCTAAGTGAGATTCAAGCTTCTTCGATTGGGCCTTCCCTCTTGCTTAGCTTCTTTGGGTCTGTGGGATGTAACATGTTACCTGTCTTTTATGGCTAATATCCACTCATAAGTGAGTACATACCATGCATGTCCTCTTGGGACTAGATTACCTCACTCAGGATGATATTCTCAAGTTTCATCCATTTGCCTGCAAAACTCGTGATGTCTTAGCTTTTGTTAGCTGAATAGTATTCTATTGAGTAAATGAACCACATTTTCTTTACCCATTCTTCAATTGCGGGACGTCTAGGTTGTTTCCAGTTTCTGGGTATTATAAATAAATCTGCTATTAACATAGTTGAGCAAGTTGATCAGAACTACAAACCTGGCATTTGTGAGATGTTGGAGCATCTTTGGGGTATATTCCCAGGAGTGGAATAGCTGGGCCTTGAGGTAGTTTTGCTTTAAGACAGGAGCATAATATGCTCTGAGAGGCTCCACCCAGCTACTGACTCAGATACAGACACCCACAGCCAAACAGAGGATGGAGTTTGAGGACTCTTATAGAAGAATAGGAGGGAGAATTGTAGGCCCCAAAGGGAATAGCAACTCCATGGGAAAACCAACAGAATCAACTAACCTGGACCCTTGGTTCTCTCAGAATCTGAACCACCAACCAAAGAACAAACACGGGCTGGACCTAGGCCTCCCCACTCTTATGTAACAGTTGTGCAGCATAGGTCCTAAACAACTAGAATGGGGACTGTGACAAAAGTTGTTGCCTATATGTGGGATATGTTCTTCTAGATGGGTTGCTTTGTCTGGCCTCAGTGGGAGAGGAAGCACCTAGCCCTGCAGAGACTTGAAGTGCCAGGGTGGGGGCATACCAAAGGGGCCTGCTCCCACCTGCTCAAAGGAGAAAGGGAGGGGGAGAAACAGGGAAGGATTGTGGGAGGGGGTAGTGGGGGAGGGAAGTGAGTGAGATGTAAATTTAAAAAATTAAATTTAAAAAAAAAGACAACACATGTGAGTCAAACTTCCAACAGAAATGAAATGGCATTGATCACTGCCTCGTTTTTCTCTAGGAAGTCTTTGTTTCAGGTAAATAAATCACTTTGTAGTTATTTTAGGGGAGTAGGATTAAAAATGATGGAGAGCCGTGAGTACCTAACAGGGAGAATTATCCAGGAAGACTGAACACAGCCCACACGACCCTTCAGACTTGTTGAGGGAATTAAAAACAGCCAACAGGCAGCTTAGCAAAATCTTTCTATGATCTACTCCAGAGTCAAGTGTGGTGAACACATGTCCACATACATGCTTCATGAGGGCACATTATCAATGGGGCATTCATCCTCCTGCATAGCAAGACCACTTCTGAGGCAGACAAGTGATGTGGATGAAAGCTGGACAGAACCCACTGCAGTTGCTGGAGGTGGTGACATTTCCCCAAGGCTGTCCTTTTCCTGGGTAGCATGAGAAAGAAGCACACTTCCCTCCTCCGTTTAGACATGCTTCAAGCATGTCATTCCATGTTCTGAGCTCCCCAGAAGACCGTCTAAGCCTGCCCGTGAGGTCCCCTTTCAGTTTTGTTTTGTCCCAGTAACTAACCCCGCTCTCTTTCCTTCCATTCCATGACAGTTGATCCCCAGAACATGACTCCGTGAGCCTTCAGCTGATCTGTCTCAGCACATGCTTAATGGAGATCTCCATCTATTCCGAAAACCTGTTCATGATCAATGACTTGAGAGCTGTAACCACTAAAATGAATGTTCAATTTCTCCAGAGTCAAGTGTGGTGAACACATGTCCACATACATGCTTCATGAGGGCACATTATCAATGGGGCATTCATCCTCCTGCATAGCAAGACCACTTCTGAGGCAGACAAGTGATGTGGATGAAAGCTGGACAGAACCCACTGCAGTTGCTGGAGGTGGTGACAATAAGAAATAAGAATACAAGCGTGATGACAAAACATGTTGCACACAATCCATGAAGAAAATTAAGTCAATATAAATAACATTTATTACTTTCTAGAATAATTTCTCTCTCTCTCTCTCTCTCTCTCTCTCTCTCTCTCTCTCTCTCTCACACACACACACACACACACACACACACTCACACACACACACACACATACTCACACACACACACACACAGAGAGAGAGAGAGAGAGAGAGAGAGAGAGAGAGAGAGAGTCTTTAGAATTTAAAGCAACACAATAGTCTGTAACCAAAAATAACATCCTCTTCGTGAGTCATTGCTAATCTCATTCAGGATCCACTGGTATGCAGTGCAGCCTTATTAAACCCATCCATACACACAGTGAGCAAACATCACTCACTCATAACACCTAGCCTTTGTCCACAGTATAATCCCATCATTAATACGAATGCTTTGGGGTTTTTTCCCTCCTCTTTGGACCATTTTCCCCATTTCCTCTCTTGAACCTTTTGGGATGAAGTCTTTGTCCAAGGTTCTGAAGTGTGTAAAATTCAAGCAAAGTCAGGGGGTGTTCAGCAATATTTTTGGCTAATTGATAGTTTCTCTAGCAGTAAGAGTATAACTGGGGAGTCTGGGGTAAGAAAAAATAAGGGTTATGATTTGGTTAGTGCCTCCCTTCCAACCCCCTTCCTCATGGCTGTAGACATGTGAATTGAGCAGTGTGTTTATTGATGGACATCCACAAACAAGTCTTCCACTGCAAATCAAGTTTTCTGGAGCTTTTTACACATAGCCTTTATGTGGTGACACACCACTATAAATGTCTCATAAGCAATATGAATATTTGACTAATGAATTAGATAAATAAATATTCACTTTTGAACTATTTCCTGTCTTTTCTCCAATCTGTACAATGGCCTGTTCCTATGCCTCCATCCACTCCACACACCACTATCATACAGTAGAGTGTGCTGAGTTAGAAGCTTGACACAGAGGATCATGATATGTGAAGAGGGCCGTTTAGCAGGACAGACACCATGCAGGAGGAAACATCTCTGCTGAGCCTTGATGGGTGAGCAGCATTCCAAGAACATGAAACACTTCGAGCAAAGGCTGCAGGCGTGATTCTTCATAGTCCCCCTGCTACTCAGAGGCAGGTTCAGCTCACATTGTGTTTCCTCGTGTTTCGGTTTTAGCCTCCCTGTGCTTCGTTAAGCTCCTCCATCAAAAGAAGACTGAGTAGACTTCATAGAGCTGTTAAAGACAAAAGAAATATAATACAATCACACGATGCCTGATGCATAGGGACACTTTAAAAACTATATCCCCTCCACACAACCCACACACTGTCTAATATGTAGCAACATTTTACAGACTACACTCCCACCAAGGGTACATGGAACACATTCATATATTGCATTTTTTTATTTTAATTGTTTCATTAAGGTCATTGGAATTATTTATCTTTTGCAAAATGGTTTCCTCTGTTGTGTCTTATGTAACCACTCACAGAAAGGAGTGAGGGCTACCTGCTCTATGCCTAGAATAGCCAACAGAAAATCTTACATATATATTGCCAAAGTTCTCTCTCTCTCTCTCTCTCTCTCTCTCTCTCTCTCTCTCTCTCTCTCTGTGTGTGTGTGTGTGTGTGTGTGTGTGTCTTCTCTGTCTCTCCCTCTTTCTCACGTGCCTGTACATGTACATACACATACACATACACATACACACACACACACACACACACACACACACACGAGTCTCTGACCAAAAGTAAATTCCCTGTCATGATTCATTGCTTATCTCATTCAAGATCTGTTGGTATGCATTGCAGTCTTATTATATGAAATTGTTTATTATTGTTATTATTATTTATATGAAATATATCATATATTAATATCTTACATATATTATATTATATATTGTATATAATAATATTTTTGTATGTCTTTCTGGAGGATTAAGAGTTGGGGAATTTTATTCCTCTTTTAATCGTGAAACTGCACAGTAGATTTTTCACTCACCAAGGCATTCAAAAAAACCATACAGAGTAGGAACGATACCTACTTATTTATTTATTTGTTATTTATTGTGTGTATGAGTGTGTGAGTATGGGTACATGCAGCATGTGGATCCTGGGACTGGAATTCAGGGCATCAGGCTTGGCAGAATAGAGACCTGTTGAGTCTATATAATATATTTATATTTATATATAATACATAAACATAAATATATATGTATATATATGTGTGTATATGTAAATACATAATACACACACACACACACACACACACACACACACACATCTCAGATCAGCAAGGAGACTTGAAGACTCAGTAGGTAAAGGCATGTGGCGCCAAGCCTGATGACCTGAATTACAACCCTGGGATCCACATTCTGCAGGTACACAAACAAACAAACAAACAATAAATAAATAAATAAACAATAGGCAGATAGGTAGATAAATATGATAAAATGCTAATATAGTACCTACTCTGTACTTCTTTTTAATGTCTTTTTTAAAAAAAACATTAAATTTAATGTGAAAAATCTACTGTGCAGTTTCATGATTAAAAGATGAATAAAATTTCCCCACTCTGAATCATTCTTCAGAAAGACATACAAAAAAATCTGAATTTCTATCATTTCTAAGTGGCTGCACCACCGCCAAGCTCTGCGGCTTGAGATACTGGAATGAGATCTGACAATTTAGAATGTTCTCAGGTCTGCGCATCTCCCAGATCCTCTAATGGACACACAAAACCACCATCATCCTCATGAGAGATGGACGGCCTCCTTCCAAATGGCCTTTCCTTCTCACTCCTTCCTGGACCTCACCTGGAAGGAACATTCCTTGATAGCTAATGGCATACTGGAATTTGTGGAAGAGCATTTCCACGATTTGCAAGGAATGTACAGATGGAAGGGAATGCCACATTTAGAAAACAAAAGGCTAGAGAGTCTTGTGACAAGTTCACAGGTGACACCCCACGGGAAAAATGCACGCAGTGTTTCAGTTGCAAACACGGGAGCCATCAGGAAAAGAAAATGTGTTTTCTTTCTTTTGGAGTACTTAACTAGAAATATTACAATTATGTAATTAAATGATTACGTTTTCCATGAAGGTAAATATTAACAAGGAAATAATGACGTCATATTAGGTGTTCACTGGGGTATAAAAGGGGGTGTAGAGCAAGGAGACTTCCAAACCCAATACCTTCACTCTCTCAGAAATCCACCCAGAACCTCCACCTCTGACACCATGGTCAACTCTTGTTGTGGCTCTGTCTGCTCTGAGGAGGGCTGTGGCCAAGGCTGCTGCCAGCCCAGCTGCTGCCAGACCACCTGCTGTAGGACCACCTGCTGCCGCCCCAGCTGCTGTGTGTCCAGCTGCTGCAGGCCCCAGTGCTGCCAGTCTGTGTGCTGCCAGCCCACCTGCTGCCGCCCCAGCTGCTGCCGCCCCAGCTGCTGTGTGTCCAGCTGTTGCAGGCCCAGCTGCTGTGTGTCCAGCTGTTGCAGGCCCCAGTGCTGCCAGTCTGTGTGCTGCCAGCCCACCTGCTGCCGCCCCAGCTGCTGCCGCCCCAGCTGCTGCATCTCCAGCTGCTGTCAGCCCTGCTGTGGTGGTTCCAGCTGCTGCAGCCCCTGCTGCCGCCCCTGCTGCCGCCCTTGCTGCTGTCTGAGACCAGTCTGTGGTCAGGTCTGCTGCCAAAGCACTTGCTACCGCCCCACCTGTGTCATCTCCACCTGCCCCCGCCCCATGTGCTGTGCCACCCCCTGCTGCAGCTGCTGAGATCTCTGCTCTAGGCTCATCTCCTCTTACAAATATGTACCATTCTTGCACGTGAAGCCACAGGATACATGGAATCTGTTCGACATTTAGCAGGATGGACCACACAATTCCTGGACCACACAATGCCATCCTACCCGAATCAGTCAACAACCCCTAGCTCACTTTACATTCTCTTGTTTGCTACCATGTCTTTCTAATGTTGGTACTGTGCTAAAGTTAACCCTAATCAATTTTACCTAATTAATTGTGACCTAAGAACTTATCCCAATTCTCCAAATTGATTAGCTTTGTAGCTCCAAATTATTCTTCTCAGTAAACTGGGCATTGTCTATAGCCCTTATCTTAGCATTGACTTTACAATCCAAGACCTGTGGGTCTAGGTATATTCTGTATGTTTTTTCCTAAAATGAATTTCTTGTATTCTGTTGTTTCTATTCTTTCTAATAAACTTTCATGCACATAAGAATTCATTGGTACTGTCCTCTGTGTCTTCTATAACCATTGTACTCAATCATAGAGGACTTAGGACTGGCTGGTTAAGAGCAGTCACTGCTCTTGCAAAGGACCTGAGCTTATTTAAGCAGTATAAACTCACCACAGCCCTGGGCCCAGGGGACTGACTGCCCTCCTTTGGCCTCCATGGGCAACTGCACTCATGTGCACATACACCCTCTCCACACATTTACATAGATACACACACACACACACACACACACACACACACACACACAAATCCCTTAAAATAAGAATTAATCTTTAAAACATAACTGTGGAGACTGGAGAAATAACTCAGTGGTTACGAGCATATGCTGCTCTTCCAGAGGACCTGAGTTTGGTTCCCAGCACCCACATTGGATGGTTCACAACTACTTGTAACTCTGTCTCCAGAGGATCTGATGCCTCTGTCCTCAGTGGACAGTTATACACAGAGGTACATATAATTAAAACTAAGACAAATCTTCACAAAATTGAAGATTTACATTTCATATAAATACAGTGTAAATCTAATTATATTTAAATCATTTCAAAAGATAAATGCTGTGTGAGATGCATGCCCGAAATATGTATTTGTATGCATGTGTCTATATATCTGTGTCTTAATATTCAAATTTAGGAAAATTTTAACTCACATCTTTGTTCTTAATTAAAATACTTATGCCTTTAGTATATGATACCTTTAATCCCATCAGCTCAATTTTGTAGAAGAACATAAAAGCAGATTTCTGAGGGGAAAAAATGTACATGCCAGGGGAAATCAAGAAAATCTTTTAAAACTGTAATGAACCAGGTGTGGTAGGGAATGCCTTTAATTTTATTATTCAGAAAAGCTGAGACAGATGCACCATGAGTTGAAGGCAACCAGGCTACATAGTGAGTATTAGGCCAGGCAGCGCTAGACAGCAAGGCAATGTCTCAATTAATTAATAGGCTAATTAATATAAAAAATAATGTCCTCGACTTATTTCGATTAATGAGGCAGCATTTCAGAATTTATAATCACAAAGTGAAGTTGTATTACTCATGGAATTGCGCTGAGGAAAAAAATCATATTTTGTGTTTTCATAGGCACATGACTCATCTGACTAGTGTGGGATGCTTCAGAACATGGTCTTTTGGAGTCTTTGTATCTCAAGCATTTCCACTCTTAATATTTTAGCAGATACACAACCTTCAAGACTGGAATTCTTAAGGTCCTTTTCTCTTTGTGAGGAGTTCAAAAATTAGGTCATAGTAGCCAAGTGTGGGCGCTCATCTATTTCAAACAGACCCTAATCTAACAGCTCTTTAAGACACGAAGCTCGCCGGTGAGTTAGCCCAGGGTGGTTGGTGGTTGGAAAATGGTCCCCGCAGGCTCATAAGGAGTGGCACTATTAGGAGGTGCGGCCTTGTTGGAGGAAGTGTGTCACTAGGGATGTGCTTTGAGGTCTCAGAGGCTCAAGCCAAGCCCCGTGGCTTGCTCTCTTCCTGCTGCCTGCCATCCAGATATAGAACTCTTGGCTTCTTCTCCAGCACTATGTTTACCTGCATGCTACCATGCTTCCAGCCATGTCAATAGTAGACTAAACCTCTGGACGGCAAGCCAGTCCCATTTAAATGGTGTCTCTTCGCAGCAATAGAAACCCTCACTAAGACACTCTGTGGTGCAGTTATCAATCTCATGATCCAATTACCCTTTAATGGCACCACAGCTGGGGACCAAGTCCTAACACAGGAATCTTTCAAAGGTGGCATTCTTTCACACATGGGTCCTTGAGGGACTCTCATCCAAACCATGTGTCAGCTGGATGCCTGGCCTTCTGTCTCCTCGTGGCTTTCCCTAGCTTCTTTGTAAGTGGCTGAAGTTGTTCCAGAGAGAAGGATGAAGCGTCAACACCTGAGTCACGGGTCCCATAACTCCCGTAGCATCAGTTCCACCATGTTCTTCTGGTCCCAGCAAATGTGTTAAAACACAGCAGATGTGGTTTAACAGACAATCTGTGACAAGCTGATGCTAACCTTTCAGGCCCTTTCCTTACTGTCTTGCTTTACAGCGACTCTTCATGTGGGTGAGTGAGAGGTATGCTTGCATAAGTTAGGATTGGAAAATTGTGGCCGTGGTTGTTCACAAAGGATAAGATCTCAGGTGTCAAATGCTTTTCCCATTTAATAAGTGAAATGAGGAGGATGAGAGATCCAGATTGCCTGTGGATTGGAGCACCTGACACCAGCGACTCATGGGAGGTGGGAACTTCTTGACAGATAAAATCTGGACCACCCCACACACTGAGGATGTGGTAAGATGCAAAATAATCATTAATAAACAAAAATTGTACTGTCTTCTCTGCTGCCTTGATCATATCTACTTAACTAGACGGACCGAAACTGCACAAATGACCTCCACCAAAGCTTATGGGCTACCTTGGGTCAGTAGGACCCTTTGCTCTCATAAAGGTCTTTTCACTAAGGAATGCCAGGCCATGGCATAGGATGCCACCATTTTCACTGCCACCTACATGATGCTCATGGCTTTGAGGAGGAAGTCATGTCTGTCACTGTAATGACAAACACACTAAATAGAGGGAACTTCCTTGTGGTGGCTCTTCCTACTTGTCAACTTGACTTTATCTGGAATGAACTACAATCCAGAATTGGAAGGCTCGCCTGTGATCCTAATCTGGAGGCTGGGAGATACAAGTTTCTGACCCGGATCTTGGCTTGGAGATCTTGAGGCACAGTGGTTATGAATCCCAGAAGATTAAGACAGAGAGTTCAAGGTCATCTGAGGTTAAAGGTGTGATGGTACACATCTTTAATCTGGGCTACACCCTCTGCTGGAGACCTACATAAGGACATTGGAAGAAGGAAGATTCTCTCCTTTGCCTGTTTGCCTCGTGGGACTGAGCAACTGCTAGATCCTTGGACTTCCATTCACAGCTGCTGCTGACCATTGTTGGGGAGTTGGACTACAGACTGTAAGTCATCAACAAATTCCCTTACTATATAGAAACTGCACATACATTTTGTGACTCTAGAGAACCCTGACTAATACAATCCTACAATTCAGACATAATTGAGATCGCCAGCTCATTGATTGATAAAAAGTAAAACAATTTTTGGGTGGTGGTGGTAGCACATGCTGCTAATACCAGCACTCAGGAGGCAGAGGTAAAAGGATCTTTCTGAGTTTGAGGCCAGCCTGGTCTACAGAGCTATTTCCAGGACAGCCAGGACTACACAGAGAAACCCTGTCTCAAAAACCAGAAAACAAAAGTAAAAACAATAAGGACATTTCTAGAGCCAAAGAATATGAAACTTCCTATAGGTGGAACAAAACCTGTAGACTATTAAATCGTGACAAATAATGGTACATTGGGTGGGGAAATGAATGGCCTATAGTATTTCTCACAATGGCTTCCCGTTTTCTACAAGCTCTCTGACCTGAGACAAATCAATATCTTAACTTTGGATCCTGACGTTATAACCATCTAAAATTGGATTTGAAACCTACACAATCTCAGTGTAAAGACAGGGCTTACTCTTTTCCATTAATTTTCTCCAATGAACAGGACTTCTCTTGATCAGTAGACTTAATTTTTCTAGTTTTCCTGTCTGTGTCAGGGGATTCCCATCAAAGTCTCAGCTTTTAATGGGCTTGACGTAACATCACATGACTTCTATAAGAAGACGGTAAAATCCCAGCTCTGAGAGGATGACTCACAGCTGCAAGTTGAAGCACCCGTTCACACCAGCTCACACCAGCTCACACCAGTTCACACCAGCTCACCAGTCTGGTTTCCAGTTGCTTACAAACCCCACAGAATAGCAGCTGACTTTCTTTTGCCAGTTGAATTTTCTTTTCTTTCAGTTGAGAAATGTATTAATTTAAAAGTTATATACTGGATTTCTTTAACTCTGCTGTCAAACAGAACTTATTAACCCATCTCTTAATGGGTTTCTTTTCCCAGGAGAAAACTTTACCAGTCAGTCATTGGAGCCATTTTTATTTAATTTAAGCAATGAAATAGAATTTCAAAGGAAACACTTAATTAAGAAAACATCTACTTCCGGGGTTAAGTAGAAATCTCAGTCAGAAAAACGCTTGCCATACAAGGACCTGAGTTCACTCTCCAGAACTCATGGGAAAAGGCTCAGCATAATGGTATCCACTTGTAATCCCAGCACCAGGTAGAGAAGGGAGGATCCCTGGTACACACTGCCCTGTCAGCCTATCCAGTTTCATAAGATCTAGGCTAGTGAGAGAACCTCAAATGAGCAAAGGGCAGATGACACCTGAGGAATATCACTCAAGGTTGTCCTCCTGCCTCAATACATGGGCAAAACATAGGTGTGAGAGCATGCATGTGTACACACACATATACACTCAGGAAAATATCTATCTTCATAAAACCGTGTTCTTAATATTTTGGGCTTTGTTCTGTCCTTTGGATCACAAACTAACAGAAGATAGACAATGTGAGCTTCTAAAAAGAAATCAGGCTGTTTGAAAACTGATGACTCTTGACTATCTCGAATGGGAGAAGAAAGAGGAATATACATTGTTTATATGAATTTGGGCCATAATTTCACTCTCCAAAAGGCTTTGTGTAAGCAGCCCAGTACAGATTACTAAAATAGTCGATTCTTAACTTCATTAGATTATCCTTCATTATCTCTACTCTCTCTCTTCTCCCATCCAAACAAAGACCTAATCCATGTTTGTGGGCTCCTCTCTCTAGCAGGGATAGGACTGGCACCTAAAATACAGGACAATTCATTAGGTTTTTAACTCCATATAAACAACAAATACTTTGAAAATGTAAATGTGGCTCATCTACACTCAGATACAATTATTATACAATTATTCATTGTTTATCCTATATTTGCATGTGTCTAGAAATACATCATTTCATTTCTGAAGTATGACTCCCTTAATTCCTAAAGTCCCACACTAACCTGTGACCAGAAGCCACATCCAGTTTTAAATCAGCAGACTGACCTGCAGACAGGCAACCAGGAAATAAACACTTATTACTGTACTTGTTGAGAGTTTGCAGATGCTTGCTATAGGCCACATTTGAATACAACTAACTCAATCATGATCATAATAAACTAACTCAGTATACCAGTCATTGTGCAAAGATAGGAAGATAGTTTTCCGCAAAGACAGTAAGAATTAAGTGATGTTCAAGAATATGTGCCAGGTTAAATTTTGAGTTTTAATAAGTTCTGTGATCATAAATTAATAAATTTGGAGTCTAATTATAAAATGGAATATATGGACAGTATAAAGTCAACTTATTAGCATTAAGTTGTAGGACGATTCCATTGTTTGTAAGCATCTTTGCTTAAACATAAACTTACCAGTGAGGCACAGCTGACATGGTATCCAGACTCTATTAGTAAGCAACTATGTGATCTCAGGAAAATTACCCTGTATAAGCTTCAGGCTACTCTTCTTTATGGTGGGCATAATAGTAGCCACCTCCAATGATTATTATGGTAATCAGTTATTAAAATATCTGCTAAACAGTCTGTGGAAGAGCTAATGTATTCAGTAAATGGTAACTTAAAAGTTCCCATGTGGTAGGCAGAAAAATGGCCCCTGAAACCTAATACTCATGAATGGAATTCATATTCAAGAGAGTAACCATGGTAAGCTGTTCTTAGAGTAGAAGCTTTCAATAAAAACCATGTTATGAAAGAAAATGGAACTCCCTAAAATGCTATGATGTGAATCACCTGTTCAAATGACTAAGACCAACAAAATGTCCATAGAGGCTGGTCATGAATAAAAAGGTTATTAGTGAACAAACTCGGAACTATTTTCCTTCCTCCAAATCAGAAAGCAGTACAAAGGAACCAAGGTATAATGGATTTGATAAGTCACAGCTGTGTTTCCATGATGTCGCGTTCACGTATGATAGAGCTAATGTCTTCATGATGACAACAAAATTCCTCACCATTAAAACCTGAGAGGAGTCATTTCAGGATAAATTACATCTAAAGAGCATTGGAGTCAGGTTGTCTTTATTTTTAACATTTGTCATGTGTTTATGTGCACGTGTGTGGGGGTAGGTGAGTTTACAATCAGGGCAACAGACAAGGGTGCCAACAACACGCTGTCCTTTGAGGACCTTCAGAGAGAACCTTCTCGGCTTGGTCCTCAGCAAGGAGTTATCTGTTTCTGTGGTCAAAGTTTTCCCTACTCCTCTGAAGTCTGTTAGCAATCCTACGTGAACATAAAAGGAAACTTCCTACTCACTTCGATAAAATGATTGTTTACAGAGCAGTAAGCATAGACCTGAGGGCAGATACAATTTACTGATAAGTAAGGGGACTCAGAACTCAGATCTCACACTTCGACCTCAGTGTGACCTCAGTAAACCCTAACACTTCAGCCGCAAGAGGGAAGGGATGGGCGCATAGACTCTCCACAACCCTTTCCCAGAGTCTACAGAGGCAGTGACTAATTCTAAAGAAATCCCAAAGATAAAAATCGGGAGCAATCTCTGAAGCAGGTTTTAGGTTCAAGGTGGAAGTTGAGTTCAGGTTCTGAGGACAAGAAGGGCATTCCAGGTCAATAAGAAAACAACACCCAGGACTGGAAAGCCCTGACCCTCAACAAGAGAGAGTGATCAAGCGAGTGTAACAGGCTACAAATGCCCATGTGGTCCTTCATCACCACACACCTGCCAGAGATGCATCCTGGGAGTTCTCTGAAAAGCAGATGAGGATGGCCTCGCTTATTGTGGCGATAATGAGTCTGCTGCTGTCGTGTCCATGTTTACTAATGAGGGAAGTCACTGCTTGGGTGGCAACCCAGGGAGTCTTTGAAGGCAAAGTGATGACATCAGAGCCAAGGAGAGAGTGCTTAGATCATATCTGGTTTAGAAAACAAATTCTTTCTTCTTTGATGACTTAGAAATGTTTCAAACTCATCATAATTGAATCCAGTGTTTAGATTCAGTAAGAATAAACCACAAAAGAAAATAAAGGGATGTTTGTGATGTGTATGAATGATATGTAGGGGGCGGAGTCGAAAATACCATTAGTCAATGCTAACTCTTAATTAGCCAGAGGATTTACAAGAATGATCATGTGCCTGGGGGTCATCAGCACAATCCAGGTATATATAAAGGGACCCGACTCAGGGGAGACATCACATCTGAGAACTCCCAACCTCGCTCCACTTCTCAGCCTCACTCCAGCCCAGACACCACCATGACCGGCTCCTGCTGTGGATCCTTCTCCTCCCAGAGCTGTGGAGGCTGCTGCCAGCCCTGCTGCTGCAGGGACCCCTGCTGCTGCCGCCCAGTGTCCTGCCAGACCACAGTGTGTCGCCCTGTGACCTGTGTGCCCCACTACACTAGGCCCATCTGTGAGCCCTGCCGCCGCCCCATCTGCTGTGACCCCTGCAGCCTGCAGCAGGGCTGCTGTCGCCCCATCACCTGCTGCCCCACCTCCTGCACAGCTGTGGTCTGCAGGCCCTGCTGCTGGGCCTCCACCTGCTGTCAGCCCATCTCAGTGCAGGCTCCCTGCTGCAGGCCCCCTTGCTGCCAGCCTGCTCCCTGTCGCACCACCTGCAGGACCTCCCCCTGCAACACCTGCTGCTGAACACCTGGCACCCCCACCAAGGACACGCCTTCCCCTACGCTCCTGTTCACTTGGGCTTTTAGTCAAATTAAAAGAAAATAGTTTTGCCCAAAGGTTACCACGAGGTGACAACCTACAGCCTGGATCCCATGTGAAATAAGGAGATGGCATCCCTGCCCTATTCCAAATTCCCAGACATCTGTATCAGCAGATGTCATTTGTTGCAGATGGTAAATCATCTTCAGAAGTCCCCAGAATGGACCAGACAAGTCCATTTTGAGCCCTTGTGATTCAGACAGATCAAATCCTCACCAGTGTCTCTGCCATGTGCTGCTCACGGTTCCAATAAAATGATTTTCCTGGCATAGCAAATGCCATGCTCCTGCTTCATTCCTTAGTATGTGTTATTAGTGTGTGCGGATGAACAAGAGTCTAGACTCTGCCCAAGGAAACCAGGATCATTTGTCTCAAATATTCGTTCACCTACTTAGCTCTGATTCATTTCTAAGAGTCATTTCAGTCTCTCTATGCCACGTATGCGCATTTGCACATCTACTTGTGTAAAGTCAGGCTACATGAGGTGCCCCAGTGCACTCTTGTAGCACCCTGAGCTATCCCACTCCCCTATGAAGTCCTGCACTGAGATTACCAATTTCTCTGCATTCGTGGAAGAGAATGCCATTTATCGGTTTTGACTGTACAGGGGGAGTTCAGTGCTTACCTCCCATTTGTTAAATGAAACTAAACTGCAAAGGAACTGCCTTTACAAGAATAAAACCAAGAGATAGTTACTTAAAGCAAAACCAAACGAAACAAAAACAAAAGCCAGCCAACAATAAAAGCTTTCATTGTATATAACTTAACTTCTCTAAGTTCTAGTTTCTGTTGTAATTTCCTTCAAACACTGTGACCAACAGCAACTTGGAGAGGAAAGGGTTTGTTTCTTTGATCAGGTTAGTTACCATCAGGAGGAGCCAAGGACAGAGAGATGCTCCAGGCAAGATCTGAAGAAGAGGCTGTGGAGGGATGCTGCTTCCTGCTGGCTCCCTCCAGCAGAGAGCTCTCTAGAGTAGTTCAGGCCCACCTTCCTAGGGATGGCTACGTAAAATGGGAAATTGAGAACATCTCAATATAGATCACCAGAAAAGAAAAACTGACTTCTACCAATCACATCAAGAGTTCAGTGCCAAAGCTGTGCTATTATACTGTGTCAGGTCATCTCTATGCCAAGGGAACTTAAAACAAAATTCTCTCCACTTCAAATCAAGTCATTGAGGGTCAGAGAGAATTCAGGAGAAACCATACCCACACATTCCGATTTTTTTCCCTGCGATACTTCACATGCCCAGCAGAAATATATTTTCTAATTAATGCCAATATAACTATCAGATTAATATGGTCTCAGAATGAAGGAAATCTTTAATACTTGTTATAGTTTTAAAATTAATAGAACCAAGCTCTAGACTCTAGGATTTCCAAGGGGAATTTAATAACTAGAACAAAGAACAAGATGTACTATGGGTATCTGAAAGCCCATTCAAGGGAATTTAAAATCTAAAAGCAGTAAGAGATTCAAAAAGATTGGCTTAATTTTCCTGACTTTAGGCCCATGAACATTTAAACTTAAGAAAGTTTCATTAGATATATGGTCTATAGATTGTTTACATGTAATTTCATAATCTGTGATATATACATGTACATTCCGTCCACGCACGCGCGCACACATACACACACACACACACACACACACACACACTTACATATACATGCTACAGAAACAAATTCACTAAGTTCCCTGACCACTGCTTTCCTGTATTATGAAATTTAACTATCTTCTCTTTTTGGTTAATTATATGCATGTTTGGTTAATCAATATGCATCTGTTTGTGTGAATAAATGAGGCTGTGAAGAATTCCAGACAGCAGTGACCCCACTTGACAGATATGGAAGCCATGACTGGGAAGATGTCATTTGCCTGAGATACGCAGTTCCCATCCTCATATCTGGCTCCTATGACCAAAGGACATTTTACAGTTTGCTACTAAGAATGGATTCTCTATGAGAAACATACTCTGATTTCAGAATTTTAGACACCCCGTGACATCCAGAAGCCCCAAACTAGTTCCTGAGAGGACACAATCATAAAACTATTGAGATGAGGACACGGCCTACCAACAGTCACCGTCATTATGTTCTTTCCCAACCAAACCACAAGTCTCACAATTAATTATTATTATCCTTAAAATGTGCATTTTCCCACTGGTGATTACAATCTTACAGAATGCATGGAACTGGAATAGTATGACATTAAAAGCTCATGTCATAAAGTTCAGGGACACTCCCCTTGCAACAAGTCTATCCTGACTGTGCGTCAGCAAGAGCTCTCAAGCAGCAGCACCAAGAGTTGTCATAGGATCTGATCATGGCAGCATTCAAGTGTCCTTGCAGAGAATTGTGTCTGGATAAGCTGAACATGCCTGTTCATGAAAGATCCAACATCAGCGTGGGCTGTGGAACAAACATATGACCCATCTTCCACGAGAAATGATATGGTGAAAAGAAAAGACAGTATTCAACTTCACATCTCCTACCTGACATTTGGAGTCTTCTATTACTTACTACTTGTTGTGACAATATAGCTGACTGTGTCAATTTGAGGAAGTGAGGCTTTATTTCAAAGTGCAATTCCAGGTTACAGTGCATCAGTATGGGGGAGTCCAGGTGGCAGGAAGTTGGAGCAGCTGGTCACGGCACATCTGTGGTCAACATCAGAGAGCACTGGGATAGTGTTCACCGTGGTGCTGAGCTCACATTCATTTTCATTTACTCCAGAGCCCAGGCCATGAAACATTGCTACACATACAGGGGCCAGTCTACCCACAGTCAGGGTCAGGCTTCCCACCTCGGTTAACTCAATTAAGGAAGCAACGCCTAGGTCTAGCCACAGGTTGACCTAATCTAGACAATTGTGACTCGTTTCCGGGTTGATTCTCCATTGTGACTAGTTGATAATCAAAACTAGCCATTACATGCACTCGGAGGTAAACTTGACCCCAGAGTCCACAGCAACCCTTGTCCAATGCTTGTAGCAGCTTCCCAAACCTTGTTTTATCCCCTGTACCCCCTGTGGTGGTGGTGATGCACAGAGTTCTTTATTCAGTTACCCACTCACTAAGTCTCCTTTTTAATAATCTTATCTCATATGTTATAAGCAGTCACAATTCTCAGCCAACAATCCACAATACTGGCTACAGTGAGATAATTGATTCCTTCTCAAATATTTTTGATAGATTTTATTAAATTTGTTTTAATTTTGTGTACTGTTGCGTTAGGGTTTATGTGTGGAGGTCAGAGGACAGCTTGCAGGAGTCTGTTTTCTCTTCCCACCATGTGGATCCTGGGGGTTAAACTTTGGTTGCCGGACTTGGTGACAGGAGCCATCTCACCAGCCCTACAACAGATTTTAAAGAATTTAACATGCCGTGCCTCTGTCACACTTAGAAAGCAAGAAAGAGAATCATCAAGTAACAAATTCAGAAGACAGGCATGAGTAAATCCTTCATGTGGTTTGATCTTATTGACCTTTAAAAAGCTCTTCACCTTTCATGACTTTTAGTTTTAGCTTGTCTCCCTACAAACTGTCACAACTCTGTGGTAAGAAATTTCAGGGCTTGGTTTTTTTTCTACTCCATCCACCTAATCGCCCTGTTCACAAACTAAATGTCTCATGAGAGGTTTCCAGTTACAGGACAATTCAAGTCCTTTCTCAAATGCCACTCTGATGCTTTGGCCGTTATGCCTCCATGAACAAGGTAACAATCTATCTTCCAGAAGCCCTGGGCCATATTTTTCATAATAGAATAGACACACACCTACTTTTATGAGCCATCTTGGCTCTTCAGGAATTGTTATTGTCTCTGGATGTCCATCAGAACTCAGGAAGATGACTCAGGTGCATTATAGGCTCATACCTCCTCAGTGACTGTGAACAAGGCGAAAGTGACACCACCAGTGCGTCCTCTGGACTTTCAATCTGTCACATGGCCTAGCTGAGCAATATTTCTGATGATACAAGCTACCAGGTGTTCATTCCAAGGGAAATAGTAGAAGGTTAAGAAGAAAAGCATCCTTGCAGATACCAGAAATGTTGCCTGGCAACTGAAACCATAGCTCTCTTTTCATTGGGTAACCTCAAGTACACAAAATGGCCTTTGGTCAGCACTGTCCAGGTATATAAAGGGACCCGACCCAGGGGAGACATCACATCTGAGAACTCCCAACCTCTCTCCACTTCTCAGCCTCACTCCAGCCCAGACACCACCATGACCGGCTCCTGCTGTGGATCCTTCTCCTCCCAGAGCTGTGGAGGCTGCTGCCAGCCCTGCTGCTGCAGGGACCCCTGCTGCTGCCGCCCAGTGTCCTGCCAGACCACAGTGTGTCGCCCTGTGACCTGTGTGCCCCACTACACTAGGCCCATCTGTGAGCCCTGCCGCCGCCCCATCTGCTGTGACCCCTGCAGCCTGCAGCAGGGCTGCTGTCGCCCCATCACCTGCTGCCCCACCTCCTGCACAGCTGTGGTCTGCAGGCCCTGCTGCTGGGCCTCCACCTGCTGCCAGCCCATCTCAGTGCAGGCTCCCTGCTGCAGGCCCCCCTGCTGCCAGCCTGCTCCCTGTCGCACCACCTGCAGGACCTCCCCATGCAACACCTGCTGCTGAGCCATCTAATAGACAACTTTGCCAGGTGAACAGAACTCTGCCTGCCCCAATAAAATAGAAGAGAGACACCACCTTTGCAGCCCGTCTGTTCTTCCACAGCTCTACCATAAAGGCCTAGCAAATTTCCCACATACATTTGCAGCTGGTCTTCTGCATAACTCTAGACATGGTATTTTTGTGCTGTGGTTTTGCATGATGAAAAATAAAAATATTTCTGGTGAAACACACACATCTTTTTTGTACTCTTTCTTGATCTTTGAAACCTCATTGATGTATAAATTACACTGTTCAGAATGGAGAGACTGGAAGGAAAACGTTCCTAACAGCTGCATTTTGACCTTCCCCTGACTCCCAAGTGCATTTGAGAGTTGCGTGGTCCATAACAGTGAAAAGAATTCGAACATTTCAGATCATCTTGCCAATGGGCTTTTGTCTTAAAGACACAGACTTTGGTGGTAATGAGACAAAAATGGTGAGGCAGATCTTTGATCTTGAATATGACTTGGGAGTGGTCCATACACTTGAGAGAAGGAAGAAAACCAGTGTTAACAGCCCCGTTCGCTGCCCAACATAGAAAACTATGCCATGGTCATATCACCTAACCCCCATGAACCCCTCACCACTGAGTTCCTTGTATTTATTTATCATCTAACACCCATGAACCCCTTACCACTGAGTTCCTAGTATTTATTTATTTATCACCTAACACCCATGAACCCCTTACCACTGAGTTCCTTGTATTTATTTATTTGTTTGTTTATTTGTTTGTTTATTTATTTATTTATCATCTAATACCCAGGAACCCCTTACCACTGAGTTCCATTTATTTTTTTTATTTTTTTTAATCAGGCTCCTGTCAGCAAGCACTTCTTGGCATCCACAATAGTGTCTGGATTTGGTGACTGTATATGGGATGGATCCCCAGGTGGGGCAGTCTCTGGATGGTCTTTCCTTCAGTCTCTGCTCCACAATTTGTCTCTGTATCTCCTCTCATGGGTATTTTTCCCTCTTCTAAGAAGAACCAAAGTAGTCATACTTTGGTTTTCCTCTTGAGCTTTATGTGGTCTATGAATTGTATGTTGGGTATTCCAAGCTTCAGGGCTAATATCCACTTATCAGTGAGTGCATACAGTGTGTGTTCTTTTGTGACTGGGTTACCTCACTCAGGATGATATTTTCTAGTTCTATCCCTTTGCCTAATAATTTCATGAGTTCGTTATTTTTAATAGCTGAGTAGTATTCCATTGTGTAAATGTAGCACATTTTCTGTATCCATTCCCCTGTTGAGGGATATCTAGGCTCTTTCCAGCTTCTGGTAAGTTCTGTTTTATTTACTAGATAAGTCTCTCTCATCTCCCCCAGCAAGCACTATCACAGCAGTTGGGTTTCCAATGTGGCCGCTGATGAGAAAAACAGAATAATGCAGCCTCAACAGAATAATTAGAACCTCACATACAGTGTCACTGAAACAGTGTCGATGTGGGTTCAAATGGAACATATTAATTACTAACGAATAATGTAATCATGTGATTACATTAACCCTTTGTGGGGCGGTTTCATGGCTGTCAGATAAGCTAGTCAAGGAGGCTAACCACAGGCTATTGATTTACTTTTTTGGTTTGTTTATGTTTTCCCCTCCTCCTCAAAAAAAATTGCCATCTACCAACCCAGGATGGTAGCACATGCCTTTATTCCCAGCACTTGGGAGGCAGATGCAGGTGGATTTCTGTGAGTTCAAGGCGATCTTGGTCTCCAAAGTGATTTCCAGGACAGCTGGGACTGTTAGGAAGAGCAACCCTGTCTAAAAAAAAAAACAAAAGCAAACAACAACAACAAAAAAAAAGGCATCTACCACAGAAGTCATTATAGAGAAAGAACAGACACAAACAATTTACAAAACAAGAGCTAAAAGAATGTGTTGTAAAACTTTTGAGTCTTGGAACCAAATATAAGTGAATCTTTTGAAATGTGCTACTTGTATGCTTAGCCATATGTAGTGGCTCTTCCTGGTTGTCAACTTGACTATATGTGGAATGAACTACAATCCAGAATTGGAAGGCTCACCTGTGATCCTAATCTGGAGGCAGAGAGATACAAGTTTCTGACCTGGATCTTAGCATGGAGACCTTGAGGCATAGTGACTATGAATCCCAGAAGATTAAGACAGGGAGGTCTCTGAATTCAACGTCATCTGGGATTAAAGTCGAGGTGGCACACACCTTTAATCTGGGCCACACCCTCTGCTGGAGATCTACATAAGGACATTGGAAGAAGGAGACTTACTCTTTCGCTGCTTGCCTTGTGGGACTGAGCAACTGCTAGATCCTTGGACTTGCATCCACAGCTGCTGCTGACCATTATTGGGAGTTGTACTACAAAGACTGTAAGCCATCAACAAATTCCCTGTGACTCTAAAGAACCCTGACTAATACACCATACCTACTGATTAATGAGAGAAGTCAAATGAAAAGTTTGGGAGTGGGGGGTCTGGACTGGTTTCAGTCAAGACTGAATTTTGGTTCACCTGCACAATACATGGAACATAGAAAATAATAAGATTATATTGAAAACAGGTAAGCATTAAGTAGGTAAGAGGGAAGGAAGACACCTTCCTATCCCCATTCTCTGTCTTTCTGATACATATACTCTTATTCCCCTAAGCTGGCTTCTGCCACAAAGTGTCACAACAAGAAGTAGTATGTACAAGGTGTTCTGTGGCTGGGAACTTCTAAGGACCATTTCATAGCAATACAATTTTAGTATGCATACAGTGGGTTGTTGTTACTGTTATTATCATTATATTATTATTATTATTATTATTATTAGCAATTATTTCCCAGAAGACCTTTGGTTTACAGATCCTATTTCTTTTTTTTAGGTGAGTTTCATTTTATTTTTTTATTTTTTATTATATTCAACACAATATATATTTCTATACCAATCATAAAAATGATGGACATATTATTAAGTGAACATAAAAAGATAGTCTTGTTTGTTTGTTTGTTTGTTTTGTTTTAGTAGAGCTTAAAATCTTGACTCTTAACTGTGGTACAAACCAAAAATAAGAACAATTTTTAGACATTGGAGTTCATTGTGATGAGGCTATACTTCAATGTCCCTCACATGACCAAAGGATTTTACCTCCATAGTAGCTATACTAAGAGTTGACAGTTCCGCTGCGCCAAGGAATGAACTGTAGGCACAGTTATTTGGAATCAGATTTTCTGCTATGGTCAAAGCCATTTGTCATCATTCTCAGCCCACAGGAAACAGGTTACACTCATTTAAGAAATTGTGTGTGGATTAAGATGGTCTATCCATGAAGTTATTCATCAACTGTTTCAATGAACAATGGTTCTGCATAGAGAGTGGCACAGACATTAGGTGAGGGTAAGATTCTGGTTCATTGGCTGTGATAATTTTGAAAAGAATTCATCTCAGAAAAAGAGTAACTTATAAGGTCATCTTCTTCAAAATTGATACAATAATTATAAATATCAAGCAAAACATTCAGTCTCATTCTTTATTATTCTCTTACAAGCTACTTCCCAAATTAGTCATCTACTTTTCTTTTGACTGTATAAATAATTTTGAAATATTTAAGCTGTTCTGAAAACCATAGTATTGTGTAAAAACATCAAATAAACAATCCTACTTATAAAGAGGTTGAGATTGTAGAAGCATGATTTCAAGACCATTATGTGGTACATAGCAAGACATTGACACATACAAACAAGCAGAAAGTATATATGAATTGTACAATATTGGACCTATTTCTCCAATTACCAAATTAGAGAGACCACTGGGTAACAGCCAACAAATTTCTAATTCCTCATATTTTTGAATTTCAATCAATTAGGATATGTTGGTAATATTAATTTTCATATTAAAAGATATAAAGGAAAAGTGATTGTTACTGCCTGTGATTTTCGTTGTTAGAGGTGGAATTATGTTTGTGTGGGTTTGTTGAAAGATTACTTTCTTGCTTTTTCTAGTGTGTAGTTTCCCTCCTTGTGTTGGTGTTTTCCATCTATTATCCTTAATAGGGCTGGATTTGTGGAAAGATATTGTGTAAATTTGGTTTTGTCATGGAATATCTTGTTTTCTCTGTCTATGGTAATTTGAGAGTTCTGTTGGGTATAGTAGTCTGGCCTGGCATTTGTGTTCTCTTAGGGTCTGTATGACATCTGTCCAGGATCTTCTAGCTTTCATAGTGTCTATTGTGAAGTCTGGTATAATTCTGATAGGCCTGCCTCTATATGTTACTTGATTTTTTTCCCTTACTGATTCTAATATTCTTTCTTTGTTTAGTGCATTTGGTGTTTTGATTATTATGTAATGGGAGGAATTCTTTCTCTGGTCCAGTATATTTGGAGTTCTGTAGGTTTCTTGTATGTTCATGGGCATCTCTTTTATTTAAGTTAGGGAAGTTTTCTTCTATAATTTTGTTAAAGATATTTACTGGCCCTTTGATTTGGGAATCTTCACTCTTCTATACCTATTATCCTTAGGTTTGGTCTTCTCATTGTGTTCTGGATTTCCTGGATGTTTTTGGTTAGGAGCTTTTTGCTTTTGCGTTTTCTTTGACTGTTGTGTCAATGTTTTCTATGGTATCTTCTGCCCCTGAGATTCTCTCTTCTAGTTCTTGTATTCTGTTGGTGATGATGCATCTATGACTCCTGCTCTTTTTCCTAGGTTTTCTAGCTCCAGGGTTGTTTCCTTATGTTTCTTTATTGTTTCTAGTTCCACTTTTAGATCCTGGATGGTTTTGTTCCTTTCCTTTGCCTGATTAATTGTGTTTTCCTGTAATTCTTTAAATGATTTTTGTGCTTCCTCTTTAAGGGCTTCTAGCTGTTTACCTGTGTTCTCCTGTATTTCTTTAAGGGAGCTATTTATGTCCTTCTTAAAGTCCTCTATCATCATTGTAAGAAGTGATTTTAAATCTGCATCTTGCTTTTCCAGTGTGATGGTGTATCCTGGACTTGCCCTGGTGGGTTCTGATGATGCCAAGTAACCTTGGTTTCTGTTGCTCATGTTCTTACACTTGCCTCCCACCATCTGGTTATCTCTAGTGCTATCTGCCCTCGCTATATCTAACTGGAGCCGGTCCTTCCTGTGATCCTGTTTGTATCAGACCTCCTCAGAGTCAATTGTCTCTGTGATCCTGTGATTCTGGGATCCTGAGATCCTGGGTGTGTCTGAGCTGGGAGTCAAGCTGCCTTTGGGAACCTGGGATCCTGGTGTGACCAAGATCCCAGGATCCTGGGTATATAAAATCACTTGAGAGTGGAGTTTCCTCTGGGTGTTATGGGACTGGCTGCAGAGTTTGAGTCCAAGGTCTGCTCATGGCACCATCCCAGAAAGCCTGCCAGATCCCATTTCTTTGTTTTGTTCTTGCAGTGCTGGGGCTGTAGCCTTACAAACACTAAGCAACAGCTCTGCCACTGAGCTACATCCCTCTCTATATAAGTCAAATCTCATTCTATGTATCTTCGTCCATGTATTATTCAGGGTTCTCTAGAGTCACAGAACATATGTGGGAATTTATTCTATACTGAGGGAATGTACTGTGATGACTTACAGTCTGTAGTCAAAATAATGACATAAGTTTTATAGACGGTCAGAGGGTTTGATGCAACTGAACATCACAGTTGATTCTGTGGATGGGAATGAACTTCATGAGGTGTTGGTGATACTAGATATAGACAAGATAGGACCTAAGACCACTTTGTATTGAAACTAGCTGGGACTCTTCTACTAGGGGAGAAAAGTCTCCCTGGATGGACTCAGGGTCTTTGACTTCCTCACCTGTTTGGTGGCTTTGTTCAAAGTGTCCCATGCCCAGTTGTGACACTCTGTTTGGAAGCATGTTTTGGAATTTTTTTAGAGTTCCCAGATTATGTGGGACTCAATTCTTCTAGTTCCTGGGGATATTTGGTAAGAGAGAATATGTTCAGATGACTGTAAAAGTGTCACAGATAACAACTGTAAAAGTAAAGGCACCATTAAAATTCTTAAAGCAAATGCTCCATAAGACATGGTCATATGGTCCTCATCATTAATTCTGCAGCTCGGTGGACTTATGACCAATGTTGGGGCACATATTTGGGGGCTGAGTATTGGCTGCAGCATTTACTAATGTTTGACATTGAGAAAAATTACTTTACTGAGTCTGATATAGGAAAATAGGGGCATACAATAATCCCTACCTTGTAGGAATTTTTAAAGAATAGACTAATACACTTATTTAGTTAAGCATGAAGTTTGACACAGACAGCATTGAGCAATACTAAATCAAGATAGTAGACAATGGAATTCCCTTTGGCTTAGAAAAGTAAGACCCTCAAAATCAGCAAACGTGTACCCAAGGCCACCAAAGATACAGGCCTGCTAGGATGTGTTCGTGGAGCTCCCAAAGGAGATAGAAATTTCTTATTAACAGATTTTGACAGACTCTTAGAACATTCTTGCTTTGTTTTGTCCAGAAAGTTGAACAGTGGAGAAGAAACAGCAAGAAGATTTGCTGAATTCACTTCCACTCTAAGTAAATAACCCTGACGTCACGGGAGCTCTTTTGTGGCATAAAAATACCACCTGGCAAAGGTATGAAGGTAATTGGCGGCTTTGAAGTTAGAGCCATTAAGTTCATATTTGAACCATAAATAGCAAAATATAATGAGCCTCCATTAAGTAAGTGACACAAATAATCTTTTACGAGGTTGTGAGCACTTAAAACATGTCCAGAGAATTTACTAATCCACCAAAGCCCTTCCAGAAGGAACAACCCCAAAACAAGGAAATTGTCCTCTGTCCTGGGGGTCATCAGCACTGTCCAGGTATATAAAGGGACCCGACCCAGGGGAGACATCACATCTGAGAACTCCAAACCTCTCTCCACTTCTCAGCCTCACTCCAGCCCAGATACCACCATGACCGGCTCCTGCTGTGGATCCTTCTCCTCCCAGAGCTGTGGAGGTTGCTGCCAGCCCTGCTGCTGCAGGGACCCCTGCTGCTGCCGCCCAGTGTCCTGCCAGACCACAGTGTGTCGCCCTGTGACCTGTGTGCCCCACTACACTAGGCCCATCTGTGAGCCCTGCCGCCGCCCCATCTGCTGTGACCCCTGCAGCCTGCAGCAGGGCTGCTGTCGCCCCATCACCTGCTGCCCCACCTCCTGCACAGCTGTGGTCTGCAGGCCCTGCTGCTGGGCCTCCACCTGCTGCCAGCCCATCTCAGTGCAGGCTCCCTGCTGCAGGCCCCCCTGCTGCCAGCCTGCTCCCTGTCGCACCACCTGCAGGACCTCCCCCTGCAACACCTGCTGCTGAGCTAACCAACCTTACCACTAAGGATCCCTGGGGGATGGTCAGGTTCATCCTACTGCCACCCAGGACATGATACATATATATGATACATATACATATATATGATATATGATATATATATATATTATATGATATATATCATATATCATATAATATATCATATATCATATATATCAAATTTTATATATATATATATATATATATATATATATATATATAATTTCTTGAGACATCTAGTCTTCCAACTGTTTCAAGCTATTCATGGAAGACACCTTCTTTTAGGACCCCTTTCTGATAGAGAGCATTGTTCCCTCTTTGGATTGTGATCTAACTCTTCTATGATATCGCCTGTTTTCTAATAAACTTAACATTCTCAGCATAGGTATCATGAGTGTTGCGATGTTTTCCTTTGGTCTATTGCCTCAATCACCAGAGAGGTTCTTTTTCGTGACAGGATTCAGAATAACCTTAAATTGTTCTGAAAAAACAACTTAAGTCTGAGTTGTTCTCTTGGGCTCAGTGCAAATGGCATATGATGAGACTGGAGACAGCCAGTCACCATCTGTTCATTATATAATCCAAAGTCCACCCTCACCAGCCAACTGAGAGCCTGCCTGCGGTGAGCAGCCTGTTAGGAAGCTGTGTCCAGGCAACATCTGCATGCCCAGTCTGACTCGAGCAGATACCTGTTGGTACATCCTGAAAATCTGCAAAGCTGAGGTGGAAGAAACCCCAAGCTACTTCTGCTGAATCCTCTCTGCTTTTGAAGGAAAGAAATGGCTAATGGGTAGGAAATACATTGGCTATTAGAGGAGATAAAATATATTAGAGTTATAAGTGTCAATACATTACCCTCCCCCAGACAATAGACAATTCCCCAAATTCAACTTTGAAGTCAACACTTGTGCTCAGTGTGGTAAAAATGGAAGAAGTTTATTCACCCTGTCCAAGTCATTATGTCTCTTTTGCTTGTTGCCAATGTAACTGCAGCTTTCAACAATGAATCTCCTTCTATGTGCTTCAGGGGAGACATTTGTAACATTATTGACAGTGTTAGGGATATTAAATCTGCAGAGTGCCGGGTGGTGGTGGCGCACGCCTTTAATCCCAGCACTTGGGAGGCAGAGGCAGGTGGATTTCTGAGTTCGAGGCCAGCTTGGTCTACAGAGTGAGTTCCAGGACAGCCAGGTCTACACAGAGAAACTCTGTCTCGAAAAATCCAATACACACACACACACACACACACACACACACACACACAGTGGCCTTCCAAGTCTGCTTACCTTTGTGCTCAGAAATTGCACGATAATGACATTTTTCCAGCAAATCCATTCCTGTCCATTGGTATGCATTTTTTTGTACAGTTACTACAAATGAGGTACTGAGCTCTCCACACTGAAGGATATACCAAGGATGAAGCAGGAGACCCTGCTTGAAAGAGTGTATACTGTATGTAGGGAGACGATGTGTAGTGTATAAACTAAGCAAACCACATACCACAAGCAACATAAATATAAAGACTCTTAAAAAAAGCAGCTGAGCAAGGTGGTCCGGACTTATAATCCCAGAACTTGGGAGGTTGATGCAGGAGAATCACCAAAACTTTGAGGATAGCCTAAGCTGTATAGCTAGGTCCTATAAGAGAGAGGAATGAAGGAAGAGAGGGCGATAAGGAGAGACCAGGCATGGCGGCACACACCTGTACTCCCAGCACTGTGAAAATGAAAGCAAAGCGGGGAGATCAGGAGTTTCAAGTCAATGATGACCACATGGCTTGAGGTCTGCCTGGATATATGAGAGCCTAACATCTTTCCTCCTGCTCTAAAAGGACAGAGACGGAGAGAGAGAGAGAGACAGAGACGGAGACAGAGACAGTGAGACAGAGAGAGACAGAGACGGAGACAGAGACAGTGAGACAGAGACAGAGACAGAGAGACAGAGACAGAGACAGAGAGAGACAGAGAAAGAGACAGAGACAGAGACAGAGAGAGACAGAGACAGAGAGACAGAGACAGAGAAATTAGATGGATAAAGATGATAAACCTACTAGGAAATACCACAGAGCTGTCCATAATATATTCATATTATAAAAAGTAAGCTGTAATATATGAAGCCATTTTGTGGGAAGTTTTTTTTTCTTAAATAAACTATATCTGTTTGTGCCTAAATTATAATATTATACAAAACCTAGTCATAGTTGGTAATATTCAATTTCTTCTTTAGATTTTTTAATTATATAATTTTTAAGTAAGCACATGCTTTTACTGTAATTTAATACAGTATCTAAAAGCTATCATTGGAGGTAAAAAAGAGGGTAATAGAATTTGTATGTTACAAAAGCCAGAGAAGGAATTATTTAAATGGGGGAGGGATGATCCAGGAAGATAGTAATTAGAGCAAATAAGTATATGATATCATTAATATTAAAAGCATAAGGCTATATATGGAAATGTCACAGTGAGACCAACTTCTTTGCATGCTTACCAAAAATCAAACTAAAAAAAAAATTAAAATTTTTAACAAACTGTTACCATCCTGGAGAAAGCACTTAAGTTACTTTCAGTTGTCTTCTGATTTCAAAACCTTGCCTATTTATCAAAGTCTAGTTGAAACCCACCCCCCTCTCTCTCAGAGAGGTGTACCACTAGATGTAGTGGGATTCTCTAGTATTTTAAAAATATAACCAAATTATAATACATTTAATTTATCTTTTAACACTTGAAGATTATTGCTCAATTGTATAAAACAATCAGCATGTTTATGTTCCATATTAAGAATTTCATAAGCTGTAAGCTATTCATGTACAATGAAGTGTTCTTCAATATTCAGCTATATATGTACAAATTCAATATACAGCTATATATGTACAATTTTTCTTCCACTTGTATGAACAATCAGGAGTTTGAGATCACAAAAAAAATATTTTCCACACAAAATATATTCACAACAATGTTGTTGAATGGAGTTCTATGATTTGATAACCAAAATATATTGCCCGCAACTGGTAGGAAGTTTTCAAAATACTTTACAAACCTATTTTTAAAAAAAAGATTGTGTTGCTGGGTGGTGGGATTTGTAGTAACATAACACTGTCCACAGCTCTGACTCATACTTGGGCCTCTTTACTCAGCAGGAGACCGATTCCCTTTAATAAACACCTGGAAAGAGTTTGTTCCTTCCAGGTACATTAATTTTACTTTATGATATTAAGAAAATTCACCACTCAAATATTCATCTTATTTGATGGGCATCCTGTGGCAGCTGCACTGGCCCACATCAAACATACTGAATTTGTTCAATTCAAATTTTAAAATGTGTTTGTGTGTGTGTGTGTGTGTGTGTGTGTGTGTGTGTGTGTGTGTGTGTTTGCATGTGTATATGTGTGTTTGTGTGTATTTGTGTGTGTGTATGTGTGTGTTTGTATGTATGTATGTATGTGTTTGTGTGTATGTATGTGTTTGTGTGTGTGTATGTGTGTGTGTGTATGTGTGTGTTTGTGTGTATGTATGTATGTGTTTGTGTGTGTATGTGTGTGTTTGTGTGTGTGTATGTGTTCACTCACCTGAGGGCACACACATGCATGTTTATTTGGGACATGAACCTTGGGTGTTACTTCTTAGGGGCCATCACCACTGGGTAAGGTAGGCTGGTTGTCCAGGAAGCCCAGAGCATATGCCTATTCTTCCTCCCCAGCACAGGATTAAGATCATATGCTACCACACCATGCTTTCTTTTAAAACATAGGTTCTGGGAATTTCACTGAGGTACTGATGCTTACAGAACAAAGCATTTTACCCCGAGATAGTGCCCTTTCCAATAATGTAATCTTTTAAATGCATTTTTTTGGGGGGTAGCATCTCACTACACAGTTCAGGCATTCCTCAAACTAGAAATGTTCCTGTTTCTGCATCCTGAACACTGGGATTACAGGCCAGCAATGCCAACTAAGATACATTCATTCATCTAACAAAGATGAGACACAAAATGTCTGACTCTGCTCTAAGTCCTTGGTATTAGCTCATTTAATCCCCACGGCAACCAGATATGCACAATTATATGACCCAAGGACACAAAGCCACTGAGTGGCACAGCTTCATGTGAGTGTTGAGTGTTATTGGATACGTGGTTTCATAAAACAGCATCTGTCTTGCTGCCAATGCCGGAGCAAGCAGTTGAGTCCTCCCAACTCTGCATCATGGATAATGGGACCATGAACCATTTGTCCAATGAGGATGGACTAGGAAGCCAGGGTAAGTATGCTATAGGAACAAAAAGAGTCTGAAGACTTGGCTGAGCCATCCTCAGACTCTCTCCTTATAGATTGTTACATAAGATGAAGAAATGATCCCTGTGACGTGAGTGACGAGAAGAGTTTGTAACAGAAAAATTTGTGTTACGAAGTTGCTGTGATATGACTTTAGAGGAGACTCCCAGTGCAAAAAGAAAAAAAAAACCATAAGATTCCATAGCAACAAGAAATCTGATTATTAATGTGCACCAAACATAGAAGTGTTTATTTATGTTGCTGTTTTGAAAAGGAAGAGGAGAGGAGGGAAAGGAGAGGGGGAAGAAAAAGAGGAGGAGAAAAGAAGAGGGAGGAGGAGCAGGAGTAGGAAGAAGAGGAGGAATAAAGGAGGAGGAGGAGAAAAAGGAGGAGAAAAGGAAGAGGAGGGGAGGCGGAGGAGGAAGAGAAGAAGAAGAAGAAGAAGAAGAAGAAGAAGAAGAAGAAGAAGAAGAAGAAGAAGAAGAAGAAACCACCTCCTGTATATGAACAAAGAAAAGATTTTTAAGCATGTGACGCACCTAGCCATAAGACAAATATATCTACATTTCTTCCTCCTCTATCTCTTGGGGTAGCAGTATATCCAGTTAATTCACATTCTTTTGTCCTTTGAGGTGATGTCTCATGCAGACCATGCTGACTTTGAACATGCTATGAAGCAGAAGATTACCTTGTACTCCAGATGCTCTTGTCTCTGCCTCCCTAGTACTAGGATTATAACTGTGTACCTAGGCCCAGTATATGGAATCAAACCCAGGGTTTTGTGGGTGTTAGGCAAGAGTGCTACCAACTGCACTCTAGTTCCTTTAAAGGTAGTTAAATTATGTTTTAGTTACTACTGAGGTGACTCTTGATCCTGGAGCCCAGGACACACTTGTGTGTGTGTGTGTGTGTGTGTGTGTGTGTGTGTGTGTGTGTGAGAGAGAGAGAGAGAGAGAGAGAGAGAGAGAGAGAGAGAGAGAGAGAGAGATCATTCTAAAATCACCTAGATGCTGCCTCAGAAGTTATAGGAAGATTTGGAAAGCTGAAAAGTAAGGATACCCATTCTGAAGAAGCAAATCCAGTGTGTTTTGAGCAGAGTCACAGTATCATACAATGTGGGGCAGCCTTCCTGCTGACCTCCCATGAAAAATGTATTGAATGACACCTAGGCAGTCTAGGGTAAGACTATCATCATTTCCACTTGATGATAGTCATAGGATATCAGGGAATGAAGGCAGGGGATCTCCGCACAGCTTTTGTGCTGCAGAAATAGCTCAGTGAGTAAAGTTCTTGCCACAGAAGCATTCCTACCTGAGTTTGGACCTTTAGCCAGAGTATAAAGCCTGGGTACAGCAGTGTGCATCTGTAACCCCAGCCATGAGGGGAAGTGGAGACAAGTGGATCCCTGGAGTTGGCCAGAAAATTTGGCTGAATTCGTGAGCCAAATTCAAATTCAGGTAAGAGATTCTGCCTCCACAAAGTAAGGTGAATGTCTTAGTCAGGGTTCCTATTCCTGCACAAACATCATGACCAAGAAGCAAGTTGGGGATGAAAGGGTTTATTCAGCTTACACTTCCACACTGCTGTTCATCACCAAAGGAAGTCAGGACTGGAACTCAAGCAGGTCAGGAAGCAGGAGCTGATGCAGAGGTCATGGAGGGATGTTTCTTACTGGCTTGCTTCCTCTGGCTTACTCAGCTTGTTTTCTTATAGAACCCAAGACTACCAGCCCAGGGATGGCACCACCCACAAGGGGTCCTCCCCCCTTGATCACAAATTGAGAAAATGCGTTACAGATGGATTTCATGGAAGCATTTCCTCACCTGAAGTTCCTTTCTCTGTGATAACTCCAGCCTGTGTCAAGTTGACACACACAACCAGCCAGTACAATGAAGCACACACACACAAAAAAAAAACCCCACTGACGTGGACCTTTGGCTTCCACACATGCACATGTACACACATACATGCATGTGCAATGTACTTGCACATACACCAACACATACATAGAGAAGCCATGTTTCCAGTTAGGAATGAGGGTGTACGTCTGTAATCCCAACCTTTGGGCAGCTGGAGCAGGAAGATCATGAGTTCAAGGTCAGCCTGGGTTACAAAGGGAGTCCCTACTTCAAACAAGCAACAAAGAAAATAGGATTTAGAGATGAGAGTCAGTTCCCTGTGGCCAGAAGCATCAGAGAGATAGATACACACCCTGAACTAGAGAAAAGAATGATGCCCAGTGATGATTTCATTTCATACACACATATTTTATAGAAATAAGCTTGGGAGAACTAGAGAACAGTGACCTTACATGATTTCATTTAATACACACGTATTTTATAGAAATAAGTTGGGGGGACTAGAGAGAGATGACTAAATATTTGCTACTAGCAAAAGACTGAGGTTCAATTCCCAGCACCCATGTGGTGACTCTCAGCTCTTTGTAATTCCAGGTCCGGGGCATCCAATGCCCACTTTTGACCTCTTAGAGGGCAGGCAGGTGCATGGTATATATACACATGCATCGGCAAAACACTCGGGCATATACAATAAAATAAACACATCTAAGATACATTTTAATTTTCTGTATTTGAGCTGCTGTTCTAGCTAAGGAATTTGTAGTATCTTGTACCAAATGGTAAATAAATGTGTTCCCAAAGAATCCCACAAAAAAAAAAAACACTGCCTATTGCCTGTTTGGTAAACACATGCTTCCAGAACAGCCATTAAGGGAGAAGAATCCAGTCCATCATCTATGTATCTCACACCTTGTTATACATAATTATGTTGAAATCCAGGTTATCTTAATGGTGATAGTTAAAATGAGCCCAAGAGATAGTAGAGGGATCTGGGCAGATTGGCCAACAGGTAAAGACAGTCAGATAAGAGAGAAAGTCCTGGGGTTCCAGTACACGAAGGGGGACTGCACTCAACCATGTTGCATAAGCAAAATGAGAAGACAGAATTTGGAGTGTCTTCATCACTGCGGAGTGGTAAATGTCTGAGATCATGGTAACTTGCCTCAGGAAAGTGTCCCACAACCTCACACATCACTCCACAAAGCCTCGATTTTTCTGTCAAATAGCACTCTGTTGCCTCATGGCTGTAATTTTCAAGTTTCCACAATGAGCAGTGAGTGTAAGAGGTTCATATTTCGAGATGCAATGAGAATTACTTAATGAGGGCAACCAATGACTCAAGCATTAGTCAAACAGACATTGGATTAATTAGTCAAAAGATAAACAAAAGAGGTCATCAGCACGGTCCAGGTATATAAAGGGACCCGACCCAGGGGAGACATCACATCTGAGAACTCCAAACCTCTCTCCACTTCTCAGCCTCACTCCAGCCCAGACACCACCATGACCGGCTCCTGCTGTGGATCCTTCTCCTCCCAGAGCTGTGGAGGCTGCTGCCAGCCCTGCTGCTGCAGGGACCCCTGCTGCTGCCGTCCAGTGTCCTGCCAGACCACAGTGTGTCGCCCTGTGACCTGTGTGCCCCACTACACTAGGCCCATCTGTGAGCCCTGCCGCCGCCCCATCTGCTGTGACCCCTGCAGCCTGCAGCAGGGCTGCTGTCGCCCCATCACCTGCTGCCCCACCTCCTGCACAGCTGTGGTCTGCAGGCCCTGCTGCTGGGCCTCCACCTGCTGCCAGCCCATCTCAGTGCAGGCTCCCTGCTGCAGGCCCCCCTGCTGCCAGCCTGCTCCCTGTCGCACCACCTGCAGGACCTCTCCCTGCAACACCTGCTGCTGAGCAAGTGAGCTGAACCCCTGGGGCAAGAGCCATCCTTTGGAAAGTAGTCCTGCTCCAGTTTCTCTGTGTAAACCTCTACCCTTAACCACTGATGCCCTAAATCAACCAGCTTGCAAATGGAGGCCCAGAAGACTTGTGCACGTCCTTATAGCTGTTTGTGTCCTTCTTTCTCACTTGGGTCTAAAGTCTTGAAACATATTTATTTTAAATAAATGTCTCTTCTTGGGCCTCACAAACCACTGCTTTGATTGTTCTTACTTGTGCCTTTTTAAATAGTTTTAATTTATTCTTTGATAATTTGCTACACATGCACGGACTTATGTTGATCACATCTGTCTTCCACACTCCCCCTTCAACTCCTTCCAGACCTTCCTCCCCTCCCTGCCAACCACGACCCTCTCACAACTTTAGAGCTCTCTTTTGTTTGCCCAGTGAGTCCAATTCATGTTGCGTTGTTCGTGTGACTGTAGAGCCACCCACTGGAAAATGGACAACTACCAGAAGAGGGGGGGTCTGTTTTCTTCACGTTCTTCTCTTAATCAGGTCTCAAAACTGCTAACTGCTCACCACCTGCAAGTCCCAGACCGCACAGACTATGAGAAACATTCAATTGAGGTTTTAAATTTTTTTCCCTCAAAAGAAATCACACAAGGCCCTACCCCCAACTGAAAGGCTGTGTGAAATTAATGACTATGGAGGGAAGGAGAATGAGTCTTCCCCATGGATGAGGCCCCTAATTGGTCCTCCAATGTCAAGTGGTCAGTTCCAAATCATACATGAGAAAAGCATGAAGCTGTAGTTATGTATTCAGATGTGTCTATACATGTAGTAATCATAAAGAAAAAATTCGTAATATGTCCATTTATTTTTTTTACTTGTTTTTACCAATTTGATTTCATACATTTGGGTTTTTTGCCTGTGTGTATGTCTCTTCACCATGTGTGTGCCTGATCCTTTCAGAGGTCATGAAAGGGTATGAGATCCCCTAGAACTGGAGTTACAGATGGCGATGCCCTGTTGGTGTTGGGAATTGAAGCCAGGTCTTCCAGAAGAGAAGCCAGTGCTCTTAGCCACTGAGCCGTCTCTCCAGCTGAAAATGTTTCTTTTTAAAGGCCTCTGGGGAGATGAGTCATACCTACCTTGACACAATTACATGGATGACTATGATAAACAGAAGTATGCGTATCGCATAGGACCCTTGAAGATGTTACTATTGTTTAGAAAGAATAAGGAAGTTTGAAAACTGTTAGTATCTTATGTAAGTTAAAATTTTGTTACCCAGACTAGAAGGGAAGTGGGGTTCTCATCCACGGAAACAGTACGGCCAGAGGTGTGGAGGGAAGAACCTCGAGGGCCATCTATACATTCTGGCTAGAGCGCAGGATATATGAAGAGCGGCAGAGGAAGGACTATTTAGAGAATGAATGCTTTGCCTATCAGCCAAGTGAGTCGGAAAGTAAGCTCTAAGGAGCCATCTAAAGCCTCGGGTCCATGGGTGGCGTGATAGGAGCTGGTGTGGTGCTGGGATAGTCTATGATGTTTCTTATGAAGACAAAAGGGAGATGACTCATTAGCACAATGCTTGCCCTCCAAGAATGAGGAGAGAAGTTCAACCCCCAGGACCTATGGAAAAAAGTCAGACATGGCATTACAGGCTTGTAATACCCCCAGTATGGAGGGCAGACACAGCTTAATCAGCAAGCCCCAGGTTCCCATTAGGGACTCTATCTCAAAAAAAAAAAAAAAAAAAAAAAAAAAAAAAAAAGACAGCTCCTGAGAATGACACTCAGGTTGAATTCTGGCTCCTGAACACACACACACACACACACATACACACACACACACACACACACACACACACACACACACAGAGAGAGACAGAGGCAGAGACAGAGACAGAGACAGAGAGATAGAGACAGAGAGAGAGAGACAGAGAGAGAGACAGAGAGAGAGAGACAGAGAGAGAGAGAAACAGCCCACAATAAAGATGACAAACACAAAAGACCAGAAAGTCCATTAAATTCAAAGTGAGGAACAGGGAACACCTGGAAGGTAAATGTGACATATTTCAATTCTGGGTTAAAAATGCTTAAAGAGCTTATAACATTTATACATCTTTGCTGTGTGTTTCACATTATTATTCCCTAGTTTATTCTATCCAACACCTCATGTTTATATTTTTGAACTGCTGAAATCTATTTAAAATAAAGGCGATACACAAAGAAATTTTACTGATACTCACTGTACCTGGAAAGCAGCAGGCTAGAAAAGAAAAAGAGCTGGCTAGGGACGGCAAAGGGGACTTTTTTATTTATTTATTTTATTTGTTATTGGTTATTTTATTTATTTACATTTCAAGTGTTATCCCCTGTCCCAGTTCCCCTCTGCAAACCCCCCATTCAGTTCCCCTCCCCCTGCTTCCATGAGGGTGTTTCCCCCACCCACCCACTCCCACCCCACTGCCCTCACATTTCCCTAGGCTGGGGCATACAGCCTTAACAGGACCAAGGGCCTCCCCTCCCATTGATGCCAGATAAGGCAATCCTCTGCTACATGTGCGGCTGGAGCCGTGGGTCCCTCCACGTGTACTCCCTGGTTGGTAGTTTAGTCTTTGAGGGTTCTGGGGGTCTGGTTGGTTGATGTTCTTCCTGTGGGGTTACAAACCCCTTCAACTCCTTCACTCTTTTCTCTAACTTCTCCATTGTGGTCCCATGCTCAGTCCGATGGTTGGCTGCAAGCATCCATATCTGTATTGGTCAGGCTCTGGCAGAGCCTCTCAGGAGACAGTTATATCAGGCTCCTGTCAGCAAGCACTTCTTGGCAAAGCCAGTCTTCCCTGTGTGAGTTCAGCGCTCATTTAACTTCTGTGAATTTATCTGATCCCAGATCACAGTGTTCTCCCCACAGCTGATGCTGAGGGAAAATGAGAAGTCACTCCTACCAGCACACTGATGTTCCAGTCTAGGATTCTTGAGAATGGCTCCATATTGAATTAATTCCTTTAATGGACTCCATTGATACCTAACTGCCTTGTGCACCCGAACAAAATGAGACAGATAATTCTTCTCTTTCTTCATAATCTTTAGTGCTCTGTGCATAGTAAACCGAAACAAGTATGTGATACTTCTATTGAAAGCATATTGGTTTCTGCACCTAAAATATGAAGTGGTCAAAAAGACCTATTAGATTTTCTGTGAGTTATTCAGTGGTTACATTTAATAATTTTCAAGTTCATGCCTATAGTGGTGGATACCAGACAGCACCCATCTTTACTGAAACTGGCATGCATGCCGTTCCAGGGTAATCTTAGAACTGTTTACAACAGTCTCCCCATCTCCTAAAAGCCACCTTTGTGTTCCTATCCACATGCACGGGGTCAGGAAGCCCACTGCAAGCAGCAAAAGTAAGTTTTGATCACTACACGTTTTTCCTCAAGTAACCCTAACACTTAGTGGAAATAAATATCACATTGCCTTCTGTTGGCTACCAGGAATTGTTTTTAACTTATTGTTTGCTAAAATTAAACTTAAGTTTTTGCATTTGTAAGTACTAACACATATTGATAAAGCATTTTCTTCTTCTTCTTTTTAAGTTCCAAACTTTCTGTATTTATTTGAGTCTGTGCAGAACTTGGTGTACAACCAGGCAGTTAATCAACCTTGTATGATTATTATGGAATTTTTTTGTTTACAGTTCTTCATAAAATTTTGTATAAAATTATTTAATAAGAGTTCATAATATAGCTGAATTATTTATAACAATTTAACATGTGTGATGACAAGATTTACAAGTATATATATATGTGTGTGTGTGTGTGTGTGTGTGTGTGTGTGTGTGTGTATTTTATTATCAATAACTTTTCAATCTCCCTTACAAACATGAAACTTGATCCTTTGGCTTTTTGTCCTCTTTGATGCAGTACCCTCTCTGCCGGGGCACATGGCACAATAACGTAAAATGACATAAATGAAATCAAAGCCTGATGTTGAGGAACACTGTCTGGATGATCCATATAACATTAGTTTTTAACTCTTATAAAGAAGTACAAATTTCACTTGTAGGTTTTGTGGGTGTTTTTCCACACTTACTAATTACAAATTTTAGTCTCTCTTTAAATTGAATTGGAGTGCATCAGGATTTGTTCCATATACTCCCCTGAGTGACAAATGTTTCCTCAAATATTAAGGACCTGAGTATAGAATTATATATATATATATATATATATATATATATATATATATGTATGTGTGTGTATATATATACACACACATACATATATACATGTGTATGTGTATATGTATATGGGTATATATTGAGGAGTCTGGGAATATCTGTTAACGTGTAATGTATCACTTTCTGTGCAATGATGTAGAAACTGTGATCTTACCAATAAAATAAAACTAAAGTATAAAGACAGTCTTCTTGAAGGACAATCCATGGTCAACAACTCCTTCCTGAATACTTGAGATTTGGTAAGTATGCCCCCATAATTATAATTCCAATGAGAGTCACCTTGTCAGGTGCTGTGACCACAAACACAAAACTGAGGCTAAGACTCAAGTGGAACTCACGACTCTGTTTGGACTTAAAGCATTTAACATGTCTCCCTCGGATGAACATATATGATGAGCATTAGCTGAGCAACAAAGACACGCCCACTTACAGATATGTTTAAAGTAACTCCGGGGGCCAGAAAGTCTGGTTTTAAGAGTAACAAGATAAAAATGCTACCTGTCACAGATCGACTGGCCAAGGCATATAAAAGGCCCCAGGTGGGATAGGCAGCCAGAATCCAGAAACTCCTCTCAACTACACAGCTCTCAACCCAGCGCCGCACACCATGGCCTGCTGTGCTACTAGCTTCTGTGGCTTTCCCACTTGCTCCACTGGTGGCACCTGTGGCTCCAGCTGTTGTCAGCCCAGCTGCTCCCAGTCCAGCTGCTGCCAGCCCAGCTGCTGTGTGTCCAGTTGCTGCCAACCTTGCGTCTCCCAGCCCAGTTGCTGCCAGCCCAGCTGCTGCCAGCCTAGCTGCTGCCAGCCCAGCTGCTGTGGCACTGGCAGTGGCCAGGAGGGTGGCAGTGGAGCTGTGAGCTGCCGTGTTAGGTGGTGCCGCCCTGACTGCCGCGTGGAGGGCACCTGCCTGCCCCCCTGCTGTGTGGTGAGCTCCACACCCCCAACCTGCTGCCAGCTGCACCACGCCCAGGCCTCCTGCTGCCGCCCATCCTACTGTGGACAGTCCTGCTGCCGCCCAGCCTGCTGCTGCCACTGCTGCCCACCCAGCTGCTCTGAGCCCAGCTGTTGAAAGCCTTCTGGCGAGAATCTTAGGAAGATGACACTTCAAAACAAACCAACTAGAACCCTGAAAAAAATCTTCTAAATTTCAGTATTGATAACTCAGCTATTGTCACGGCTGTATAATTTCCCAGGAGGTAAATTCATTTGGGGTGGAAGAGCCAGCATCTATGTTGGCCTGAACACTCACAAAAGGCCCACAGTGTGAAGAGGGGTGTGTAATACATTACTATAAATATTACCGGAACTACTTCAATAGCCAATTGGGATTTGTATTTAATAAAAAGTATTTGGTCTCTTCAATGGTAAAAAGTTATTGTCAATGCTTTCTGTTCTTCAGAACATTTTAATAATGCTTATTAGAACTTTTCAAAATCTCAATAAGTCACTACAGTTTTTTTTTTCTTTAACTATGGTTGTTCCTTTTTTTTTTCTTTTGGTTTTTGGATTTGGTTTTTTTGAGACAAGGTTTCTCTGTATAGCCCTAGCTGTCCTGTAACTCACTCTGTAGACCAGGCTGGCCTCAAACTCAGAAATCCACCTGCCTCTGCCTCCCAAGTGCTGGGATCAAAGGCGTGCGCCATGGCCCCATTTCCCATTATTTCTGCAATTGAAATATATCACCACAAAACAAAACAATAATTAAGACACTCACCTGAACAAAGTGGGCCCTGTGTTCCAAAGTCAGTTTTACAAAGAGGAAGTTTGTGTCATTTTGGTGTCTGAGGCATTGCCAAGCCCCTCTTGTCACTCAAATGTGAATCTACACATGATTCTTTCAAGCATCAAAGGGATACTGAGGTGTAATGCAGAACGAAAGACCATAAACCCTGGCTGGCAAAATAATAGGGTAAGATGTTTCTAGCCACAGCTACGGTGTTTCATGACTCCTTGAGTAAGTCACTTCGCTTACCTGGGCAACTATTTCTCATCTGGAAACTGAGTTACATCCCTTTCATGGAGAGATATGTACATCATCTAATAAACAGTAGCATGCTGCCATTATCCTCAGACATCCACAGAGAGGAAAATCACTCAATGATCCAACGATATTATAAGCGTTATTGTTGTCCTGGTTAGTTTGTATTGTCAGCTTCGTGTAATCTACAGTCACCTGGGAAGAGGGAACCTCAGCTGAAAAAATGTATTGATCTGATTGGCCTAGATATACATGTCCAAAGAATTCTCTTGATTGTTGATTGATGTAGGAGGACTTGGCCCACTATGGGCACTACCATCCCTAGGCAGGTTGTTTTGAGCTGTGTAAGAAAGCAAGCTGAACCAGGTGGAAATCTCACCAAAAATGTATGAAGGATCCCTCCCTCTTAATCCTCGCCAGCACTCATCAGTTATTTTCTTGATCTTAGTCATTCTTAGTAGGGTGAAATAAAAGATCAAAGTAATTTTAATTTGCATTTTCCTAACTTCTTCAGAGATGTTGCATACTTTCATATTTATTTCTTTTTTTAAAAAAAATATTTATTTATTTATTATATGTAAGTACATTATAGGTGTCTTCAGACACTCCAGAAGAGGGAGTCAGATCTTGTTATGGATGGTTGTGAGCCACCATGTGGTTGCTGGGATTTGAACTCAGGACCTTCAGAAGAACAGTCAGTGCTCTTAACCCCTGAGCCATCTTTCCAGACCTCATAGGTATTTCTTAGCCACCTTAAATTCTATTTTTGAGAACTCTCTGTTCAGATCCATAGCCCATTTTTAACTGCATCCTTTGATTTCTTGGTTGTCTTTTGAGTTCTTTGTAATTATGGATATTGGTTCTAAATAGGGATAAATTTTCAAGCTCTCACCTCTAGATAAAAAGCTGTAACCGGCAATCAATGGCTCCTGACAGAGACAGAATCAGTTTTCTCTAGGACAGCTCCCTGATATGTCACCCAATCCCAAGTGGTCAGCAAATACGCATGTGCATTTTGGCAACACTAAAGAAGGAATTATGAAATTGAGAGGGAGTGGTGGCATGAGAGAAGTTGGAGGGAACAGTGGGTAGAAATGATGTTAATGTAATACTCATATATGAAATTTTTCAAAAAATAAAAAAAATAAAAACAACAACCCAGGACCAAAAGGAAATAAAGCTAGCTAAGGATAAGCCAAGGAGCTAGCCAAAGCAAACTTGCTTTGTTCCTCCATGATTTCTACACCTGACTTCCCTCTGTGCTGGACAGTGACTTACAAGTGGAAACGAAAATAAAACCCTGTCCTTCCATACATTGTCCCTGGTCAGTGGTTTCTAGTAACAACAAATCAAACCTGGGCAACTACCATCTTGAAGATTTTATAAGCAGTGTCTTTAGGACATTAACAAGGTCATGTTGTCCTGCAATAAGATCATCTCTACCCATCGTGCCCAGACTGAGTAAGCCAGGATGTTTGCTGTTCTTATCTTACTTGTTAATATCTTGTAACTAGTGTTCGTAGATATGTACTTTGGAAAACGATGAAAGGAAGTATCAGGCTACCAATCTGCATTTTTGTACCTGTACAACCCTCTTCATAAGGCAGAATACAGAACACAATCTTGCTCACATCCTGTCACCATTCTTGTCCTAATCTCCAAAGAGTCTTCTAGAGCAAAGCAAGCATGAAACAGAAGACACAAAATGGAGCTTCCATTCCATAGGATAAAAATCTTTAGTCATAGAATCAACATGGTGAACTATAGGTCATGGTTAGCAGGGTACAGCATGTGATTATTTACAGGTTATAGGGTATTCTTCTGGGGTAACAAAAAAACACTTTTGACACCAGACATTAAATGCACCATGAGGCTGAAAAGATAGCACAGCGGGTGAGAGTGTTTGCTGTAGAAGGAACAGGACCTGAGTACAAATCCCCAGCACTGAGGGTGTTGAGACAGGAGGATTCCAGGAGCATTCTGGCCATTCACCCTAGTCAACATGGAGAGCTTTAGATTCACTGAGAGATTGTGTCTCAGACAATATGATGATGGAGCCCTCAAGATGGTTCAGTGTCGTAACACTCTGGCCATCTGATTTATATCCCAAGAACCCATGTAAAGATAAAAGGAAAGAACGGACTCTACAACATTGTTCTGTCTACTACATGCACCTCATGACATGTGCACAGTCCCGCACACACACTAATAATAATAAATAACATGCAGAAGAAGAGAAAAAGAAGGAGGAGAAGGAAGAGCAGGAGGAGGAAGAGGAGAAGAAGGAGGCAGGGGAGAGTCCTCATATCACCATATGGCCTCCCCCATAGGCACAAGCCTAGGAGTGTGTTCCCACATGCTCATGTGTACAACACACACATATACAAAATGCACTAAATGTCACTTTGTTGTACACATTTCAATAGTTCTTTCATATTATATGAGTTTTCTTTCAGTTTATTAAAAAGAAAGGAGTGAGGCCTCCCTAGGACAACTTCATAACAATCAGAAAAACACCACCTTGACATCAACACATACCAGAGAACACTGTTTATCGGACCTATAGTAAATTGACATGAAGAATATGCCAATATATGTTCCTTCTCCTGTGTGAATACAGCCCCACATCCAGAAACAACCTGCACATAAGTGCTTAATGGGCTTACAACACAGTCAACATCCCAGATCCTAATATATAGGCCTCCTGACTCCTAATGGGATTAAAAGGTTAAGGGTTGAGACACCTTTCACTTAGAAGGACTTCAACTCGGAGACATCAAAAGGATATAGGTGGGTGTTTAGAAAACTCAAGGAAGGCCTTGTTATTTGATTAAAGTTAGAGAGTTGGGGTGACAGGAAGTCCTTAAAGCTTATTTGATGCCCAGTTGAAGTCATTGGAGTGGAATACAAAGCACAGAAGCATAGATGCCCGCAGAGAAGCATGCTGTGCTCATGTGGCTGGGGCATCAACCACTGCACTTCATCCTTCAGAGACCTAAAACAGTATTAGATCAGACTGGCTTAGAGTACTGGTGAAATGAACATGAAGAAAGCCAGAGAAAACCCCAGAACCAGGACTATGCTATCCTAAACAGAAACCACTCAAAACATTAGGATCCCTCTTAAACAGAGTTAACTGTAAAAAAAAAAAAAAAAAAGAAGAAGAAGAAAGAAAAAAGGAATAACAAAGACAAACAAACAACAGTCAAAAAGTTCATTGTTCTTGTTGTAATGGTGTGGTCTGTGCCCTCCAAGATGACATAATGCAAACTGAAGAAAATAAGAGAGATAATTGTCCAGACACCTGCATTTCCTCTTAGACCATAGACACAAGTTCCTGGTATCCAAAAAGGATAGAAAATCTACAAAGAGAAATATTGTGAGAAATTTTTATCTCTTTTGATTTCCACAGAAATCAATACAGAAGAACCAGATTCTAGTGGTAGCAAAAAAGAAGTCTGGTTACATCCCATGTTCTCGATTTATTTAAGGATGGTAAGGAAATGTTCAGTCTCGTCTTCACCTTGTGACAGAGAAGGGGAGCTATCAAATTTTGAGTGACAGGTTTTCAATCTTTTTCCTAAATTGATTGTGTGTGCATCCAAAGGTTGCAGAGGTCAGGTAGGAGGAGTTGGTTCCTCCTCCCACCACCTGGGTCCCAGGGATCAAGCTCAGGTCATCAGGCTTGGTAGCGTGCTCTTTTATCTGCTGAGCCAGCTCACCTTGAGCATTGTGTTTTATTGTTAGTAATTACCTAAGTCCATAATCATGAAAGTTGACTTAAATCTTGTACTGTTAAAAACGGTGCCAAGTAGAAAGGCCGAGAAACAATAACACCATGCACAATGCCATTATCTCCAGGGCTTTTATCAACAATGCACTGCAACATCTTAAACACCTGAGATCAGTATCTTTAGTACCAAGCACCATGCTGAATTCGAATTTCAGCATGAATTAAACAGTCCCTGAGATTATTATCAGGACACCTGCACATTTCAAGCACTTAAAGTGAAAAAGGACCTGACCAAAGAAGCTGGCGGGGGGAGGGGGTAGTTCAGTGGATAAAGGGCTGACCACCACAAGTGGGAGGACTTGAGTTTGACTCTGTAGACTCCACATAAAAGCCCAGGGTATCTGTAATCTCAAAACTTCTATGGAGAGATGGGAACTGGGAACAAGATAATACCCAAAAGCCTGTAGGCCACCTAGCTTGGCCCAGGCCGTGCAGAACAAGAGACCCACACATGGAGTTGTCTTCTGATTTCCACAGGAGCTCCATGGCACATGTATATACACACTCATGTACATAAATGTGGACACAATGGGAAAGAAAGCTAAGATTTATCTGCAGTCAGATGGTAGAAGCTCAGATTTCAGATTCACCTCTTGGTTTTTCATGGCTTTGAAGAACTTCTTTCTTTCTTTGTTTCTTTTTTTGTTTGTTTGTTTGTTTGTTTGTTTTTTCCTTCTTTAATACAATATGTCCTGCCTACAGTTTCCCCTTCCTCCACTCCTTCCAGTGCCCTCCACCTTCCCTCTTCCCTAGATTCACACTTTCTTCATTTCCCTTGAGGAGCAGTGGGCCTCCTAGGAATATCAAGCAAAGATGGTGTAACAAGTCACAATAAGACTAGCACAAACCTTCATATCAGGCCTGGGCAAAGTAAACCAAGTAGCAGGAAAAGGGTTCCAAGGGCAACCAAAACAGTGAGAGACACCCCCACTCCTGCTGTTAGGGGTCCCACAAAAACACCCAGCTGATAGGTAATGGCTCAGTTTCTTGCCCTGTATTGTGACGGCAGCAGTAGAGCCCACCCTTAGGATTGCTGTGAAATGGGAGTGGATTGATACAAGATATACATATAGTTGTCTAGATACATGATAAGTTATCAACACTCATTGGTGATAACAAACCATTCACATTTCCCAGGTGCAGAAAAGGCATCTTTTCTGTCCAGTTGAACCCTCCTTTGCTTCCCAGTCAAAGGAAACAGGCAAAGTTATTGGACTCCCATATGAGATTCAAGACGCAATTACGGGGGTCAATACTGAGTAATTTTTGACTCTCCTTAAATAGGAACAGCATTAGTCAATTAGTCCTTGGCAGTAGGAAAATTATAGCAAATATGGGTGATCCAGGCTCATGTTTCCAACGAACGCTAATGACTACTACGCCCTAGTCAAGAAGCCTAATTGAACACCAAATAAAATCAACTTTTTTATGGGCTTTCAGAAGTCTGAACAAGTAACTCAGGAACAAACAATTATCATTTAGAGGAAAATTACATAAACATAAACAAGGAAGACACTTTGGAAATTGGGGAAACAGCAGCCAGCCAGGGATTATAAAAAGACTGGAGTGGCAGTCACCACCCAAATTCAAAAAACTTCTCTAAGCAAACGAACCTTCAGCACAGAGCAACTCCTGACACCATGGCCTGTTGTGCTACTAGCTTCTGTGGCTTTCCCACTTGCTCCACTGGTGGCACCTGTGGCTCCAGCTGCTGCCAGCCCAGCTGCTCCCAGTCCAGCTGCTGCCAGCCCAGCTGCTGTCAACCCAGCTGCTGTCAACCCAGCTGCTGCCAACCCAGCTGCTGCCAACCCAGCTGCTGCCAGCCCAGCTGCTGCCAACCCAGCTGCTGTCAACCCAGCTGCTCCCAGTCCAGCTGCTGCCAGCCCAGCTGCTGTGTGTCCAGTTGCTGCCAGCCCAGCTGCTGCCAGCCCAGCTGCTGCCAGCCTAGCTGCTGCCAGCCCAGCTGCTGTGGAACTGGCAGTGGCCAGGAGGGTGGCAGTGGAGCTGTGAGCTGCCGTGTTAGGTGGTGCCGCCCTGATTGCCGCGTGGAGGGCACCTGCCTGCCCCCCTGCTGTGTGGTGAGCTCCACACCCCCAACCTGCTGCCAGCTGCACCACGCCCAGGCCTCCTGCTGCCGCCCATCCTACTGTGGACAGTCCTGCTGCCGCCCAGCCTGCTGCTGCTACTGCTGCCCACCCAGCTGCTCTGAGTCTAACTGCTGTGAGCCTACCTGTTAAGAGCCAGGTTGCTGATCCCCAAAGGATGAGCTTTCAACTCCTGGGCCACACATTCGTGAACTTTGATTTGGCTTGTGTTTGGGGGCACAAATACTTGGCCTCACAAAACATTTTTTAATACTGGAAAGGATCTGATATCCCCCAGGAAAATAATAAAATACAAATTTGATCCCCAAATGAGAAAATCAATTTACCTTGGGATTTTCCAAGGTTTGGTGCTGTCGAGGCTGTGAAAGGATCTTCTGTGCTAAGATATTTTTCAGTCTTCTTTCATTGTTCTGTAAATTACTCTTATAAAAGAAGGCTAATGTATTCAAAATAATAAATTATATATGTTGGCATATCAAAACTTGCTTCTTTTTATTTACTGTGCATATAATAGATACTTCCTGGAGATCCATACAAAAGGCTTCTGAGTTTGATTCTATACACTTGCCTATTTTGTGTGGGGAGTAGGGCATGTAAGTAGAGCTCAGATGCAGTCTCTCTTTCCACCTTAAGGTTCTGAGGATGGAACTCTGGTCATCAGGCTTAGAGGCAAGTGCCTTTACCCACTGAGCTACCTTGTCAGCCTGCATTTTATATTCTTCTTTAAGCTGTTAGGAAATGGGATGCATCCCAACTGCAGTTAGACCCCATAAAAAGCTGCAGCATTGCCACAGTCTTGCTTTATGTTGTTGCTGTCAATAAATACTGTGTCCAAAAACACGGGGAGCAAAGAGGTTGTATGGCTTATACTTCCAGATCACAGTTCATCACTGAGGAAAGTCAAGGCAGAAACCCAAAGTCAGGAACTTAGTGGCTTGTTTTCTAGCTCATTTGCAGGATCAGTTTTAGCTAGCTCTCCTATAAGGCCATGACCACTGTGTAGGGAATGGTGCTGCCCACAGTGGGCTTAGCCCCTCTCGATCAATTAATAATCAACACAGTCTCTTGTAGGCTAAAATGATAGAGATAGTCACTTGGGTGAGAGTCCCTTTCAGGCTCTCATAGGCTGTGCCCTGTTGACAGCTATCACTAACTAGAACACCCAGAAGTTTTTCATCTCACCCAATGCTTTTATAATTAGATGTATAGAAGCCAGAATCACTGACTGAAGAACATAAATGTGACTTCCTTTTCCAGTCACTAGATAAAGATGCTATTTCAAGTGATCTAAAATAGCGGCAGCCCATGCTAATAAGTCACTCATTTCCATTTACTTAGAGTCTTGAAGGACACAAGATGGGCATCAGGATGGCCAGCCTCTCCCAAGAACAAACTCACAAGCAGGTGGAGATTTTAAAACTATTTTTTTCAGTTGCTAAACAGAAAGTAAGAATTACCAAGTTTTTGCTCAATATTTAAAATTAAGATAAATTCTTTGGTTTCAGATACTTCCTTAATAGAAAAATACATTATTTGTTATATACAAATGTATTTTGTGTAATATACATATAAATATATTTTATATAGTTAATCATATGCTTATGAAGCATATCAGGAAATGCTTCATAAGTCTAGGCAGCTTTTCAACTAATATAATCTTGGACTTGGAATTGGAGCATATAGAAGATGATAGACAGACAAACAGATAGATATATACATAGATACATAGATAGATGGACTGATAGACAGATATAGTATTACCAGGCCATCGATGTGGCTCAGTGGGTGAAGGTGCTTGTGACCAAGCCTGAGTTCTATTCTCGATACACTACCACATAATGGATACATACATACATACATACATACATACATACATACACTAATGGAACTTATCCTTTCACTACCACATGAGCCCTGCAGTACCCAAACTGATAGCCATACACATACACACAAAATAAGTAAGTATGAAGAATTAATGAGGATTGTTTCAGGTTGGATAATAATTTATATATTCAAAGACTAACAAAAGCCAGAAAAATAGAAGGCATGCATAAAGAAAAGAAAAACATAAGCACCAATAGATACCTGTACCAATCCAGAGATACCTTATAAGGACAGTACAGAAATGAAGGCACATTCCATCCTTCTGCCCCCTTAAATCTAAGCGAAATCATGTTTGCCCCTTAAACAGCCTATGCTTATAAAAGAAAATGAAATGCAATCACACTCATAAGGTACAGTGTAAATTCAGCCTTTCATCATTGCCACTATTTCGTGCTTGAGGTTTTGTTTGTTTAAAAACAGGTTCTTGCATATCCCTGGATAGCCTCAAATTTACTATGTAGCCAAGACAAACATGTAACCTTGAATTTCTGTTTCTCCTACCTCCACTCCCAAGTGCTATTAAATGTATAGGCCACTACAACTGGTTTATTATAGCCCTGGGAAGTATATCCAGGACTTCACTGAGGAGTTCTAGTCAAGAGCTCTCTCAAATGAACCATGGCCACAGCATACATAGACTGTTAGTCATTCTTCAATTATTTTGTCTTGTTTTTATTCCTACTGAGGTCATGAATCTTAGAGGAGAACCAACTACTGACACTTTACTACAAGAATAATTCCTAATTGCATTCTAAATATTTATCCTTATACCTACAGATAAGTATAGCTCTCAGCCCTCATCAAAGAAGCTCCCCACTGCAACAGATGATGATCATTACAGATGATACATCTACAGCACAACTCCTACATCTAAGTCCCAGGAACATTGTGGAAGAGGGTGTGTGTGTGGAAAGACAGTAAGAGCCAGAGGACCAGGAAATCTATTGCAAGAAGGTGTCTCCTAGAAATGACAGGGAATATCAACCATGATATGACTGTTTAAACAAGACCTGAACAAGGACTAGACTAATAGACAAGCTAACATAGAAGGGGGAATTCTCATAGGCTCCACTCCTGGACAAAGAACTACAGGCAACTAGAGAATGCTAAGAGAAAGAGAATGAGTATTCCTCAAGGAGGAACCTCTTAATTCATTATCCAGTACCAAGTGGTCAGTTCTGAAGTCATAGACATACAAGCAACTCTAAACAGACTTAGCAGATTGTATTTATAAATTTATTTTCATATGTATGTATATGTGTATGTGTATGTTTATATATATGTGTATATATATATATATATATAACAATAATAATTAAAGAAAAAGAAGACACTAATTTGAGAGGGAATGAAGAGTGACAAGTGACCCTGGAAGAGCTAGGGAAAGGAAAGGGAAGGGGACATTGTACAATTACATTTAAATTTTAAAAACGAAAATTAAAGACAAGTTCCTAAAATAAGTAAATAAATCCTGCTATGGTCAAACTCTGAAATATTATACAGCTTTCAAAATGAAAGCTTACATATCAGACCTACAAGAAACTGGGATCAGTCGGTAAATGCTTGCACTCAAAGCACAAGAACCTAACTTTGATCCCCAGCACCCACGTGAGGAAAAGGGTGAGTGTGGCTGTGCACAGCAGCAAGCTCCAGGGCTAGTCCTTGTAGCTGTCCAGCAGCCATGGATGACCCGGGTTACCTGAACGGGGGACTGGAAATGAAGAAGGATGGGTGGGAGAGAAGGATGAAGCCAAGACAAAAGGTTCTGGTCAAGACTCAAAGTTTAACCGCCAGCACTGTGTTTATATAGGGAGGCAGTCTACTCCTGTAGGAGATTGGCTCCACCTGAGTTGTTAAGGTCCAACTGTGGCAAATACTTAACTGTCCATTTAGCCTGCTCAAGGCTCGGGTAAGGGCACAAGTCACCCTGTCTCAAAGGATGAAATGGAGAACAGTTGGGGAAGGCACCTAGCATCAACCTCTGGCCTCCACACACACAAATAAATTGAATAACATAGATACATAATATGCAGATATAAACACATCTGTGGAGAAATTCCTACAAGCATACAACTTATCAGTAATCAGTCACAAAAAGGTTGAAAATCTGAGGATGGCTCTAACTACAAAGGACACTGAATTGGTACTCAGAAACTCCCCATCAAGGAAAGTCCAGAGACCAGACATGTCCACAGGAAAATTCTATCAAACACACATAAAATAATTAACAACAATTCCTAAGAAACATCTCAAGACACATTCATTGTTCTAGCAATCATGGGGAAAAATAGGAAAAGAAAAAAAAGTAATTCTGAGCTTAGCCTATAAAACCAGCATCAGCCTGATAGCAAAAACAGGAAAATCACAGAGTAATATTCCCAACTAATAGTCATACAACAGTACAACAGTCACCCATCAACTATTATCAAATACAGTTCAACTGAACAATAAAAAGATTAAAAAGCATAACTAAAGGAGAATTTACCTTACAATGCAGGAATTATCCAGCATGCTTTTTTAAAAAAAATCACTGTAATCTTTCTTTAACAGATAAAGGGGGAAACACATGGTTATCTCAACTGTAGCATTTTTTTTTATAAATTTCAAAACACTTTCATCCTTTTAAAAATACTCAATAGAATCAAGGTCATGGCTCAGTAGGAAAAAGCTCCTGCTTCCAACACAAACAACCTGAGTTCATTTCCTGGACTCACATGATAAAAGACTAGAACAGACTCCTGTAACTCTTCCTTGAACCTCCACACATGCACTAGGGCACACACAACTATGCACACGCAAATAGGTAAATAAATAAATAAATAAATAAATAAATAAAAACTATCTCGGTATAATAAAAACCCTCAATTAAGAGAATACAATTAACCTCATCCTCAGCAGCAGAAAACAGATAGCGTTTCCCGCTAGCTTGGGAATGAGACAAGAATGCCAACTCTGTTATGGTGTTTAGCATACCACTAGAAGGGCTAGCTAGAGAAATCGAGCAATTGAAAAAAAAAAGGAAAACTATCTTCATTTAAAGATGGCAGGATATTGCACACACACACACACACACACACACACACACACAGCCCTAAAGATTCACACACAAAAGAAGTGTTAAAAGTGATCAAAGAAGTTAGCAAAGTTACCAATACAAACTTCACATATACACACTCACACACATAGACACACACGCATTCTCTCTCTCATACACGCACACAACACACATATGCTCTCTCTCTCTCTCTCTCTCTCTCTCTCTCTCTCTCTCTCTCTCTCTCTCACACACACACACACACACACACACACACACACACACACACTTGAATTTCTATACCCTAACAGTAAGCTACATGAACAAATTACATTTACAATGGCCTCAGAAAGAATCAATTCTGAAGGGATCAAGTTGACTGAGGGAAACATTTGGACAGCAGAAATAACAAAAGGTTACTGAGACATACTTGAAAGGATGCAAATAAGTGGAAAGATATCCAGTGTCCACAGACTGTAAAGCTTGCACTGTTAAAATAACAATACTATGGATCGATCTACAGATGTAAGACAGTCCTACTGAAGTCCCCATGGTGGTTTTGTGGCGTTCCCTGGCACCCACACGGAGCGGCTCCCAGATGCCTGTACCTCCAGCTCAGGGGATCCATCACCTCCGGCCTCCACAGGCGCTAACACTCCATGCATACACTCACGCGCACACACATAATTAAAAATAGGATCAATTTTTTAAGGACAAAATTAGTTTTGAAAACTTTCAGATTTTAAGGTTTATTTTAAAACTAAAGTAAGCTAAATAGAATGCATGGTGTTAACACAGAGACTGGCATACAGAAAAGGATGCCCAGAAATAAATCCTTATTCACAGTCCAAAGATAGGGGTAATAAGACCCAAAGGCTAAAATGATTGGCATAATATTAAAACTATTGACATGAATTTCATGCAATGAGCATTTGCTGCAATTAAGATTTTAATTTACACATGCATAAACCCAAACTTTATTGAAATTGAAGACATACATGTGCACACACACACACACACGCGCGCATGTTATTACTTCAAGAAGCAGGAATGAATAAAGAATAAACACCAACTGCTGATATTGATCATCTCTGATACACTAATTTTGAAAAAGACATTTGCACATGTGCATGTGTATGTCTGCACACTAGGAAAGGGGGATATCAGTTTTCCTTATATGACTCCACCATTCTTTGCCTTGTTAAACCATATCCATGGATATCATTTTATATACATATATGTATATATGTGTGTGTATATATATATATATACATATGTATATGTATATGTATATGTGTGTGTGTATATATATGTGTGTGTGTGTGTGTGTGTATATATATATATATATATATATATATATATATATATATATGAAGACAGAAAACAATGTAAAAAGCAGAGTCGCTCAAAGCTTTGATTTGTAATGTGTGCATTGATGACCAAAAGGAAATAGCATTGAGCCTTAAAGGATCTTCTAACCTGTACAGACTGATCCCAGGAAGACAGACTTTGTTTGGATGCTGATCAGCTTAATGGCTTATGTTTTGATGACACCAATATTAGTCTTATATGAGCCTGAGTAAACTGTTTATGAAATCATGATTGTTACTGAGTGGCTCCTTAGGAAATAAATTTTCAGTTTGCATAAACTGTGCCTAAGGTTATCAAAGGTCAGCTGAGACAAAGCAAGCCAGGGCAGTGTTTGTCATGTGACTTTTATAGAGGGCTGCTGGGTTAGGCAATATACCTTCTCTTAGTCTAGAGAGAAAGAGGAAGCACAGTGCCATTTAATTGATCACTGACTATATCAGATGACGGAAGCGCTGTTTATAAGTTTCTAATTACTTAGGTACTGACCAATCAAAGACTGCCTTTGCAACTTGCATCAAGGGAAGATGCTAAATGGTAGATGAATATGCAGCTATGGGGAATATATAAAAGGCCAGGCGAGGAAAACACAACACAAACTCAGAAACTTCTCCTCACAGAACAACCAACTTGACTCCAGACACCATGGCCTGCTGTGCTACTAGCTTCTGTGGCTTTCCCACTTGCTCCACTGGTGGCACCTGTGGCTCCAGCTGCTGTCAGCCCAGCTGCACCCAGTCCAGCTGTTGTCAGCCCAGCTGCTCTCAGACCAGCTGCTGTCAGCCCAGCTGCACCCAATCCAGCTGTTGTCAGCCCAGCTGCTGCCAGCCCAGCTGCTGTCAGACCAGCTGCTGCCAGCCCAGCTGCACCCAGTCCAGCTGTTGTCAGCCCAGCTGCTGTCAGACCAGCTGCTGCCAGCCCAGCTGCACCCAGTCCAGCTGTTGTCAGCCCAGCTGCTGCCAGCCCAGCTGCTGTGGCACTGGCAGTGGCCAGGAGGGTAGCAGTGGATCTGTGAGCTGCCGCGTTAGATGGTGCCGCCCTGACTGCCGCGTGGAGGGCACCTGCCTGCCCCCCTGCTGTGTGGTGAGCTCCACACCCCCAACCTGCTGCCAGCTGCACCACGCCCAGGCCTCCTGCTGCCGCCCATCCTACTGTGGACAGTCCTGCTGCCGCCCAGCCTGCTGCTGCCACTGTTGTGAGCCCAGTTGCTCTAAGCCCAGCTGCTCTGAGCCCAGCTGCTAAGAGTCACGTTCCTGATTAGTTAAAAATGCACTGAAGAATTGTGTGGACTGCTAAGGACGTGTTCTGTATGGTGGATGCTAAGTATCTTCATGTTGCTAACCTGCTTATCATGGTGGAACTCTTCATCAGGATCCCCACAGATGTGCTGAAACCACGTCTCAATCAGCATGTTCCTGGGACCCTTTTTTGCTTAGGTGATGCACAAGGATACAACAGCACATCATTCCAGTGACATGTGGACTTTCTTCCATAGTTCTCGATCCCCACACGTCTTCTGCCATGCATTCTACTTGGAGAGACCCTGATGCTCTCAAATAAAGTATTCTATGCACAAGTGGATAGATTTCTGTCCATCTTTTAAGTTTAAGCTGCCCATCTATAGATGATAGTAATCTTCAGGCATAGACACATAATCTAAAGCAACATGATTGTATGAAAATTAACTTACATTTGAATTGTCTACTAATAAAAATGTTCTGTGCATTAAATAATCTTCATGGCTATTTAAATGTGTGAATGCTTTATTAAAATAGACCCAGAGCAATTCAGAGTTACCCTGAATGGGGTTTCTATACCAACATTATCCTTGTCCCATTTGGTACAGTAGATGATTTTTTTTTATCCATGTACAACATAAAGAAAGCGGGCTGTCTAGTAGCTAGATTGAAAAATATCTGCTAATACTATTTCCAGTAGAACTTGGGTTTAATTCCTACAACTTGGCCTAACTCCATGCTGCTGATCTCCAGCTGTGTGAGCTTCAACTCTCAATATTCACCTGCATTGACTGGGCGTATGAGGGATACATCTGTACTAGATAAGGGTAGAACAAGCAGCTTGGAGGGGTAACTGCTGAGTTCCACCATCACACCATATAGGTGCATTAGAAATCTCAAACAGCAACATCACAATTTATAATTTACAAACCAACTGAAAAATGTCTCTCTCAAGATGTTTACACAAACCTAGAACAAAATGAGGTAGATTCTATCATATAATTTTAATTCTTATATAAGCAGTTGACTACAGTACACAAAATACATAAAGACCTAAGACATTTTTTTCAGGTTATTTACAAGTCCCCAGCACTTACCTCTCTCATTAAATTGGCAGCGACCACGGATTACAAACAGAATGGTACATTCCAGAAAAGAGAGAATGGGATGACTACACATCTGTTCAATGTGTCATAACTCCTAGATATTTTTCTCAAGCTTTTTCCAGCCACTAAATTCAGACAAAAATAGCTCAACGCTCCCTAGTGTCTTCACAGCAAGTAAGTCTTTGTGGGCGGCGCTACAACTTGAAAGTACTCTTACTCACTCTTGAGTGGTTCAGGCGGCCATGAATCATACCTTAAACTCCACCCCTTCAGTCAATCGCCACTGAATCAGATTCAATAAACATGTAATAAAAATATATGAAAATCAGGCTGGATACTTTTGACAGTGAAAGAACTCTCTGGCCTGAACTACAAATAATGTTTACACATTTTCAATCCATTGAAATGAAAAGAACTTTAAAGACCATTTGATTATGGTGCTAGAGTCAATGAGGTAGATGTCTCTATTACATGCAACCAAGGGCGTGCTCAATTTGGCAAATACACCAATGCTTTAAATTCAATAGAATTTAGCCTATATATGCAAGAGAGAAAAACAATGCTTGCACGGAGCAAGTTGCCTTCTGCTTTGGAAGTTTGGGTAGACAGCCGAGAGGAATGACAACTATTCAGAGTAAGGGTGTTGCCTTAGCCTACAGAGAGAAGACTCTTTGAACATGGAAACCACAAACACTACTCTAAAGAGTATGTGGCCAATAGAACGAGTCACAGCAACCTTATAAAACAAAACCATCCCCATAATATGTCACAAGTATTTCAATGGAAGCCAATCAGAGGACCACTGAGGAACAAATTTAAACAAAAACACAAAAAAAAATGTCAAGAATTTTATAAACAGCACCTCGCTTGACTATATAAAGGCCCTGTGCTCAGGTTATCCCAAACTCAGGAACTCATCCAATCTACTCAACACCCAACCAACTCCTAACACCATGGCTTGCTGCACTACTAGCTTCTGTGGCTTTCCCTCTTGCTCCACTGGTGGCATCTGCGGCTCCAACTGCTGCCAGCCCAGCTGTTGTGAGACCGGCTTCTTCCAGCCAAGCTGCTGCGGGACCGGCTATGGCATCGGGGGTGGCATTGGCTGTGGCCAGGAGGGTGGCTATGGATCCGTGAGCTGCCGTGTTAGGTGGTGCCGCCCTGATTGCCGCGTGGAGGGCACCTGCCTGCCCCCCTGCTGTGTGGTGAGCTCCATACCCCCAACCTGCTGCCAGCTGCACCACGCCCAGGCCTCCTGCTGCCGCCCATCCTACTGTGGACAGTCCTGCTGCCGCCCTGCCTGCTGCTGCTACTGCTGCTAATCTACCTATTAAGAGTCAGATTTTCAACTGCCCAGATCATGATATTCTTGAATTGTGCATCTCCTTGACCAACCCTGGACCAGCAACAAGTTCTTCAACCTTTACTTCATTGTCTTTTATGAAGCCTCTGAGCACAGGCGCATCACAGCACTATCTGAATCTGTTCTATAATCAATACCTTGACCCTCTACAGTGGATCCAGAAATGCTACAAATCTACAGGCTAACCACCAAATTGTTCTGGATATATTGCGTCTGAAACTCTCGGAATTGAGAATTGTCAAAATCTTGGAAAATATTTTCTTAAGAACAGTCTGTAACCCTATTCATCATGCGTGGTTGACCGACTTTTATCTTCTGTTTACGTAAAGCTTTTCTAACATCAAAGACACCAGGCTACAGCTGAGAGGCATTCTTCAGACATCGTCAGAGAAAATGGAAGGTCCTTAACCAGCTTCCAGCTTCTGAGAAAATAGGCCAGACCACTCTACACTTTTCCATTGGATCCTTTCCTTATTTCTTGCCTGTTGGCCATTCCATTATATCTCTAGCATTGTGTCCTATGATTTTTTCTTATTAAAGCTTATATCCTGGGCAAAGAAACTATGGTTTGTTGCTACTTGTGTTTCATCTGCTTATGATATTAGAAAATGTACTTAAATGATTCCATTTGTTTCTTCTGAGGGACGGAAGTCATTCATGCTTCGCGTATTATTCATTCCATTAAAATGTGGTAGGTAGCACTTTAAAGCAGGAAGTTGGAAGAGATGATAGAGACTAGACAGATAATGGAGAGTCCATTCTTAAATGTGACAATGTGGCTGTACAGAAAGAAAAATCATATGCTCAAATAGCTACTATGGGATGCGATAAATTGTAATCTCTTCCCAGCTCACAAAAGTCAACTTAGTGGGCAGACATGTTTGTGACCAATATGTCTGGACATCCCTGTTTACAACAAGGTATTGACAATAAGGTTTGCCTACAGGCCATGAAACACCAATATCCTACCGGAATGATGTGAAATAATAACTATTGAGTTTGTAAGAAAATTTTTGTCTGGAAAATGAGAAGAGAAAAAAAGGGAGAGAGTGTTATATCATTGGGAGCTCACGGATCTTGCTATCTAATCTCTTCTCTATTAAGTCAACAAATCCAGACAAGCTTTGAGAGTTTCTGTGAAAAGCAGTAAAGTGGCTGGGTTTCCTCTGAATGTCAATTCAGACAAAGGTCACCCAGAAGGCGACCGAACAAAAGGATTTCAGTAAAATAATGCCCAAGATCTCTCAGAAATGATCTAGATTTGGATGGTCTCCACATTGGAAATAATATCTTGGCTTTCTTGACTGAAAAGAAGACAGTGAGTCACAGGACATGTAAGAAATTGCTTCTTCACCACGGCACTAATGCAGTCTGATGGGGGCATCAGCAAGAGAGGCTTCACCAAGAGGAGAATCCATACAGATTTCCTTCCCAGTGGAAAGACAATGATGACAAATAACCTACACGCCAATTAGAATAACGAAGCCAAAGCAGCAATGCAGCTAAATGCTGCTGAGGATGGAGAGCAGCAGAACAGTTCACTGTTGATGACGGGATGCAGAATGCCACAGCCCCTTCGCAGTCCTAGGGCTGCCATATTGTACAACTCAACATATTGTAACCCAATGAATTCATTACTTCTGCTCCTGTATATACACCCAAATGAGACAAAACCTAATATCTACTCCGAAGACCTGCACTGATGTTGATTCTGCAGGTGACAGGATACACAAACTCTGGGTCATCTACACACAATGAAATACTATCTGGCTTATTATAAAGTAAATGAAATAAGCCAATCTGGAAAGGTTACATGCTAAATAGCTCAACTATACGTCATTCTTCCAAAGACACAGAAGCAATTAATACTTAAGTGTTCTACATACTGTGCTGTGGAGTCATCTGTGGTCTAATACTAGAGTACTAAAGAAAATATGTTACAGAAACAGAGAATCGTGTGACTGTCTGATGAAACCTACGAAGTGGTAGGTTAAGTTTCTAAGACAGTGTTTTTTTCTCGGATAAATGGAGCATGCAAGGTTCTGTGCCTGAGGTGTTCCTCACCACCTCGACCAACTCTTCCTATTTGAAACATGTACCTGATACTTGAAACAAAGTTTTGTGAAACATCAGTCCCCTGGTCCTTATGTAGATGAGTCTGTACCAATGCCAGCAGCTACCCTACCGTGAGGAGAATGAGTATGCTTCCATCCAGCCAATGCTTGCTGGATTGCCAAACCTAAAAGTCTAGAATATTCCTGTTACATGGTGCAGGTGGCTGTAAACAACTCTCAAAAATGGTGGTTTCCTACATACAGTATCTACTGGTCATAAACAATCAAGTAATGGCAAAAGAACATGCATTTAAAACCCCAAAGCAGAAGTGGGAATGTTCTTTTAAAGGAGGAATATTGCCACGGGAGGGTTGATGTGTCTCATCCCAAACAAGGATGGAAAGAGAATCACAGATTAGAAAAAAAGAGCAGAATAGTTTATCTGAGAAAAGATACAATAAGAAGGAATGGGGGAGAAGAGGCAAAGTCCTGAGAAAGGTATACAGGAAGTGGAAAGATAGAAACAACCTCACCTTGTTTAGTACCGTGTACTGTCCTACATGCTAATACTTAGCATTGATACTTCATGCTAGGCTTATTTTGTGTGACCCTTGTATCATCCTATGAAATAGATATGTGTGCCCTGGCTCACACACGGATATATAGATCTAAAAGAGGTGAAATGTCTTGCTTTCTGAAGGACAGCTAACAAATGAAAAAGCCGAATTCTGAGTCCACCCCTATCTAACTTCAAACCCCATAATGAAGAAACTAAAGAATTAGATGGAAAGTGTGCCAAAGTTCCCAAGTCTGGGCCAGCAAGCTGGCTCAGCTGGTAAAGGAGCTTGCTGCCACCAACTTGAGCTCAGTCTCTGGAACCAATGAAAAGGTAAAAGTAGAGCACCTATTCCACACCCTCTGACAAGCTCAAAAGTTAGTATTAAGAGTGATCCAAGAAGAAAAGACAACAATCAGATTTTGTGTCTACTTTACTAGAGCCCCCAAACTTGAACTTAGTGTTAAATTTCTTGTCAACAGGAAACATGTGTGCCATAGCATGTGTGCCCCAACACACCACACACACCAATATCAATACAAATAGTAAATTGAATAAAATTCCTAAGATTAAAAGAAGGGTGACATTGGGAATCATGAGCTTTGGTAGAAGTGCCTACAAGCTGGTACATAGGATCTAGTCTTACAGCTTGGCTCCTCCCTTCCATGCTCTGTTTGGGAGGCTGGTGGTGGTACTATGCAAACGACACCACTGCTTCCATGACAGACGTTGTTCAAGCCATTTAGGACCCATCCTGGTGTTCTTGGTCCACTGGAACCATCCTTCAACTTCAGGACATTAGAAAACGTCAAGAAGATGCACAATGACTGCATCCCTTAAGGACACTCCCTCTTGATGTATATATTTTATTACTCTCTGACTCGTCCCTTCCTATAGCTGCTTCCTCTATTAGAAACTATTCTTCTGTCTTCTTTTTTAACTACTAAGCTTATTCCTCCTATAGCTAACTAATAATGGCTTATATTAAATTATCATGGTCAGGGGTAAACTGCCACTTCTTCCCCTCCTCATTAGGTCTTTGTTCACACAAAAGTTAGTATCAAGAGTGATCCAAGGGGGAAAAAGTCAACAATCAGATTTTTGTGGCTACTTTAATAGAGCCCCTAAACTTGAACTTGGTGTTCTTGTCAACAGGAAATGAAATAGAATCATACCACAATTAATACTTCTATTTATTGGATCAGGGGCTCATCTGGCTGCTGTTCTTGACTCTTTGACAACCATGATGTCTATAAAGGACAAGGAAGAGAATGTCTGCTGGCACTGTGCTGTGGTGTTCTCAGAAGGAAAATGACTAACTTAAGATTACAACACTCAAGCCAAGCCATTATCAGAGAGCCATAAAAGATGTAAAACAAACAAAAGAAGATGTCTAAAATGTCTTTCCTTCCCTATACACATGGAGCTGACATTGTCCAAAGTTGAAGATTAAAGTCTATTGGGTTGCATAACTGAAATCAGTCAAATGAGTCTCTTCTAGAGCCTGGGTCTTCTTCCATAGCTCACTGTTGTTTGGATTCATTTCCTTTTCACATTTTCTCGAAGCTCCTCCACTGCCAAACCAAATTGGCCAGCAAGTCCCTCTTTATACTTTCAACCTCTCTAGCAGTGTGGTAGCATCTCTCTAACTTGCTCTCTGCTCTCAACTGGAGAAGATGCTCTATTTTTGAAGGGCTCATCTGATGAGCTGTTCTTCATCAAAAGGATAGTTTGTCCTTTCAGGGATGTTGGCAGTATCTGTGTTCAGCTGCACCACTATGTTATCTGGGAATACCTGTAACCTGGATTCTTTCTCAACAAATTGCTCATGAGGAATTATCCATGTGGCTGAACATGGACTGAAGGAGATGGGACAATGAGGTATCAATAAATCTAGGTCATTGCTCACTTCACTTGTGCCTTGGGACAGTCTCATGTCCACTTTCCATTTTAGCACATTACTCCTGTGTGTACCTGACCTTACAACTTAGTGACCAGATATCACTGATTTCATTGCAAGTACCACTGTTAGTTGCCTTCAAGGAGGTTTTGCTCACAAGCCTACCAAAAGTTTATCAGCAGGTAGGTAGTTTCTGAGGAAGGCATGCGTTTTCACAAAACCCCACAGACCTGCTCTCAACCGTTCCTGCTGCTGCACCAGAGGCTTCATGCAGTGGTCGTGTTGTTCAGTGCATCTCCAACACCACTGGATCTGCTGCTCTGTAAAGTTTAAATAAAGTAACAACCTGTCTCGCAAATGGAAGTTTACTATAATGCCTCCCACTGTTCTTGGTCTCCTAGGTTCCATCGGCATTTCGAGTTTTCATTAAACAGCTTAGACGATCACACTCAAATATAGTAGATATTAACTTTATAATATCTCAAATCCCATAAAGAGTTGTGCATTTTTCCAGTTAAAGTTAGTTCCAAGTATAGCAATTTGTCTCCAGTATTAGAGAAGAGATCTCAGCATGTTCTGTACAACTGGACTCTAAGAAACACCACAAAGGTGATGGTTTTCTTATCTCTTTGTAGGATTTGCCTTTTTGCTAAGACATCTGAAGCTTTCTACTTCCTGGTCATCAGAAGAGCCAGCATGATGTCATCCAGCTAACAGACTGATAGAGTGCATGGAAGGTCACAATGATTGAGTTCCCTCCAGTGTACATTATGACAGAGCAGGAGAGCTGGCATAGTCCTGAGGCAAGAACAGGAAAGCTACTGTTAATCACACTAGGTCAAAACAAACTATACCTTGATGTGAGGGACAGATGTTTCTAAACAGTATATATAATTGCACTCTGGGTTAATTCACCCCATTAGAGATGCTACGACTTGGATATGGGAGCCAATTGGGGTCACTAGCTGAATGACTTCAAGGTAATAGTATGCAATTACTTTATTACTCTCCAAAATTGGTCTTCTTTCTGAGACAGAAAAAAAGTGAGCTAAATGTGGAATGTATCAGCATCCTGCTTAGTTTCAAGTCCTTGATAATGGTATCCATCTTCAAGAATTGCCCTCAGAACTAGCAAAATTCTGGATTAATTATCCTAAACCAAGGGAGCATCTAACAGCTCCTACTTAGGACTTTTACTTCTTGTCATTTGAGCTGAAATTTACTCTGCAGGTCCATGCCCCAAAGGTGAGAATGGCCACTGTTGTCAATCAAGATTATTTCAATTCAACATCCACAGACTGAGGAGACAGTCCATAGACCACTGTGTTTCAGTTAAAGAGTAAGGTTCCTTCATTCACTGCCCACTGGGATCATAAGCCTGCACCACCAGGCCCAACTCCAACATAAGTGTTTATGGCCATAGCAGGGAAGTCTCTCAAGAATCGGGTGGACATGGTGGAATGTTTTCAGTGTGTTGTTCTGCTCCTTCCCTATCTGTGTTTGCTTGACACACTGTGTACAACAGAGCCTGCTGACAGTGCTGGAATACTGGACTCCACAACCACTGGTTTTCCCCACTCCAATATTAAACTAGATCTTTCTACTAGTGAATGCCTAACCCATCAAAAACACCACTAATAATGAGTTCCTGATCTAATACCATCCACTGGGCAGACCAACTACACAACTCATGGCAAAGTTACTGCATTTAATCCCTTCCATTATAGGATCAGAACTCTGACTTATCTGGAAGAGGAATTGTGATCTGGACATGTGTAGCCTTCCCCACAGTGCCTACGTGTAAAGAAGGTTTTCTTTTCTGTGGTGTTATCCCATACAACCTTGATTCTGATCACATAATTCATCTCAAAGCAAAGCAAATACAATTTTAAATAAGTCCATGCCTGTGGAACTAATTAGTCTTCACCCATAAATTCTTACTCAAACTTGCTAGCCCAAGAGAGAAGACTAGTGGCCTCCTGAAGACTGCTGCAGTATCAGTTTGTGGCCCACTGGAGGATAATTCTTTATAGGGTCTAGAACCTGATTTGAGCCTGTGACCTGTGTCAGCTGAGATGTCTTCTGAAACAATTGGAGCAAGAGTAACTCTATGGCTTTTAAATACAGACTCTTCCTTGTCCCACAACTGTGAGCTCTGATGCTTTAGCTCTGATGCTTGGTTCTAAAGGGAAACAAACAAATAAACCACCTGCTCCAGGAGGCAGAGCAATGATTTAGGAACTGATACTGCCATCTTGATATTTTGGTCTCTTCCTGTCACTGAACTCACAAGGACAGGGAAGGGTCACTCTACAGGCTTTTATTCTTGATCCTAAATCTTGAAATGAACTTTGTGTTGTTGCCGCACAACTGCAGTGACAAAGGGCTCAATGGGGAAGCCAGGTTATTAAACTGAAACCTGATAATAAAAAAAAAGTATGGAAAATTAAAAATAAAAAAATGTAGGCCCAAGCCGGGCGTGGTGGCGCACGCCTGTAATCCCAGCACTTGGGAGGCAGAGGCAGACAGATTTCTGAGTTCGAGGCCAGCCTGGTCTACAGAGTGAGTTCCAGGACAGCCAGGACTACACAGAGAAACCCTGTCTCGAAAAACCAAAAAAAAAAAAAATGTAGGCCCACTGTGGATCCAGACTCTTCAAGAATGAAGGTTGACATCACGCCCTCCCCCAGGTTAAGAACCCCAACCAGATGAGAGCCAGATGCAGAAATGAAGTGAGTGTAGGATGAAAAGAATTACAAATACCACCTGTCCTCACCACCCGTCACCAATCAGGACCTGTCCTCACCACCTGTCACCAGTCAGGACCTGTCCTCACCACCCGTCACCAGTCAGGACCTGTCCTCACCACCCGTCACCAGTCAGAACCGAGGGTTCCAGAAACTATGGCTTGTTTGGAGATTGTGATGGCACCATTTGGGATATGTTACATGGAAGGAATCATTGTTTAGAAAGCTAGGATATGCTTTGACTATTGTCCTCCTCGCATGCCTTTCTCCTCTCTGCCCCTCCCTTTGTAGTACTAACTTCACATGGATGTAACTTTTCCTAATATATCAGTTCTAATATATATGTCTATAATATATTATATAATTATATTATTAAATACTATGTTATATAGTATAATATATTATATATTATAGTGTATAATATATGTTATATAAATACATTTTCTATCATATACTATATATATATACATATACATATATATGTATATATAATAGGGAGACTGGCATAGCAGTTGTCTCTCAGGCTTACTGGCCAGCCAGTCTGTTTGAGTTCCACTTTCAGTGAGAGACTTTGTCTCAAAAAAATAAGATGAAGCATGGTAAAGGCAGACACTGACATTGACCTCTGGTCTCCACATGCATCCACACACATGTGCATGTGCAAAAGACAGGCATCTGTAGAAAAATTCAAAACAATACAGTACAGTACAAACAGCCATGAGTGCCACTTCAGGAAGAGGCAATGATGCAAGGAACAGTCAGTCCCGTCATCTCAGCCCTCCAAAAGCTCAGTCAGAAAAAAACTGTCCTGCGTTTGAGGGCAGCCTGGTCTACAGTGTGAAACCCTGTCTCCAAAAGAAAGCCAGGGGGGCTGTGAGGTTGCTCAGCAGACCAAGGTGCTTCACAGACCTGTGTTTGATCTCCAGAAGCCACACAGTGGAAGGAGAAAATCTATTCCTGAAAGTTGTCTTCTGACCTCCACAAGTGCATACACACACATAAGAAGATAGATAGACAGACAGACACAGACAGACAGACAGACAGACAGACAGACACAGACAGACAGAAGATAGATGCAATTTAGAGAGAGAAAAAACTAGAAGTAAATGATGTTGTGTGGAGATTCAGGATGCCTAAAAAAATGAATGTCTTGAAATCTGTAGATGTGCCTGTTGTTAAGTTACACTTTTTAGCTCCTCCATCGACCTCTGTAGCAATCCCTGAGATAACTGTGGTGGTGCCCAGCAAACTCCTCTGTTGCTCTGCCAGTGACTCTGCCAGACTTGACCACTAGGGGGCAAGAGAGGAAAACCGTGCCGCCTGCAGAGCAGGGTCCTGCCCCTTCCTCTTTACTGTTTTCTGCAGGCTCCTATGCCAGTGGGTGCCAGGGTTATCACCTCAGGATCTCCGCCTCGCCCCAGCAGGCACGCATCCTTGCCCCAGCGGTACCTGGGCTCCCAGCGCCATCGCTGTTCTCAGCCCGTCACGTGAGCTAGCCAGCCACTCCTTTCCAGAAATGGGTTTCACTCTTCAGGGCAACACCCTCTGTAACTCTGTAAGCGTTCTTTAACTTTCTTTTCTTTTTTTTTTTTCTTTCTTTTAAAATGAAATGTTCTGTATTTACTAAATTTATGATGTCGTAGGGGTTTCTTTAAACCCTTTTAATCACCTAGCCAATAACTTAGTTAAAAATTGTTTTAAATTAATTTCAGTGCAAATAGTGTGTGTAGTTATGTCTCCTGACTAAGCTCTTGTATTTGCCTCCTTTAGAAATTTAAAATTATTTAGTGAGCTCTTTAGAGTTTCACTCACTCCTTTTGGTTACTCATCAGAGCTGGTTGTGGGGAACATGGAACATATTAGTCTCTGCTTTAGAGAAAACACCCAGGGAATCACATTCAGGCAATCTTGAATCTAGTTTAGACACTAGAAAGATCACCAGCACCACTGAACTTGGTAACTAAGAAACCTCCCCATTTCTATAGAAATTTTCTTATGGGAGAGAATAATGCCCAGAAAGACCCTCTGCTGACTCCTGGGATGCCCTAACCACAACTCCAATGGAAGAAGCCTGAACCTACTCTGCTCTCCAAAAGCCAATAGGCAAAAATTATTTTTAGAAGTCAAAGAACGTAGAGCAATTTGGGGAAATTCTGAAGGGAGAGCCTGTGAATCATCACATCCACTGACGCGTGGAAGCTTCGGGTGAAGCTAAGGACTTGAGAGTTAGGCAGCGTCGTCTCTGTAAGCGTGATGAATGCTAATCCACGGCAATGAGTGTGACTTCACATAGGGCCGTTCATTTCTGAGCACAATCTCCACTGTGTGTTAACAATACTGTGGGATGAAGGGGTAACTCAGGATCTCCAGAGAAGCTGGCGTCAGGAAGGATGAAGGAGCTTGAAGAGAGTTAGAAGTGACAGCGTGTGGGAGAGATGGTTGCAAAGAGCACAGCAAAGCAGATGGGTCCGAGGCTCCCCACTGCGGAGGCGGCAAGAGAGACGCAATAAGAGAAGGTTGGCCTAGTGCTCAGAAAGTACAAGCTTCGTGTTTTTAAAGTGTACGCCAACACTCACTGTTTAGTGAGCAGAAAGGACCTGAATTTTTCAAAAGTTGCAGAAAGGCCAAGGAGAGAGTAAAGCTGGGTTTGGGAGAATGCCAATGTCTTACTTCATGTGTTAGCATGTGCTAAGCGAAACAATTATCTTGAGTGGTGTTTCCACTGTATGCAGGACACAGAAGAAGATGCTAAAAGGAATCAGAAATCCCAAGTTCAAACCTCAGATCGACTCTCTGCCTGACTGTAGACGGGTCTCTGAATCCATTTTTAATTGTTTAGCGTGGGTTCAATATCTCAAGAACTACTGTGAATACCACTAAAGTACTCAATAGATTATTTTCTCTGCTTCCCTTCATTCAAATCTATGTCTTTTGGAGGAAACAAAAATACCCTTTAGAATATTGTGAGGAGAGAAGTTGCCAGGCACTCGGGTGTGGGTGAGACATAGCTGTGCCAACAAGAAAGGAGATTAGCCCAAGTCATTTCTCACTGAGTGATTGGCCCTTTATCCAATTAATCTACTCCTAAAATCCAAACACATATCCAGGCACGATGGCACAAGCCTATAATCCCAACGCTCAGTACTCAAGAGGCTGAAGAACGGGCATTGCCAGTCCAGGGCAAGCCTGGGACTTATGGTGAATCCTTATCTCAAATAAAAAAAATCAAACCACTCCTAGGAGTTGTGGGAATATTCTCCGAAATGTTCTCCTTGTGTAATCTTCCTTCCTTCCTTCCTTCCTTCCTTCCTTCCTTCCTTCCTTCCTTCCTGCTGTCATCTTTCTTCACATCCGACCAAGAAGCCAAATTCCCTCCCTCTGACCAACTAGAATATTTCCCTTCTATCTCATATCCCAACTACATTGTCTAAGTGTATTTAAATGACATCCTTTCGCTATAAATCGTAAGGGTTAATGACATCCAGCGCACAGAGAAGTAGTAGTCAAGCTCACAGAGACTATGGGACCCGGCTGCTTCTTTCTGCTTAACCTGACCACACATAGGTGACATCACAGGACTCCAGCAGGGCTCTCTTTAGACATCAGCCCTTCTGGAGAAGGCAGGGACTCCACTGTCTTTGAAGGTTTTATGAAGATTGATAACGACCTTCCAGAAGTGAGATACCAGGAAGCTAAAACCTCAACTTTACCTCAGGCTACCCATAGGGGACAGAAAGTAATAAAAGAGCCCCAGCTCCCACCCTCTTGTTCAACAACATTCTTAATATAGGCCTGACAGTGAGGAAAATTGCTATCCAGTTACTAAAGTGAAATTTATTATTGATATATTTAAATTTATAATTAGTCTATAGTAACCGTAAAAACCACATGCACACATACACACTCACACATACTATTTTATGTATATATATATTTGTGTGTGTGTGTGTGTGTGTGTGGGTGTGGGTGTGGGTGTGTGTGTGTGTGTGTATGTGCATGTACCTGTGACTGTGGATACCTGTGGGTGTCAGAATAGGGTAACAGAGTCTCTGGAGCTGGAATTACATGTTCTGGGTATTGAGACCTGAACTTACGTCCTCTGCAAGAGCACCGCATGCTCTTAACTGCTAAACTATGTCTCCAACCCTTTAAATGTTGTAGTTTTAAATTGTCTCAGTAGCTAAGGGCACTCGCTGGCCAGGCATGATGGCACACACCTTTCATCCCATCCATTGAAACTTAGAGGCAGGAGGATCTCTGTGAGACCAGTCTGGTCTACATCTCAAGCTCCAGGACATTCAGCACTACACAGAGGGACCTGTCTCAAAGCAAACAGAGAGACAAGTAATAACCACCAAAGAGCCCTGGATTTCTTCTGGAGGACCTGGGTTCATCTCCAAGCACCTACATGGTAGCTCCCAACCATCTGTAATTTCATTTCCAGAAGATCTGATGCCCTCTTTTGGCTTCTGCAGGCACCAGTCATGGATGTAGTGTACAAATATACATGCATTGAGAATGTTTCATCCATGTAAAATAAAATGTTTAAAAAATAATGTTACTTAGTGTCCCTTTTCCTAACCACATGAACTTTAGTAAAGTATGTACTTCTGCATAGTTGTACTGTGTGTTATTCTCTTTCTCTCCGCATCCTCTGTAGCTTACAGTAATATGAGACTAAAGCAGACCTATAGTCACCCCCAAAATTGTTCAGAATTCCAGCCAGAAGAAGCTGGTTAAGCAAGAACTTGAAAGAATATTACATGTACCATGCAGCCAAACACCATGAGCTCTCCATTGGCATATTCCATGAGATCACATAAGTCCACAGGAAACAGTGAGGGAGTTGCCTCTTTTGCACACCTATACAACAGCCGTGGATAGCAGCTGAGCTCAGAAAATATCACTAAAGCCATTTAAAGACAATGTTACAACTTGAAAGCAATTTTCAGTGCAAGATAATATAGAAGCAAGGGTTATGTCAATTTCGGACTGGAGAGATGACTCAAAGGTTAAGAGCACTTGTCTCTCCTGGGTCCAGTTCCCAGCACCCACACGCTGCCTCACAATTATAACTCCGGTTTCCAGATTCAATGTCCTCTTCCAATATCCGCAGACACCAGGCATGCACATGTTACACATACATGCATGTGGGCAGAACAGTCATACACATAAAATAAATCTAATATATATAGATTTATGTGTGTATGTATGTATTATATACATACACATATATGTATATGTGTGTGTGTATAAACAGAGAGAAAGTTATGTCAAACTTGACTCTTAACTATAAACCTGAGGAAAACACCATTTTGGTGGGAGTGTGTGTTGGGGGGGTGGGCACCACTTAACCCAGGCTCAAAATTCTTTGCAGATATGCTCCACAAAATGGACATTCCACAGCGTGAGTATCAATATCCCTAGTCGCCCTGAAGACAACCACATTTCCCTTCCATCTTCTTTATAAAGAAGTGAAATATCAGTGACCAGGAAGGTCAAGTAATTCAGGTAAGACAGACCCACCTAAACATTCTTGCTCACAGCCACTTTTATTAGAATGAGACACCGAGAAGATTTCTCCTACGGTGAAGAGATAAACTCCTCCTCCACACAGTTCCGGAAGTGCTGAGTGCCCCACGAGTGGGAAGCCGCTGAGCACAGCAGCTGATTCAGGAGATGCTGGAGTGGGAGGGTTCACCCAAGATCAACCCGGAAATCCACAGTGTTGTTGGTTAGGCACAGGGAGGCTCACAACAAAGTGTGACTAACACATAATAAAAGGCATCATGAGTCTCCGTTTGGAAGGCAGTAAGCAACACTTCCATCTGCGTGCTGGAGCCTCCAGCCCTGCTTGGTCTCATGGGCTTGGCTCTGCCACCCTCAAACTGAAGGCAGCACTGATCTCTTTCCCTACCGCCCAGGCAGCTCTTGCTCAGGGCCCCTTCTCGTGAATAGATCTGAGACATGGACGGATAGGATCCTTGGGCTCTCTCTGTACACAGCCTCTCAGTCAGCACAACGTGTCACCCCTCCTTTCTAATGTCACCCAAACTCTCCCTTCTTGTATCAGTTGCTCAGTGTCTGCCCTCTTCCCTGGCCTCTATGATTCAGCCTGTTTCCATGCCGGCTCTGGGCAGATCATTTTCCTTCAAACCTGAAACCTATCACTCTCTGCTTTAAATCAATAGAATAAATAACTTCTAAATGCTTATGGCCCAGGAGGATAATGATCATGGCCAATTAACTGAGTATGTCACAACAGCTATCAGACGAGAGTTTGAATGTTTCAGACCCAAATATCATATCTGAGGTACTAGATATGCCAATTATCCTGATCTGGCTATTACACATTGAATGAGTGTATTGAAATGACACAGTGTAACCCATAAGCACATACAATTGGTACAAGCCAATTAAAAATAAATTCAAAACATGTAAATCATCCAGTGAAGTTTTCAATATCCTTAGAATACGATCTAAACTCCATAGGCTATCCTCGGAAAACCCTTCCTGACCGGCTGCTGACTGACTTCTTTGACACGCTCTCCTATCAGAGTTCTTCAGCCTTCCTGGCAAAGACCTCTGACTTCCCTAATCACAGTGGCCACATTCCATTGCTATTTCCCTGTCACTCCATGTGCCGAGTTGTTTCTTTCTTTCTTTCTGGCACCTGTCACCATCTAAAGTTCTTACATGTTCAGTGGTTTATTGTGTGACTGTCAGGTTGTCATCACTATGATGGACACTGTAATAAGGGGCCGATCTGAATGTTTGTTGATGTACTCTTACTACCAAACACAACACAGATTATTTTTAGTGAGTTAATAAATGAATAGATATATACACATATACATATATAATTCTGCAATTATATAAAATTTAGGACCAAAGATATAGCTCAAGGGTAGAGCACTTGCAAAACCTTATGTACAATTCCTCAGTGTGGGTATGTGTGTATCGCTGCATGTGTCTCTGTGTGTATGTATGTGTGTGTGTATGTGTACACCTATGTGTGTATCCATGAGCTATGGTGTCAGATAAGTCATTCTTCATTAGCTATGCAACTTCATACTCAATAATATATCTATGCTCTTTTTATCACCAAGAAAAGGGGCATAGCTTGGTCTTATAGGATATAGAAAGAAAATGCATATTAAATACTTAGTATGCCTGGGGCACTGAATAAATAAGTGCTAGGTTTTAGGGGAGGATTGGTGTTGCAGTTATTTTAAACATATGAATACAAACCATAAGAACTGATCACCACCTAGAAAGTGGTTCCCCAAACTGAACAATGTAATGAGAGCTCCAAGGTTGACTTCCTGTCCATCCCCATTGTCTGGGTAGTGTTTGATTGTTTGTCAACTTGACACAAGCTGGGATCATCTGGGGACAGGGAGCTTCAACTGAGAAAATGTCTCCATCCTATTGTCCCTATGTGGGTCATTTCCTTGATTAACGACTGATGTGAGAGGGCCCAGATCACTCTGAGTAGTGTCACCCCTGGGCAGGTGGTCCTCGGTTGTACAAGAAAACAACCTCAACAAGCTATGGGAAGCAAGCCAGTAAGCAACTCTCCTCCATGGCCTCTGCTTCATTTGCTGCCTCCAGTATCCTGCCTTAAGTTCCTTCCTTGACTTTCCTCAGTGGTCTGTGGCACGGGCTATGAAAGCCCAGGAAACTCTTCCTTCCCCAAGTTGTTCTTGGTCTTTATCACATCACTAGAAAGCTAATTAAGACACCCATCCATACCTCCCTGCGAATGCCCCTCCATTACACAAATATCTCCCCAGTCACAGTATGGTATTTTGATTAAGAAACTCGTCTGTAGAGTCAATCTTCTCTTATGGCCCCAGGACTTTTGACAACCTGAACTCACATTTCCTATCTACATTTGCATATTGGAAGCCTTCCTTATTCTGGTAGGAACAATGCCCCCACAGTAGGAGGACATGTGAAGCAGTAAAGGACTTGGAATGTGGAAGGAGACACAGTTGACTTCAAATACCAGCATGCTCCAGGTTTCAAGCAAATCTATGAAAATAAAGTAAATGTAGTGCTATGGTCAAGCGGGTTTGAGGGAGATATACATTGTATCACCTTACTGAAAGCATCCAGAGTCTCTTAGCATATTGAGAAACCCCCAGTATCCCCCACTTTTCCTCAAGATCTCATGTTGTGTACCTTGGAGCAGCATTCGAGGACCTCAGTCTAGGAACACGGTACCCTTTCATCCTTAAGTTCCAACACAACTCCTGTTTGAGTGATAAATAATCTAAGTGTATAGTGCGATCAGAGGAGGTTATAAGGGTACTGTCACCCATACAGCTCTTGCTGGCCATCCACATGGCCCCTCCCGAGTCATCATTCAAGGCATGTACAAAGGGACAGAAAATGAGAGATTTTCTAGAATTTTATAGAAAAGTACTTCTTTGCCCATTCCCCAACCTGCTCTATCTATTCCTTTTTTTTTTTTTTTTTTGTTTTGTTTTTCGAGACAGGGTTTTTCTGTGTGGACCTAGCTGTCCTGGAACTCACTCTGTAGACCAGGCTGGCCTCGAACTCAGAAATCCACCTGCCTCTGCCTCCCAAGTGCTGGGATTACTGGCATGCGCCACCACGCCCGGCTATCTACTCCTTTTTAAGTCAGGACTTTTTAGTAGGACTCTACTACTCCTTTTTAAGTCAATGCCTTGACACCACCAGACATAAATCTAATTTTTTTTCTCACATTCTTAGAGAGTCTAAACTATCTCATAGAAAACCATGGTTGCTGGAAGAAGAGAAATCCAAAATGCCTGTGTAATCTTCATCTGTAAAGCAGACACAGAGCACAGGGAAGAGCTGTGGATACCTGCCATTCCAAGCCACTATTAGTAACATGGAATGATTAGAAGATAATGGCCCGGAGTCTTTGAAGACCAAAATGATGAAGCTCTCTGTGCAATGACAATTGGCCAATGTGAGGAGTCCTTACTTGACAACAAAACAACCTGAATCCCTTTTATGAGGTAAAGAATGTGTCTTAGGTAATAAACACTTAAGTAATTAGATGGATTTTATAGAAGCAGCCATAAACTGAAACATGGGGAAAATATCTTGGCCATAGGTTGACGCCCAGGGAGACAGGTATATAAGAGCCAGGGCAGACGACAGAGCATTCAGACATCAACTGACTTTTCCTCTCAACCTTACCACAACCCAACTCCCAAAGCCATGGCTTGCTGTGTCGCCCGCTGCTGCAGTGTCCCCACCGGCCCTGCCACCACCATCTGCTCCTCTGACAAGTCCTGCCGCTGTGGGGTCTGCCTGCCCAGCACCTGCCCACATGAGATCAGCCTCCTGCAGCCCACTTGCTGCGACCCCTGCCCCCCACCCTGCTGCCAGCCTGAAGTGTACGTGCCAACCTGCTGGCTGCTCAACTCTTGCCACCCAACCCCCGGCCTGAGTGGCATCGACCTGACCACCTACGTGCAGCCCGGCTGTGAGAGTCCCTGTGAGCCCTGCTGTTAAGCTGCCAAGTCTCCTTCCCAGGGTCAGTGGCGTGGCTGCTCGGCGTCCTCCCCATCACCTGCCCTTCACGAACTGCTTCTGCTTGCATCAAAGCTTAATCAACCCCAACGCCCAGGAACAGGGGCCCGTGGGCATGCTTAAATTCTCAATGCTTTATTCCTTTGGGAACAGATGGACGCCTTCTCTCTTTTAAGCTCTGTGCCTGCTTTTTGGAGAGAGAACCATTTGGACTATTCACTAATAAACTTCATTCTGGCTTAGCATCCATGGCCTCGTAGCTGTTTGTGTCTGTGTTTCCTCTTAAGGAAAGTGGAATGCCTGTCTTTGGCCGACAGCAGGTTCTTATACAACTCAATAGCCATCCCAGCATGGGGAGAAGTCTTATGTGCGAGCAGTTTTCCCCTTTGGAATGGGAGAATAGTAAATGTGTAAAAGCTTCAGTATTTAGAACTAGATTGCCTGGAAAAGCTTAAAGGTAAATAAGTAGAAATTACATAGCATCAAACATAAAGGAATTGGAGACCAAAGGCATGTAAGTCAATAATATTATATAGATCAAAACACCTGACATGAAACTGCTTTCATTTTTAGGTATCTTTTTTAACTACAATGTCTTATGATAGCTCCCTAGGCTGTAATTTACATCAGCCAAACACTTATTGCTCTTGTATTTATTGCAAAAAAAAGATAAGCAAGAATTCCTGCCCTTGAAGGGTCCTAGAGAAGAATTATGCTGTCTTGCTAAATAATTGGTTTTATGTAAATATCATCATTATTTGTGTCTTGCTCCCTCCAGTGAGGGCTCTGTGAGTTTACAGAATAGCCCCAACTATTCTTAGAAGTTAATTGGTTCAAGAGGCATACGCATATTATCATGTCACTGAAATATCTGTAATGTATTAGAGCAAAATGAAATATTCTTTCTACAACAGAAATAGCCATGACCTTCTGATAGCACTAACAGACATTTCTCTTGGGGGAAAAGACATCTCTGTGTTGACCATTATGTTATTTCCTTAGTTGTGATGAAAAAATCTACATATAGTGAGATCTTCCAAGAAAATGCCCAGATTGCTACAATCTAGTTGCATGGTTAAATATTTTCTTACCTGGGGCCCTCTCTGTGTGTGTATATATATATATATATATATATATATATATATATATATATATATATGTTTCTCCTGAGATCTGTAGCCTGGCATCACAACATCCTAGCTGACCTTGTTATGATCCCATCCTCTGCTTATGTCTCAGAACTGCTATAATAACGGAATGACCCAAAGGACAGAGACCACTTCATTTATAGCAGTGAGCTGTCCCAGGAGAGCCTCTTGCTGTGACTTCTACCAGATATTCCCAGCTTTCCTCCAAAAGGACATTCTTCCATTTGGAAAAACATGCATTTTTTTCCCAGATGAATTTCCTAAATATTTTTTAAATTCCTTCATTTTTTATTTTTGCTCATCAATGTGTTAAGTATTGGTATACTTGTGGTGTCAGCATATATATTGTAACCATCATGCCCATTTGTCCTTATAAGGGATAAATGTTAGTCTTCATTTTTTTTATATTGAAAATAGCCCTAAATGTGTTACTACATTTGATAGTATTTTGTCTAGGCTCCGCCCCACAGTTACACTGTGCCTGAGTCATCATGAAAGGGGCTGCTTGCCTCCTCCTCCTCCTCCTCCTCCTCCTCCTCCTCCTCCTCCTCCTCCTCCTCCTTCTCTCTCTCTCTCTCTCTCTCTCTCTCTCTCTCTCTCTCTCTCTCTGTGTGTGTGTGTGTGTGTGTGTGTGTGTGCGCGCTTCCTGACAGATATTCCACATTTATGACACCACACTGTCCCCACTATGATGGATCATATTCTCAAAACTGTGAGCCAAAGTAAGCCTCCCCTTCCTTAAGTTGATCTCATAGGGTGTTTTATCCCAGCAAGGGAAAAAGCAGCACATCGTCTATCCCCCTTGCCACCCCCACTCTGCCTGGCTGCCTTTACTGCTTTCAACTGTAGTAACTAAGGCTTGGTGATTGTGCTGGATGCCCTAGCAGGTAGATATCGTCCATGCCAGATCTCCTTTGTCTTTTAAAATAATATCTCTAAGGGATAACAGTCATTCCCCTCCTCCAATGTATAAATGGGAGAAACAGAAGCTGAGAAAGACTAAGCAACTTCCAAAGGTTCCAAAACCCACTAGTGACAAAGACATACTTAAATCCATAATCTACCAGAACCCCAAAGTCCTTCTTTTTCTACCATGCTAAATCCACCCACCTTCCTTCCAGACAAGAACAAAATGTTCTTGTAGATGGCCCCTTATTCAGCAGAACATATATACACACCTCTACAACCCCTTGAAATTGTAGGCTTGGCTCTGTAATATCAAAGTTTTTCAGCTTTCTTCATGGGTGAGCACAGGGTATGACAAAACAAGAGTATGTAGAAAATATAAGGAAAAATGTTTCTGAAGTAAGCATAGGGTATGACAAAACATTTTTTTTCAGTCGTACTTAAGGACTGACTGGTATCATCAGTATTATTACGCTGTCTAAGTCATTCAGCTTGAGTTAAAATGTGGACTATTTGGCAAATGTGATAGCAACTTTCTTAAGTGAATTTCAAGGACCAATAGCAAGGCAAAAACAAACTGCCCGTAAATTAAGTAATTGTGTATTGATGACAGCAGAATAAAGAGCCAAGGAACTGAGAGTATTTCTTCTCCAGATTGTCCCTGGCACCTAACTTTTTCTTCCATTCTCACTAATTCAAGACTAATCTAGACCTGCTCCACCACAGTGCCCCAACTGACCTTGATTTACATATTCAGTGCTCCTCCCCCACACAAGCTGTACCTGTACCCTGACACCCTTCTTGTCCTTTAAAGTATTATTTCCACTGAATTGCTCAAAATACTGTGATGACTCAAGATTTCTGTTTTTACTGAACCGTGACTCAGCTCTCCGGGGAGACAAATGGGACCCTCCATCGCCAGTGCAATCATTCTCACAGAATCTGGTGTGCATGCTACTCTGCTGACTGAACCATCTTCCCAGCCCCAGTCATATGGATTTCTAATAACTAATTTTTCTCTGGGTTTATAGAGCCCAAGATAACCAGTGACCTACAGATAACAGCAGTCAATATATGTTAATAAATCAGATAACTCAAAAATTGTGAGTTCCCTGGTGCTTGTCAGTTGCATATACATCCCCATAACTCCTCAAAAAGCCTTGCTCCTAGAACAGTGGCTCTCAACCTGTGGGTCTTGATCCTTTGGGGGTTGATTGACTCTTCTACAGGCGTGGCCTAAGGCCATCAGAGAGCACAGGTATTTAAATTATGATTCATAGCAGTAGCAAAATTACAGTTATAAAGTAGCAATGAAATGATCTTACATTTGGAGGTCACCACAACATGAGGAACTGTATTAAAGGGTCACGCCCATTTCTTCCAGAGAACCACTGCTTTGGGACAATAGCCTTTCTAGGACAAAATTCCCCAGTCTTCTAACTTACAAGCTTGTGACTGGCAAAGCTCCCCTCTCCCCACCACTGCCTCATCCTTAATGGTTTTGACAAGTACCCCAGGATCAGAACATCCATGGTTATAAGAATTCTGCCATTCAGCACCCAGAAGGCAAAGCTCTGTTCTGTTGCCCAGCCCCCCAATCTCTGTTCAGATAATAATAATATCACCCCTATTCCAGACTTAGAGCTAGTGGCTGTTTCTTATATAACCCAACTTCCCCTCTTTGGATGTTTCAATCCTCTGATAGCCACTTAGCAAACATTCTAAATTTAAACTCTCCCTTTTGACGTAGCTCTTAGAGGCTGAACCTTTGTTTGCTAAGGTGCTACACAATCACCACACATTAGCGGCCAATCACCGCTGCTTGATACCTCCCTTCCTTTACTATTTACTCACGTGTCCCAGCCTCTACAATCCGCCACATCAGACACTCAGCTAGGACTGGAGATAACAAAATGAATAAGACGTCCTTGTTTTGAAAGGGATTGTAACCTAGGGGGAAAATTGTGAACAAACTATGCAGCAAAGCACTATGGGTAAATATGATATTCAACAGAGGCACAAAAGTAGGAGTGACCAATTTAGTGAAGGTTGAGGGCTGAGGGTAGGGCAGGGCACAGTTTGGATGGGGAAGCCATTGCTTTTCTTTTATGAAATGCACTTCTTTCTAAACACCTCTGATAAAAAGGCCTCAACATGGTTCCTCCACAAAGCTTCTTCAGTCACACCAGCCCTCCATTACAGAATTTTCACCCATGGGACTCCTCACAGCAGCCTCAGGAGCATCTGCCGTGCCTTGAATCATATTTTTCTTGCCTCACACAATGCTGGAGGCTTTTATCATATAATAAGACTATAGTGGGCAGTTACTATTTTTTTCTAGACTTGCATTTGAAAAACTGAAGTCTGAATAAATTAAATAACTTCAGGAAGGTCTGACAACTCTTAAGTTATAATGCAATGAGCTCTAAAACTTCCTCGTCGCTTGCTTTGAAACTCTACAGCTTTACCAAGTCTTTAGAATCATATGCTAAAATAGTACTAGTGGCTTCCATCAGATTGTGTTCCCTACAAGCACAGGGACCATCTATATCTTCTATCCCCCTACCTCCACCTTACCCTTTAGGGCATAATGTTATTGTGCACTGTGTAATGATTATCCTTGTATTACTCACATACTGATTTCTCCCATATCTGGTTGCAGTCCAGACATGGCATTATAATGCTTACCCCAAGGATCTCCTGCCTGAATGTTGTGTAGACATTGCTCTCCGTTTATTCTCTGGCATGGCAATAAAAGCTGAGCATCCAGTGGCTGAGCAGAAGAGAGGTTAGGGCTGGACTTCCAATCCCAGTCAGGGGAGGGAGAGAGAGAAAGAGAGGGAGAATTTGCCACAAGGAGAGGGTCAGAAAGACTCCATGGGAACATACCTGGGGCAGAGAGAGTCAGACCAATACTAAAATGCAAATATCTCAGGGATGTTGCCTGGGAGGTAGCCAGATAAACTTAGATAGAGGAATAGAATAGATTAATGACTGCTCAGTTACTGTGCTTTGAAGATTATCAAATAAATCTTATAGTCTCTATCTCATTTATTTTGGAAGCTAGTCAGAATATAGAAAAGGTTATCATTTTACAAAATACTTTTACAGGACATACTAGAGATTCAGTGAGTACATGGCTTCCAGGAATGGATTTGTTAAGTTGGTCACACACTAACTTAAACCATGAAGTGTTAGCACTCTAATGGAATTACAGTGGAAGGCACTTACCAAAAGGTGTGGATCTGCCTGATCACTGGCAGCACTAAACATGGCTTCAAACAATGGAAGAGACAGGTCAGTAGGTTTGCTTTTGTGAAAAGTAAAACCTTTCATACTGGTTTGCAAAGAAATGCAAGCGCACATTTTTCAGACTACATATCATCCCAAAAAACCTGTATTTTAATCCACTTCAATTTGTAGTTAAAACAAGCAGTACCTTGTAAAACTAAAGGCTCGTTCATGTTCATATTTGCTTGCATGTCTAGATGATGTCATGGTAATACATAGAAAATCATCTAGCAAGCTCTGCTGCTTCCAAGCCCAACCACGTTGTGTGTCTTCAATATTCATTTATTCCCTCTGATCCACGCAAAGACACCACTATGTGTCTGGTTGAAAGAAGAAGAAAGAAGAAAAAGCTGCAGCAGGAAGCAGGTTTGAGTGAAGCAACACAGCCAAATAAAACTTCGAGAGTGCTTGTCCCGTGCCTGAGAAAGAAGGCACTGCGTTATTTATGCGGAGCTGTACAAACACCAACAAGGAAGCATCCTGAAGGCGGAGGCCATGTTCCCCGAAATCGGTGGGTATAAAAGGCCCTCCAAGGGCAACTTTGTGGAAGAACACCTTCGTCAGCAACAAAACCTGGTTCACTGTCACCATGACTGGCTGCAATTCCTGTCTGCAAGGGTGCCGTCCCGTCCCCATTGGCCCGGCCACCACCCTCTGCTCCTCTGACATATACTGTCCGTGTGCAGTCTGCCTGCCCAGCACCTGTCCACACAAGATCAACCTCCTTCAGCCCAGCTGCTGTGACGCTTGCCCCCCACCCTGCTGTGTGCCCGATTCCTATGTGTCATCGTGTTGGCTGCTCAACAAGGGCCACTCTGCCCCAAACCTGAAAGGGATCTCTGTTTCCACCTGTGTTGAACCCTGTGAGTGTGACCCCTCATGCTGCTAAATGAAAGCATGTAAAAAGCTCCCCTGCCTTGCCCTAAATATCTACAAAAAGGTTGCCTCTGAGGGCTGCTTAGCAAATGACTTCAGTGAGGCATGTTGGAATACGCTTTGACCTGAGACTTCATTATTTTTTACAGAAGTATTCTTTCTGTGTTTTGAACAATGATTTTAGATAAATTATTCAGAAAACAAATTGTTCTCCTAGATCTCCATATGTTAAAAGTAAATAAACACCACTACTCCCCAGATCTTGTGTTGTCTCGGCGCCTAATGCTATAATTACACAAGGACTCTTGACACAGGCATCATGAAGCCATAAATGTGTACAGCAGAATTATACTTTCTGATGACACCAACATAAATCTCCATAGCTGAAAGGAAGCCACACTGGGATACGCAGATACACGCAGAAGACCGCCTGACTCATGAAACACATTCATACTGGGCTTAAGACTTGTTTTTAAATTCCAAGATCAGCACCTACCTTTAACTTTTGGTTTCCCTGAGTATTCAGACAAACTCAAATGTGTCCTTGGAGGAACAGCCAAGCTGGTCATTAGACATGCACACACTCACATGCCAAGCATGTCTCAGACGCCTCTGATGCCCGGGCATCTTCTCAAGTGCTTGAGGGAGATAAGCAAGACTAAGGACACATTTCCCAACATGGAAGGGCCCTGTGCAGGCATGAGAAAGAGATATAAGGGAATATACGTGGCAGAATGAGGCAGGTCAACGAGACGGACAGCATGGAAAACTATGGAAACATCTAGAATAATGCATTTATAAAGGAGGATGTGAGCCAGAGCCTAAAAAATGAGTAGGTCTGAAAAGCAGGGAATGAGGACAGGACATTTGCAGCTAAAACAGGAACCTGAGTGGGAAGACAGACAGCACATCTTTCTTCTCAGCAGAAGCATGGTATCCAGACATTAGGCAGACCATCTACCCTTCCTACAGGTCAAACATGGCCCTTGACAATGGCATTGTGTTCTAAAGCTTTCTCAGTTATCCTCCTTCTGTTAGACATGCCATCTTGAGTAAAACGACAACTCACCAAGGAATCTGTACTCTGTGCTTAATCAAAAGTGATTTGCCATTCAAAAAAAATCTGTGCTTTCAATTCCATTGACTGAGTGGTTTGTGCTGAAGAGATATGTGAAGATGTGAGAACCATTGCACATTAAGCATGGTTGTGTCTCGCCTTCAGCCCACAGGAAGACAAACCAGGGCCAGCTGAGGTGAGGGATCTTGTAGAAGGCCTCTCAAAGGAGGGTACTATCCAGTTAAAGCTCCAAGGGGGAAAGGCAAACACACATGCAGATGAGCATTCCTAACAGATGATGTTTAATGAAGTCCCTCGTTCTGCCTTGCCTTGCCGTCTAAAACCCGCTGTTAACTCTGTGTATCATGTGATTTCTCTAATGGGAGCCCATTCTGCCCTATTTTAAAATGCATGTGTCACTCATGTGACAATGAATGATGACCAGGTTAGTTTTCTTTTCATGACATCTGATCAAGGAGAACTGTGGGATTTTTTTTTTATGCTTTCCAATGGTTTTTATGCGTAGGCTCATTTTTAAGAATAAGAAGCTGTGGAAAAATAAAATGTAACACACCTTTGAAAAGTCTCCAGACAAACAACAAAACAAAACAAAAACGTGTACTATAGATTTATTTTAAACAATAAAAAACAAAAACAAAAAAAAAAAACCTAACCTCACAACATTCTGTTCCATTGCTTGCTCAGGAGAGCCTGAATTCCATTATCAGTAAATAAAGGAAATGTTTGAAATATTTAGAGAAATAAGTGGCCATATTCTTGATGGTTTCATTGAGTAGAAAAGTATCCAATTAGTGATTTAAGTTAATTTCTCTAAAATTTTTCAATATGTGTAATATCATATAATGCATACTATTGAAAACTAAGGAGAGCTGAGAAATTTTAAGCCCTAAAATTGTACATGAGGGGCTGGAGAGTTGGCTCAGTGGTTAAGAGCACTGACTGTTCTTCCAGAGGTCCTGAGTTCAATTTCCAGCACCCACATGGTGGCTCACAACCATCTGTAATAGGATCCGATGCCCTCTTCTGGTGTGTCTGAAGACAGCAACAGTGTTCTGACATACATAAAATAAATAAGTAAATCTTTTTTGTAAAGTGCCAAAATGAAAAGTGTATATGAATTGTCACTTGGTCAAATTATACATAACTTGAGCATGACCAGAATTCTGTAAACTATGATGAACTTATGACAAAATGGCAAGTCCATGAGTCAAAACTCCAATTGAATTAATAAGGGAGGGAACTTTTAATAGTCAAGAAAATGCCAAACTGATTAGATAATCTCAATGGGAACAAAAACAAGGCAGGAGGGAAGCTTTCTGATTGGACTCACACCCACTGGGGAAGGTATAAAACAGTCCAGACAGAGAGGACACATTTGAACCTCAGACACTTCATCTTTGCAAGGGACCAAAGCCAACCAGACCCCAGCACCATGGCTTGCTGTGTCGCCCGCTGCTGCAGTGTCCCCACAGGCCCTGCCACCACCATCTGCTCCTCAGACAAGTCCTGCCGCTGTGGAGTCTGCCTGCCCAGCACCTGCCCACACACCATTTGGCAGCTGGAGCCCACCTGCTGTGACAACTGCCCCCCACCCTGCCACATTCCTCAGCCCTGTGTGCCCACCTGCTTCCTGCTCAACTCCTGCCACCCAACCCCAGACCTGCTGACTGTCAACCTCACCACCTATGTGCAGCCAGGCTGTGAGGAGCCCTGTGTCCCAAGTTGCTGCTGACCTGGAGCTCCCTTGCTCCGCACCTCATTCTGGAAGAGCCCAGGAGCTGCCCAGCCACTGTCCGCTTGTCTCCGTAGCTATCCCAATGTTAAAGTGGGCAGATGGCATAGACAGTGGAAACCCTATCTTTGTTTTTAAGGGCAAGAAATCAAGAATTTGCTTATGCGATCCAGATGAATAGTCATGTGATTGATTTCAACAGGTAAAATACCTTCCATTATGTAAGTGCTACCAAAATCTTTAAGATTTCAAACTATGGGAGTTTGGGCCATGATGCTTCTGGGATCTTATTTTCTGTATTGAGTATTTTCAGAGGCAAAATAATCTCCTGATGGGATTTCTAATAAATTCTATTTCCCTGGCCATATGTGTTCTTTATTTATGTTAGTGTTTGGGATACTTTTCTTGTGTTTAATAGATTATCTTTTATCGTCGTCATCATCATTATTGAAGGTTACACATGAAGGCGCCACCACAGCTGGCTTTCTGGCACACCTTCCTTACTTGTTGTCTGTCTTTACTGTCTGTCTTCTCTCCTTTCTCTCAAACTCGTTGAATCCTCAAACCAACACTACATAATGATGTGGGCAACATTGTTCATTTGTTATTAAATGTTCTCAAAATTACAAAATTAGTTACTAAGGCAAGCAGAATTTAACTGCTGGCATGTCTGATTCAAAGGGCCTTTTTTTTCCCACATTGTAAGACCTAAAATACAAAGAGATGAAGAAACCAATCAGCAACTTTGACACATATTTAAAACATGCCTGAAAAAAATGTAAAAAAGAAAAAGAAAAAGGAAAAAAAGTAAGAGTCTTCAACAAAATCATGACATCCAGTTTTGACCAAAAGGGGGTAAATTGGCTGTAATCAAAATTGACAAATATTTAGCTATAAGATCTAGGTCACTTCAATCTTATTTTCAACTCTAGTATCAGGACACAAACACACGCGCTTTTTTTTGCCACCTGTTAACACAGAAGTGATAGTCTATTAGTCAATAGGATGCCAGCTGCTTTAGGATGACAGACTGAGAGCTAGAGGAAAAACTTCCATCAAAGCTGGGCACAGTGTGCCTGGACCTCCAAAGATCAGGAGGCTGAGGCAGAATAGAGAGCTCAAGACCAGGCTGGGCACACGGGAGAGCACAGGAGAGTCTGTCTGAGAAAGAAAGAAAGGAAGAAAGGAAGAAAGGAAGAAAGAAAGAAAGAAAGAAAGAAAGAAAGAAAGGAAGGAAGGAAGGAAGGAAGGAAGGAAGGAAAGGAAGGAAGGAAGGAAAGGAAGGAAGGAAGGAAGGAAGGAAGGAAGGAAGGAAGGAAGGAAAGGAAGGAAGGAAGGAAGGAAGGAAGAATATTGACTAGTTAAATCCATTAGCTGATTGTATAAACATACATATATGTATATGATAGAGAAAATCCTTTTCTGGGCCTAAAAAGAATGTGTGCATGGATATTACACATGTATTGGGTGTGTTAACTTATACTATACAATATAGATACACATAGAGACAAACAACACATGTAGAAAGACAGAAGTCAAACCTCAAAAAGCCCTGAGACAAAGCCAAAAAATGATAGCTCATTGCCACTGGCTCCTATGTTTAATCTTTAGCGAGTGAGTCAGCAGATGATATAAGGATTATATCGCCTCTCTGGGTCTCACTGGCTTCACTGACAAGTGTAGTAGCTTCCATGTTTCTAGCCCACTGAAGAGAAAAGACATTCATAAAGTTCTGCATCTCTCCTCAATAAGAATGGTGATCATCATATATTTGTTATTTAATAACTGTTTTGGTCTATTAAGATATCTTTAATTCTCGTTTATGACTAGGGAAGCATGAAGTCCTACATACACAATAATAAGTCTTTTACAGAGTGTACAAAGTACACTCTAAATAAGAGATTGGCATCTTTCAGCCATGAAAATCTGATGGCCTACACACCGTTTTTTCTGTTTCCAGGAAATGTCAGAGTAACATCCTTCCCTTTGTTATTTGCACTAAGAATGTAATCTTCCCTTCCCCATTATGATTTATAATATCAGCAATTTAAAATACATGTGTCATAAGCCTTTGCAACAGACTGTAAATTCCACAAGGACAGAGATAAAGTTTAGTTTGCTTACTGAGCCTGGCATTACTCTTCAATAAATACTAACTGTGTCATTAATTTTTTTAATGAATGAGATAGAGCTGATGAAATAGTTTAGGTGGAAAAGTATTTGTCTTGCAAATGCAAGGACTTGCATCTGATTGCTACAATTCAACTGGGTGTTGTGGCACATCTCAGTGCTGAAGAGGTGGAGACAGGGGGATCCTTGACTCTCACTAACCAGCCATGTGTCCTCTTTAAGCAGTTCCAGACCAATGAGGGACTCTGTCTCAAAACGAAAAGGTAGAAGCTTGGAGAGAGAGCTCAGAAGATAAGTGGACTGCAGAGTATTCTTGCAGAGGATCTGTGGTCAGTTCCCAGCACCCATGTGACAGCTCACTCACATGACCAGCTGTACTTCAAGTTCCAGATGTCTGATGCCCTCTTCTAGACTCTGTGGGCACAAGACATGCACATAGTACACATGCATACAGATGGACAAAACACTCAGGCACATAAAAATTAAAATAATAAATCTATTTTAAAAAGAAAGAAAAGAAGAGAAGAAAAGAGAAGAGAAGAGAAGAGGAGAGGAGAGGAGAGGAGAGGAGAGAAAAGAAAAGAGAAAAGAAAAGAAAAGAAAAGAAAAGAAAAGAAAAGAAAAGAAAAGAAAAGAAAAAAAAAGAAAAGAAAAGAAAAGAAAAGAAAAGAAAGGAAGAGAAAAGGTTAAATGATGTGTAAGGAAAAACAATGGGATTTATCCTCTGGCCTCCACATGCATGTGCACACGTAAACCCATTAATTCTGAGATGACCATCCACTGTCTCGTCTAAGGTGTCTCTCTTACTTGTGTTCCTCTTCTTCTTCCCCCTTCTGGGACTGTTTTTTTATCTTTACTTTACCTTGTGTGCTCTGCACCTTATTTCAATAATCATGGTGTTCATCTTTGTACACCATGGGCTTTAAACTCTTTTCAGCTCACATGAAGCTCACAGTGGTCTTTTTAAGTGAGAGAATGTATGTGGCAAGACTCACAAAAGTGAACTACCTACAATGACAAAGGGGTGGGGGTAACCAGTATTCCTCAGACCAAAAATACAGAGTTTCCCTGCCTCCAAACATGGTCCTCTTGGTTCTACATGCCTGTTTCTCATGTATACCAACACACCTGGCATCACAGACTGATGGACAGGTGGCCTTAGAGTGGGAGGGGAGACAAGCAGGAGGCGTAAAGGCTGCATGAGCCTGAGCTGAGCAGAAATGCTCTAAGCTACAAGCATGCCCTTCCCAGGAACACACCTAGAATTTGCTCTTAAGCACTGAAGTGTATCTGAAGTCTAAATGGTACACTGGTAGGAGACCTGAGTCTTTCAGCAAACAGGACAAGAAATTAAAATCCATCGCCCATAAGTTTGCTTTCTATTGTGATCGCCTTTACATGGATTCTAAATTTGTGGTCTCAGTTTATTCTTTCAGTTAAGGTTTCGTTTTCATTCTACATAAAGATTAAGGACTCAACTGTGCTGTTCCACATTGAACAGCCAAGGAAACGAAGCGACAGTACAGGATCAGGGCTGATTCATGACAGGAGGCCAATGGCCAGGGGAGCACAGTGGGAGCATGTGTCAGCCTAACCTGCTGTGGGAGAGACACAAAAATGAAATGCCATCTTTTGTCTTGCAAATTGGAAAAGACTTTGAAAATGTTTACAGACCAAACACAACTGAAAAAGTACTGGAGGACAGTAGTGCAATGAATATTAAAGGCTTTGGAATTATTGGACATTTACATTTGTCCCTATAACTCTATCTGATAAATATTCTGTTTCAGAATAATCAGAAACACATGCAAAGATTCATGTAGAAAATCTCTATTGTCACCATCATCAAAGAAAATGGCTGAGATTAATAAAAAGCACATATTAATAAAATGAAACCTCAAAGAAACCCAAAAGTCCAATTACTGACAAATACTAGGAAACATTAAAACTCAGAAGTTAAATATCAGCAAGATAATGAAATATATGAGTTTATGCATATATTTTATGTAAATAAACATAAAATGATTCCAGAAATATTAAAATGGATAATTGCAAACAGCCAAAAATAATTCTATAATATTTGTATGTATGTTGTGTAATATCAATAGATATTTCCAGATGATATCTTTATGCTTTTTTTACATTTTCAATGTTTAATAAATATGTAATATTTTATATAAAAATAATAACTATTTGCAAATATTTGTCCATATCTCTCATCAAACCACTTTAGTGCAGTGTTGAGCCTCAAGTGCCTCAATGCTCATAGACAGCGACTAAAATACAGTTCATCTCTTCAAAAGATAAACAGTTCATCAAGCTGATAGAGAAAGGGGCACAGAGACTAAAAGGTGGTTAACAACAGCAGGGAGAGCAGCATTCTGCAGATTACTGTCATGCCCCTATGGTCCCCGTAGCCTGATGGTGATGGTGTAATTGCAGAAGCCTTTTGTGGTACCTCATAAAGCTTGTGGCCTAGTGACAAACAGCAAGTGTATTCAGTTAAGATTTGGCAATGAATTCAAATAAAAGGTAATTAGCAGAATAGGGACTCTTACAGGCATCTAAATGGATGGCCAATTACAGGATAATGGGGACACGAACATAAACAAGAACCAGGAAAGAAGCCCATTGGCAGGGTCAACGCCCACTGGAGAGGGTATATAAGAATCCCAGAGCAAGAGGAGACATTTGAACCTCAGACACTTCATCTTTGCAAAGGACCAAAGCCAACCAGACCCCAGCACCATGGCTTGCTGTGTCGCCCGCTGCTGCAGTGTCCCCACAGGCCCTGCCACCACCATCTGCTCCTCAGACAAGTCCTGCCGCTGTGGAGTCTGCCTGCCCAGCACCTGCCCACACACCATTTGGCAGCTGGAGCCCACCTGCTGTGACAACTGCCCCCCACCCTGCCACATTCCTCAGCCCTGTGTGCCCACCTGCTTCCTGCTCAACTCCTGCCACCCAACCCCAGACCTGCTGACTGTCAACCTCACCACCTATGTGCAGCCAGGCTGTGAGGAGCCCTGTGTCCCAAGTTGCTGCTGACCTGTAACTCTCATGCTTGGCACCAGTCTTTGAAAGAGTCAACCCGGGATCTCTATGCTTACACCGCAGAACCTGCAATTAGTTCATTCTGACTTAGAAGTTGGAGCTGAGTGACACTGTTGTGACAACAGCCTCTCCTGCCTCAACAAAAAGAAACCAGAGTCTTTGGTAATGCAGCATTTACCATGTGCACTTCAGACTGTCGATGCTTCAAGATGTCTGAAGACGTTGACTCCTTCCTCCTAATGTGTGCCTTTCTTTGGGTGTCTGGGGCTTCTGTTTTCAGTCTTGGGGGGTATCTTTCTGCAAATCAAGGAATTTTCTCATGATCTTCCTAATAAATCTTGTGACTATGGCATAGCACAGATGTCTATAACTTTTGTTTATTTCCATGACTTTGTTAAATGTGTTTCTTAACTCCTGATGTCGTTTTAAGGAAAAACTGAGAGCCATGGAAATCGTGTCAAGTAAAGCAAGATGTACTGGTTTTGTTGCTCTTGCTGTTCTAGGGAAACTACGTTGTTTGGTGTTAGAGTTGGGGTTTCTACTTCTGTGATAAAACACCTAGACCAAAAGCAACTTGGGGAGGGAAGGACTTACTTGGCTTACACTTCCTATCTTAGTCCATGATCAAACAGATCTGGGCAGGAACCTGGAGGCAGAAACTGAAGCAGAAGCCATGGAAGAAGGCTGTTTATTGGCTTGCTCCTTGTGGCTTGCTCAGCCTGTTTTCTTATACAATTCAGGACCAACCTCCCAGGGGTGGCCCCACCCGCCATGGCTGGTCTCTCCCACATCAATCGCTATTCAAAACACTACCTTACAGACTTGTCTAGGGGCCAGGCTTAGAGAGGCATTTATTCAATTAAGATCCTTTCATCTCAGATGCCTCTAGCTTGTGTCAAATTGATTTTCAAAAACACCAACCCATACACCTGGTGTTCTGGTTTGAACAAGAAATGTTTTCCATGGGTGTCTGAGCATGGCACCAAGCCACTTGGTGGCACTGACTGGGAAGACTATAGAACCTTTAGGAGAGAAAGAAAGTACATCACTGTGGGCTACCTTTAAGGTTTTATACCCTGGCTCCACTTCTCTTTCTCTCTCTCTCAGAGTCTCCCTCTCCCTCTCCGCCTCCCCCTCCCTCTCCCCCTCCCTCTTCCTCTCCCTCCCTCTCCCTCTTTGTGTGTCTCTCTGTCTCCATCTCTCTATCTCTACCTGTGTCTCTCTGCCTGTCTCTTTCTGTCCATATCTCTGTCTGTCTCTCTGTCTCTGTCTCTCTGTCTCTGTTTCAGTCTCTCTGTCGCTGTCCCTGTCTCTATCTGACTCTCTATCTCTCTCTGTGTCTCTGTCTCTCTCTCTCTGCTTCCTGACTGCCAGGCTGAACTCATACCCTGACTACCCTGTCTTCCACATTATGGAGTATATCTCTCTGGAACTGTGAGCCAAAGACAAAAAAAAACTTGCTTTCTGTCAATGTATTCTATCACCACATCAGAAAAATGACACCCGCATGGAAGAGTCCAGTACATAGGTGTACACGAAGCTAGACGTCGCTGAATCGTCCACTCAAACCCCTCTTTACTGCTGAACTAGTTGTCATACCCAGGAAATAAAACCTTTCTAGAAAACTATCAATAGATGATCAGCTGAAGAAAAATACATGTAAAAATTGTTCCATACAGTTAATTACTAGGGAGATATAAATCAAACCTCAACATTTACAAAGGGCAGAGTATCTGAAACTATAACTTCTGATAGGACCAACTGGAGAAGACTCAGATTGACCAGTCAACTTATCCATTATTGATGGCAGCATGTGTTATAGGACCCCAATATGGTATGAATATTAAGTGTCCCCCAAACTTAGGTGTTGAAGGTTTTGTCCCCAGTTGATAGCAATGTTGGGAGGCAGTAGAAACTTTAGGAAGAATGCCCTAATAGATGAAAGTGGGGTCCTTTATAGAAGTTAGGTCTGGTTCTTCCTCCCAGCCTCATGCTCCCAGAAACAAGACTCAGACTCAAATATATTTACAAATACCTTGGCCATATAGCTAGGCTCTTCTCTGATTAGCTCATAATTTAAAATAACCCATTTATTCTAATCTACATTTTGCCCCCTAAGTTTGATGCCCAGCACCCAGCTAGCTTACTCTACTTTGAGTGGCTCTGACACCCTCTACTGGCATCTGCAGGCACCTACACTCATACATACATATCCCACACAAATAGATACAATATACATAATGAAAATAAAAATATTTAATAAAGAAATCTCAAAAAAGAAGCTTCTGGACTTTCACCCTCAAAAGAGTTATATTAGTTTCCCATAACTATAGCAAAGAAGCAAAGGGCAGGGAGTGATCTTCACTGCTAAATTATCTCTGTAGTCTCTGATCTTTCTTACAAAGTAAAATATAGAAATATATACCTACTCACAGGTCAATAACTTTACCCTTAATATTGAATGACCCAAAAAAAAAAGAGGAAAAAAATACATCTACAAAAACATTTGCACATGACTTATAAATGTTTTATTTATAACATTCATCCACAGAAGACATTTTTAAAACTTCATCAGAATGACAGAATACTGATATAACACCAGAGAACTAAAAGATATAATAGTAATTGAAGGAAATCAGACATAAAATTATGCACACTATATGTCTCCATTCATAAAATTCAAGAATACTGAACAGTAAATAATTCATGGTCATTGGAATCACTATAATATCTACCTTTGGAACAAAGAAAAATGGGGGCAAAAAAAAACATCCCAATGTGATGTCTTCGTCAACATGATGGCTACATAGCTTTGTCAAAACTGCACCTAGCCATTTAGAACATTTTCTTAATAAATTAATTTGAAGAAAGAAAGTGAACATGTTAATAACTGTGCAATCATTAGGGACCAAAATGCCCCACTTAGCAGTATTAACTTTTATAAAGTAATATATACATTTTGTTGTGTTTTTTGTTAGCCATACAGTAGAAAACACAGGTATTATTTTCTCATTTTTATGATGAAGATAAGTAAGGCCCAAAGGGATTATATTCCTGGAAAGAAAATACAGCTAGTGAATAAAATGTTACACCCAAATGTACATCTAAATTAATTACATGAAAAATGGAACCACAGGCCAGGATTCTTCACCAATTCTCCTTGTCTTCAATATTAATTTTTGTAAAGAATTATGTATCAAAACAGAAGTTCCTATTAAGATAAGAACATTTATCTTTAGCAAACATTTACTAATGACCTCATATATGCTAAGAACCACAGATAAGACATACTTGTAGGGAGCAGATCTGATGCTAAGGTTCTGTTCCCCAATTGGTTCTTGAAGTGAAGAAAGCCATGGGCCAATTGCTGGGTGGAAAGGACAGGCAGCACTTCTAGGTCCCTAGAAGGAGAAGCAGGGAGATGCAAGGAAGGAGAAGTGGGTTTGCTGTGCTTTGGAAAAAGGAGAACTGGTCAACCATGTGAGATCTCAAAACGGAGTGGCCACTCAAACTACAAGCTGCTTCTATAGATAGGTGGTCAGGGGAGTTTAGCAACTGAAGTTTAGGGCAGGTGGAAGAGACAGAGATAAGAAACTGATGAGGGCATGCTTTTCCAGGCAAGAGATAGTAACAACCAACAATTGTGCCAAGAAAGCAAGTTAAAAAGGAACAAGTGTGTGTGTGTGTGTGTGTGTGTGTGTGTGTGTCTTTTATCCATGGATTCAAGGGAAGCTGGGCAGGAGCTGGTAGCTCTGTCACCTTCCAGGGCTAAAGGTGAGTAGCACAAAACTACACGCAACACATTCTGTCTTAAGAGACTCTGTCCAAAAAAGAATAATAAAGCTACAAAAGAAAATCACATATGAACTTGTGTCTGTGTTTTTTTTTTTCTTTAAGAATTTCCGCACAAGGTCTTTTGATGATATTCATGCCCTTACCCAACTCCACCCAGATCTACTCCCACTTTTCAGTTCACCCGACTTTGTGACCTCTTTTTATTGTTTGCTTTTTAAACCAAATCCAGATTGTACTGCCCATATATCCTTGTGTATGTGGCCTTCCATTGGAATGTAGTCAGCCTACCATGGATAACACGCTTAAAGAAATTCAACTCTCCCAGCAGCTACCAATTGCCAATAGCTGCTCAACTATGGGTGGGAACTTGTGTTCATCTCTCTACTCAGTCTGGTTTGAGCTTGTATGAGTTGAGCTTGCTGTCACAGTCACTGTGAGTTCCTCTGTGCTCTGTCCTGCTGTGTCCTATAAACACTGTTTCCTTGTTGTTTGCCACCTGTGGCTCCTACAGTCTTTCTCCTACCCTCTCTTCCACATGTTCCCTGAGCCTTGACGTGAGGAATCTGACAGAGATGTCTCAACCCGAAGCAGCAGGATAGCATTTGCACTGGGTTTTGGTATGAAAGTTGAGTCATGACAAGAAGGGCAGGAGAAACAATATCCATAAGCTGGTAGAGTGGATGGTGCTTGGGTTTGTGAAACAAGTATCAAGCCACAAGGTAGTTGTCAGCAGGGGAAGGGAGATCCTGTTTGGCAAGGTAGATGGTTTGGATTGTATCAGTGAAGAATAAAAAGTAAATAAATAAAATCATACTTTTGAAAAAAACTATTCTGGCAGTAGGAGTCGATGGTTGTCCCGAAGTCATAATGGATACCATCCATGAAAAAAACCATACTTGCCATCATGACCTCTCAAGATGCCTATCTGTTTCTTTCTGTTCCCAATGGCCTCTGCCTCTGAGAATCATAACCTGCAGATGTGTGCCCTGGACCCCTCCCATGTACCGAGAGTACAGCTATCCATTACTGTACAAAACAGTACAAGACCAATTTAATCAAGACCAAAACAAATAGTCATGCCCCACAGACACAAGAACCAGCAGCCAAAATTCTTCAGTCAGAACTTATTTTCAAGGCAAAGGAAAATATTCCTTATTTTATCTGCTGTTCATTTATTTTAATAAAATATAGCATTTTATTATAATACTTTTCAGATGGGATTTTGAAATAGGATCTTGATATGTAGCCCAGAAGATCCTCAAATGCCTGATCCTCCTGCCTCGGCCTCCCAAGCTGGAATTCCCCCACAACCTGCTTCATAGTATTACATTTTAATTACCTGGGCCTATGACAGCTGGTTAGTAAAAAAGAACATTTCTCTTCAAAGCAATTGTATGTTAGTTATCAGTTTATTCCTGAGTTGTGGCTTTATTTTAGGTATTACTCTTTTCAAGTGTGTCTTTGAACCCTTAGCCCCACTTCCCTCACAGAGTAGTATCAGTGCACAATAAACCCCTCTAGAATATAGCACAAGGATTTAAATAACTTGCTAATAAATCCCAGGATATTATCTTATATATTTCTTCTGATTTCTATTATTTTATTATCATGACAGCTACCCAGGAAGCAATTTTGGGGTAGGAGTTAGGGTTAGGGTTACAGTTAGGGTTAGGGTTAGGGTTACAGTTAGGGTTAAGATGAGGGGTTCTGTTTTGTTTTAGATTATGAACATTTTTTTTCTTTTATCAGATTAGTGGATTTTGTTTCTGTTAAAAGAGTGTTAAAGGAGCTGGGGAATAATGGCTGAATCAGTAGAGTCTGCTGCACACACAAGCATGAGGCTTTGAGATCAAGCTGGACATGGCAGCACATCTGTAATCCCAGTGTTGGGGGTGGGAGAAGAGAAGAGTATCCTAGAGTTTACTGGATAGCCAACCGACCTGCGCAGGTGAACTTTGAGTCCATGAGAGACTTTGTCTCAAAAGTTAAGATGGCACATTGGTGAGAGCCTCCTGGCCTGGAACAAGTTGAAACAAGACACAGGATTGGATTTAAAGCTTTAAAGACTGACAGTATCTCTGGATGTTCTAGCTCTCTAACTATACTGGATGCTGATGATAACTTCTAAAACGTCCTTTGTCTTCAGCACATATACATCTGTCAGAGTACATGATCACATGGTAAAAGGTTCATCACAAGTTTACACATAAATTCAAATCATAAATCAAGGAAGAAGTTTACAACAGAGAATGTTTTCATGCATATCCATTAGGAGTACCTATCTGACCAAACATTATCTGTCACAGTTCTACAGGTTCATGAAGAGTTACAATCCATAACTAAGTTATTAGTGAAGTTTTATATAAATAAACCCAGTCAATATTTTATCTTCTGTCCTAGCACCTATAATAAATCGTTAGTTCCATTTTTATGACCTTTAGTTAGTGGTTTTACAACCTTTTTGAATGTGCTGAGTAGGTGTCTGCTTGGTATCTCAGAAGCAATTAGCTCATGACACTGAAGAATGGCAGAGTTCTCAATGCAGTTTTGATTATCAGAGAGAACCTAAAAGTAGTTCTATTATTAAAAAGCTCAATAAATATTAATACAATTTTAGGAATTCTTATAGGATCATCATAAAGAATTGAGAAGCCACCTATTTGTCTATATAGCATCAATACAAGACAGTACATATTTGTATTCTGCAGAGATCTGCTCAAAAGGGCTGGCTAATTCTTATTATTATTATTAAATAATATATATTTAATAATAACAGGAAAAGCATACTAATAGCAGGAATCTTTCCTGAAATTAATTTCTCATGGGTCTTGCTTACTGGAGCTCCATTGTAGATTTTAATCCAAGGTGGACCCATCTAGGAAGATCACCTGCTAGTTTTTAGCTTCTCCTGTGTTGGCTACTGACAACACAAGCCTTTTATCATACCATTCCAGAGGAAGATGCAGGTGGATCAATATGAGTCAGAGGCCAGCCTCTACATAGCCTGGTCTACATAGTGAGTTCCAGGTCAGCGAGGGCTATGTAGAGAAATAATATCTCAAAAATAATAATGATAAGATAAAGAATAATTTAAGACACTCAAAATTAATGTTTTGCTTTCACATACACACATATATGCACATGCATACACACACAGAGACACACACATACACACACACACACACACAGGTTGGGCTCTTATTGATGCTGAATGCAATTTTCTCTGTGTAACATTGAAAGTGACATAAAAACTACAATTAAAGTCAGACAACATGAAATTCCAGTTTACAGTAGAGGTGAAATCCCTAGAACCAATACAAAGAAGTTCTGTCTCAAATGCCTATCTATCTAGTTCTGTACCAGAAGTTTTTACTCAGTGGAACTGTTCATTGAAATAGACATCACAGAATCATATTCCCCAGGTCCCAATATTTTTAATTTTCATGAATTGAGACTTTCGTAAATAAACAAGAGGAGACAGACTCCGTATAACCATAAGTAAGATTTTTGCAGCTTTCTTGGCTATACTCCCAAGTATAATGGGTAAGATTTCCCAAGGGACTGAAACATTACAGCCAAACCCTCATTGCAATTTCTATTTCTGCTCTCCTTAATATAGGTAAGGACTGTGGTTGTAGGTTGGGGTAACCGTTTATGTACCATGAACAATATCTTATGATTGATCTCCAACTCCGAAGGAAGGAAGGAAGGAAGGAAGGAAGGAAGGAAGGAAGGAAGGAAGGAAGGAAAAAAGAGAGAGGAAGACTGCTTTTATAAAATAACATAATGCATTTAAAACATAAATATGAGAAGGCAAAGCTTACATATCTGTTCACTGAGAGCATACATATCCAATCTCACCAACTGAACAGGGTTAGGCATGCTTAGTGCTTGGCTATAGACCTCAAATTCTGGATAACCAAATATCACAATTCAGATCTTTTGATAACCAGTTCATATTTTGGCTCAATTATTCTCATCAGTCTATAAAATGAATGCACACACTTTACATTCAGCATAAACCTTTTCCTTTGCCATGTAAGTGTATGCTTCAAGCACACGTGTGTGTACACACACACACACACACACACACACACACAAAGCACTTCAAGATTGCTAACCACAATGACCATTTTCACAGCGGTCGGTAGCACAAACAAAGACATGCAATTTAATAAGCTGTGTGGTCCATTTGTAAAGTAAACCAGAACAATCAATTTTCAAAATAAAAACCCTATGGGAATATCATTTTCTGTATTTCTAATGAGCTCTACCTATAATTACTGATGGCTCGATTTTTCTCTTTTGTTCCTTATTCATTCAAAAAGATAATGCTTCCTATGGCCATTTGCTGAAATAAGAATTTTTATCCAAGTAGCATGTGGAAATGGCGTTAGTCCTGATTTAGCAACCTGAAGTTATCCTCTTTTTACAAGGCATAAAACTTCCTCCATAAATAATCAACACTAATGAGATGTTTGTAGGAAAACTGGCACCTGTGGCGCTAGAGAAAACATCCATGAGTCCTGTAAACACTCATTTGAAGGGAGATATAAAAGTCTCAGGAGGCCAAAAGTCCTAGACCTTTGGAGAGTAGGCGAGACCTAGGCAATACTGCATCCAATCTGTTCGTTCCTTCTCAGGAGATGGCTTCCGACGGCTCCCCTAGCTGCTGCTCTTCTGAGCCCTGTGCAGGGGCATCGGGCTGTGCAACTACCTCATTCTGCCCCACCAACACAGCTTGCCTCCCCAGCACCTGTGCGGCATCCAGATGTCAAACGCCGAGCTTCCTCTGCAGGGCTCAGCTCCCGGCTGGTTGCCTCTCACCGTGCTACTTGGCTGGTGGTTGTAATAGTCCTTGCCTGGTGGGGAGCTGTGCCTGGTGTGAGGAAGGGGCGTTCAACAGTAATGAGAAGGAGACCATGCAGTTCCTGAATGATAGACTGGCCAGCTATCTGGAGAGGGTGAGAAGCCTGGAGGAGAGCAACGCGGAGCTGGAATGCAGGATCCGAGAGCAGTGCGAGCCCGATGCCCCAGTGGTCTGCCCCGATTATCAGCGGTACTTCGACACCATTGAAGAGCTCCAACAAAAGGTTGGGTGTCTCGCTGCCTTAATGTTCTGTTTCCCGTTCCTGACTTCTCTCATAGCTCTACTGGGGCAGGTTGCTTTGTAGGTGTAAAGCAAAGGAAAGAGGGATTCCCAGAGCTAGGTCAAATAATCAGTCTCATTCTCCCCCAAATTATTGGGTGACTGTAGGAATGTCACCTTGCTATAGACTTTGTCTACAGTGTGAGGGAAATGGAATTATGATATCTTCTAAAATCTGTTCTGCATGTATCATTGCACACTTATATTCTTTATCAAACAGATATTGAATGCCACCCATTTGAGTTCACCTGGTAATCGTTCTCTATTTGTGTGTATGTGTGCACACATGTGGGGTTTGTGGGCGACATGGTGTATGATCGTGTAGGGAGGGAATGCATGCCTGAGTGTGAGGAGGGGGCCTGGGATCAGTGGTGTCTTCCACTCCTTGTTTTTGAGACAGAGTCTCTCGTTGGAGCTGGAACTCACTAATTTGGCTGCATTCCCCGAGGGCTGGCCAGGGAGCCCCAAGGATCTTACTGTTTCTACCTCTCCAGAACAGGGGAGGAGGGAGGGAGGAGAGGAGCAGACACTGCTTGCTATACTTATCTTTTTATGTGAGTACTGTGGGATTGAACCCAGATCCTCCTACAAACCCTTGACCAACAAAGTCATTTCTTCTTTATAAATTTTTTAATGTCTAGACCACAAATATGCAATTCTAATAAACACTAGCAGTTCAGGAAACTTTGACAGAGCTCAACAGCCAATGATCATTGTAAAATGCCCTACATCACTTATAAAGGAAACATGGAGCCACAGAGATGGCTCAGCAGTGGTTAACAGCACTGTACCGCTTAGGAGCACCTGAGCTCAGAACCTAACACCCATGTATGGCAGCTCACAACTGCCTAAAACTTCATCTCCCAAGGACCCAACACCCTCTTCTCACTGCACAAATCTACACTCTTATCCACACACAGACACACATACATACACTCACACACGTATTCATGTGCACCTACACATACACTCATATATATACACACTCACATGCACATGAACATACACATACACTCTCGCATATACACACAGACACACACACTCACGCACGTATGCTCACATGCACATATACACCTACACATAATAAGAAAAACAAGATCAAATCATTTTAGGAAGGGAACCTCTTTTATTTCTGTATTTTGTTTCCAAATTGGCACTGAATTTTTTTTTTCTTCGTGTAGTGGTGTAGTTAATAGGAAACGTGAATTCAAAGAGATGTCACGTTAACTTGGAAAGACTTCTGTGAACTAATGAATGGTATGGCTATTAAAATAGATATGTGGGTTTCTCCTAAAGAGCTGCTCATTAAATGATGGCTTACCTCTTAGATACTGTGCACAAAGGCAGAGAATTCTAGACTTGCCGTACAGGTGGACAACTGCAAACTGGCTGCCGATGATTTTAGGTCAAAGTAAGTCCAATTATGTTTATTTTTTTAAGCCATGCTGTATTTTATATGTGTCCAACTTACATGTTAAATTTTAATTAGAAAATAATAATTAATAATTAATGGCTCCCAATGTGAGAGAAAATATTCTCTGCATAATATATTTTTTAACTGAGAATGTATGAACCTTGAACTCACCTTCATTTGGAATGCAAGGGACCTGGAGGGGAGTGGCTCCCTGGAGGCCTCATGCCATCTGCCCCCCAGCAATTTCAGCCAATTAAGCCACTCCCCTCCCTTTCTCCTGCTCGGAAAGGTATGAGAGCGAACTGTCCCTGCGCCAGCTAGTGGAGAATGACATCAGTGGCCTTCGTGGGATCCTGGGTGAACTGACCCTCTGCAAATCAGATCTGGAGGCCCATGTGGAGTCTCTGAAAAATGATCTGCTTTGCCTTAAGAAAGGCCATGAAGAGGTGAGTAGAGTAGCCGCTGGGCCAAAGACTATAGGAAGGGTTCTGCTGAGAGATCTCATGTGTATAAACTGAACAGACACTGCCTGAACTGGAACAAACCTAGAGATATTCTCTCTGTGTAGCATGATGGTCCCAGTGTCTCTCGAGGTAGAGGTGATGTACAGTGTGTATCGTTATGTAACATAACCCACGACAGTGCCAGGGAGATGAGGCCACTCTTTCACCTGCCATTGCTTGGGCGGAGAAGTAACTTGACTCGTGGTTTTCTCCATAAGTTCTGTTGTACAACAAGAAAATTGAGCTGATTAAATAGGCTGTGTATCTCCTTCCAAAAAAGTGATAAATAATCATGTAATATTTGAAATCATGTTTTTAGGCATTGTGGATTTATAATATTGTTTCTATCACAAACTATTAAGAATGAAAAGCAGAGTGACATAACAAAGTGAAGCAAAATTTACTCTTTGAATATTTTGATGGTAACAATAGGTAGTCATCGTGGATACCTGAGCATGTTGTCATCGATTTTACAGATTTATTATGTGTGTGGTAACTCTTCCCCGTCTCACAATAACCCTCTGGGAAAGGGTACAATAATACACCCATTTTGCAGATGAAGAAGCTGAGACATTTAAACCTAGTAGAAAGAGGGGATGGGAAAATGACTCAGCAATTGAGAGTGCTGATTGCTCTTCCAGAGGAGCCAGTTTCTGTTTCCTGTACCCCAGCTCAGGGAGCTCACAACTGCCCAGAACTCCAGCTCCATGTGGCAACCAGACATACATAAATGTGAATCTTAAAAATCTTTCTTAAACAGAAGTAATAAAAAGAGATTTAGCCAAGAGACTCTGAACCAAAATCCTAGACTTTTACCCAATGTGCCAAAAATCAAAATTTTTTTCATCATATCAACATTATACACACACACACACACACACACACACACACACACACACACACACCACCTTGACATTCTTTACTGTTTCCACTCTCAGGAGGTCAACGTGCTTCGTGAGCAGCTTGGAGATCGGCTCAGCGTGGAGCTGGACACCGCCCCCACTGTGGACCTCAACAAGGTCCTGGATGAGATGCGGTGTCAGTACGAGAGGGTGCTGGCCAACAACCGCAGGGATGCGGAGGAGTGGTTCGCGGCTCAGGTCAGAACCGTCGGGAAAGGGCGGGCTTTGGGGAGGGCGCCTTGCCTGGGCTCTCTAACGGGGCCTTTGTTTCAGACAGAAGAGCTGAACCAGCAGCAGATGTCCAGTGCCGAGCAGCTGCAGGGCTGCCAGACCGAGATGCTGGAGTTGAAGCGCAAGGCCAACACTCTGGAAATTGAGCTCCAGGCGCAGCAAACCCTGGTGCGTGGGACGAACAGTTCAGCCTTTGTCAGCAGCATCCCAGAGATGCTGTGCTCTCTGACAGGAGTCCAGGGAGGTGCTCACAGTTCAGCAGCAGGTCTTGGGCATCCAATTAGCCTAGCTGGCATTTCCCTCCCTTTCTTTACATGCGTTACTTGTCCATATTGGAAGCAGAGTGGCAGATCAACAGCCTTTGTGGTCTCACCAGGGTGCCTCCCTGGTCCTCCTAAGCCTGAGCATGTCCTCTAACCCCATCTGCTAGAGGCAAGATAAGTCTCAGAACACAGTGAGACAGGGAGAGCTTAGCCACATTTCCTTTAATCGATGAATAGTTTTCCAGTTTCACCGCAGTGTCTAAGACAAAAGACACCTCAAGTTTCCAGGGTTTATACTACAGCTAAGATCTGCACATCACCACAGCCCTCCCCACCCACGCAACAAGAACGCCATGCAGTGAAAGACAGGCACTGTGGGTACATGTTGGGCTGCATCCAAGGAGTATACCTCGATGAACCTCACCTGAGCATTCATCGAGGAGAGGCCTGGTGTAATCTATGGCAGACACCTTCACTAGCCTGGCTGAACAGGTGGGGGAAGGCTCGGGTCAAAGGAAAGAAGTGCCAGGATGTTCTCAGTAGAAATGGAATCCTCCCGCTGCTTGATCTTCTCTCATTGTACTGACACTGCGCAGATGCTAGGACTCAAGAGTTTCTTCCCAATGGTGACAGCCCTCCTTGAGCTACCCAAAAAGTCCTGGGTGACCGTTGTTATAATGATAGAGATGACAAGGCCTTGTGTTGCTTCCAGGCACTGTCCCAACTGTTCCCCCATGTGTCAGTTTGTCTCACCTTCCCAGTCTCCCCATGACATAGGTACTTTGCATTCTCCACTGACTATAGACTAAAACAGGCTCAGAGAGGCTAAGTAACTCGTCCTGGGGTCTCGGAGCTGGAAAGGGGTACATCAAGGGTCTGTCACAGGGTCCTTCTGAGAAGGTCTTCCTCTTGCAGACGGAGTCTCTGGAGTGTACTGTGGCAGAAACCGAGGCCCAGTACAGCACACAACTGGCCCAAATGCAGTGCCTAATTGACAGTGTGGAGCACCAGCTGGCTGAGATCCGCTGTGACCTGGAGCGTCAGAACCAGGAGTACCAGGTGCTGCTCGACACCAAGGCCCGGCTGGAGTGTGAGATCAACACGTACAGGGGCCTGCTGGAGAAGGAGGACTGCAGGCAAGTTACACAGTCCCCAGAGTCCCCAAGGAGAATCCCGTTTCCTTAAGGCCTGACCAAGGCCAATTCCATAATGGGGTGGGGGGTGGGGGTGGGGGGGGAGTCTTCCTTTTCAAATAGTGAAGGAAAGGCTTGGCTAGGTGGCTCAGTGGGTGTTTTACTTCTTTGTTTCTGTGAACATGACCAAAGACATCATGAGGAAGAGTTTATTTTGGCTTACAGCTGTGGATGGGTAAGAGTGTGTCATGGCTGCACAGCATAGCAGCAAGCAGCAGGCCTGACAGCAGGAAGTTTAGAGAAAACAGGAAGTTTAGAGATCACATCTCCAGCTGCAACAGGAAGCAGGAAGAGTGAACTGAGAACCCACCTCCAGTGATGCACTTCCTCCAGCACCACCGCCCCAGACAGTTCCTCCAACCAGGAACTAAATGTTCAAATACCTGAACCTGTGGAGGGGCATTTCTCAGTCAAACTACCACAGTGGGGGGGTCAAGGTACTTACTGCAGAGCCTTATGACCTGAAGTCACTCCCTGGAACCTACCTGGTGGAAGAAAAGACTCTATAGGGTCTCCTCTAACATGTGTGTGTGTGATATATGTCATATGTGTCATATATGTGTCATATGTGTGTCATTTGTGTGTCATATATGTGTCATATGTGTCATATATGTATATGCACACAGTATAAAAAGAAAATTTTTAAGTGAATAGCTGAGACTAAGTTATAAAAAATGTCCTAAAATATCCTCAAATTCTGAAACAGACTGGTTTTCATAGATCACATTTCCACATAAGGGAAATTGGGAGCATACACAAGATAACATTTCACAAGCTAAAAAGGAGTTAGTTGCTGAGCAATGTCTGCTGCAGTGAACTGAAGCTGGGGCTGTTCTGGGGACAGAGATGGAACGGGCTAGAGTCAAAGGCAAAGCCTCTACTGAGGACAATTTGTAAGGCGATTTCTAATGTTTCTGAAATAACATGCTTCCAGCATTCTCTTCCTAAACTTAGTCTGGATTGCTTTCCCCCAGACTCCCCTGCAATCCAGGCTCCACAGCGTCCATATCAAACAGCATGTGTGAGCCGTGTTCAGCCTATGTGATTTGCACAGTTGAAAACTGCTGTACATGACAAATCTCCAGCGTGGCGGGTGGAAATCAAAACTGCTCAAGAAAGAAGTGGAGACCTGACCCAGGTTACACCCAATCTGGAAACACATCGCAGACCTATCCTGGAGTCGGGACCTCAACCAGGCTCCACCCAGTGCAGAAACAGGGATCTACTGGGATTTCAGATCCTGAAAATCTGCACTAAGCATCCTGGGTCTGTTGATTGTGGCTTCTGCCTTAAGCTTGTTTTTGGTATTCTGGAAGCCCATAAAGTATTCTTGGTAATCTCCAAATAAAAACTTATTTCACTTCCTTAGGGTGGTAAATACAGTTTAGTGGCCAATGGCTTTGGCTATAATGGCCATTTAACAGAAGGGAAATTGTCTAAACCCATGACTGCAGTTTGAATTTGCCTAAACCCAGTCTGAAAATATCTTTATTCCTCAGATTAAACAGTCCATGAGAAATGTTGCATATCTAAAAAGATGTACATGTGTATCTTTCTCAGAAATAAAATAACATGTATTTTATTTTTAATTCTAAATGAACAAGGTTCTCTGATTTTTAACTTTTGCTTATTAAAGGAAAACACACAGTACCAGCCCACACATGGCCAATATTTAGGAGGGACTTCTCATTTTCATTCTTATAATTGGCTTTCTGCATAGAGATAATTATATTTAATAATTTATAGTTACATAATTTTTTCACTTATGTTACCTAAGCACTTTAATCCCAACTTGAAAGAAAACATTTTCTGTGTTCATCATTTTAGTGGTTGCGTTAGTTAATATATCATAAAGTACACCTAGGGTGTAAAATAATTTTTCTCATACAGATGCCATCATTTGCAGCTGTAATTTTAGCACTCAGAAGAAAAAAGCAGCAAGAATATTTCAAGTTCAAGACCAGATTTGCATAGTAAAAACCTGAATCTGGTGTCCACCGTGGGCTTCCAGGCTGTACAGCAAGCCTGGCTTCAAGGTTATAGACTGTTTCAATAAAGAGAGGGAGGAAGAGAAGGGAACTTATAAAAAGATTAAATACACATACATGTCTCTATTCTTCCTCCTAACAGAAACTCCCAGAATTCTTTTAATAAATTAACTTAATTAATATATTAACATAATAATTATTTTAATATAATTAATATATTAATTTTTTAGATTTTCATACACGTGTTTTGATATATGTCCCCCTAATCCACACAGACCCTTCCCACCTTGATGTTTTCTATTTTTTAACCCACTTAATCCAATTTATATTGTCCATATATTCTTGAGCATGGGGCCATCTACTGGAGCATAGTCTACCTACCAAGAACCTAAAAGGAAACTGACTCTGCCTCCTGAATAAGCCATTAAGTGTCCATAGCTCCTCAGCTCTGGGTGGTGGCCTGTGAGTCGCTCCTCACTCGACAATGAAATGTTGACTAGTGTGATCTTGTGTGGCATCTGCAACTGAGTCCAGTTCTCAAGCACAGCAGTCCTTTTATGCTCAGAAAACACCGTCTGCTCCTGGACATCTTTCCCAATAGTCCCTGAGTCTGGGGGCAAATTAATATTGTAGACATCTTATTTGTAGCTGAGCATCCCTCTGAGACGCAGCCTCTGCACTTTGACAAGGTGTGTGTTTCTGAGTTAGCCTCTACATACACCACACAAAGAAACTTCTCTGATGAGGTCTGATAGCCGTACTTGTCAATGGGTATTCAAACATGAATCAAGAGGGTGACTTAATACTAGATCCACTCAGCAAAATGACAGCAGCAGCTATTCAAACTAGCCAGCAAGGGTGGAGCTTCTGGTCAGTACCAACACGATTTGTCTGTGACCTGAGAGCAGTGTCAAATGTCTTTGGCAATAGAATCTTTTTATTTTATTTTATTTTATTTTATTTTATTTTATTTTATTTTATTTTATTTTATTTTATTTTATTTTTATTTTTATTTTACTTATATATATTTTTAATGTGTGAGTGCTCTGTCTGTATGCGCGCATGCCAGAAGAGAGCACCAGATCCCATTATAGATGGTTGTGCACCATCATGTGGGAGAAAGAAATTGAACTCAGGACCTCTGGGAAAGCAACCAGAGCTCTTAACCTCTGCACCATCTCTACAGTCTGGTGATAGAATCTTATCATCAAGTTCTAGGGAAATACTGGGAGTTGACATGAAACAAATGTAATATGCTGAAAAGTAGAGGAAGCCAGGAATAGCTGATAATTAAAGTGTCAATGAATGACATTGTGGTGGGACCCTTGGATTTCCTTTTCTCCTCTTATATCCAAAGCAGGAGCTGAGGAGATCAATGTCCCTGTAACATCAACAAGCACAAACCAGAAAAAAAAATGTGTCAGGGAAAAACTTGGTCTCTCTAGATAAAGAACCAGAAAGGGGATCACCTAGAAAGACAGAAAACCTTTAGACACTAGCCACTCAACCCAAGCAAATGCCATAGGGGTAAAAGATCATTTTGTCTGTCACCATGCCCACCAGGACAGGCCCATCTTTCCAGGCCATAAACTCCCCCTGGGAGTCAAGTCAGAGAAGGCTGAGGAGGGAGACCCAGGACTTTCATTTCTACTGGGTAATACTGAGGCCTCCTCCTAATGCAGTGAAGACTATGGAGTGAGTTTGGACTTTAAGACATCATTCTAGCTGTGAGAAATCCTCTTCCAGGTTGGTATCCTGGAAGCCTAGAGGAAAACAATAACAATGGCACACAGAAAAGGAGTAGTAACAAGACACCACCCACCTAGCCAAGTAGTACACAGGGAAGGAGCCAAAGCTCAGCCTTCCAGCACTAAGGAAGAGACCTCCCTTCTGGTGTTAAAACAGGAAGTGGAGTACCCCCAAGCCTCCACTCCTCTTTAGCAGCATGAGGTAGCATCTCCCTTCCATTCCCAAATAATGTCAGGGAAACCTGTTTGAACCAGAGTAGAATGACAGCCAGAGTCTCAGAATATAATATCCCAATGTTCCAATGTCTATCAAAATTCACTTGTCCTTTCAGAAGCCAAAAAAACATCAAGTCTAAAGAAAAAGCGCAAACAATAGATCCCAAGGCACCCATGTCCCCATGTCCCCAGCTCCAGTAAGCTGGTGAGGCATTCAAAAGAAGTTGTCACAGAAAAGCTTTTGAGATCATAATCTAATTAGCTCCTTCGACTAATGAGGAACACAAGGATGTCTCGGTAGAGAAGACAGCACAAAGAGTCCAGGGAAAATTTCAGAACTGAAAAACCACCACAAACCCAAAATGTGAAGATCAGTGGATAGACTGTCACAGACCTTGGTGTGCTGAAGTGCTATCCGTGATCACAGAGCAGAAAAATGTCACCCAGCCTGATCAACAAATAGAAAATAATCCAGAAGCCCTGGAGCATTCTGGGAAACTTTGGAACTATTGTGTTTTATTTAAAAGGAGATAAAGATGCCAGGGATATAGTATGGTGCTTGGGGCGGGGGGTGGGGGGGTGGGCAGTACCTCTGTGGGCCCATGAGGAGGCATTCCTTCCCCCTGAGGGACCAGCAATAGAGTTTATTTAAGGCATGAGGAGGGGAGTTGAGAAGAATAAGAGAGAGAGAGAGAGAGAGAGAGAGAGAGAGAGAGAGAGAGAGAGAGAGAGAGAGAGAGAGGAGAGGAGAGGGAGAGGAGAGGAGAGGAGAGGAGAGGAGAGGAGAGGAGAGGAGAGGAGAGGAGAGGAGAGGAGAAGAGAAGAGAAGAGAAGAGAAGAGAAGAGAAGAGAAGAGAAGAGAAGAGAAGAGAAGAGAAGAGAAGAGAAGAGAAGAGAAAGAGGAGGAGGAAGAGAAGGAGGAGGAGGAGACAGAGATGATGAAGAAGAAGAAGAAGAAGAAGAAGAAGAAGAAGAAGAAGAAGAAGAAGAAGAAGAAGAAGAAGAAGAAGAAGAAGAAGAAGAAGAGAGGCCAGCCATGATCACTTGAAGAGAGAGGAGGGAGAGAAATGGGGAGAGAAGGGACAGAGGGGGAAGAGGGGAAGATTTTTTGATCATAATCTAATTATGCAAGAAAGAGGGGAGAGGGTAAGCAGCCCCTTTTATAGTGAGTCAGGCATACATGGCTGTTGCTAGGTAACTGTGGGGCAGAGCCTAGAGGAAACGCTAACCAGGAACATATCAGATCTCAGCTTCAAATCCTGGAGAAGAGGGAAAGTGCTTGGCCAAGTGTATTTAAAGAAAGAAAAGTTAAATTTTTCAACATCTTTCAAAGGTCAACCTGAAAGATTCAAGAAGACAAACCGACAGCCAAAAGGATAAATTTAGAAATTAGAAATCAGAATCCACACAGGAGGTGTGTGTGTGTGTGTGTGTGTGTGTGTGTGTGTGTGTACACATATATAGAGATAGATAAATAATGTTGAGAGACCTCTGAAAACCAAAGAGCAAACATTAAAATGAGAGAATCTAGAGAGAATAAAACATTACCTATTAAAGAAAAAACTGTTTAAACAGCAATAGGTTTGACACCATAAGCCCCTGGGCTTGTCATGTAGACAAATACCTGTATGTTTAAATACAGATTAAAATGAGAAAGATTAACTTCTGATCCCAGGTGCAGAGTTTTCAGGTCCTGGTTATCTGAATCCATTTCTTTGGGCCAGTGAGGCAGGATACCATGGCCAAATAAGTATGCAGCAGAGGCTGGTCAACTCACAGGGAGACAGACAAGCAGGAAGATGCCAAGGACAAGATACCTCTCAGAGGCACAGCACCACCAGGGACTTCCTGTAACCAGACCTTACCTGCCTCTTCAAACTTGCCCTACTTCTGAAAACATTGCAACCACATGGGGCCAAGCCTCCAACATCTCCCAAAGGTCAAATTGGGGGACGCTGCATATCCAAACCACTACAACCATGAAGACCAGTAGGAAGTGACAACTTTCTAATGCTAAAAGAAATGACCGACACATATGCATTTTTATGTTTATGAGCTTCTTCTTTTTTTTTTTTTTTCTTAAACTGTAGAAAGAGCTCCTCCTGACCTTGTAGCAATTGGAAACTTGTCTGGAATCTTTTTTTTTCTCAGCCCCACTCGCTCAGGCCATATTTATTTCATATATGTGGGTGCACAGTCACTGTCTTCAGACACAGCAGAAGAGAGCATCAGATGTCCATTACAGATGGTTATGAGCCACCATGTGGTTGCTGGGAGTCAAACTCGGGACCTTTGGAAGAGCAGTCGGTGTTCTTAACCACCGAGCCATCTCTCCAGCCCATTTATGTGCTTCTTCACCCACTCCCAAGATGACCACTTTGGCGGCTGCACGTGTAGCACAGTTGACAGAGCACTTGCCTTGCATGCTCAGAGCTCTGGATGTGATGACAGTGCTGGGCGTGGTGGTGCAAGCCTATAATCCTGGCACTCTGGAGGTGGACAAAAGAGGGATCAGGAGTTCACGTCAACCATAACTACACAGCAAGAATGAGGTCAGCCTGCTATATATCCCCTTCCAGCTCAAAAACAACAACAAAGTTTCTGGGTCTGGGTTACCTCTCTCAGGTTGATATTTTCTAGTTCCATTGCAATGGCCTACAAATTTTTTGATGTCATTTTTAATGGCTGAGTAGTATTCCATTGTGCTAATGTACCACATTTTCTTTGTTCATTCTTTGGTTGAGGGGCATCTAGGTTGTTTCCAGTTTCTGGCTATTAAGAAGAGCGCTGCTATGAATATAGTGGAGTAAGTATCCTTGTGGGATGGCGGAGCATCTTTTGGATATGCCAGACCCAACAGACCCAGGAGTGGCATAGCTGGGTCTTGAGGTAGAACTTATTCCCAATTTTCTAAGAAAATGACAGATTGATTTCCAAATTGAGACCCATCCCTTGGGAGAGAGCCAACCCCTGACACTATTAATGATCCTCTGCTATGCTTGCAGATAGGAGCCTAGCATAACTATCATCTGAGAAGCACCATCCAGCAGCTGATAAAATCAGATGCAAATACCCACAGTCAAACAAAAGGTGGAGCCTGAGGAGTCTCAGTGGAAGAGTAGGGAGAAGGAGTGAGGGAGCCAGAGTGGTCAAGGACACCAACAAGAAGACCTGCAGAGTAAACGAACCTGGGCCCATGGGCACTCACAGAGACTGAACCACCAACCAAAGAACATGCATGGCCTGGACCCAGGCCCTTTACTATATGGAGCAGATGTGCAGTTGCTCTTCATGTTAGCCCTCTAACTACTGGAGTTAATTAAATCACTCATCACACACACACACACACACACACACACACACACACACAATGCTACAGGCACTCCGCTTCTTTTTGTGTCCCACTGTATCCCACACAATAGCTTTGAAATCTCCATCCTCTCACAAAAGCCTCCCAAGTAGCTGGTACCGTAGACAGCTACCATCACACCTTGCCTAAGGTGGTGGGGACATTAAAGGGTGGGACCTCCTGGGATGGAGTCCAACCTAAATCCAGCTTTGTGAACAAAGTAGCACTGTCCCGGGGGAAATGTATGAAGTCATATGAAATTAGATCCGGCCACAGTTAGAAGCAGGCTGGGCACCTCCTCTGTGTCTTTTTCTATCCGCACCATGAAGCATGAAGTTCCCTTATACAATCTCTTCCTTTTGAGGCCATCTGAGGGAAAAAAAACCCTTCATTAAAGTTAAGCAGGCAGTGTTACCATCTCTTAAATCTTAGCTATGAGCCAAATAAGAGTCTTTTCTTTACAGAGTACACAGCCTAGGTTTTTTGTCACTGCTGTAGAAAATGAACTCAAGCACCATGTTCATTAAGTGGACCTCTTCCACACAAAATTTGACTAATTAGGTTAACAGCCCAGGATGAACATCGAAGACCGTGACCAACTTCCAGATCTGAAATAGCCTTGCTAGCGGTATTCTTAAAACTCCAGTCCCATTTCCAACTCCAAAAGCACAGCACAGACATTACTCAAAATCCGAGGAATGTGTGTGATCAGGTGCACACTCTTTCATGTATCTATCGCACTGTATTGAAGCCTCTGGCTTTGACACAAACCTGTCAGCCTAGGCAATCAGAAAGCTAGTGGAGATATCTGATTACCAAGAAGTGTGTACTGTCTGCTAGCCTTATTCTTGCAAATGGACATTTCTATCTCTACAATGTATCACCTGTCTCTATGTCTTCTGTTTGTTCTGAATAAAACACATGAAAGATTTTTAAAAAGATTATAATATATATTATATATAATATATTATTTTCATATATTTATTTATATATTATAAATATGTGTACACACACACACATATATATATGTATGTATGTATGTATGTATATATGTATGTATGTATGCATCTATTCTTTTTCAACAATTTTTTCAGTACCCGTAAACACTTCTCGGTGAACTGTATCCATGTTTCCTATCAGAAAAGATAGTCATGGCTGTCTCCCACCAAGCAGGAAAATTTGTATAGTCAGTAAATCTATTTGTCTTTGGAAAAATAGGGACTGTTTGTAGCTTGGGCTCCAAGGAAGCAAAGGAGAATTCAAGTAGAAAAATCTTTATCATGGGTGGCCACTTGGGGGACCCCCAGTTACCTTTAACCCTTCCCAGCCCTTTGTATAGTATTGAACTGACATTATTCTAATGGTACAGGTTAATTCCAAAGCTAATCTGCTCTTCAATTATCCATCCTGTTCTTAGTGGTGATAGGGTTGTTGGAAAAACAAGAGTTTTGACTATAGTCCACTTGCACAGCCAAAATGGCCATACCTTTCTATCTCCTAACAATGATTCAAAACCTCTAAAACTGCAAGGCTATTACACAGATTTTTTTTTCCTTATCTAACAGAGGTATAGTACATTTGCATAGCAACTCAAATATGCTTTTTTAAAGACTAAAATATTATGAGTCAATATTATGACTGATATGAATCTAGATCACTATGAACTCTACAGTCCACCCAACACCCTACAACAAACTAATAGATGCCAATGATGCCGATGTTGATGACGATGCTGATGCTGATGACGGTGATAATGATGATGATAAACCAAGAGCAAATTACATGCAAAGGGCAGGTATGTCAGTTATGGGAAGCTTGACATCTCAAAACAGTGCTGACAGGCCTTTCTTTGTGTTTGCAGCACTGGACACACACACACACACACACACACACACACACACACACAGTGGATATTATTCTGGCTTACCAAACATTTAAATGGCAATTTGCTTCTGAACTGAAGAATAGAAATTCATCCAGTAAAATGTAGAAGGTTCCTAATTTTTAGTTAAGAATATGTTTTCATAGCATTAGTAATTCACTTAATAGGATGCCTGTAATTTTAACACTCCAGTGTTAAATAAAAATTATGGTGATCTCTCATCTATAAGCACACAGAGAGAGGGGGAGAAGAGTGAGAGGGGAGGGAGAGGGAGAGAGGACTCTAGAGAAAACATTAGCTCTGAACCTCACCTGCAAGATGTATTCATAACTTGTGGGCTCCCGCTCCTCACTGTATGTATTTAGGACAGTCAGGTCTTTCTGCACAACAGGGGTATGTTCAAATAATATGTTACTAGGCAATATTTTTCATTTTATGAATGTCAGAGTGTAGTTATGAAACAGGTATAGTGGCTACTCAGACTTCTTGATGCAATTAAAAAACATGAAAACTGTGAGGTACGTGAGGCTGCTGTGGTGGAACCCAGCATACTGCTTTATTGGGGTTTCGCCTTTGTTTTGTCTTTGAGACAGGGTATAGGCATGTAGCCTAGGCTCCCTGCAGACTCAGAATCCTCCTACTTAGCCACCCAAGTGATGGAATTACAAGCATGCACCATCATTCCTCGTGAGCATAATAGTAAGGTGTTCCATAAATAGAAAGGATGTACTCTAAAATGGTCATTAAAGGTACATTGTTTTTAATTGCTGAGTAGTATTCCATTGTGTAAAGAATGGAATTTCTGTACTCATTCCTCCACTGAGGGACATCTGGGTTCTTTCCAGCTTCTGGCTATTATAAATAAGGCTGCTATGAACATAGTGGAGCATGTGTCCTTATTGCATGCCGGGGAATCCTCTGGGTATATGCACAGGAGTTGGTATAGCAGGGTCCTCCAGAAGTGTCATGCTCAGTTTTCTGAAAAAACACCAGACTGATTTCCAGAGTGGTTGTACCAACTTGCATTCGCACCAGCAGTGAAGGAGTGTTCCTTTTTCTCCACATCCTCGCCAACACCGGCTGTCTCCTGAGTTTTTAATCTTAGCCATTCTGACTGGTGTGAGGTGAAATCTCAGGGTTGTTTTGATTTGCATTTCCCTAATAACTAATGATCTTAGGTAAATGGTTGGAACTGGAAAATATCATCCTAAGTGAGGTAACTCATTCACAAAAGAACACACATGGAATGCAGTCACTGATAAGTGGATATTAGCCCAGAAGCTCTGACTACCCAAGACACAACTCACATATCAAATCATTCCCAAGAAGAAGGAAGGAGAGGGCCCTGGTTCTGGAAAGGCTTGATGCAGCATTGTAGGGGATTGCCAGGACAGAGAAGTGCGAGGGGGTTGAATGGGGACTGGGTGGAGGGAAGAGAGCTTATGGGACTTATGGGGAGGGGGGAACCAGGAAAGGGAAAATCATTTGGAATGTAAACAAAGAATATAAAAAAAATCTTTGACATAAAAAAAAGAAGTACATCGTAGTAAATCCCTGAACTGGTGAATAGTTATTATCATATCCGACATATCACTGAGTGTGCTATACAGTGTATGCAGCTAGCAGCACTGTGGATTTGCACTAGCATCGGCCCAAGCTCTTCATAGGACATCACAGTGGCCACAGTGTCATTGAGTGAGGGGAATTTTTCAGTTTCTAGGATCCTACCCTGATCTAAAGTGCCTATTGTTAATTGATATTTTTATATAAAACATGATTGTGTTTACAATTCAAGGAACCCTTACTGGCTCTATAGAAGGAGATAGAGCCTGCCTAACCCTCAGCTACTCACCACGGGCTGGCTGCTAAGCCACCTTCCCGGCTCCTGCACAGCCCCAGGCCCAGAAGGTTCTGCCCAGAACAAAGCTGTGGCGATAAATACAGTTTCTCTCAGATTTACTCTTCTAGGAGAGAAGTTGAACATACACTTTGACTACTCAGAAATCCCAAAAGGATGTGACCAAATGAAGAGAAAACACACATCACTCCTGTACTCAGAACATACACCACTTCCCTGTCCCAGAATTTTGAGTCAGAAATCAAAGGCTTCCAGAGAGATGACTCAGTGGTTAAGAGCACTTGCAACTCTTACCAAGGATTAGGAGTGGGGACAGGAAGCTTGATTCCCAGGACCCACATGGTGGCTCCCAATCATTTGTAACTCTGTTCCAGGGGGATCTGATGCCCTCTCCTGCCCTCTGTGGACACCAGGCACACACATGCTACACATACATATGTGCATATATCAGTAAGCTGAGGCATGGTATGTAATGGTATACTACCCAGAAGCCATAATGAGCTACTAGTTATCAAAGCATGGGTGATTCTCAGATACCTGATGAGATGAAGGGGTCAAGGATAAGGAAATATAAACAATGTGATTCTATTTATATATGCTTCTGGAGCTGGAGAGATGGCTCAGTGGTTAAGAGCATTGGCTGCAATTCCAGGGGTCCTGAGTTCAGTTTCCAGCAACCACATGGTGGCTCACAACCATCTGCAACAGGATCTGGTGCCTTCTTCTGGAGTGTCTGAAGACAGGAACAGTGTAGTCACATACATACATACATACATACATACATACATTTTTTTTACAATTTTTTTTATTTTCTATATTCTTTGTTTACATTCCGAAGGCTTTTCACATAAATCTTAAAACACAAACAAACTTCTAGAACAAGCAAGGCTCACCTACAGTGTCTGTGTCTCCGAAGTGGTGGTCACTATAAGGAGGGTGATTTTTCTGGAAAGAACATGAGGGCAGTTACAGAACTGGCAGCTGATATTCTTTATATCTCTAGATCTGGGTGATGAGTGTGCGTGCGTGCGTGCGTGCGTGCGTGCGTGCGTGCGTGCGTGCGTGCGTGTGTGTGTGTGTGTGTTTGTGCCTTCAAACCTCTGAGAGCTGTATATTTTCAATTGATGTGTGTGTTTTCAAATCTCCACAGGCTGTATATTTTCAATTGATGTATTTCATTTTAAATTGAACTCTAAGATAAGACAGTTAAAATTAGAAATTAAGATGTACTGCAACTGTACACAGGAACCTTCACTACTTTCATCATATACTCAAATTCCAAATAGATCGAGCTCTCCAATATACAATTAAATTGCAAACATGCTAAAAAGAACATGTAGAATCTGTTTCACAACTTCAGAATTTGGAAGAACTTTGTGACAGCAACTCAAAATTACGAATCTGTAAAATACTGATAAGCTTGACTATAATGCTTGAGACAATTTCTAGTCTCGCAGCTGTATAAAGAAGGCTGGAAGGAGACGTATAACAATACTAACATAACATTTTGTGATTTGTAGCTCTTTGTGATAACTATCTTATTTCAGTGTGTTTTTATATACATTCCACAGATTGAGTTCCTCTGAGGGCCAGGGAAGGCAAGCCTGGAACTCGCGCTTCTCCCTTCCCCCTCCTTTCAGTTGTTTCTCCCATGAGTCACTTCCTCCTTTTGTACTATTGAACTGATTTGCCTTTGATTCCTGCAAAACCACAATCCGTCCATTAACATCTTAGTCTGGCCTCTTCTGCGTCTTCTTTACTATGCGGTCAATTTTCCTTTCCCTGTAAGCATGTTTGTTTCCTGCCCATAAAATCACTCTTCCTGTAGCTGAGAGACTCTTCTTCCACAGGGGCGTCATCCTCCCTCTCTTCATTGTGACAGAACAGTGGGGATTTATCGTTTTCCATCATCACTAGCTGGAGCACCTGTTCACTTTCAGCATTCTGGCTATGCCATGGATATTCTACATAACCCACCTTGATGTGTTTCTTTGGCCATCTTGAGATAGACAACAAACATAAAAGTTATAGGAATCTTAAGATAGCCAGCAAGCATATTAGTTTAGTGTACAAAACTACTTAATGATTCCTATAGAACAAGTTCAGGTTCATAGTTGCCTAGCAATGATTGTCTGCATGGCCTGACCCTAGCCAACCTTGTCCTGTAACTCCCCCTCAACATACCGAAGCTGTATCCTCAGCCATCATCTGTACTTTCCCTGCCTAGTCCTTCTATTGCACTTTTTTGCTGGTTGGTTGGTTGGTTGGTTGGTTGGTTGGTTGGTTGGTTGGTTGGTTGTTTTGGGGGTTGGTTTGGTTTGGTTTGGCTTGGTTTGGTTTGGTTTGGTTGTTTCATTTGGGATAGGATTTCTCTTGGTTGGTTGGTTGGTTGGTTGGTTGGTTGGTTGGTTGGTTGGTTTGGGGGTTGGTTGGGTTTGGTTTGGTTTGGTTTGGTTTGGTTTGGTTTGGATGTTTCATTTGGGATAGGATTTCTCTTGGTTGGTTGGTTGGTTGGTTGGTTGGTTGGTTGGTTGGTTGGTTGATTGTTTTGGGGGTTGGTTTGGTTTGGTTTGGTTGTTTCATTTGGGATAGGATTTCTCTTGGTTGGTTGGTTGGTTGGTTGGTTGGTTGGTTGGTTGGTTGGTTGGTTGGTTGATTGATTGGTTTGGGGGTTGGTTGGGTTTGGTTTGGTTTGGTTTGGTTTGGTTTGGTTTGGTTTGGTTTGGTTGTTTCATTTGGGATAGGATTTCTCTGTGTGGCTCTGGCTATCCTGGAACTCCCTCTGTAGACCAGACTTTTCTCAAACTCACATAGATCTGCCTACCTTCTGTGATTTTATTGTTAGGAGTTTCCACCATCTCCCTTCATCTGTGAGCTTCTCGTCTGCTCTGGAGGAGACTTTATTCATCATCTCTGCAAGGCGATCAGAATTGTCTCCAGAGTGCAGCTAGCAGCCTACATTTCCCCCATTAATTTTAAGCATCCTGTTTATTGTACACTAGATCCAAATCTGTTTAGGACTCTCCAAAAGCTATTCAGTCTATTTTATTAGTCTGACTACTCACACCAATAATACAATAGTAATAATTTTAATTACTAAAGTTTTGCATTTTGTTGTAATAACCTTGAAAGGGCTATTTCTCTTTCCTGACTAATTTCTCTCATAAAACATCAAAATATCATATCTAGCTGAAGAAAAACTTTTATTCTTTGAGAGGATCTCAATACAGTATTGGGATGTAAATTAAATTGATATAGATACAAGTGAGATTTTTATTTAATGATGTAAACTGTGTTGCCATTCAAGAACACAGTATATCTTTCTCTTTATCCTGTTTTTCTGCCTTTGAGTGTAGTTATACATTTTTTCATGCAAATGTATCCTTTTAAACAAAATATTCCTATAACTTTGTTTGTTGCCACTATTATGAATTATGTGATTCCTTGCAAATATGGTCATACCTGCCAATGTTATGCTACATGGCAAAGTAATAAATAAATAGATAGATAGATAGATAGATAGATAGATAGATAGATAGAGTAATAAAATAATAAAGTAATAAATAAATAAAGTGATAAAGTAATAAAGTAATAAATAAGGTAATAAAGTTTCTAATTATCTGATCATTCTGGGTTATTAATGTGGTTCCAATGTAATCACAGCAGTCCTTAAACAGGCAGAAGCTGTGTAAGAGTAGTTTAATATTAGCAAAGCTCAAGGGGACCGACCCTTTGGGTCTTGAAGATGTAAGAAGATCACAAATCTGATCTAATGATGTTACATCCATTAGGTTTCCGTCACAGTGGGATAGGATACTTACATGAACCATCTTGAAGAAGAAAATGTTTATTCTGGCTTCTTCTTTCAGAGGTCCGTGATGAGTTGTTTCCATTGCCTCTGGGGAGACAGTACATCATGATAGAACTGTGTGGTAGGGGAAGCTGCTTTCTCCTTGGCATCCAGGAAACAAAAAGATTGTGCTAGTGAGTATGTGTTAGCCTGACCATTATCAGCATCCAGAAAGACAGAACCTCAACAGAGAAGGCACCTCTGTCAGATTGGCCTGTAGGCAGTTTATGCCTGAGTTCCTTGTCCCAACTTCCCTTCATGACAAACTATAAGATGTAAGATTGACCCTTTGTCCCTCAACTTGTTTTTAGTCATGGTGTTTACCACAGCTACAGGAAGCAAACTAGAATAGACAGGAAGGCACTGGGGTCCCAATATCCCCCTCACAGACATATTTCCACTGATATAACTTTTACCCTGCCTCCAAAGATTCTACCATCTCTCCATGGCAACCACACTGATTGACCAAGTCAATGACACATGAGCCTTTAAGTGACATCTATCCAAGCATACATGTGGGTCATCTCTAGATGCTGGGGAAAGTGAGAAAACCATTCTCTCTTGGAGGCTGTATGAAGAGTTAGAACCAAGTAACTTTTTTAAAAAGGTGAAAAGCTCTTTTCCTCAGAAATAACACGCCTGCCTTTCAACATCAAATCAAGCCCAACAGGGTCATGTACCACACAAACACCGGGCAATATGAATGCTATAAAATACAGACTGTGGGCCATCAGAAAGTAATCAGTAGCCGGGCAGTGGTGGCGCACGCCTTTAATCCCAGCACCTGGGAGGCAGAGGCAGGTGGATTTCTGAGTTTGAGGTCAGCCTGGTCTACAGAGTGAGTTCCAGGACAGCCAGGGCTACACAGAGAAACCCTGTCTCGGAAAAAAAAAAAAGAAAGAAAGAAAGAAAGAAAGAAAGAAAGAAAGAAAGAAAGAAAGAAAGAAAGAAAGAAAGAGAAAAAGGAAAAGAAAAAGAAAAAGAAAAAAAGAAAAAGAAAGTAATCAGTGTCTTTCCTAAAGAATGCTCTGTTAACAGTCAAAGCCTATCAGAAACGCTCAAACATGATCCCAGCAATTGGATTGGTCAAGCTCTGTCTAAACATTTTAATCTATATTCACCATCCAAGTGGTAAAAATGGAGAAATGAGTTGGTCAGATCAAAGTCAAAATAAAATGCTTATTTCTAAGTTCTCTGATAATTATCAGATATCAATAGTTTCCCTTTTCTAGAGAAGAAAGGAAAAGAAGGTTAGACTCTTTCCAGGTCAAGTTAAATGTCAGCCGGAAAGGTCGGCAAGGATTTAAAGGTCGTAACAGACTCACACCTGCTTAATGATGGATGCTGTGAAAGAGTGTGGCGGGAGTTCCTTTTGAAGACCCAGTGTGAAGCTCTGGACCGGATGACAAGTAGCAGTTGCGATGGGTAATAATTTAGTAACCGCCTAAATGCACATTTTTATGAGACAAGTAACTCTTCTCAGGCACATTAATGAGGTGTTCCTGTGGGATTCGATATAAACATGAGAAAGGAAAACACCCCACCTCTGTGTCACCACCTGGAAGGAAGGCTATATAAGCACTTCAAAGGAGAAAAGCCACAGGCTTGGCATTTAGGCTCGGTGGAGGGTGCTTCGGGTGGTGACCTCAGACTCTGAGACAACGTGAAGCTGGACACACACTATGGATACCAAGGGCTCTATTTCTTCTTCAACCCCACCCCAAAACTGCTCTGGAAATACAAATTTTAGGACTAACTCTTCTAACAAGAGCTGTTGTCATGATGGTCAGTCAACTTGCCGTGCTCTACCAACTCTCCAGGGCCAGGGCTGTTGCCCCAGCCCTTGCCTTTATCGCTGCCCTAACTACTTGATAAGAAGCTACAGCTTCCATCCCTGTCCGGATGATGGCAGCTGGTGCACTGAAGGCATTAATAGTCATGAGAAAGAGACCATGCAGATTTTGAATGAACGCCTTGCAAGCTATCTGGAAAAGGTGCGGATGCTGGAAGGAGAGAATGCGGACCTAGAGGATAAAATCCAGGAGGAGTGCAGCAAGGCACTCCCCATCCTGTGTCCTGACTACCTGTCCTACTACGCCACCATCGAGAAGCTGCAGCAGAAGGTAAGAGCTCAGCAAGGTGCTAAGTCAAACTGTGGAGGATCAATGTTCTCTTCACCATGGTTATCTAGAACCTTTGTTCTAGATACCTTCTAGGCTACTATGGTTTTGATTTTACTCATTCTAGAACCTTCTATGCTGCTACATTTTTAAAAATAAAAAAAATGAAATCTTGAGATGGTACACAAAGTTTTATAGTTCCTTTGGCTTATCAAGAGTATGTTCTGCCATTTTATAACCAAATAACTCTGGACTGGAACCTAATGTGTTGCTACCACACCTTAAATAAAAATAAGAGAACAGGGTTCTGAGAAGCTATTTTGATTTTTTAAATTCTCCAAATAGTTTTAGTGTTTATCCATGTTATAATGACTAGTGATTTTCATACCCACATTATCATTGTCACAGTATTTAAGTAGTGTGTGTGTGTGTGTGTGTGTGTGTGTGTGTGTGTGTATACCAAACCTATTTCCTGTCCAATCATCTACTGCTGCATTCCTGGATTTACTTAATTTTTATTTTTTCCACAAATATTTACTAACCACTAACAAAAATGTTTCAGCTACCACTCTAGGCTCTACAAAAAATATGTCTGGCCTCAAAATTGCCTTCTAGTATGCCATGGTAAATTTGGGGAAAACTAGAAGAGACACACTGTATTTTAATAGAAAAACATACACAAACGGTTTTTATTTGCATGGGTTTTAATAATCTCTTAGGAAACTAACAAGAACTTGGATTCTCCAATGTTTCCCACGTTTCTTAAGCATCGCTCTGAAGAGTCAGGAAAATTCTAACTAGTCTTCTGCTAACTAGAACACATGGTCCTTTGGTTCTTAAAGTATGGGATCCTGGTGTTTGTCTCATTTGTGTGTGCAATCTCTTAATTCTAGATCTTGTGTACCAAGGCTGAAAATTCCAGGCTGGTCTCACAAATTGACAACACCAAACTGGCTGCAGATGACTTGAGAGCCAAGTAAGCCTGCCCAGCGCTGTCACTGCTGATAGACTTCACCCAAGTCTGACTTAAATACTCCCAGGGGGACTGTCCCCACCTGCGCTAAGCCTCCCTCTCCATAGCCTATCAGAAGTAACCCAGAAAAGACCTTCAAATTCAACGTGATTATAATTAATAGCCCTAACCTTCACACAGCGCCTCTGGGGATGGCACAGGACACATATGATTAACCCCCCCACCCCCAGTGAGATAAGTAGGGTCAATATCTTGTAACCTTGCTCCAGGCAGGAAAACCTTGGTAAAATGAGAAAGAAACTTACACTAAAGTGTGTATGTAATACAAGTGAGAGCCAAAATGCAGACTCACACTTCCAGAGCCCAAACCCAATGGTTTTCTTACACTTGTTGCCTTTAGGAGCAAAGGAAGACAAATTAATTCCCTCTTCGTAAAAGACAGTAAGGTGGTATCATAGTAGTAGACTAACTCAAGCCTAACAGCCAAATCGAGATATGGTTTCACTGTTACAAAGAATAACGTCTTCCATAGAAACACAGAGAGAGGCCCAGAGGAGAAAGAAGCAGGAAATTCTGCTGAGCCCGCCTTGTGCATCTACATTCTAATGCCTTGTTCTTTCCCCCTTTCTGGCACTTAAAGCTATGAAGCTGAGTTGTCCCGGCGCCAGCTTGTGGAAGCTGACACCAATGGCCTGAAGCAGATCCTAGATGCATTGACTCTGAGCAAGGCTGACCTGGAGGTGCGAGTCCAGTCTCTGACAGAGGAACTTCTGTGCCTCAAAACAAATCATGAAGAGGTGAGAAAAAGACCGAGAGCCAGTACAGGTGGAACCCCTAAAATTAGCATTGGTTCCTTTGAGTTGTACATAGCAAAGTATATTCCCACTAGATGCTTTGTACATAGCTCTGGTCATACTACTACCGCCCATACTATGTTATTTACTATATTACTTCTAATGCCATGTGGGTAGGATATTCTCCATGGTCCCAATTTTGTCATATTCATTGGTATAGACATCCTTCAACAGATTCTGCCACATCCTAATGGAAAAAAAGCCAGCTCTGGCACAAGCTCATATGAGCGACCTAGAGATGGCAGTCTTTCCATAAAACCCCACCTCTGTGACACCGCCTCCAACTTTTTCATTCTATAAATGGTCTTAAATTTTCTGGAATTCTAATACTGTCAGTCAATATTGTTCGTCAATTCCCTCTTCTTTTTCCACATGTTCGAGCACAGCCATACTTAAAATCACCTTCAGTTGCTGGGTGGTGGTGGCGCACGCCTTTAATCCCAGCACTTGGGAGGCAGAGGCAGGTGGATTTCTGAGGTCAAGGCCAGCCTGGTCTACAGAGTGAGTTCCAGGACAGCCAGGGCTACACAGAGAAACCCTGTCTCGAAAAGCCAAAAAAAAAAAAATCACCTTTAGTTGACCTTAGGGCATCCCAATAACACCCACAAGTCATGTACCTCTCTGTTGTGCACCATATTCCAGACCCAACTAAATTATTTCTGTTAGATCGAAACAAAAACACAGTAGGGAATGGTCATCTGTTCACTAAACAACTTCGCATTCTTTTCTTTTCCGCAGGAAATTAATTCCTTGAAGTGCCAACTGGGGGACAGAATCAACATTGAAGTAAGGGCAGCCCCTTCCGTTGACCTAAATCAAACCCTACAAGAAATGAGATGCCGGTACGAGTCCATCATGGAGACAAACCGTAAAGATGTAGAAGAGTGGTTCAATACACAGGTCAGGAGAGCCAACAAGTCAAAAATCAACAAGCTACATATTTCTAGGCGTCCTTAACACGTTATGCTTCTTTGACAATACCTGGTATCTCTGTGTTTCAGATGGAAGAACTGAATCAACATGTAGTGAGTAGCTCTCAGCAGCAACAATGCTGTCAGAAGGACATCATAGAGCTGAGACGGACCAAGAGTGCCCTCGAGGTTGAGCTCCAGGCCCAGCACAGAATGGTACCCAACAGGCTGACCAAGCCTCGCCTTACACTGGTGGAAACAGTCCCCGATGTCTGAATGTTACACTGTTTCCCAAACTGTGTCTATTGGTTAAAGGGTCTATGGATAGAAAAGAATTTCATGGTTTAAGTAAGTCTTGGAAATGTTGGATTACACAATGGTTAGCCTTTCTGCAAGCTAGCCCACAAAATGGCATGTGCCGTGGATCTGCAAGGAGGTGTGTAGGACTCAACATTCCAAAACGTATTTGACTATGGATGCTTTTTGCCCCTCCCCAGAGTATGTCACAGTGATCATGACCCATGGAAAATACTTTTGGAATCACCAGGAGAGCATTAGATTTCTCTTATGCAAAGCATTATTGTAAACTCTCATATTGGGATTATGAAAGAGGTGATGTAAACCATTCACCAACTTTCCTGGTGACATTCCAAGAACCAGGGTGGTTTTCCCAGGCTGGATCTACACTATGAGCCATCACACCCTGTTCACAGATGGAGATGCCAGGATCCCAAAACTGTGAGTGACCTTCCCAAAGTCACCAAAGAAATTAGTCAGGATCAGATCCCACTACCAGCACCATCTCTGCTTCTTGAGACTGCGGCTCAGAAATAAGCCAGTATTCAAATGTCCTGCTAGGAAAGGCAGGCATTAGCAAGACCTTCCCCAGGTTTCATCACCTGCTACTCACGTGATGTTGGACAACTCACAAAACCTCATTTTTCTCATCTATAAAAGTTGAGATAACCATGTGAATAACCGAGGTTATTAAAACCTAAAACCCCACCATTATCTGTAGACTTACAAAATAATAGAACAAGAAAGAACTTGGCCCATTCCAGTTGCAACACTCATATTTTACTTATAAAGGACTTGACACACTGAGGGAAAGGTTTCTAGTGAAGCATTGCTCAGTTCCTTCAAAGGCTCAAATGCAGGCTGAATGAGGTGTCCTGGTGTGATTTTAATGCCTGAGCCTTCAAAGAAGTGAGATGGAATTTTTTTCTCTCTCATGAGCCAGAGGCTAAGAGCTTAAGTGGTTAAAAAAAAAGACAAAGAGAAATAAATGAGAGAGAGAGAGAGAGAGAGAGAGAGAGAGACTAAGAGAGAGAGAGGGGAGGTAAATGGAAACAAATATCATTTTTCGTTAGGATTTGTTTGGTTAGGAGGTGATAAAGGACTTACAGAACCCTTAGTACTGTCACAGAGAAGATATTGTTTAAAATGGCTTTAACTGTGGCCTTCTGGGAATTTTAATGGAGTCATCATTAGAATCTGTTTTCCTCCTCTTCCATAGAGAGATTCCCATGAATGCATCCTGGCAGAGACGGAGGCCCGCTACACAGTCCTTCTGGCCCAAATCCAGAGTCTGATCTCTAACCTGGAGGCTCAGGTGGCAGATATCCGAGGTGCCCTGCAAAGACAGAGCCAGGAATATGAAGTTCTGCTAGACATCAAGTCCCGGCTGGAGTGTGAGATAGCCACCTACCGCAGCCTTCTCGAGAGCTTGGATGGCAGGTATGCAAAATTAGAGCAACATAAATGAAAGATGTGTGTCATGCCACACACACACACACACACACACACACACACACACACAGGGAATAGGACATCCATTCAAGAACTGTGCTTTGATTTTCTTTACTTTGAAGGGGATATCTAAATGGAGATTATCAAAATATTCTCTAAAGACCTTCAATTGTAACATAGTCCTAACTTGAGATGTGGGTGGAACTAAATTGGTTTGAAGACAAGCATACTAAGTTAATTCCTCATAGGTTGCATCTCACTAAGACCCAGGTTCTCAACCTGAGGGCAGCATCCCCTGTAAGGTCAAAAGACCCTTTCACAGGGGACACCTAAGACCTTATGAAATATTAAATGTTTACAGTATGATCATAACAGCAGCAGAATCACAGTTAAGAAGTAGCAACAAAAATAGCTTTATGGTTGGGGTCACCACAGCATGAGGAACTATATTAAACAATCGCAGCACTAAGAAGGTTGGGAAACAGTGACCTAAGTTGAACGTGGGACTTTGTTGACATAAGAAAGGACAACCGAGGCAGAGGCAGGCGGATTTCTGAGTTCGAGGCCAGCCTGGTCTACAGAGTGAGTTCCAGGACAGCCAGGGCTACACAGAGAAACCCTGTCTCAAAAAAAGAAAGAAAGAAAGAAAGAAAGAAAGAAAGAAAGAAAGGAAGGAAGGAAGGAAGGAAGGAAGGAAGAAAGAAAGAAAGAAAGAAAGAAAGAAAGAAAGAGAAAGAAGGGGAAAGGAAAGGGAAGGGAAGGGAAGGGAAGGGAAGGGAAGGGAAGGGAAGGGAAGGGAAGGAAGGGAAGGGAAGGGAAGGAAAGGAAAGGAAAGGAAAGGAAAGGAAAGGAAAGGAAAGGAAAGGAAAGGAAAGGAAAGGAAAGGAAAGAAAAGAAAAGAAAAGAAAAGAAAAGAAAAGAAAAGAAAAGAAAAGAAAAGAAAAGAAAGGAAAGGAAAGGAAAGGAAAAGGAAAGAAAAGAAAAGAAAAAACAGCCCTAGTCCAGTAGAGGAACCAGTGCTGAAACCTCCAACCCTGTCTAGAAGTGGCCCTTCACCCCAACAGCAGCATGCTGACACGTGTTTCCACATCCGTTCCCTTACAAATTAAGAAGTTGTATTTTTATTAATGATAATAAGCCAGCCAGCCCATACAGAGCTCAACTAATCATGAATTCATTGAAGCAGCTCAGGCCAAACCAACCCCACAAAACCCTCATTGAAATTGCAAAGGACATCAACTGTGCCACAGTAATCAATCACCTCAGTTCACTGTGTTTTTACTGTTATGTGCACACAGCGAGTATTAACCAGCGCTGTTCCTTTAAAGAACTAGAATATACCAAAGGCCTCCAGTTACACACACACAAAAAAAAAAAAAAAAAAACACAAAAAATCATGTAATGTTTACTGCAAACTACTGGCTACTCCAGCTTTCTGGTATGTGTGTTGTGGGGAGGAGATGGGGGGAGGGGGAGCATTTAGACATCCAAGAGGCATTTTGACACTTCCAGGTGATATGCCAAAGATTCCTCTTTAAGTAGGGTTCAGACAGCCTCTAATTGTAATGCACACCCCCACACAACAGAAAATGATCTAACTCATCTCCCTTCCCCAGATAGAAAGCCCTTCCACTCTCTGCATACCCTTGTTGATCTGGGAGTTTAGTCTCCATTATGTTCATTCTAACGATGCAAAACTAAAGCTCAGGAGGACTTGATTGGCTCAGCCATGATGGCCCACTAGCAAACAAGAGCGCTGGGCCCTGCCCCCATCTCTGATTGCTGGTGCCATGTGTTTCCCATGGAGCTAGAATAGCAGTTTAACCCAGGTAATACTTCTCAAGCCAGGAGGCTATCTTCCAATGGATCTGCTCTAATTCTAGACCTTCTACTAACCACAGCACAAAATGAATGAATAAGCATTTAGTGGCAATTGTATTTGAGTGACATTTATTGAAAACTTAGCCACGCCCATCTTCTCCATGGCGATCACTGCCCTTCCTCATTCACTGAATTGCTGTTCTTGTTGCTGCTACTGTTGCTATTGTTGTTGCTGTTCTCGTTTCTACTTAGGCTTCCCTGCAACCCATGCGCCACTAAACGGGAGCCATCCTGCCAGGCCAGAGCTATGGAGTGTCTTACCCCAGTTTATACATCATCATCCCTCCCCGGGATTCACAAGCCCTGCCGTGCCTCTGGACCCCCATCCCGGATACTGGTTAAGATATGCACCATCACCAAGGAGATCAAGGATGGAAAGGTCATTTCTTCTCACGAGCATGTGCAGCCCTGCTACATCACCAGAGCTGCCAAAGTCTAGCATCCCAAGGTGATAAGAATGACCTCCATTCATGAGAGAGAGGCCAGTGCATGCTCCTGCCAGAAAGGCTTAAGAAACCCCCAGTCCCTTAAGGTACCTAGTTTCTTACTACTACAGCGGGCCCCCATGTTTTCTTCTTCCCTAAGTCACTTCTACCAGCATGATAATAAGTCACATTTCTCTGGAAGGACATTTTGTATTTTCGCAGGGATGGGAACTGATTAGCTAGTGCCTGCTACATTGCTTACCCAGCCAGGTGATGGACAGGCAGGTTTTCCTTGTGTTTATTCAAGCCCTGTTTATCTCTGTACCTCTGTAGAGCCAGTCAGACAAGTTCTGGGGTTGGTTTTGGCAATTGGCACGTGAACAACAAAGCCACAGCCTTGCCTTCTGAATTCCTTCTTTGGATGTAGAATGAAGCCAGCCGACACAGGAACAGAATAAATAAGGAAGACCCAGATGACTAGTCTCCGAGAACGAAACAATGACATGCCTGGATTCCTGCTGACCTTCGCCACCTCAACCAACTGATTCTCTGCACTAGTATATTTTCCTGTCACCAAAACATAACTTGGGGTGGGGGAGGGGGCGGCGCTTTCTGCATGCTCTAGATTCTTCCCCCACTCTGATTTTCATCTTCTATTTTCAGGTTGGGTCTTACTAAATAGCCAAGGCTAACCTTGAACTCACTCTATCCCCAGCTGGGACCGAAACCTGTGATTCCCCTGCCTTCACCTTCTAAGTATTTGGGATTGAAGGCTTGCTGGGGCCGTCACACAGGCAGATGTCCATAGTCTTTGAAACGAGGGGAAGCACGGGGCTCTTCTCCAATATTTTCTTTAAGAATGAAGATTAGAGCCGGGCACTGATGGCGCACGCCTGTAATCCCAGCACTTGGGAGGCAGAGGCAGGCGGATTTCTGAGTTCGAGGCCAGCCTGGTCTACAGAGTGAGTTCCAGGACAGTCAGGACTACACAGAGAAACCCTGTCTCAGGGGAAAAAAAAAGAAGAATGAAGATTAGTTGTATGGTAGGAATCCAAGGGTCTCTCTTCAGAATCATGTTGAAGCAATAGCCTGGATCCTCTCATTAAAGGTTGCCTATTTCTCTTCCTATTCCTTGGGGTATGGGAGTTTGATCTGCTTGTTTTACAAGGGGCATACAGCTAGATTTCTCAAGACATAAGACCTGAAGGGTAACAAGGACAAAATAGCTCAGATCCCTGCATCAATCCTTCCATGAAAGAGAGATGGGATTAAGAACCCCAAACTTTCCAAAAGGGCATTAGTGAGTATCTTCTGCTTGCCAGCAAGAAGCTACTGCAAATGCCAGCAGCCAGCATTTGGTGCCAGTCAGTGTCACAACTTTTAGAGCAGGACCACAAGAGCAGGAACGTCATTCTTTGAAAAAAAATTATGGGACCTCTTCAGAGGTGTCAGCTTAAAAAAATCTAAATTAAACATAAATTGTAGAGTTCTTAAACTCGCCAATTTCCTACCATGACTCTGCATAAAGCATCCAGCCTTCCTCACCATTTGCTCCCTCATTTGCTCCCCAAGGGTCACACCTACTTCATACGGCTGTGGTGGAGAACACAGGGAACCCATTCTGTACTTGATCCTTGTGTATGTTGTGCCATTAGCTAATTAGCTAGACCTAATTTTATCATTACTTCATTTTAAAATTCTTTCTCTGCAAATTTAGTTATCCAGTCATGATTCAGAAGTTTTTAACAACGTTCAACATTTGGGCAGGAGAGGGAGAACAAACATAGAACATCTTCTGTGATTATATTCATAATTATACTGAATAAAGCATTTCTGAATTCTTAAGAGTGTGTGTCAGATACCAGTTGATGCTCACATCAAAGACGTTTAGTTGCCTTGCTGGACTCATAACTCAGCCGTACGCTTCCTCCAGAAGAGCAGTGGCTTACGCAAGCTGGTGGAATGCATGTCTCCAGGAAGAGTCTCTTCTGTTGTTAATTTCTCAATGAAATATGTAGATTATGTCCTGTCAGCCCCCTATTACGTATTGGCTCAGCCTGCGAGATGGAAATACGGACAGAGTAAAGACCTGGTGCTCAGAAACCGTGAACAGCCTCCACTCAGTCTGTGTGTGACCTTGAGTAACAGTGATTTAAGAGCACTAGCCTTGCCTGGCATATAATGGAAGGGTTCAATGGGCTAATGAAGACTTGGTAAATGATGTGTAGTGCTAGGCAGAAATAAGTTCTTAGTCCCTAAATTAGGCACTAGACATATGTCATTTTTAGCCATAGCAGTTCCCTTTTGGTTTGACTCAGTGCTGGGCCAGGTAGATCCTGCCTGGTTCACACCATCGACAGTCACTGGAAAACTATTTGCTAAGAGGTGAGAGCTACTCACCTTGTTCTCTTGATTCCATGTGAATCTGGGATTTAAGAACCTCTAACCTCGAGCTGATGCAACAGTGACATTCACCATTTATGCCCCAAAAGAAGACACCTTTCTCCTACTCTGATCAAAATATCTCCCATGCCACACCATGCTAAAATCAGATATTGTGAGCTGCATAATAAAGACAGACTCTGGTACCTCAGAGGCCTATCATTGTCTTTGTATAAAAGCATGTAAAACTATCTTCAGGATTTTGTTTGCCTATGGCCAAAGACATAAAATAAATCAAAGCAGTGTGGAGTCTAGATTTTTCTAGAAAAATGAATAAGTATCCTATAAAGCCACGGGGGGAGGGGGAGTAAAGGGCTTGTTTGTTTGTTTGTCCATTGTTTGTGTTTTCTGTGCTTCAGCAACAGGTCAGCAGTAGAAAACCTGAGCTGGGATCCACAGAACCAACATACAAAGCTGGATGCAGATGCTGAAGAGGCAGCGAGGAGGGTTGATGGAGCTGGCTGGCTAGCCAGTCTAGCAATTCAGCGCACTAGAGGTTCAGTGAGGGACACTGTCTTCACGAAATGAAATAGAAAGCTGGGCGGTGGTGGTGTGCACCTTTAATCCCAGCACTTGGGAGGCAGAGACAGGCAGATTTCTGAGTTTGAGGCCAGCCTGGTCTAGTGAGTTCCAGGACAGCCAAGGCTATTCAGAGAATCCCTGTCTCAAAATAAACAAACAAAACCAAGAAAAGAAATGAAATAGAGTGGTAAAAGAAGACAGCTGGCATCAGCCACTGCACGCGCGCGCGCGCGCGCGCGCACACACACACACACACACACACACAATCACTATGACTTCTTGACTATTTTTTAAGTTAACACAGTAATTGTGCATTAATGAAGATCCACTGTGATCTGTCCACATATGAAGGCAGCATGCACTGATCATCTCACATGTCCCCCTCCCCCCCCGCCCCACTTTAGCCCTTTCTTGTAGACTCTGACATTAGCCTTATAGATGACCACAGTCACAGACAGCTTCTCTTCCACAGGCCTATCTACATGACTCTAAAATGTGGTAAACCAATAATAATCAATACATTAGCCAGTGTTTGGACTCATTTGATGATCTCACAACCATCATAAAGTAGCTACTACCAATAATCTCATTGAACCCTTGGAGAAACCAATGGTTAGAGATGTTAGCACTCAGTGTCACACAATGATGAGTGATGAATTCTCAGTGCCTTAAATTCCCTTGTTGTATATTTTATGCAGTCTTCTCTAGCACAAATCCACATTAGCATTGGTGTTATTTTTTTTAGTTCTTCAGAATTCCATTCCCACTCGCTGTCTCTAAGGAGAAACCACAATGAGCCTTGTGTCATTAGCACCCAACAGTCCTCTTTATCCAAGTTCATGAGGTAGCTGAGCTTTAACACTAGAAAGGTATTTTGATAGCAGCTAGTTGGCTTCTTCATGTCACAGATAATCTAGGATCCAGAGGAAAAGGCAACTGGACAATGAGAAAATCCAACTCTTTCTTCTATTTCACATCCCAACACATCCACACTAGACAGCAGTAAAAACTAAACCCTGAGCCAACTACAAGACATTCATCTCTCATTCACTCCCAGAGGCATCATTTGCCTTCTCTCCATACATTCTAGAATGTTCATCATAGACTCTTCAAATCTAATGTCCTTGGCTTCTCTTATAAACACTGATGTGATTTGACTCACCTGTTATGTCTAGTCATCTGTATCTATAAACAGGATGTGATGCCAGAAATAACAACCTCAAACACCTCCTCCAAGTATCTTTTAAAAGCTATAAATGCTGTTTGGTGATCTCTATATGATTTTTAGCAACTAGATATGATAGTGTCTTACTATAACTCCCTTGATTCCCATGTAGCTATTAATGGGAAGTGTATCTTACTCCAGATAGAAAAATGAGCCTATTTCTTGACTAAGTTTATCCTACTCTGCCAATTTTATTTAAAAAGAAAGTTTTCACTAAGGAAGAAGCATTTTAAAAGCAAATGTCCTCTTCAGATGAGAGGGAATGAAAAGAGGAATAAGGTTCAGAAGCAAAGTGTGTCACACACACACACACACACACACACACACACACACAAGATAAATGCTCATTTTAGGAAGAACTCGTAGGCTAAGACAGAGCCCTTGGTTAGCATCAGCACAGACAAGCCTAGAATGTGCTCATTGTTTCAACACTGTAATCAAATGTCTTTTATAGGAAATGAATCCTTCACCTATATGGCTGGCTGGAAATACCTGGTCAGTGTGTTCATGCAGGACTCACAGCTTCATGGGAACTACCCACGCATGCAGGCAAAGGGGAACAACCCTGTTTGGCAACATCAGGAAGATTTGTTTTAATTGGAATGGTCCTTTCAGGTTGAACATCATGCTTGGAAGGCTTTTCTTAGGCAATACCTCCAAGCTATAGGTTACCATTTCCAGACACAGAAAAAAAAAATCGCCAATTTTCTAAAACATTGCAATAAAGGTGTCACAGAAGCAAAGTTTCTGAACAAGTTTTCTGTATCATCCTTTCTCAGCCTTTCCCTATCCTTTTCTCTCTCCAACCTCTCCACTCCCTAACCTCCTCCTCCTCCTTCTCTGTCTTGCATGACGCAACAGCCTAGGAGACATATTGGTATTTCCTGAAGAAATTATCTAGGCTCCTTTCCCTGTGCCCTTGTCAGAAGAAAAAAGATAATCAAGTAGACCTTCCTTCTAAGCCAGAAGCAAAAAACCTGCTATCAGAAATCCTTATGGTAACCCAGTGGGACCAGCAGGTGCTTCAGAGTCATGCTGGAGATGACTTTACTTCATTTGTTATCTGAGGCCCTTAGAGAAGGCACTTAACCTACTGACCCAGAAAAGTCGGGAAGAGACGGCATTTCTCTGAAGCTGTGTGCTTGGTCATAGACAACTACCTATCTCCAACTGTAGGTGAGAGTACAAGAGTCCTGTCTGCACTTGAGTGGGAATTGTTGGTAGGTTTATGTTTCCAGTGACCAACCAGAAAAAAGAACTGTGCCCGATGCTTTACTGTCACTGCCCAAGAAACACCTGCCCTGCATTGTAGTGTGGCCTTGACTGAAGAGAGAAGTACTCTAGAAAACTCCAGAAGTGAGATATTAGCAAAAGCTAGAAGAGAACATGCTCATGTCTGGTCAAGAAGCAGAATCATGCACTGAGTAAAAACAAATACTCATCAGATATTGTGGTACATGCCTTTGATCCCTGTGCTCAGGAGGAAGAGGCAGAAGGATCTCTGTGAGTTCAAGACCAGCCTGGTCTTCATAGTGAGACCCTGTCTCAAGAACCAAACAACAGAGAAAAAATATTTGAATTTAGACAAGCTAGATCTGATTCCCCAGCTGTGAGATCCTATGGGAGTGACTTAATATCTCCACTCCACTTCCTTGTCTGTATAATGGGGCTATTAATAGCATGTACTTCATAGTGTTGGGGTGACGACATTAATTAGTGTATGCAAAGCACTTAGAGCATGTCAGACACCCCATAACATTATTAGTAAGGTGTCCTTCTGATGTGTTGAGGAACTTACATTCCATTGGTAAAACAAACACACTAGCACTTACAAGTTATTTCACTTAAGTTAATTGACAACAGGACAGCATCCAGTCATCCTAACTACTTCCTTCCACTAGAAAGTGGAACCATGGAGTGGCCCAAAGGAAAATGGAGCACAGATTCCTCTCTCCCAGGATGTCCCAGAATTCATTTGGAAAGGTCTTTCTCCATAATAACTAACCTTCAGATTTCCTACAATCAACAGGAAGAAGATGCCCTCCCAAAAGAGGGGGACAAGCTTGAAGTCAGTCCTGCACATACATAATCAGGGTTGTGGAAATGAGAAACAGCAGAGCAGTTCACACGGGTCTGTCAGGCCGCCCTTCCCCCAGCAGTATGGAGTGTCCTTGTTCTTCCTGGTCTCAGTGTTCATTGTAACCAGGTTATAGAGAAATCAATAGGAAGAATTCTGTGAAACGTTCCATGAATGATCTCACTTACCTCTCATGATTTCCCTGTAATGCTATCAATATTTACCCAGCTAACAACTGAACCAAGGCTTCCAAGAAGTCAACTCACCTTCTCAATGCCTTGCAATTAGTACATGGTAAAGCCAACATTTAAACAAATTCCTATCTTCTATACTCCAAATGACCTTTGGTGGAGGAGTGAATAAAATGCTGAGTGAAGGTATATTGTTGATATGAGCAGAGCCACATTAGGGACCCCAGTGTCTCAGACCCAGGGGAATGACAAGGCCTTGGTCCAGGGAAGAATCTTGACAGTCTATGAAGAAAGTACCCACTGGCTCCCTCCTCCCGAATGACTGAAGCCTGAGGCTGCTCCTCTACAAAGACCCCCTACTCCGCCGAGACTAGCTGACCCTCCTCTTGGTGCAGCCGTATGTAATAAACGCATTCAGCATGTGCCTCTGTCAGAGCACACGGCCCACTTGATCCCAGCTTTTCTGTATGTACGACTGTCCCCTATAGCCCTAGTCAGGTCAGTTCTATTGCCTGTGTAGGCCATTGCATCAAATGGCTCCGATGCATTAAAGCTTGCTACTGGAATATTTGTAGATTAATCGAAGATGTGGAGGTTCCAGAAAGGTTTTCCATGAAATTCTAAAGAAAGCAAGCCCTACATACACAATTCAACAGTATCAGTATATGGTTCGGTCCAGAAAGGAATGGGGCTGAACACACACATTAAAATATATAGAGTTGTTGGGGCAGGAACTCATCCCTTAAGATCTGGGTTCTCTCTCTCTCTCTCTCTCTCTCTCTCTCTCTCTCTCTCTCTCTCCTTCCCTCCCTCCCTCTTTCTCATTACTTATTCACTTTACATCCTGCTAACTGACCCCGCCCCTTGTCAGCCCCTCCCATAATCCTTCCTCCTACCCCCCTCCCCTTCTATTCTGAGCATATAGGACACACACCCCCAATCCCGTATCCCTCCAGCCTGGCCCATCAAGTCTCTGGGAGGCTAGGCATATCCTCCTCCACTGAGGCCAGACAAGGCAACTGGTCTCTCTCCTATAGCTCCAGCTTTGCCAATTAATTAATGTATCTATGCTCAGCTGTAACGAACAAAGTGCTCCCAGCTTCCGGTGGGAAATTGGCTGTAGATGCTTTGCCTCTGGGTGCGGAGGAGCTTGTGTTCTTGTTCATGTGGCATTTAAAAGACGCAGTTGTGAGCTGGCTCTTGAACATCCCTTTGGTTCTCGGGTACTAATATAAATAGCACTCTGAATTCACCAGTCCGAGAACAGGTTATTTTTTTATTTTTTATTAGATATATTCTTTATTTACTTTTCAAATGATGTCCCCTTTCCTGGTTCCTCCCCCCCCCAAAAAAAATCTCATAAGCCCTCTTTCCTCCCCGTTCCCCAATCCACCCCTTCCCACTTCCCTATCCTGGTATTCCCCTACACTGCTGCATCGAGCCTTTCCAGGAACAAGGGCCTCTCCTCCCTTTGATGTCCAACAAGGCCATCCTCTGCTGCATATGTGTCTGGAGCCATGGGTAACACCATGTATACTATCTGGTTGATGGTTTTGTCCCTGGGAGCTCTGGGAGTACTGGGTGGCTCATATCGTTGTTCCTCCTATGGCGCTGCAACCCCCTTCAGCTCCTTGGATCCTTTCTCTAGCTCCCCCATTAGGGACCCTGTGCTTAGTTCAATGGCTGGCTGAGAGTGTCCTCCTCTGTATTTGTCATGCACTAGCAGAGACTCCCAGGTGACAGCTATATCCAGCTCCAGTCAGCAAGTACTTGTGGGCATCGATAATAGTGTCTGGGTTTTGTAACTGTATATGAGATGGATCACTAGATGGGGTAGTCTCTGGATGGTCTTTCCCTCAGACTCTGTTCCACACTTTGTCTCTGTATGTCCTTCTGTGGGTATTTTGTTCCCCCTTCTAAGAAGGACCAGAGTAGCCATACTTTGTAAGTAGATAAAGGCTACTCTGTGGAGACCTGGAGAGCAGAAAACTGTGCTAGACAGCATCCATCCCACCTCATTCTCAACGCACAAGTCAAATTGCTGGGCTCACGTGGGTTTATTGCTCGAATACTGATTCTGCACTACCAGCTGCAAAACTGAGAGATCTTAATTGGAGGAACAAGTAGGAAAGAGGAGCCTCATTTCCAATCTCGTTCATAATGAGTGCGGTGTTAAAACAGTAGCTTCCAGACAGCCATGTTTGCAACACTCCACTTGTGGTTTCATCAGCAATTGTGGGTTGTAAGAGCTATAGAGGACTGGTTGGTTCTGACCTATCTTACAATTAACAGGGCGCAGGGTAATGGGATGGGATCTCCAGAGCCTATTCCCAGGATCTCTTTAAGAAAGTTACAAATTGGGCGCCAGGGACAGGAGGGGTATGACAATGAGGAAAGGCAAAATTGTTTGCCCTGTGGCCAGAGAGTGACAAGAGCCAAAGAGTCATCTGGAGCTCACCCAAGCAGGGCAGAATGTCCAATGGCTCTAGGTCACTGAGGACCACATCCATTGTCCCAATTACAATGCCATCTCTTCATAGCAATGTTAAGCCTGTGCAGTAAACAGCAATTAGTGGTGAAGAAACCCTGTGCCCGGGTGGCCCTGCCTGAGAAGAAGGTCCATAAAGGATATTGGGAGCTGTGGGCAAAGGCTGACACTGGGAGGAGACAAGCCTGAGTCATAATGAAAAAATAACATATTCACTTAAATCCTAATTGCGGGGCCTGAGGGGACTAGATGTTGAGAAAAGGCCATGATTCTGTGTCATTTCAACCTTTCCTGTAAGAATTAATTAAATGTGGCTTGAAATTCAACAGCTGTGTGTGAAGTCTTATAGAAATGCATATTCTAATTTTTTTAAACACCTATAAACTTGGTAAGTTCAGATTTGGAAAGTAAAGCTACTGTGATCGTTTGTGCTGTTACACCAATAAAGAGTTATACTCAGCACAAGTATTAAAATGTTTATAAATAACACTGAAAATATTCTAGTTGTTTGAATTGACTCTTTGGAAAAATAATCACTAGAGTTCCTTTTATATGTGAGCATGTGCGCACACACACAAACACATACATGCACACACACACACACAAACACATACATGCGCATACATACACACACTGTAATCTCTGTTGAGACTGTAACAAGTTACCACGGACTAAGTGGTTCAAACTCACAAACTTATTACCTTCTGGTTGTCTGTTTTAAGCCCAGCATGGACCTCCACGCACTAAGACCAAGGTATCAGCACTGCTATGTTCCTTCCTGAAGGACCCAAAGGAGGATACAGTCCCTTACTTTTCCACCTTCCAGCTGCTCTGTGCCATCCTTGGCTTAAGATCTCCTCCCACAGTCAAAGCGAGGGAGTGGATCTCTCTGAACACTGCTGTCCTCTCATCTTCCCCAACACTGAGTGACTCTTCCTTTTCCCCTTCAACATTAGAAATGACATTGGCCCACCTAAGTGATTGAGGATAATCTCCTAATTCTAAGACCAGTTGATTAAGAACCTTAATTCTATCCAAAACTCTAATTTCCCTTTACCACCCTCTTAGGGTTTCTTTTCCTGCACAAACATCGTGACCAAGAAGCAAGTTGTGGAGGAAGAGATTTATTCATTTTATACTGACACATTGCTGTTCATCACCAAAGGAAGTCAGGACTGGAATTCAAGCAGGTCAGGAAGCAGGAGCTGATACAGAGGTCATGGGGGGATGTTACTTACTGGCGTGCTTTCTCTGCCTTACTCTGCTTGCTTTCTTATAGAACCCAGGACTACCAGCCCAAAGATGGCACCACCCACAAGGGGCCCTCCCTGTTTGGTCACTAATTGAGAAAATGCCTCTCATGGAGGTATTTCCTCACCTAAAGCTCCTTTCTTTGTGATAACTCCAGCTTGTGTCAAGTTTACACAAAACCAGCCAGTACAACTGACCCCTTGTCAATTTGACACACAAAGGCATCACTATTAAGCCTCAGCCCTTACTTTCTTATTCATCCGCAAGATCTAAATAACTTTAAAGGTCCCACAGTCTTTGCAAGTTCTTAAATTTTCAATCCCTTTAAAATATCCAATCTCTTTTTAAAATTCAAAGTCTTTTTACAATTAGAAGTCTCTTAACTGTGGGCTCCACTAAAATACTTCCCTCCTTCAAGAGGGAAAAATATCAGGGCACAGTCACAATCAAAAGCAAAATTAAACTCCAACTGTCCAATGTCTGGGATCCACTTACGATCTTTTGGATTTTTCCAAGGGCTTGGGTCACTTCTACAGCTCTGCCCTTTGTAACACACCTTGTCTTCCAAGCTCCAGATGTCTGTACTCCACTGCTGCTGCTGTCCTTGGTGGTCATTCATAGTACTGGCATCACCAAACCACAGCTGTCTTCTGCTGTAACTAGGCTTCACCAATAGCCTCTCATAGGCTCTCTTCATGGCACCAAGCCTCAACTCCTTTCATAGCCCCTTCAAGTCCTGAGTCATCAATTGCAACTAAGGCTGCACCTTCACCAATGGCCTTCCATGGCCTCTCACAGTGCAGAGACTCAGCAGCTCTTCAGGACCCCTTTTTGCCTTCAAAACCAGTACCACCTGAGTGACTCTTACACATTACCAAGTCCTGCTCCAGCACGAGGTACCATCTTAGCTATCTCTGGAACACAGCCTCTGTGCTCTCAGAAAGCACTTATCAGAAGATGTCACCTCAATGATGCTGGTCTCTTCTTTATCACTGCTAATTTCTTAGCTCGAGCTAACCAGCCTCAACAGGCCCAGCAATACAAAGTTTTCAATTTAGTAGTTCTGGTATCTTGTTAATCACAGCTGATTCTTCAGCCCCTGCTAACCAAAACCACAGAATCTTCACAATCAAAATAGCAATGGCCCAAGTTTCTTTTCTAGTAGTTTCAGTGTGTCTGGTTTTATGTGGAGGTCCTTGATCCACTTGGAGTTGATCTTAGTGCAAAGAGATAAGAGTGGGTCAATTCGCATTCTTCTGCATGTTGACCTCCAGTTGAACCAGCACCATTTGTTGAAAAGGCTATCTTTATTCCACCGGATGGTTGTGGCTCCTTTA